>OZ035873.1:16044442-16644442 GCA_964034865.1 Eristalis intricaria
CAGAAACATGTTTCTTCTTTGGATTATTGGATTTTGTCTTAAAGGCAGGAAATAAGATCAGACGATATTTGGACTTTGATTTGTGATTGACTGTCGTTGTAAAGGTCTACCCAGGGAAGGAGGCTTATGCCTGAAACACAAAAGTGCGCTTCGCCAGCCGAATTCATGTTACGAAGAGAGTGCGATAACGCACTGCATGCATTCACAGTGGATAGAAATTTATGAAAAAAATTTAAATCGAATCAAAAAATAAGACATAAGGTTAAGCCCGTTATCTGGCTATCCTTTAGGAAACCACTCTTAAGACAATAATGTTGGTGGTATTTCTCGACAACAGTCTTTTTTTTTCTACCTTCGGTTTTCTACTTCCAACAAGATAATGATTCGAAGCATACCTAAATAGGAGGTGCGCGAATGGTTGCTTTATAACGCTCCAAAGCAGCTGAAAACACCCCCACAATCGCCGGATCTTAACCCTATTAAACATCTATGGCACGAAATTAAAGTGCGGGTTAAAGAAAGTACCTGCTCCAATAAGCAGGAGCTAAAAGCTAAAATTCAGGCAGCTTGGGAATGGATTCAGCCATCTTTTACTGAAAAACTGGTAAAATCCATGCCACGGCGGTTACAAGCTGTCATAGATGCTGAAGGAGGTGCCACGCGTTACTGAAATTTTATTTGTAACTGTTTTTGTTTTGTGTTTTAGTCGTAACTCGAATTTACATTAAGTGTCTGCTCAATTTTGTGTGTTAAAATGAAGCGTCTTTTTTTATTTCGCTTAGAAATAGCAAGTTTTTTTTTTTTTAATTTTCATATATTTGTTTATGGTTTTTAGCAATTGAAATAAGTCAATTCGAACTGCAACTAAGTTTTATTAATTAACTAGTTCTTGTAAGGCGAAAAAGATAAAAATATGTTTAAGCTGTGAGTGTATGCTCAATTTTGTGAGGTACTGTATGTCATAATGCACACCCGATTGATTGCTTAAGCAGCAACTGAAGTTAGTTTATTTTTGGCCAGAAGTGAAGTATTACAGAGATAGAATTTGAGTGCTTTTTGACAGATATTCATGAATTTGTGACAGTTATTCACAAAATAACATAAATGCCGTCTTGTGATTGGTCAATTTGGTTTAAGAACACGTTATAAAAAACAGTTGTCAAACATTTTAATGGGCAAGGGAGGTAGAAGTCCGGCATCTCTGTAATACTTCATTTCTGTTTCTGGCGCTGAACTAGTCAACTGTCACAAATGTCACAAGTGACATATGTCACTCACGAAAAGTTGAGTGATTGCTAATCTTACACCTAAGCTCCACTAAACATAATTCTAATGAAATCTTTGAGCACGGCGTGCATGCAATCGCAGTTTAATTGACTTGACAAGCAATTTTGACGTTTCTGTTTGACATGCTGTAGACTCTGACCAAACTTGGTGGCGGTTGTGAATGTGGGTCTTATTCCAAATAAAATGTATTCTCTGCCGATGAATAGGTACCAAAATTGCAATCTTCACAAAAAAACACACAAACAAGTACTCGACAGAATGTTTTTTGTTTCACTCTGCACCCATCTGTCAGTTAACTGAGAACACGTCTTACCGAAACCAACCGTAAAACATCGCATTCATAGGCAAACGGGGTGATGCTTTTCTAAAGATCAATCCGACCACCTCAGGTCAAGTAAGGCACCAACATTTCCAGACCTCTGCCTGCGTACCCTTCACCCAGCAGATAAAAGACTATACCTCCAAAACAGATGTAAACCCAAAAAATTCGACCTTTTGCAAAAGAAATCGACAAGTAATTCCCACAATTTCTTCTTAAATTCCCTCAATTGCCTGTTTTAGGTGTCCGAGCCAATCAATGCTCCCATACAACTACATTCTTCGTACTTAACCTTCAATGTATCCACGGCCTCCCCCGCCCCGTCGAGCATCAACATTCAACACCAAACAATTTTAATTCCGTGTTAATTTTATCTGATTTTCAAAAAGAAACGAGAGAGCGAGAGAGAGGGAGAGAGGGAGAAAGACTAGAAAACCCGCCGATGATTGATGAACCCTTTGGCACTTCACTACAGTTGCGAGCTCGTATCAAATTTTCAATTCAATAGATATTCACTCACAAAGCTGTTACGAGACAAGATTAATTACACTCATCTTCGACAAACAGACAACACCAGGCATGTGTAACGGCCGAGCATCGGACACTCGCGCGGTGTGCATGGCATACAAGTGCGGCGAGCGAACAGACGGACCCATTGGTTAGATACTTTCCATGCGATCATCCGTATCATAGCTGTCGCCCAATTGATTAGCGGCCTGCTCTAAATTTAGATGGAGGTCTTAAAATAGAAATCATACCACTGGCCACCGCATAGGCTGAGCGACACCTTGGTGATAAGCTTCGGAATGATGAATAATTAGTGTTTTTTTTTTTTTTTTTGTCGATGTGCTCTCATCGGATTTGACGTGCAAATTGAATTGAGCCGCGGTCCCGTGGCCATCCCATGGCAGTAGTGTGTGGAGGGCCCACTCGGTATGAATTATGAGAATCGTAAATATTTATTGGCATGAACAATCATTTGCACAAGAATTATGACTACGCGAAGTTTAGTTTTGGAAGCATCGCAGTGGGTTTTGTCACTGACGCGATGCGGATGAAAGTGGTCTTTCGCCGGGAAATTGGCACAATTCGAGTGGTCATCAGGGGTTTGAGGTAATTTGTTTCAAAAACATTGCCTCTTATGACACACGATGGAGCATAAAAGCATTTGTGAACGCAACCCTGAACTGACAAGTGGCAACCAATGACAAGCTAATCAAAATGACATTTATGACCGAAATGAATTGGATTAACAAATTCAGAGGCTGATAACCTTATTTTTGTTTTTCTGCGTTGAAGTGTCACTTAAATCAGACACTCAAGTGTCATCTGTCATTTTGGTTGTTCGAAATTTGACACTCTGTCCACATTGAACGATCAAAGCTCCGATCACTTGAACATAATTTCTTTTAAAGCTCCGATCACCGCTGAAAGTAGATTGCATTTTAATTGACTTGACATGAAAGTTGACGTTTCAGTTTGACACTATGTCGTGGCTTCTGTATGAACATTAAATTTCATTGAAGTTTGACATTTGGGAACGTAGCTGCTGTGAAATTTTCAGTAGATGAATACGAGAACGAAGTTAAAGATTGGCAATTACGGACGCACAGTTAAAGATTGACAAGTCGTGACGTCTGTCAAATTGCGAGAAGAAACATATTTCTTTTTTGGATTATTGGATTTTGTCTTAAAGGCT
This sequence comes from Eristalis intricaria, assembly GCA_964034865.1. NCBI lineage: Eukaryota > Metazoa > Arthropoda > Insecta > Diptera > Syrphidae > Eristalis > Eristalis intricaria. The sequence goes on from OZ035873.1 coordinate 16,047,748, forward strand.
GGAAATAAGATCAGACGATATTTTGACTTTGATTTTTGATTGACTGTCGTTGTAAAGGTCTACCCAGGGCTTATGTCTGAAACACAGTAGTGCGCTGCGCCAGCCGACTTCATGTTACGGAGAGAGTGCAATGACGCACTGCGTTGAAATAAATACTCAATTTATCAGCTGTTCTCACTCTCATCTGCGAGATGAAAAATATTGCCGCCTTGCCGCATACACTCATTTGAAATGACTTTTGTCGTAAAATTATTTTTAATCAGCTGTTTTCATTTCTCAAATGACAGTTGACACAAAAACTCTTTCTCACAGGGCACTCCTCTGTCAAAAAATATCCAACATGTTGAATAATGATGGGCGATGGGCTACGTTTTACGTTTTATTACGATCCCCTCATCTCTCTCAATTTTCACAAGTCGACGCTGTATTTTGTGCTTGGCCATTGAATTATGTGTGTTGAAAGCCAACGCCAACGCAAAAGCACTGAAACGGGTTTCAGGCATTGAGTAAGGAGTGCAGAAGTACAAACACCAGGAGTACTACGTCGCACGGTTTCGAAACTGGCCGTGGTGGACATTGATGGTGAATCTCTTTGAGAGTTCACGGAAGGTGCGATGACGTCGAGATCATTTTCGCAGATAGATTGTGTCTGATTGGTCGACGAATGCGAGGGCTCCCTCTATATCCTTTTATCGGGCTCATTTCGAATTGAAAGGATAGCTAAGTAAGAAATACAAATTTTAAACAAAGTAATTTTAATATTACAAATAGTTTTTAGAAAAAATCGGTATTTTTCATGTCCATACGGTTGTTGACATCTGAAGCTTCTGAGCATTATGCACTGTCAAGAATGACGTAATTTTTATTTGCATTCGCATGACACTTAACTTGAGTAGATCATGCAGAGCTTAAGAACGCCACATCTCTGATCTTTAAAATCGAACTACAGACCAGTTGTTCGACTTTAAAAGTCGATGGAAGAAGGAAGCAAACAGTTATTTCCTCAAAGCCACTGGGTGTAATGTGACAATCCAAGCACGAGGCAATTATGCTGAATCTCGCTATAAAGAAGAAACTCCAGTTAAGGTTTATAAATGCCAGGTTAACCACTTGTTTAGAATACAAAGCAATGACACAAGTGAACTTCTGTACGCCACTGTAGATGCGCAGTTCTGCTAAAGCATGCACTCAGTGGCGGCAGTGTTTCACTTGTGTTTCACAGAACTCCACTTGTGTCACTGATCTCCGAGCTAAGTAAGTCTATAATTAGCGTCACAAACAAACAGAACTATGGGTATGCAATGATTTGTTAACAAACCTCAAGATGGTCTGCTTAATACACTTTTTTCCTACAATTTTGTACTAATTTACCGTGTTAAGTATAATATTCGTCACATCAACAAGAGCGCCTAACTTTTATAATAATAATAATATGGGTAGCGCTACAGTGCGAGGCGGACCAGAGCCTAGCTTCTCAGCAACCACTCGTGTTGTGCGTGCTATTGTTCTTTCACACGTGGAAGGGAGCTACATTTTAATGCCGACTCCGAACGGCGAAGTTGAGAAGCTTTTTCTACAAAGGAATACTCTTTGAGCATTGTCAGTGACTCGAAAGAGGTGGAGCCGTGAATTATCAAATTCGGGTATCGAACCTGGCACCCTCTGCGTAGGAGTCGACGCACTTTTTCCATTGTAATATTGTTTTTATTGTAATAAAATACACTTACTTGCTAAACAAAATATATTTAAAACTAGGTCAAATAACTTATTGTATTTAATTCTAACTTACTGACCCTATGCGAGTAGGAGTATAGTAAGCTATTCTAATTTATACATATTTGTGCCTTTCGGCTTAAACAACGTTTTTTGTTAGTCTTTATAGACAGTGTTTCATTAATTTTAATCACCAAGAAAACTTGAAAATCTTGGATTAACCTAGCTTACCTATGAAAAAATAACTTAAAACTAACTTACACTCCTATTCTGGTTGTGATGTGGTCACAACGCACGAATGTCAGTGAGAGCGAAAATTATGATGCCTACCTTGTGAGGTTTCAACTATTTGGTATTCTGGCGAAAACCTCCCAAGAAAACACACAAGAATAGTCACCATGGTGAGGTGAATTCGTTGCCATGTCAAAAATTGTCTTCTTTTTGGAAAATTATTATATTCGCGCTTTTTTTCTTACTAAGCGTATCTACAAAATAATGGCAGAACGTAGCGAACAAGGTAATATTGTGTATATTAATGAAAATGAATATAAAAAGTATTTATTAATAATGAATATTTTGCAGCAACAAGAATTTCTTGCAAATGAATCCTGATTTTCGTCTGGGCAAAAATGATTCAACTGACCCAAACTAACAATCTCCTCCATTTATTTCTTTATTTTCGCCTTTTTGCAAATCAACATCTGTTTATTTTTCCTTGTGTATGACAGTTCTTTTGTTGCTATTTTTCCTTGTGATGTGCTCATGAGAACACCATCACAATTTTGACGGTTCTTGTGATGCTCACAAGCTGTGAGGTTTTGCTCAGAATACTAAAACCTCAGAATTTGTGACTCACCATGCTCTTGTGAGGTAGTTGTGACTTAAAACACATCACTGAGGTTTGCCAGAATAGGGGTGTTAATCTAAAATAAACCTTAACCTAAGTTAATATTAACATAACCTTAAAATTACCTTAATTATGTCCGTAAGAGACAGACGTGTGCACCAGAGCGTATATCTTATGTATATGCATAACATACATATCTATACGCCGTGGTGCAACTTTTTTTTGGATTTTTTTTTTATTTTTCCCTTAAACTAGCTTAAATTTTATGTAAGTTGGCCACCATGGTCAACTGTCCCGCCGTTTGGAAGAGCCAACGCCGGCGGAGACCGGTTCTGGTGTAACCACCATTAAAAGTACCGTTCTTTGGCACACTCTCTCCTGTCCCGAGTAGAGATCGCTCTACTGAATCGGAGGAGATCCTCGTGGCTGCGAGCAACATCCGGCTCGTATTGGAGTCTTCTGTCCAGTGTTCGGCGTACAGCGTGGAAGATTATAGGACATCCACCCATGTCCTGAATCAGATTTAACGAATCTAAATAGAGGAAAGCCTCAGGTGGTATAAAGTCGGTGTGGCGCGCCCTCTCATGATACATAAAGTTCGGGTAATAAGCCTAGAATATCAGACTGTTGGTAGACATCATACTCCTTGCAATGTGTCGTCGCGTTAGTGAAATTATAAAATTGTCTACTCTTTCACGTTAGCCCTGATGTACAAGACCTTATTGTACTCGGACTCAGGTGTCCGATACCATAGCACCGTCTCTCGAACACCTTCATCTTTTCCATCTGGGAAGGGCTCACCTTGAGCCAAAGGGGACAACCATACACCATGACTGGCCTTATGAGGGCCATGTAGCAGATTACCTTCACCCTGGTATCAAGTTGGCTACTGATTTCTTGAAACAGCAAAGGCTTTTCTAGCATTGGTCAAAGCCCTATATGTTTGTTAAAATACAGAAAATGATATCTAATCAAATGCCGAGGTATCTGACTACACTTTTCACGATTAGCGGCTGGCCTGAGGGTCAACAATGCAGAAATCTTTCGAGTTCATACGCGTATCGCTAGAAACCCTGTGCACCGGGGCACGGTAAAGAACAGTTTCACATTTTAGGAAGTTGATAAGCAACTTCCAGTCATTACAAAATCCAGTTATTTAATTTGCATCCCGTTGCAACAGGGTGTTTATGACTACTACCTTCGGTGCTAATCTGTAAGCCACAAGGTCATCGGCATACGCGATAAGTTTCGGCATAGACCATAGAAGATCTGCAGTAAATGTAGAAAACAATAATGGGGATCCTACAGCCCACTGTTGTAGACCGTTTTCTATACTAAATACTCTACTTGACGTTACGCCGCCACATTTCACGAACTTCCTACCTGTTATCATGTATAGCAATGGTTTATTTAGCCTAAGTCTGACCAACTTAAGGAAAAATCCAGCTATGTTCACCTTTAGTCTCCATTCTTCGCAGTATTATGTAGTACATCCTGTTAATCATCCTCTGGTAGCTCTCTAGCGACTCTCCAAGCAAAACAAAATCATCTGCATACACCAAGTTCTCGGAATACAATACGTCCAAAGTTTCACCATCATTCACTTCTTCCACTCCACAAGAAAGTCATTGACTTTCCTTTTGCATTAGCATTCTCGCTGTAAGGACAAAATATAGTGCATTATCGCTGTTGATATTCATACAGTTGATGTGGTCGAGCCAGTTTAGTCGACGTAGCTATCCTTGACTTTCGGAATCCGCCCACTCTCGTTTGAGGACACCAGACGCAGACATACTGCCCAGCGTTCGACTCCATTTCAGCGGGCATCCCTCCGTATCCTGTATTAGGCCAATTTGATTGAGATAGAGGAGTGCTTCAGGTGGAATAAGGCCGTTGAGGCGCTCTATTTCATGGTACATATTTGGTCGGGTAGTTAGCCTCAAAGATCAGACTGTTCGAAGAAGTCATAGCTCGTGCAATGTGCCTTCTGATCAGCTTAATAATAAAATTACCTATCCTGTTCAAGTTTGCCTCGTTGTACAGGAACTCGTTAGGATAGTACTTCTTGTACTCAGACTCGGGACAGCTCCTAAGACACTGCCTCTCGAACAACCTCATCCTTTCCATCTGGGAAGGATTCACGTTGAACCACAAAGGACAACCGTACGAGGGCCATGTAGGAAATTACCTTCACTATGGTATCAAGTTGGCTGCTGAAAAACAACCTCCTTGCCGCTTGGCTTTTGTCAGAGCAATATATATATGATTGTCAAAATACAGATATTGATCTAGCCAAATGTCAAGATATCTAACTGCACTTTTCACGGCTAACGGCCGACCTTGCGGGTCAACTATGCCAAACTTTCGCCAGTTTTGGCGCGTATCCATCGGTGCCGTGTACAACGGAACGGAACAGGGTAGTTTCAACTTCCAGTCGTCGCAAAATCGCTGAATTTTATCGAAGTCACGTTGCAACAAGATATTTATTACCTCGATCTTCGGACCTGTTCTGTACGCAACTAGATCGTCGGCGTATGCTATTAAGTGCGGCATGGAACCTACAAGCTCTGCAGTGAATATTGAAAACAAGATCGGCGAACCAACCGCTCCCTGTTGCAGACCATTTTTAATATCAAAGACCGTGCTAGAAGTTACGTCGCCATTTTTCACGACAAACTATCCACCTGTTATCATGTCATGGCTCATGTAAAGCAATGGTTTACTTATTCCAAGCCTGACCAGCTTGAGGAAGAGGCCCTCCAACCATACGGTGTCGAACGCTTTCTCCAAGTCAATCAGGCAGGCACCCGTGCATTGTTGTTTGCTTTTATTCCACTGAATGTCGGACACCAGTTTTGACGCGGCATGTATGGTTTCATGCCATATATGATTTTATTTTCATCAACCCATTGTTTCAGAACTCGAATGACTATCTTTTCAAAAACCTTGCTTATGCAAGGAAGAAGACCGAAGATTTGTCGGAATGGACTTGTCTTTGTCGCGTTGAGTCGACGCACTTACCCACTACGCCACGGCGAATTATAAACAGCTTCTCTATTTATAGATTTGTGAAAAAAAACACGGCTTATGTTTGCAGGGAACTTCTAAAAATGTTGGTAAATGTATCCAAGTAAATATAAATAAATGCAATCCTTATTATTTGTTCTATTGTCAATCTGGCAGACGGCAATGCCATGCTATCTGATTTTGTTTTATTATTATTATTATTATTACGTAAATAAAAATCAAATCTAACTTAATCTAAATCTATAGGGACCAATCGTGGGGGATAAGCCTTCTGGTGCTGCAGTCTTCGGTGGACCAACCAACGAGGGCCTCCAGCTGGTACAATGATTCTGGGTACTGATGCCTCCAATTACGTTGGCCGAGGTCCTTCCTCACGTGAGTTTCGTGAGTCATCTAATGCATTGCCCATAGTTGAAAACTCTTCGGGCTAGAACAGGGTTGTCCATGCTTACCATCTAAAGCGCTTAACCTACTTCTCCAAATACCATCAACGCAAACATGACCAAAAATTAGTCGGCAATGGGTAAGTGTTATTCTGCCTTTAAACTCGGTACTGATGGGATTCGTACTGTTTACTTGGAAGCCGAGGTGGTTAAGGTTAAGTAAAGGGGCTGCGAGTGCATTAACCAACATTGTGATACCCACACCGATGATAGTGCCGTACCAGAATTGAAAACCAGAGCTCTCATAGCGTAATTTTTCAGACGAATCATCGAAACGAACGTCGATGATTTGCTTCATGTAAGACCACCACTATCGTCTCGTCTACCGTTACGGTTTGAGTGCTCTGAAAATAATAACTCTCACGTAAAAATGACATCTGTGCTCTAATTCCTCTCAAATTTCACAAATCCATTCTCATTTCATTTTGCGAACAAAACTAATACAAATGCGAGCTATCAGTCTGTCTCAAAAGTGTAGAACAAGATATGTATCCACAATTTGTTCTCATTTAATAAGAGACGATACTGAAGTAGGTATCGCCAAAAATCAGTCGTCGAGACGATAGTTAATGACAGTCTACGCGAAGCAGGCAAAACGATGTCTCTCAAACGCTATCGTTTTTTTATGCTTACATGAAGCGATACAGCGTGAGACGATTGTCGCCTTACGCAATTAGAGCCCAGATAAAAGCGTATTTATTTTGTTTCCACAGGGATTCGAACCGAGGACCCCGCTAACCAAGGGCAGGCACTCAACCAACTGCGCCATCGAGTCGTCCGGGAGTCGAGGTGGGCGATGGCCTTACCTGTGATAAATTCGTTTCATTTTACCTCATTCACTGATAAACCCAATTTGGCAGCCTCCGATAAGTAAACGCAAACGTCTCATTGACGGCTCACTGTGTTCTGACAATCTCGTCAATGTCGTCCGCGTATGTCAGACCTTTGGAAGATCATTCCTCTTATGAATTCTGCTCGGTCTTCTCAAGAAAAATCTTAAAAAAGTGGCATGACAGCGCGTCGCTAAACCTTTGCCGACATTGAGGGCCACGATGACTTCGTTAGACCTTGATGGAGCAGCGAGATTCCTCCACCGTCATCCCGCGCAAGCTGACAAAAGAATGTCAAAACTTTATCTGACTTTTTCTTCTCCATGGCGGCCGGTATAAAGCTCATTTTTAACAACCAAAGAAGTCAGTCTCATGGCGTAAGGAAAACATGGTTTGTTGGATAGGGTGACCGGAGCGATGCACATTGTTCAAATGCCTATCCTTGCTTCATTGACTGTGCATCTAGCGGTCGATCCGCAACCTTCCACAGCACATTCTGCAATAAGCCAACATGATCATTGACAAACGAATCTTTCATTTCTTTCATCTTCCATCAATTTTAAATTTAATTCGTGTTTTTTTCGCGTATTATAAATGAAATGGAATTGTGTTGTCAGCTTAAGAAAAACAATGTCAACAACGGAACCCGAATGAGATCACAACAAAAAAAGATGGCGCTTTTAACAAACTGTTCAGCACACGTTGTCTTCCTTATATCCTGGTTAATTTTCAACCCGTACTTTTTGACATGAAAAAAATCGTACACTGGCTTGACAGTTTGGCAGGTCTTGCAGCCTCAGCCTAAGTGTACGAGTCTTAGAAACTCACTTACATCAAAATTGATACACTGTGAGAAACAAACAGACAGCAGTTGTTCTCAAAAGAATTAAGTGACCTGTAGTCTTACCCCGACTCCAAGTGGAAGGGATTCAACAACTTGTACACACATGACAGCTGTCAGTGACTCTCGGGATCTGTGCCAACAAATTATTAGAAAACCCGGAATCGACTCCAAATTACTTTGAAACAAGACAAAATGTTCATTTTAAACATTTACATAAAAAAATCTCCAAACAGGAATGAAAACACTTTCGTGACGCATCATTCGCGTGTCAAATCCTAGATGTTTTCCTAACTTTCAAAGGCAACGAACCGCTAAAATATTAATTGGTACAATAAATTTAACAAAAAAAAAATCTTGCGAAAATAACAGTTATAAAACAGCTATACAAATCATAAGTGTCAATTTGATTCCAAAACAAAATGGGCGCCCTGTGACTTGTGACGAAGCTAACAAAAGCATTCAAGCAAATATTGTTTGAGAGGGCAAATTACATTAAAAAACTAGAGGATCTATGGTTGTGTCCAATCTTGAGGATAAAGTGAAAAAGAAAACAAATAAACTTGAATGGGTTTTTGCAGACACCACCGGAACCAAGCAGTTAATTTCAGTTGATTAAACCTCGTGGTAAATGTCAATTAAAGCGAATAAGATTTTGTGAAATAAAACGATTAGCGTGTTCATTAGTTTTATTAGAATTGTGACAAGAAATAGCGTTGTTTCTTTTGACAGTTGTGTGGGATTCCATTTGACTTACGTTGCAGTGTGAGGTGAATGCCAAAGTCAGAGAGATTAAGGATTGTTTGACAGTTGATGACAGCTGTCAATATGAATCTTCCTCCCGCCATCATGATTATGAAAACTGTCAATTGTGACGAACAATAGACAAACGATGGCAAAAATACATGAAAGTCTTCATAATTTTTGACGTCACTCGACGAAAATATCGTCATCCTTCTTTTGTCAATGTTTTTCTGACTTATCAACACATTTATAACTTGACTTAATATAATTCAATTAATTGACTGATTCAATCGAACAGCACGAGATTTCTGCGGTAAATTGCGGTTTCACCTTTTAAAATGCTGTCATTGCTGAGTCAGCAGTGCAGTGGAGGTCATTTATTGGCCTTTGTGAAAGGCATGACAGGGATGTCACATACTGCATCTGTCATAAAAATGCTTTCATTCAGCCTCGGCGATTAGTTTCCAACATTTTGTGATTGGATGGACAATCTGAATTTCATACGATTCTAATCAACGCCATTGTTGCAATAATTATCTCTCACTGCCAGTCTTCCAAAATGTGGTTCTTCTTGAAATATTTGTAAAAGAAAATCGGCTGTAGCGTATAATGGAGAAGAGAAAGGCGGGAACGATGTTGGATTAAACAAGCTTTGCGGACTTCTCCGAATGGCCAAGATAGAGATATGACATATATAATATAGATGGCGCCACAAACAGTAGTGGACCAATACCTAGGAAATTCTACAACAACCAATAGTGTGCAATTGTTCTCTCACAGATAGAGGCGCCTTACAATTTTGTCAGAAATCACCGGCTTCACAGTCCCCTTGTCCACCGACGAAGTTGAGAGATTTTTTGACAGTTAGTCACGAGATCATGGAAATGGCATTCTTCAAGAAAATATTGCTGGCCAAGGGAGCCAGAAGAACACTGCGGTAGCTGATTCTAATTGATTCCTGGGACTCCGAACGACGAAGTTTGAGAAGCTCTTCTAGAGAGATGTAATCTCTGAGCATAGTCAGTGACAGGCAATATGTGGAGAGTTTTGAGAGTTCTTCGTGGCGGAAATAGAACCCAGACGAACGTTGGAGGTGACGCATAAATCCACCCAATCCATCCCAATCACACATCTATTTGCTTTGAAAAAGGCTAATGGGATATACCGCCACCTTGCTGGCTAGGAACATACTGTAGCATTGTTATTGGCACTGATTCGATTTATCCCCGAACACTTCTTAGAGCATTTATTGAGCATCGGAAGATTGTATGGAAATGCAAGACAAAATGGTCAGTTGAATTAAGCTGGGACGACTTTACTTTTTTTAAATGAAGACAATATTTTACAATACGAGCAACTGTGAAACTTGTATGGGCGCCACTTTTTCAATTTTTAAGATATTTATCAAAAAAGGACTGAGAAACGAGCAGTGAGAGGGCCTACAATTCACGGTGGGCTCCTACTCAAGGAGGATACATACAAAAGACGAGTGGTAGCCTAAGTGGCCTCATCATATTATATTAGATGGAAAAGAGGATACAATCACTTGTATAACATTCAGGAGCATATGTACTTCTTTGACGATCTAAACCGCACTCACTCCATTAGTATCCCAACCTAATGATAGTCTGAACCTAGCAACTCAAATCGTGTTAATACTCCGCCGTGATTGAGGTTGCCGACTGAATATTGAAAATCCGTCGGAGAAATTACACGTTTTTTACTTCTTGGTGGTGGACGTGGGCGCAGTAATATTCTGGCAGTCACTTGTGTAGACGAATGCGCTATTTTTTACACAGATATAATTAAATCTGTCCCAACAGAGAATCTTCAAGAATGAAATCGTTTTTGCCGAGCCGAGTCATCCTTCAAAAAATCAAGCAACACGCCACAACCAGTTTGATCGAAATTGTGGACGTGTACAGTGTACAGAAAGGAAGCAATGATGGAATATACATAAATGACTCCACCCATAAATGAGCTACACAACCTGTAGTGGATCTAAGCCTACAACTTCTTTTACAATTGCATTAGAAGATAAATTATAAAAAATGCATATTGATTGGAAGAGGAATAGGAAGGCTAAATCCTTACAAGCGACTCTTGCTATTAACTAAGCTAAACTAATTGAGCAACTTTCTCCAGGGCTGAGGAGCCTTATTTTTCTTCTAAAATGAAGGCCTCCCAGATTTTCTGACATGAAGTAAAGGTGAACTTCATTGCTACTTGGCTCCCTTCAAAAATACCAAACCAATTAGAGTTCAACTGTCCATTGTGGTAGAAGACCAATTATTTGAAGAAGTGCGGGCAAAAATAATCTTGACTTAAGGCCAGCTTCTTCTCCCCGGTGTTTTGGAAATTACTACCGTTGTGTGCCCTCTCTTTTCACACGAATAGGGGATGAAATACTATTTTTTTTGCAGTACCGTACGAAACGTTGTTCAGCAAAATGAAAATTAGCATTTGCTCTGAAAGAAATTGAACCTGGTGTTCTGGCTATTAGGAAGTGATCTTAAAAGTTGGGACAAAGCTTACAACTGACTGTGAAATAATAGTTCGCGAGACAGTTCAAGATAGGCCCATGCATTGCTTCCACAGCTAGGTAACGAAATGGAAGAAGTTAATGAGTTAGTCTGATTCTCATTAAGTACGAACTTTAGCAACGACACTCTGATGTAAGGCCGACGGAGGATAAGAGTTATCAGATGCTGCTACTGATCAGCGTGGAATACTTGCGACAATGCACTGACTTCTAAGCAAAATGTAACTGAGCTGATTCGTGGGTAAAGTCCCAATATATCATTTACCCGTCACCACCTGTTGATTGAAAATCCTTATTAATTGACGTTAAAACACAAGCAAAGCTAATACCGAAATAGGTGGAAGACATCCCTTGAGTGAGATATTTGGAGAAGCAAATCATGACTGACTCGGTTATAACCAATAATCTGGGCAATGGTCTTCACATCCAAGTCTCAGCTTTCTGATTTGCAAAAAGGCGACTGAATCACTTACTTTGACAGAGGCGTGTGTTCAAAGGAATGATTAGGAATGAGCTCTAATTGAAACTTAGGGCACCCGTCCCTTGCAGTAGGCAGCCCCTCTTTGGGGGAACAGTTTTTAATTAGGCCTACCGTGAGTGTCCAGAAAGACACTGGGTGTCCAGAAACAAACTGCGCGCCATACCGCAAAGCCCTTCTGGACACTGGGTGTGTTGTGTTGTGTAAGTGGGCGACCCATGAGTGGAAATTGTTGTTGATCATTGAAGTTCTTAAAAATCTTCCTTTTTTTAAATCAAGCACAGTCATTTAAATGCTGTGCAGACAGTAAAAATATCCGCAATTTTGGCCGAAAATGAAAATAACCACCTTTCATTAAATATAAACAAACCCGTATATTTTTTGTTTGTCAAGTAGAGGGTTATTACGACTTCTACCTCTCTTGCCCCTTAAAATTGTTGACCATTTTGTTGACATTTATAACGTGTTCTTGAACCAAATTGACCAATCAGAGTACGGTATTCACGTTATTTCGTGAATAACTGTCAAAAATTCATGAATATTTGCCAAAAAAGCGCTCAAATTCGTCGATGGACTAGCTGGCAATCAGCTGTGAAGTCGGCTATCTCTGTAATACTTCATTTCTGGTTATTACTTATTCAATTTCTTGATCTATTGAAAGGTTTAAGAAATTCTTTTAACCTTAAATATTATTACGAAAAACATATGTAAATGTTGGTGTTTTGCTTGAAATGTCAAAAAATCAGTTCAGTTGAACAGTTCGTATTGCGTATCTTAAGAGAGCACATAATTTTATGGAGCCAACAATTTTGAAAATAAAAGGGTTCGGTTGACTTTTTTAATCAACTCAACTGCAACACCCTTTGGGACCATTATTAGAGATCTAGTAGAGGGTGTTTTTTTTTTTAAGAGACAGAGAAAGTTCAAATTCCCTGCATGGATTTCTGTGACAGCTGATTTGACAGCTATCTGTTATTTTAGTGGGTCGCCGTGGCGTAATGGGTTAGTGCGTCGACTCCTACGCAGAGGGTGCCAGGTTCGATACCCGAATTTACCACCTTTGATAATTCACGGCTCCACCTCTTTCGAGTCACTGACAATGCTCAAAGAGTATTCCTGTCCAGAAAAAGCTTCTCAACTTCGCCGTTCGGAGTCGGCATTTAACTGTAGGTCCCTTCCACTCGTGAAAGAACAATAGCACGCACAACACGAGTGGTTGCTGAGAAGCTAGACCGCCTCAGACTGTCGCGCCACCCATGTTATATTGTTAGTTATTTTGAAATTACTTTGAGTTTGGCCATTCATCATGAATAGACTCACGGCGAGGCGGAGTAATATTTACAAATTGTTCAAATTTATTTTGAAAAACATGGTTCAGATCGAGAGCGGATGGAATCATTGCCCCCTATGCCTTAAAAAATTACTATTTTTCAACGGTGAGCGATACAGAGACTTGATTAATAATTTTTTCGGGCAACAATTGTACTTGAAAGCTGACATTTGACTTGTTGTTGCCAAAATACAACCTTATGGCGAATCTTCTTCGTCCGTGATGGGACCTGCGCCTCACCCAACTTGTGCTGCGAATAATATGTGAAAATTGGACCCACAAATTATGCCATGTCCACATCATATTCAAACATTAATTCCATAAAATTTTGTTTCAAATAAATTCAATTTCATGATTTCATAAATTTTTTTGTGTTATTTCGCCTCTAAAAAAAAAAGAAAACCCTTGATGTCAAAATTCACAAACATTGCTTCACTGTCATTTTGTCCACTGTCATATCCACTTCAAAATTGACTGAATTAAATTTAAGTCTAATAACTCTTGAAACTACAGTCCCAGGCGAACGAACACTGGAACGCACCGAAATTATGAATGTCCTGTTTCTAATGACAGAACCCCAAAAATGACACTGACAGCTAAGAAAAATAAAATATTTTTACAAAACCAAACACCTACATGCATATCGAAAACCGGGTTCCTGTTCATTATCCAAGAAAACAATATTTTTCATTTTTGAAATGCAAAAACATACATACGTCTACAAAGCTTGTATCAGCTTGACGTCAGTCGATCAAATGTCTGGCGCGGTAATTTATATTTTTAGATGAACAATTTATAGCAAAGGCCAGCTAAGTGCTAATAACAAATTAATTTGAATTTTAAAACTTACTCTTAATGACGTAAATTTGTCAATGACATCAGTAATTTATTGATTTATTGATTTCTGATTTCTAATCAAACAGATCTTATCTTGTCTATTCTATGTCCTATTTACATGTTCTAGGGAGGGAATTTCAATTATCACGATTCCTTTGCTATGAAATGCTGTGAAATGTGGACTTAAAAATTCATTAAGGTCGTCAAACTTATGAAATCTAATCATTTTGACAGAACTCATGTGACAAGTCAACAAAGGGTGATGACTTCATGTTTGAATAGACGACCTAAATACTCCAAGATCAATTTAGACACAATTTGGACTCATGAAGGACATCAATGTAAGTGAAACACGAAATAGAGTAAATGTTTATGTATGACATTTGACAGCTACGCTTTGTTGAAGTACCGAAAAAAAAGAACAACGATCATTTTGGAGCATTTCACAGGGATACACAGAATTTGCAAATAAAAGAAAGGACAACAAGAACAAAAATGCCATCTGTCAAAAAATACGTCACAAAGTAAGCACTTAATTGCTGGTGACAGCTCACAAAACCCTTTGAGCTTTCAGAACCCCAACAAATCCTTCTCCGCCGAGACTCCTTCACTTTCCAAAAAATCGGGACTTCCCTCGCCGATTTGTCAAAATCCCCAAAAAGTGATGCCAACTGTCACTCACCTCAAAAAAAAAACAGCAATGTCGTTGCAAAGGCCAGCAAAAAGTTGATCTCTATAATCCAATTGGGTGAATATCCTTTTTCTCTTTCCGTTCAAAATTAGCACCGTTTAACTCACACAAAATATGTTAATTTTCAAATTTTTGATCTCTCAGTAAAATAAAACAATTCACACAACATTCACTGCGCGACGTTGATGGGTGGGGGAATGCGAGCACAATTTGACAGATCACTTGTTTCTTCCGATCGAACAATGCGCATGTAATTGCACTTCTCAAGTTGTGTACACACCGAGATTAAAACACACAAAAAAAAAAACACCAACAATACCGAAATCGGTCACTCTCGCACGTTGGCCGAGCAATCAATCCAATCAAGCGGGCACAACGAGTGATGTTCCTGCACACACAAATAGGACCGCGATCGCACCTTAATCCGTTCCGATCTAAAGTAAAACTGAAGCCACCTTACACACAATCGCGCATGGATGCCGCACGAAGAGCGAACAAACCGAACGAAAAATCATCACCGACGGCAGGACGGCGGCAACGGCACGGACAACACCAGCGTATGCATGGACGGACCAAGAGGAATGAGAACAACAAATAAAAGCCAAAGAACGAGACGAGACGCGCCAAAGAAGCACTTGCTAGCCCCCAATAGAACGCAATGGTAACCCACAGGTAACTGGAGTCATTGGTCGCACCCGCGCCGAATGGAACTGGCTGTGACTGCGGCTGTTGTTGCTGTCTCGCTCCGGCCGCAGTGCAGCCGTGCCGGTGGACTGCTGGTGCGGCGCTGCTCTAAGACGGGTTTTGTGTGGTGAAGAGCTTTTCGGCGATAGCAAGACTAACCTGTTTTGCGGCTCGTATGGGTGCTGTGGGAGGGCTCTGCCTGGCCGAGCTTACCACGGAGTGGGGATCGTAGCTCGGTGGTTGGTCGGCACGATCGCCGACCAAGAGAGAGGAGCAACTGTCTACAGGCGGTCTGTGTGTGCGCAGCAGATGACAGCTGGATGGTGTGTTGTTGTTTTCTTTCTTTTCCACTGAAGTGTCATCCATTTTTGTTGATGACTTTGATTGAAGATACTCGCTAAGCTTTGAACTGGGATTTCGCTGGTTATGTTGCTATTTACTGCTAGTCGCCGCATTAATTGTTCATCTGACGTTTGACGTTTGACACCTCGAGGGTGGGGAGGGCGGATGGCTGAATTAATGACTCCCCTCGTAGTGGGTGGGTTGCGCGCTGCGACTACTGCAATTAGTTACGGATGCTGAGGCCGGGACTTAATCATTGTCTCTAATCTGGTGTCGCGAATTAAGGGGCATTTATCATAACAAACTTTGAATTTGTTAGAGATCGTCGATAGGGTAATTAAGGTGAGTGTTCGTTTGTTATGGCGAGAATCGAGCTGAGTTCAGAGATGAGTCTGCCTGCGACTGCTCGAGGGAATGGCCATGAGGGGACTCTGGAGAGTGTGGTGGTGGATTGGGTGAAGGGTGAATGGTTGAATGAAGCCAACGGCAGAATGATTTATGCAGCTCCGATTTACATATGCGCACATTCATCTTGTAGCATAGACAGTTTGAAAGTGTAGAGGGGTTGCAGGGTCTTTCAGAAACCGACATGGGCTGGAAATAATGTTCTCGTGTTCAGCACCTTTCTTCTTGTAATGAGCACGGAGTCCGTTTTATGATCTGCGAGGTCTAAACTCATATCACATAGAGAGACAATTCTTTATCCGTGCTATTGCTTCGTTGCAATACAGCTCTATTTCTTCATGCCATTTCGGTACGACAACAACGGCAATGTGGACTTCGATTGGAACTGAGAGTCGTCCAATGGCGTCCTACGTCACGTTCCACAGTAGAGGACCTAATACTGATCCTTGGGGTACACCTCCTGTAATTTTATCCAATTTCCGAGTCGTAAAGGAGCATCCTATCGATAAAGTAGCTCCTGATCATTCGTTATATGTACTTCGGTACGTTTACCGTAAAATACGCGACCAGTTCGCCGAGTTAAATGCACTTTTAACGTCAAGTGTAACCACAGCGCCGGCCGTACTTTTTAGTGCCTCTTCTCCATCGTCTACCATCTATAGCCGATTGGGCTTTTGTCTATTACGACCTTAATAGCGATCGGCCCTTTCTAAAGCCGTATTGTGAACATCGAGACGCTTACAGGTATTGAATGTACGGGTCTATACGGGTACAGTTGCATGAAGAGTAACGATCAGATCTTAAACCATCAGGGGCTTTAACCACAAGAAACAAGTAATCTCTTAAAACGACGCCACAACCAAACAAAGAAAGCAATGGCGGGGGAATCGTGTTAAAATAAAACGACGACTGCGACGATAGCTTAAGAAACCCTTCAGAGAGGTTGAGAGACGGCCTGCTGGTGCTGAGCAAACTTGGCGGATAGGAACACGTCAGTTAAGGAAATCTAAATTAATAAGGACACTTGAATATAATGGAGACAACGCACATATATAAAGCATGCATTAATAAAGGGTGTTCCAAAATTAATGCAAGATTTGGCTTAAATATGAAACACAGGTTTTTCTCTTCAAATTGTTATTTCCTTATTTCTATACGATAGAATGACTCATAAAATAACACACCAGGTAAACGTTCTCTGCGGCACGTACGCACTCTCTTCTCAAAATTTTTCATGTCCATTCTGTAAAAATGTGGCTGAGTTTCGTAGATGCCGTTGGTTGACGTTGTTGGCCTGTTGTTTGTTAAATTAATCGCTTTTTTTTTGGGACGGGAGAGCACACGACCAGGAGATGCGTCATTCAGTGTCAAATGGGATGTTTGACACGTGGCACCGACTTATTGAACCAGCATTTTTGCCAATCAGCATCAATCATCATCAATATCATGCAATTTCGGCAGAAAGAATTGTGTTATCATGTCGTGAGTTCACATTTTCGAAGTGTGGTTTACTTACTTATTTATCAGGCTTGCGACCCATGCCGGGTCCGAGCCTGATCAATAGCTGCTTTCCATTGTTGTCGGTTCTGGGCACGCTGCTTCCAGTCATCAAGACCAAGCTGTCTTGCATTCGCGATTAATTGGTCGTTATACCGGAGATTCGATCTTCCTCTCCTTCTCGAACCAGGATCGGAAGACCCTCTTAGCTCCAACATTGTTGTTCATGCGGTCGATGTGCCCGAGCCAGTACATTCGATGGATTTTTGCCTTCCGGACTACATCCACATCCTGGTACAGCTCGTAAAGTTCGTTGTTGTGTCTTCTCCTCCGATCGCCTTCCTCGCAGACGGGACCATATATCCGACATAGAATTTTTCTTTCGAAGGCACCAATAATCAGCTCCGCAGTTTTGCTTAGCATCCAGTTTTTGGCTCCATATAGTAGAACTGGCAAAATAGAAGTTTTGTAAAGCATGATTTGACAAACCGCAGTAACAACGGTTGCCAATGGCGGTTCTACGTCGAATCCCTACAGTGATGTCTATGGCTGACAAGCCTTAATTATTTTTAAAATAATAACCGTGTTTTTTTCATCGGCATAGATAGTGAAGTAAAGTGAGATTCAAAAAACGATTCGCAGAGTCTTTGATTTTTATAAGTCAAAACATATGAAGGCAAAAATGTATATGTACTTCACTATTTATAGATTTTTGAATAAAACACGGCTTTTGTTCAATAATTAGCTGCGCAAATGACGTCGTTTGTTTCAACTTAACATTCAGTTGCTGGAATTTGTAAATGTGACGTGAGGTATTATAGGCTGTTGGCGCTATTCTGGCACACCTCTGTGATGTGTCACAAGTCACAACTGCCTCACAAGAGGGTGGTGAGTCACAAATTGTGAGGTTTTCGTTTTCTTAGCAAAACCTCATAAATTGTGAACATCACATGAATTGTTAAAGTTGTCATGTGCGATTGAGCACATAAGATGAAAAAAGGAGGAAATAGAGAAAAATATAATATATTCGGGGCAATACATTTTTTTAGACTGCAACTCAGAAATATTCTTATGAATTTAATTAAAGAAATTCTTCTTTCGCATTGGAGAAATCATGTTTCCTCAAATTCTTCCGAATTTCGATTATTATTCATTTTTTTTCCATATTTTTCTTCTCCCACATTGAGAGGGCAATGTGAAAAGAGAGCGAAAAAACAAATTTTTGACACAAAAGCATATTCACCACACCAAGGTACGTATTTTACTGTCAGTTTTTTGCTAGAATACCAAATTGCTCAAACCTTACAGCCGTGGCATCATAATTTTTTGCATCACAGACTTTTGTGAGTTGTGACCACCTCACGACCGGAATACAGGCACGAGGCTGCTGAGCTCTCTCGCCTTTTTTTTGCCTTCGTTACTATTGGCAAAAGATGACAAAAGCTGTGTTTTTTTGCAAGCGTATATACGCCTAAATTTCAATTTGCATGTAAAATACACTAACAACGAATCCTATATCCGCTTAAGTTACTCATCATATTTATCGCCGCTTAAGAAATAAACGCGGATAAAAACAATGCTTCTATCATTATTTTCTATTTGTTCATTCCTGAATTTATTCATTCATTGTTTAGGTTGCTGTATGTGGGTTAAATTTGTAGGTGTGGTTGATGTATTAGATCATTTTTCAATTTTTTGCATCCATAAGTATGCAATTTTTGGTATACCCAGAGTATCTCTGCTATACATTCCGTTTAGGTCCCGTAATCGATTCTTTTCATTTGATGCAGATTGTCTTGGTTTTATAATTATTAAGTGTTTTTGCTTTTAAAATGATATGATGGTCACGCT
Source organism: Eristalis intricaria (assembly GCA_964034865.1). Classification (NCBI taxonomy): domain Eukaryota; kingdom Metazoa; phylum Arthropoda; class Insecta; order Diptera; family Syrphidae; genus Eristalis; species Eristalis intricaria. The sequence continues at coordinate 16,066,850 of OZ035873.1, forward strand.
ACACAGTCACAAAACGAAGATTGTGACCATCAAAGATCAACCATCATCTTCCACGACTACACCCCTGACTGCTTAGCAAATGTCATAAATGTAGTCGGTGCTGCCAAGATTTTATGATGAATCATTAAGCGCCGATGATCGTTTTTTTGTGCACTTCAAAATTAAGCGTAAATACGCTTGCAAAAAAAGCCAGCTAAATGTTGCACATTGCTATCTGCAGCCTTACAGAAATCGCCACTGTTTTTGCATAATCTTCTACCGCTCATGGTTCTCTATGATTTCTCTGTGACAATAGTGAACAAGACATTAAACTTTCGATTACAAAACGAATCACAATGGGCAGCGTCTGCTTAACTTAAATCTGTTTAATACAGTTGAAACTCTTAAAATTGATGTTTAGTTAAACAGTTTCTATAGGAGTTCCGCAAGTGTCTGTACTTGGCCCCTTATTTTTATTTATAAAATCATTTTTTTTCATATTCATAAATATCATAAAGCTTGGGAAGAATATGAAACTCCACAGGCCTTTCTATCGAAAAAAAAACAAACCCGAATTTAGAGTGCAAAAGTGTTTATTATTTACAAAATTTAAATTATATTTATTACGTTTAGTGGCAAGAATGCGACTTTCCGCGACTATTTTTTTAATGTGCTCAGTCGTTGCTTAATGTCCGCCTACTAATTATCTTTCCTTTTTGAGTACATTTTCTGAATATATGTACATACAGTAGAATCCTAGAAATATGAACAGATATAAAACAGGCTATATTAATCTTTGCAAATTGATCATCTTATAGAACCGTTCATGTTTCCGAGATTCTATTGAATGTGCATATCATACATATTTTATTTTCGTTTCAAAAGTATTGTCTTACTACAGTGAATGATAGATATAAGGGGACACCAGCAGGACCGACAACTCCTTTATGGGAATCGTCAAAAGTATTTACGCTGAAATAATTAAATTTAAATACAACAATGTTTTCATAATTAAGGAATTTTAATATTTATTCTATTTACAACCAATGACACTGTGGTATGTACTTTAAGTTACATTTAATGAAAGAAACTCTTAAATTAGGGACTGCCGAAAATAAACTCCAGAACACACGACCTTTTCAAAATGTGATCGAAGATCGAATGAAATTTTTAAGGACTTTTGGTCTCCGGCATTCAAAGCATTTCGATAATTCATATCGGTGTCTGGTTCCAATTCTTCCCATTCCTCATCTTCACTTGAGGCATAAGCATTAAGAATTCTTGGACAATTTTCCATATCCACTACCTCGTCTTTGAACACGTCATTGTCATCACAAGCTGCATATTTAATGTGTCAAGTTTCGTCCGAACGCGAAATGTTGTCACAGAAAAATCCTTTTTAGTGATGATGGTCGATGTCGAAAATAGTCCCCAGTGGAGTACCTTTCAAACAAACAGAACTATACTTCTATGTTATCTATCAACAAACAAATATAGCTATTTCTGCTCAGTCAGCACGGCGTGCATCGCAACTAATTGAGAGAGTTCAATGAGAACACCCACGAGCCTCTGTGGTTATTTGATTGCTTTTTCAAATTTCCATTTCTGCGAAAAAGGTGTTAAAACATAAGAGAAAGTTTACTAAATGGATGGTTTATAGAAAGTTGTCAATCGTCACAAATCAACACATTGATAGTCCGTGGCTCATGCACCTTCCCAAAAAATTCTTCGCTAAAATAACGATACGAACCTCATTTTCACGGATGAATGGCCATCTCAATACTTTGGACTAAAATTAGTTTCACAGACAATAGCTTGTTTGATTCCTTGAAGCGCCGACTTGTCAGAGCATTGGATAACTTTCCAACGGATGATCTGCGTACTACAATCGATGAGTGGCCATACCGCGGCCGAACGTCGACGACGTTGCTGGAAAGCAAATGGAGGGCAGTTTTTAAAATGGTGACATTAAGACAACTAATAAGAAGAAAAAGAATAGTTTTGAAAAATATATGTCTTACTAGCTGACGCAGTTGCGCCATGTTTACACGCGCATTCTTGCTGGTTTTTTTTTTTTTTTTTTTATAATTCATTTTTATTATTCAATTCATAAAAAACTTACATACTAAACAAAAATGCTTAAAACTAGTTAGACGAACAATGTTTTTATTTCTTACTTACTGGCCCTAGGCGGGCTAAACTTAATCTTAATTTATGTCTTTCGACCTAACCTAAAAGAGTGAAATGCAAATGGAAATTTAAAAAGAACAAGTTACTATTAAGAAAAAATTGGAAAACTTAATGACTGGACGGTTTTTATAAAAACTTACAAGCTACCTTACATTCTACCTTAAAATAAAACTTACAAGCTATCTTAAGCTAACCTACGTATATATGCATATACACATGTGTATACCCCTATATCCATGTGTATGCGCATATATCCTTAATATACACAATGGATACATGTATCGTCGTGTATACACATATACATTCTTGTTTTTTTTTTTTTTTATTTATTTATTTTATTTTTTTTTTTTGTAGTTATATATATATATACATTTTTACAGCTTACAAAAATGAGCGGTACCGCATTCGTATCTTGTAACAGGCCGTACTTATCTAGATGGAGAAAAGCCTCTGGGGGAACGAAGCCGTTGTGGCGTACCCTTTCGTGGTATTTTGGATTGGGGTAGTAAGCCCCTGAGATCAAGTTATTGGACGAGTTCATCGCTCTAGCAGTATGACCTCGAATCAACTTCAACAGGAAATTGTCCACTCTTATCAGGTTTGCCCTGTTGTATAAGACCTCATTGGAATAGAATTTTATGTACTGGGACTCTGGAGTTCTATAAAGGCGAAGACAAGCCCTAAGGCAAGCCCTCTCGAACAACCGAATCTTTTCCATCAAGCTTGCACTCACGTTGAACCACACAGGACAGCCATAGGTGAGCATTGGCCGGATGAGGGCCATGTAGCAGATAACCTTCACCCTCGCATCGAATTGGCTGTTGTAAAACAGTCTCTTTGTAAGGGCAAAAGCGCCTCGGGCCCTGGCCAGAGCAGCATCTACATGTTTATTAAAATATAGATACTGGTCAAGCCAGATCCCGAGGTATCTGACTACAGTCCTTTGCGCCAGTGGTTCCCCGTTTCGTCCAACGATTGAGAACTTTCGCCAATTCTTTCTCGTATCCGCCGAGGCCTTATACAACGGCGTCCTGAACAGAATGGTTTCCGACTTCTGGAAGTTGATACTCAACTTCCAGTCATCGCAACTTCTCATGAATGAATCGAAGTCACCCTGCGTGAGGGTAGTGATTTCCTCGATCTTTTTGCCTGATCTGTACACGATTAAGTCATCGGCATACGCAATTGCATGAGGAAGAGAACTTAACAGATCGCTCAAGTAAATGTTGAACAGGATCGGCGAATTAACGGCACCCAAATATACCTGTGGAGGTCACGTTGCCATTCTTGACTACGAACCATCTACCGGTAAGCATGTTACACAGTAGGTACAGCAGTGGTTTGCTTATGCCTAGGCGATTGAGCTTGTAAAAAAGACCTTCTAACCATACGGTGTCAAAGGCCTTCTCCAGGTCAATCAAGCAGGCACCCGTACATTGTTTCTGGCTCTTGTTCCATTGGATATCCGACACCAGTTTCGACGCAGCATGAATAGTGTCATGCCCCGCTTTGAAACCGAATTGGTTATCCGGAATTATATTTTTGTCCTTAGTCCAGTTGATCAGAGTTCTATTGATCACCTTCTCGAATACCTTGCTGATATTCGGAAGGAGACTTATTGACCAAGCATTCTTGCTGGATTTGGTCTTCTGTTCTTCGAGCTCTTGCGTTTCGCATCTATGTAGCTTTACGCGTTGGACGACCTAAATAAACTACTCTGCGCTTAGCTGGCATTGTACTGAATAGAAAAAATTGAATTAGTTAATGATGAAGATGAAAAAATTATTAATTCTTTACGTATTTTTTCTTTGTTTCTCTTATCATTTCCGATATTCCTCTTGTAGAATGATTTTCACTCAATTCTGCACGCACATGGGCTTAATAATATTATTAAAGAGTCGTGTAATTGTTGGAATGGAGTTGTTTAGAACCTTCTGGTTTTCTTCTAGATATAGAAACTTGTTCCAAACGGATAAATGTATCGAATATTCAGACAGGAGTGAATAGTAACAACCAGAAATGAAGTATTACAGAGATAGCCGACTTCACAGCTGATTGCCCCCTAGTCAGTAGACGAATTTGAGTACTTTTTTGTCAGATATTCATGAATGTTTGACGGTTATTCACGAAGTAATGTAAATGCTGTCCTCTGATTGGTCAATTTGGTTTATGAAGACGTCATAAAAAACAGTTGACAATAATTTTAAGTGGCAAGAGATGTAGACGTCGGGCATCTCTGTAATTCTTCATTTCTACTCCATATAAATGAAGCGTCAGAGTTTGCGACATTTGCAATTCTTGGTGAGCTTATGTGAATGATAGTTAACAACCCGACTGTCACTACTGTCAACTGTCATCTCTGTCTTCCTTTTTCGTTGTCCCTTTACCGCACTTTGGGTTTTTTTTAGGTTTGCTTCGTTTCTAGTTTCTAGTAAATTCTGAAATTCCAAGAGAGAGCATAAAAGTCTGTTAGAAAGTGGAACAATGGTAGAAAAAAGTAAACGGACACTTTAAACACAGCAAGTGTGATAATACTTTCGCAAGGTATGGAAAAATAAAGCAGGGAAATTGTTTGTTCGCACACCCAATTGACAGACATAAGGACTTACTTCTTTTCAATAAAAATACATCATTGGTATTCCACACACACTGTAGTGAACTAAAGCAAACCCTCCTAAATAATGACACTTTTTACGGTCAATACGCCGCAAGATGACGTTATCTGTCAAAGATCTAAACGTCATTGAACAGAAACGCCTGCAGAGATTCACTTATAAATCTTGTTAGTCTATCTGCACCGGAAATAGATAGTTCCCACGATGGGAACTTTCCCTGGGCATCATCCACCAAATCCAACTGAAGCGCAGTTAAGGCGCCTACATGTCTCTGACTTATCTATTTCATTTCCAAAGTAAATAGAGGAAACGAATCTCGAAAAAAAAATGCACGATAAACAGAAGATTAACATCCGCTCATTCTTTTCAATCAGCGATAAAAGTTTTTAAAGGTGTTAAAAGAACTGAACAGAGATCGAGGAACGATTGTTAGCGTCCGGTCGAAGATTGAAAAGCGGTAAAATAAAAGTCTTTGCCATCAAATGAAATCGCACATCAGCTCTAAATAGAAGTAGATAATGTCCTCCACTTCACCATCGTCACAGTTTATTAATAAGTCGTAGATGAAAAAGAGTCACTGTGGCAATGATCTTGCGAAGCTTCTCAAACTTTGCCACTCGTATTCTGCATGCAGCAGAACACTTAGGGGAGAACAGTGAAATGCGTAACACTGGGCCAGCTCCATGATTCGACTACCACCAGAGCAGTGGGATAAGGAAACGATGGGATGGCCATCAACTCTTATGTTGACTAATTAACTCGTTTGACATACCAATCCGAAGAATGATTTGACTTGGTAGAGCACGATAGTGATCTTAAAATAAAATGAAAAATAAGCTGTCAAGCAAACAACAATCTTGACGTTTGTTAAAGAGCTTCATTGCTCTGGCCAGTTGAAGTGGATGTCAACTCAAGTAATCAACTCCACAAACGACATTTTTAACTGCCAAAAATTGCTCGAATGCTTGGCAGGAGAAGAGGATAATCAGCCGCGGAAAGTGGAAAAGTCAGTTTAATATTTCACTTGAAAACATTCTGTTTTATTTAAAATGATCATAGAGTGCTTTCGTTGGACCACCCTTTACTACGAGTTGCCCCCCTTCGTCACGACAGGCTTCTGACCGAATTTTGTACCCATGGGATAGCTGTTTTACTCGTTGATACAACTTTCGGACATTATTTCTGCTATTGCAACTCTCCATTTCATTTTTCTTTTTCCTTTGGAGAAGCCGGTGGTCTTTTCTTCTTTAAATTTCGTAGAGAGAGCTCTCGAACCACTCTCGTCATTATTTCCAGCGTAGCCTTGTATCCAGCTCTCTGAGAGCTTCAGGGAGTTTCAATTGGCAAAGTTCCTAGCGGCCAATGGCGATTGCAACTTTCCGACGTCAAACTGTTTTGCCCTTGCTCTACTCCGCTGTCGAATCGATATTCGTGTTCTTACCTTAGCTGCAACATGTAAATGATCCAAGTCGATGTTGGCTGCTCGGAATGATCGGATATCGAGAATAGTGGATCTGGTTTCCGCCAGGTCCCTTTGTGGATATAGAGGTGAGGGAACCATGCACTGGCTACAGAGGTTTCCTGGAGGTTACGAAGTCGAACAGAGTCCGTTCTCGGATGTGTTGTCGTGCAGGCTTAACTTTCCGATGAATCTAGCAAAGACGTCTTCCTTGTGCAGTCTTGCGTTGAAATCTCCTAGAACGATTTTGGTGCCGTAGCTCGGCCATTGAACATATGTCCTTTTTAGGAGATCATAAAATTCATCATCTTTATCAGGCTGATGATGTTGGCGAATATAGCCTTGATGCGGATTCATATGAGGTCGCTGATGTAAGACTTCTTGCCTAAGTCTGCCTCGAACAATTAGCCCGCATCCGAACAAGCGCTGCCTTCGCTCTTTGCAGCAATCGCCGAAATAGATGTCGCAGTTTTCATTTCATTCTCTTTTGGACCGAACAAGCGCTGCCTTCACTCTTTGCAGCAATCGCCGAAATAGATGTCGCAGTTTTCATTTCATTCTCTTTTTCCACCGCACCTTCTGAATGGCGGTAATATCTGTCTGATAGGCTTCTAGAACCTTCGCTGCACGTGGTCTTTTAAGGGACATCACTGATCCGCTAAAAGCATCGAGGAGGTAAAGTGGGAACGATAGATCACCAGGCTTGAATGCAGAATCGATAAATGCCAGGTCCTTAAGCTTCGATATGGGAAAGGGTATAAGAGCAATCTCATCTACACCGTTTTAGATAGAAGTGATGATGTTTGCATACTGCTATTGAAGGACAATGAGCTGGCCACCAATCACTCCTCTCTTATGCTCAGGCCCAAATCAATTGATCGTCATACAATATCGTGGATCATAGCTTCGGTACACCCTTTCTACACTGTCGATGCTTTGTCGTAAAATAAAGTAAAAAGCATTTCCTGTTAAAAAACTAATGGCATCTGTCTCACTAGGCAAGTGCTGAACGTGGATTACTCACGGTAATCTGGAGACGAATCTTCAAAAAGCCAAAGGTAATATCGCTAGTCAAAATCTCACATGGATTAGATATCTAAACTACAGCATCGTCTTGTAAGAATTGTTAGACCTCTTAATTCAAATTTTCAAGTTCTAGATGTCAAAGGAATCTTCCAGATGACAACAATGCTGCTCTACATGAGTGACCCACGATTTCACAACCCTTAAGTCACTCGCTAAACACAAGAAGACGAGCCCAAGGGGTGCTTGAAGTTCCGGAAGCTTTGAACTTGTATGGAGACCGTGAACTAGGATGCACTGTCCCCAAACTTATGAACTCGCTGCCACAGTTTTTAAAAGTCATTCCAAACTTCAAAGATAGGAAAAAAGAGTTCAAAAGATTTTTCTCATTACGTATCTTAGAGTTTTTAATTCGTACTTATTTATCTCACTGAATTAAGCTTGAAATTTAACCAAAAACTTAAAATTTAAATAAATGTAAACTTAAGACTAATGAATGTGAAGTCACTTCAAAACCTATCACAAACAATATTTGCAACCACCTGCAGATAAGCATTTAGCTTTGCAGATAAACCATTGTAATCGAATAACATATGTAATAATAAAAACAACATTTCAAAAAAAAAAAAAACTTGAAAGAACTAGCTGAGACGCGAACGGAGTACCATGGATCTTTGCGCAATCTGTGCTCTACTTTTTCCGTTTTAGGGTGAGTGCAAAGTCGGGTAAACGTGGGTGCAAAGTATATGCAATAATGTTTTTAAACAAACACCTTTCGGGGATACAGGGGATAATTTCAAGAACGTGTATAGATTCAAGTTTAATAACATGGAATGGTTAAATACTCATTTCCCTTCCGATATTCCTGAATAAGCCGGTGGTGGTGCCATACCTTTGATTGTTTTTGGTCTTTTAATGTAATGGGAAGATTGTCCGTCTTTTTCTTATCGTCTACATGTTATCAATTTTTTTCTTTATTTGCAAGATGTTCAAATTAAGCCTATGGATTTTTTTTATTTCTTCTTTCATAGCTTTTAATTCAGATTGCTTTTTATTTTTCATGTCTTGCGTTTGGCAAACATCGTCATCGTCCATTCCAGATTTCCTTTTATTTATGAGGATTAAGGTTTAATCCGTCAAAGTGTTCCTCTTCCGAAGCATTTTTTTTCCATTATTTTAAATTGTTTTCACTTTTTTCTCTCTTGAAGTCACCTCCTATGCACGCTCAATTTCTACAAGCGATATCTGAACACGTTCCATCTTTATTCACATCAAAACTGAAACACAATAGTGCGTTTGCGCTGGCGTTGGCTTTCAGCACACACAATTCAATGGCCTACAGGGTCGACCTGCGTCAGTGAATAATGAGAGACATTGAGAGGATCGTAATAAAACGTAAAACGTAGTCCATCGCACGTCATTATTCAACATGTTGGATATTTTCTGACAGAGGAGTGCGCTGTGAGAGAATCTTTCTCCCAAATTGAGATTTTTCTTCCAAATTGAGAGCATTTTGTGTCTACTGTCATTTGAGCAATGAAAACAGCTGATTAAAAATAATTTAACGACAGAAGTCATTTCAAATGAGTGTATGCAGAAAGGCGGCAATTTTTTTCATTTCGCAGATGAGAGAGAAAACAGCTGATAAATTGAGTATTTATTTCAACTCAGTGCGTCATCGTAACATGAAGTCGGCTGGCGCAGGGCACTATTGTGTTTCGGCCATTAAGATTCAGATGTCAAAACAATTGAGCGGAGAGGATTCGTTAAACTTAACGAAATACTTTTTTTCACACCAGATGGAGCATTTCCTCCAACATGCTAAGGAAATGCTAAGCACTTAAAACTTAGACGCCAAGAACTGAACGTTTTAAACGTCAGCTGAAGGGAGGGTACCTACTTTGAGGACATTTTTTATTCACACCAAATTGAGTATTTCCTTTAACGAACATACTCGACTCGAGTGTTTTCTCAGTTTTTATTCACACCTCCCATTGTTACAATTTTGCCTATGCCGAGTGTAATGCAGGTTGGCCGGACAACCTTGAGACCGTGGCTCACTTAGACAAACTTGTTGGGCCCTTTTTGCACATATGGGATGTTTTACTGCCTTATTCCTATAATGACCTTAGCAAATTGTCGCCTAATGCATGTAGCTCTTTGAAAGTAATTTTCTAGGAACTACTACAGCTTGACATTCGCGGAGCATATGTTGGACAGATTCTATACCTTCCTCATCTTTGGAGTTCCTGCAAAAGTTGTTCTACGTTATGTTTAGACGCATTGCATGCGTAGCTATGGCACAGTGCGCAGCAAGGACTCCTATTAGCATGCGTACATGGGTAGGGTAGGTATTGGAGCAGCAGCTGGGATTCTATGGACGACGCTGAGCAAAAAGAGGTCAACAACTTTGATCTGTTTTAGAAGCAAAGTTGTTGACCTGAGCAAAAAGAGGTCAACAACTTTGATCTGTCTTAGAAGCAAAGTAAAACAGATCAAAGTTGTTGACCTCTCTTTGCTCAGCATCGTCCATAGAATCCTAGCTGTTGCTCCAATATCTAGACCCAGCCATTGAATGGTGGTTTAACCAAGGCTTCGTCTTATAGTATTTTTCCTTATGAAACTGGGTGACGTGTGCGCCTACGGGATTGCCAGGGATTCACCCAGCTCCGAACACTTTTTCGGGAGACTGTCCGCTTTTTCATTTCAGTGGATTCCAGTCAGACCCGATACCGAGCAGAGGGTCTCTGTGTTAACCAAGGATATCTCACTGATCTGCATAAACTACCCATCTTCGTTGCCAGAGTGTCTGATGACATGGCTTTTAACGCCACTTGTCTATCGAGAAAAATAATAATCGATTTGCCGGTGGCCTCTGAACGAGAGTGCCGCCTTGAGTGGTTTGAGTCTCGCAGCCACTTCGAAAGACGCTTTAACCATCGTCTTGTTCCAGGGATTTTTCGAAAACGACAGAAGACCTCTGCGCATGTTACCACGATCCACCACCTTGGAGCCGTCCGTTTATGGGACAACCTCATCGGTTCTCGGTCCGGGGCTAGGGTTGCTGGTATAAGTCATCCATTTGTCTTTTATTCAGTGCTGCTGTCAAACTTTAAGTATGGCTGAGTGATCGCGTGGTTTGTCTCTCTAAAAACGCACCTCTCTCTCTCTCGTTCTGTTGATTCATATTTCGAGAGGAGGGATGAATAGGATACCGTAGCGACGTCTTTGTTCATTTGTTTGTTCTGGTCCAGCATTTCAGTGAACTGTAGACCAGACGAAACTGGGCATGTGTGGCAACTTTGGAATGTCGTGTGCTAATTGTAAACTTTTGTTTCGTAACTCTAGAGAAGACAAACTGGTCACCATGCCACGCACCACATTAAAGTCTGTTCTCCCTCAAAATGCGCGCATAGTAAACGACAAAATATGTTTGGATGAAAAGATAACTACTAGACAGCTGTCACTTTTGTCGTACGTCATCTTGGCCGTGCCTATCACTACCACCTACCGCCTCCACTATCGTCTGACCAACTCCGCAAAACCCACCTTCTGCAAAAAACCAAATAATTGGTCGCCCAATTTGCGTCGTCCCCAGATGCTTCTTCAACAATTCCAGTCACACAACGCACGACAAACGCTAATGATATCGATAAGAGCTCAAAGATCCACCTTGTCACGTTCCATTCCATCCTGTTTGACCAATTCAATGCGTCGTTCCATCGGAGGGCGTTGCCAACATTTCATTTGTTTACCTTTCACCTGATTGGACCATCAGCTCGGCGCACAGTACACGCTACAATCAGTGTTACCTGTTATTGGTCTCGTATCACTTCTCTCTTCGTTCATACGCTCGCTCGCACAGCACGCACAAGTCAAGTTGACCGAACTGCGCCCGTCCATCAGAGGATGGCTCGCGCCACCGCCGCGCCGTTTGAGGAGACCCCGAAAAATGGATCGACACGCGTGGTGGCTTCCCTTTGATCAATGACCCCTCCCGGCTTCGGATCGCACTGACATGTTATCGCCTCAGCTGTGATCGAACACAATGGACGAGGGACAGGTTTACGATTCTGTTGTCGTTGTCGTTGTCGCTGTCGTCGGCGACTTCGTGGCCGTCTCCAATGGCACAGGATACGTGCGTCCGTGGTCTGTGGTCCGTGGGGAGTGAGACTTGCATGCTAATCAGAGGTGATGTTGTTTACTGTTTGCTCAATCAATCTTCGATTTGACTTAATTAAACGAACACCGCACGGGGGATGAAAGATCCTGTGCGCGTGTGTTCAGTGTGCACCATTAAATTGAGTACCGCTGCACGGGTATGTTCGACTGACGTCCGGTGCTTTAGGGGACACTAGTCGATTTAATATTGAACTCAATGTGATGTACCTGACTTGAATTACTTCTTTAATTACATCCTTTTCATTCAACGAAGGATCCCCTTTCTGGTTTCTTCTTGAAGGCTTCGTTTAAAATCATGAATGCCTTCCAACTGTCAGACGGTTGTCATTAAATAACGTCAACTCGCTCGAAGGAAGTCATGCGGTGGATCAAAAAAAAAAAAAATCCTAGTCATATTTAAAAAATCTATTCAATTTTTAAGAAACTTGGCTGAAGGAACACCGAAACGGAGCCCCAGCGAATGCCAGCAAATGACAGCAGTGAATCTTTAAAAGATCGTGAACACTCGACACCAATAAATTTCAGGAGACCTTAAACAAAGGCATAGTGGATATACATGCGAAATAGACTGTGCCAATGGACCACTCATAGTTAAGCGTGGTAAAACTCTACCATTGTAATCATTTGATGGAACGTAAATGTGAATAAGAACTCTTGCGCTTTCTTTCATTTCATTGGTCGGTGTTCAACATTGGCGTGGCATTTTTGTCCAGAAATGAAATGACAGAGATAGCCGATTTCACAGCTGATTGCCCCTAGTCCAACGACGAATTTTTAACGAAATGAAGATGAAAAACGTAAATGCCATCCTCTGATTGGTGAATTTGGTTTAAGAACACGTTGTAAAAAACAGTTGTCAAAAATCTTAAGGGGAAAAAAGAGGTAGAAGTAATACTTCTCTCTGCAATACTTCATTTCTGTTTTTGTCTATAAGGTTATCAAAACGGAAATGTCAAAAGGCACTCACTTGGTGATCAATTCGAGTCTCTATTTTGAACAATAGGAAATACTCCGATTACTACTTGGATCGTTCATCCTTGCTTCGAAAAATAATCAAAGTAAGGTCTTGTATAAGGTCAGCTTGGTCCTTCGAGAGATGGCTCTACTACTCAATTGCCTCTTGAGCCCATAGAAACAGCGGTTGGCAAGAGTTACTCTGCGTTTGATCTCGGTACTGATGTTGTTTGTACTGTTTACTGCGGAGCCGAGGTAGACGAAGTCCTTGACTACCTCGAAGTTATAGCTGCCCATTGTGACGCTCTGTCCAAGACGTCAATGTTGTATGTCCTTTCTTGATGACAGCATATACTTCGTTTTGCCCTCATTCACCGCTAGACCCATTATAGCCGCCTCCGCCTTAATGCCAGCAAACGCCTCATTGACGGCTCGCTGTGTTCTGCCAATCACGTCAATCTCATCCGCGTATGCTAACAGTTGCACGGACTCCTGGAAGATCATGCCTGGGATTCTCCATCGTCATCCTGCACAACCTGACGAGTTTGGCAGGAATGTCAAAACTAGACATGGCGCTGTATAGCTCGTCCCTATGCACGCTGTCATATGCGGCCTTGAAATCGACAAAAAGGTGGTGGGTGTCGATTTGCATTTCTTGGGTCTTTTCCAGGATCTGCCGTAGTGTGAAAATCTGGTCGATGGTGGACTTCCGTGGCCTGAAGCCACGTTGATAGGGACCTAAATGGCTTCAGGCGAGTACACAAAACGGCAGAGAAGATCTTATATGCCATGTTCAGGAGACTTATCCCTCTATAGTTGGCGCAGTCAAAGGGGTCTCCTTTCTTATGGATCGGGCAAACGATACTGAGATTCCACTCATCGGGCATGCTCTCCTCCGACCATATCTTACAGATGAGCTGGTGCATACGCCCAACCAGATCATCGCCAGCTGCCTTAAAGATTTCAGCGGACAGTCCGTCCACACCGGCAGCTTTGTTAGACTTCAGTCTTGATATTGCTAACTTGACCTCGTCTAAGTCGGGGGGACGGAATGCTCGTCGATCATCGTCCATATTGAGTGGAACATTCTGCCTGACAGCGGTATTGGTGTCATCTCGCCGTTTAGCAGTCTGCAGAAGTGGTTCTTCCAAATTCTCAGTATCGACTGCGACCGTGATTTACTGTACTATAAAAATAATATTGCCTGTCATATGTAAGCACATCACACACATTTTCAATACAATAATAACAACAGGTGTGTTTCCTCTTAAATGGAAAGTTGCTAAAATGCTCCCTCTTCCCAAGTCGAATAGCGCGGACTTTAGAACCGATTGCTATCCTCCCATTCTTAAGTAAAGTTCTCGAAAAAATAATAAGTATCCAAATAAAAGCATACTTGGCGAAAGAGAAATTGGTGACGAAGTTACAATCAGGATTTCACAGTAAGCACAACTGCATTTCTGCGATCTGGACTCGATAGTGATATGGTGTCTGTGGTTGTCTTTCTGGACTTTTCAAAAGCTTTTGACTCTGTTGATCATTCCGTTTGTAGACCAATCAATCCGTTTGTAGACTCGTGGCGTCATATCTTGATGGAAGAACTCAGATGGTAGTTAATGGTAATAAGTATTCAAAAAGCTTACCCGTGCTCACAGGCGTACCGCAAGGATCTGTTTTAGGTCCACTGCTGTTTGTTTTATTCATAAACGATATCTCTCAAAGCATAAAACTCTGCGAGCATCATATATACGCTGATGATGTACAGCTTTATAAAGTTGTCAAACTCTCCACTCAGGCAAGCGCATTTCGTGATCTCAATACAGATCTAAACTCCTTATTTACTTGGTCCCAAATGAGTCATTTATCCCTGAATCCTTCCAAAACTAAGGCTCTCCAAATAAGCAGAGGAAATCTGTGCAATGCTGTTGACCCAGTTTGTATTAACAACAGCACTATTGAATATGTCTCTAAAATAAAAAAATCTTGGAATCATCTTTAACGAACATCTTAGCTGGAATGATCAAATAAATGGTGTGTTACGAGGTCTCAGTCCAACCAAACTTTTGCCCGTTGAAGTCAAACTAAAACTCATAAAGTCATTCGTAGTTCCTCTCATATTATACGGCTGTGAAATTTTTTCAAACATGGACTTTGAATGTTCTCACAAGTTAAACGTTGCTTTCAATCTATGTAGATCGGTACGCCCACGTTTCAGATTTCGCTAAAAGAATTATTGGCTGCCCACTTAATGTATTTCTTAAATATCGTACAGTTCTTGCTGTACATAAAATTATAAACCGCCTGGCACCAGAATATTTATACACAAAATTACAATTTGCGCGTCCTCAAAGAACATTGAATTTAATACCACCTAAACATAAGTTTTTGAACACCGAAAGGCAATTTTTTGTTAGCGCAATTCATTTATGGAATGCACTCCCTACGGAAATTAAAAGGGTAGGTACAGGGAACTATTTTGGAAAAAGACTTTTTGAATTTTATAAAACGAATTAACCACTTACGAGTAAATAACAATGATTTTAGTATATGCTTTCGTTACTTTCTTACTTTCTCTATCTTCATCTTTCTCTTCTTATTAATTTTACTCCTTTCCCCCTCCTTATTTCTTTTCCTAATTTTACCTTAGAATTAAGTTAGGTTAAGATAAGTAAAAATTTGTTATTTTAAGAAAAAATCATTCCTGTACAAGCTTATAAGTTTATGCTTAATTGTGCAGAGTAAACAAATGAAATGTAACACATTTTTATAAGCAATTTTTTTTTTGTTTTTCCATCCTCTGCTAAAATATAAAGATTTTGAAGGAACGATACTCGTGAGCACGCCACATAGAGTTGCCCTTGGGAAAAACAGGTTTTTCTAAATGTATACCTGCTACTATAAGCGTTTGTCCTTGAGCTTTATTTATACTGCTTTTAGGGGAAACTGCACTCTTTTAAATTGAAAGGGCAAATCAGTCGAAATCATTGGAATAATAATAATAACAATATGGATGGCGCAACAGTCCGAGGTGGACCTGGGCCTAGCTTCTCACCAACCACTCGTGTTGTGCGTGCTATTGTTCTTTCACGAGTTAAAGGGACCTACAGTTTAATGCCGACTCCGAACGGGAAGTTGAGTAGCTTTTTCTAGACAGGAATACTCTTTGTGTCTATGATAGGTGGTAAATTCGGGTATCGAACTTGGCACCCTCTGCGTAGGAGTCGACGCAATTACCCACTACGCCACAGCGACCCACAGGAATTGTTGGAATACGGGGACTTAAAACAATTTGTCCTTTTCCCATTCCTGTCATAATTAAGGAATATAGGAATTCAAAAATTCTAAACGACACGAATTTACTTGTTCAGTGTCAATAACATTCTCTACCGAGAGATACTCGACAACTTCTCCCTCCACGTATGACATAATTTGTTCGTTTATCGGCCACACTGTCTCATTTTTCAGCGCTAAAATTGCCCTTTCACACAACCATTCTCGTTTGCCCATATTTATTTGCAGATCGGGATGGACATTATTTTTTTTCAAATCATCTACAGTACCTCACAAAATTGAGCATACACTCACAGCTTAAACATATTTTTATCTTTTTCGCCTTACAAAAAGTAGTTAATTAATATAACTTAAATGCAGTTCGAATCGACATATTTCAATTGCTAAAAACCATAAACAAAAATATGAAAATTAAAAAAAAAACTTGCTATTTCTAAGCAAAATAAAAAAAAAACACTTCATTTTAACACACAAAATTGAGCATACACTTAAAGTAAATTCGAGTTACGACTAAAACACAAAACAAAAACAGTTATAAATAAATTTTCAGTAACGCGTGGCACCTCCTTCAGCATCTATGACAGCTTGTAACCGCCGTGGCATGGATTTTACCAGTTTTTCAGTAAAAGATGGCTGAATCCCTGCCCAAGCTGCCCGAATTTTAGCTTTTAGTTCCTGCTTATTGGAACAGGTACTTTCTTTAACCCGCACTTTTATTTCGTGCCATAGATGTTCAATAGGGTTAAGATCCGGCGATTGTGGGGGTGTTTTTAGCTACTTTGGAGCGTTATAAAGCAACCATTCGCGTACTAAATAGGAGGTGTGCTTCGTATCATTATCTTGTTGGAAGTAGAAAACCGAAGGTAGACCTAATTTTACTGCGGAACTTCGTAAATTTCGTTTTAAAATATTCAAATACCCAATTTGGTCCACAGTATTTTCTATAAATTCGAACTTTCCACAGCCTATTGAAGCCACACAACCCAACAATAGCACAGATCCTCCCCCGTGTTTTATGGTTGACTTTATATTTTTAGCTGTGAGAGCTGTATTTGGTTCCCTCCAAACAATTTGTTTGCAAATAAAATTTATATAAATTTATTTTGGTTTCATCTGAAAACAAAACACCTTCCCAAAAGCTTTCCGGGTATTTTACATATTGTCTAGCAAGCTCCAATCTTTTCTTCTTATTAACTAGGGAAATGTACGGCTTTCTTCGGGCGATCCTACCATTTAAATTATTCTTTCTCAAGACTCTGCGAACGGTTTCCACTGAAAGAGGCTTATTAATTACGGATGACACCTCAGCCGTCAACTTTGGAACGCTAGATTTTGGACAGGACTCGATTGTCCGAACAATATACCGCTCGTTTTGTTCTGAGAGCAATTTTTTTCTTCCCCTTCCAGGTCTTTTTTTTAGTGTCCCTTCATATCTATACTTGTTTATTATTTTTTATACCGTTGCATGCGATCGCCCTACAGTTTCTCCTATTTTTCGCATCGACTTCCCCTTGCAAAATAGCTTAATTATGAGTATTCTCGTTGAAAAAGTAGTCTGTTTTCGAATGTTTTCCATATTTTCGCACAAAAAAGAGAATATCGGTCTTTTCAGTTCAAAAGCGTGTGCCGAAATGATCATCAGGGACATTTGTTGCTTCATTCCTGTACAAATTTGCATGTGTCGATTCTGCGAAGCTTGTGTATAACGCACACATGACATCTGTATGCTCAATTTTGTGTGTCGATTTCAGGGGTTGTTTCCTTTTTCATGAGAAAAGTAACGGTAGGAAGTCGCCTGTCTGTGAATTTGGTATATAAATTAAGTTTTCGTATTAAGAAAACTTCAAAAAAAAATTTGTTTGAGGCTTCGCCTCTTTATTCAACCGATTCTTACAGAAGTTACTTAAAAACTAAAGACAAAGTGTTCTCAAAACTAACTTAACACCTATGCGGCGGAAATGTGGGAACTAAGGAAAGATAGGAGAATGAAATTGAAGATCTTTGTTTGTCTCTCCAGACGCAAAGTCAGCGAAATACACTGGGAGCGTGTTGGATCTTCTATTTGAAATGTGGAAAAGTGTCGGATGCTTGATGCTAGGAATGTAGAATGGTGTCAGGTGTTTTCCACTGTTGTACTCGTGGAAGCAATCATGTTAGGAATGTGGGATATTATGATGTGTTAACAATGTTTTTCGTTAACTTATACTATTGTTTAAGATATGTATTCAGTTATGATTGTATACCAAAAAAATAAAACAAAAAAGTGGTCTCGTGAACTCGCATATTTATTGTTAAGCGGGACATTTTTACGTGTACCCATAATATAGACGCTTTCAAACAGGCATTTATTTCATCTATTGGTATGCCCCTAGTAATCACTGGCGGGGTCTGTCTAAAGTCACCGGCTAAATGTACCACCATCCCTTCCATAATACTATGGTTGATCCTAATATCTTTCAGTGTGCGATCTGGTGCTTCGATTGCTCTTTTATGAGACATCGTACATTCATCCCAAACCAACAGTCTACACTCTTGCAACATTCGTCCACGCTCACTGTTTTTGCTAATGTTACAAACTGGCATTTCCTCATGAGCTAAGTTCAAAGGCAATTTAAGAACTGAGTGCGTGAGTGCAGCTATTCCAGAGGAAGCTACTGCAACAGCATTTTTTTATCTTTCCTGACTTGTGCTAATAATAAATTTAAAAGAAAGGTTTTGCCAGTGCCTCCTGGAGCGTCCAAAAAGAACAAACCACCTTCGACACTTTAAATTTGTTTAATAACTTTATGAAAGATTAATCTTTGTCCTGTGTTCAAAAGTGGATCGGCATCCAATATTTGGCGTTTTGAAGAATCAGTATCGTAATCTAGTTCTCGCATTAAATCACTACTTACTTCCCCAATTCTTTGTGGTCTGCTCATCCCAAAATCAGATAAAATTTGTTTTCCAGTAATATCACTTGGTCTTCAAACTTTGTTAATGCATCATTGTAAATTAAATTATTATAGGAAGCATTCGGATTATGTTCTTTTAGTCTGCGTAAAATATCATCCGCCATATCATTTTTGTACTTTTCCCCACAATTGTACACATGTCGCTATAAACAAAGCGAAAAGCGTATCTATATTGTGTAGCCTCTTCCAGAGTTACATCCCAATGATTGACATTCCCTAACAACCCTCTTGCCTCACATGCCTCCCGAAATGTTGAAAATTCATCATGATTGAGCTTTTTGAGATCTTTGAAAGAAGTTGGCCTACCACATGGTGTAAAAGAATTCTTAAACAAGAACATCCCTTATTACTAACATGGACCTTATAAACTCGACCTAAGGCATCTCCAGATTTGACACCAGACCAATTCTGAACAGGAACTCCATGAATTCGACCCGTAGTCTGCCTTGGTGACTATCGACAACAATCAGCAGTTGCGACCGTTGGCATGGTATGTGTGTATAGTTTTAAACACGCAGTAACATGTTGAGTTTGAATATTTCGCAGAAGGGTGGTTTCTGTTTTTGTTACGATTTAAAAGAGAGAAAACACTGGAATTTCGATATCGAATATATATATATATATATATGCTACCGAATGCGTAGAACCAAACACACACCATGTCAATAGTTGCCACTGCTGGTTGATTGCTGCCGTTGTTCTCTAATGATGGACATTTTTAAACGATAATTAGTTGCATTCTTTTGAGCATTGCTCAGATTCAGGACAATGCAAAAGGATGGCTGATAGCTCAAATGAGCATTTATTTTAGTTTATATTTTTAAAATTTCGTTTTGCTTATTTTGAATTTAAAGTCGATTTTAATCCTAGAGTCTACTTTAAGATAACTATATAAAACAAAAAGTCTACTTTAAGCTAAGCAGGTGAATAAATTCTCTTAAAATCGACATTAAATGACTATGTACCAATGTATTTTTCCAGACATAGCGCTCCTATTGTGTAATGCACGCTAGCCCTTGTATTCTGTTTAATTTGTTGATGGTCAATCTTTGTTCGGATTTCATTTACCAATGATTGGTGACCAAACGATTTGATTGTAAATCCAAACTCATGCTTATGCCCAGTTTCACAGTGAAGGCTTAAACATAAGTTCAGCTGCACCTTAAACCGAGTTCAAATTCCGGGCGATTTCGCAATGAAAAGTGAACTTAAATTCTGTTTAATTTCGTTTGTGCAATGCGATCGGAAAAAGGTAACCCTTCCACTTGATAGATTGTTGATAAATTTGCTATACCTTGTAGTTTTGAAATGGCTTTGGTTGAGTCCTTTGGAAGCTTTTAGCGCCAGTGCTGTTATCGGAGAAAGGATATACAGTTCAGGCAATCCATCCCTGAGTCCGACCAGTGAAGTACATAGTATAACAAAAAAAATGGAAGTAAAACTAAACAAATAATTTGAAAAAATGAGGATGGAATGGATTCCATTAACGACCACAAGTTGTTCTCAGATGCTCTCGCTCTCAAAAGATCGAAACAGCTGTGATGCTAAACTGTGTTTTAAACGGGTTTACACTCTCGTTTAAATTAAACTGACTCAGTTAAAGGTTAAAACGAAACTGTGGAACCGTTTATCCGTTTGTTGAATGTTCTGTTTCCTGAACTGATGTTTAAACCGAAAGTGGAATTTAAGGTTGCGCTGTGAAATTAGGCATGAGTCAGACCAGTGAAAGACAAATAATAATAAAAAAATGGAAATCACTTCATTCTGCGCCTTGTGTTTCACTTGCACTTGTAAGTGAACAACTCCATGAGTGTACCGACTTCTGATGTTCCACGAGCGTATCATTTTCATTGCGCATTATTTGTATTTATAATTCAGAGTATTTGTCTTGTTTGTAGAATTTAAGCCCACCCGAGAGCGAAAGAGTTGAATTTTAACAACCTGAAAATCAAGAAAAAGATGATCAGTGACTGGCAAAAGAATTAATTAACTTTCTTATTATTATAGATCTCTTTCCTTTATACTATGTTACCATCTCAAAATAAAGATTACTTTCAAAAATACATATTTATCTTATTTAACCTCATTTTGTATTGATTTCCAAAAAATGAGCAAGCCTGTCCAATGTGCACTAATAACCATCGTTACTCCCCCTTGACAGAATTTCATGTCGGGACAGTGTCAACAGCAGGGTCTATATATGACTGTTTGTCATGCAACAGACAGGTACTCTGATAAAACACCATTTAAATGTCATTACTTAACGGTGTTGTCAAGGAGTTCCCCTCCTCAAAGTATACAAACTCCGATACCCAGACAACGGGTTTCGCTCTGTTTTGGTCACAACTTGCTTACCAAATAATCGCCGTATCTCAGTGTCAATCCAAGCCTTGTAATTTCCGGTCATGATATCTCGTCGTGAAAAGCTCCTGATTCACCCTTGGGAAGTTCAACGTTACGAAAATCACCGCAAGAAGGTAATCAACGCCAAGCCCGCCGTGGACGTGAAGACTCCTCTGAGTTATCCTCATGTGACTATGAAGCTAAAGAAAGTTCAAGCTGAAAAAGACCGCATCAAGAGGATCGAAAGGGAGAACGTCCGACTCTTGCAAAAGCTTGGCGATATCATGTGCAAGAAAAGACTGCACAATATTTGGGTGGAACCAAGACCGAAGTAAGAATAAATCAGCTTAGCAGGTATTTTAAATTCCCAACTCTGACTCTATTCAGTTTTCTTAACCGCGAGAAACTCTTCGAAACACGACCCAAGACGTGTAAAGCGGTTTTGGAGAGTAGTGGCGAAGTCAACGAGGCAGAGTTCGCAGAACTAAGTTTGAAGACATCCAAAAGATGCCTAAGCTGCTCTGGAAGGCCGATGCGAAAAATTGAGGTACATCCTTTTAGTTTAATGTCATGAGGCAAACAATTATTCTCTTGACAACAACTTTTGTTGACAGCAAATTCCGGAGGAACGCATACCATGGGAACCAACGAAGAAATCGTGGAATATTCGGGATCTTGAATATTACAACACACGCAAGTGAATTCATTGCCGTAAATGTTTGTAACAAAATAATCTGTAGCTATGTCGTTTTATACTCCCTTTTGTATTTTAAACAAAAAAAAAAAAACAAATAAAACAAAACTTAAAAATCATCCACAATGTAGACGTGCCCCAACTAAACCAAACACGTTCCACACAATGTCTTCTTACATTCCAACACGTGGGCCACGAGTTTGACGTTTCAACTCGACTGCTTTCTGTTTACATCTGTTTCGCCGCGCAGTGAATTTTTATTTAGCTCTGACCAATCTTTTTGCACAAATTCGAATAAAAAACAATGAGTTTTCTTAAACCAAAAACTGTCATAGAACAAGGAGACACTGTAATAATCTACCTCAGTGTGAATAGCATGCATGCAATCGAAGCAGTGCCCACAATCACAAACAAAAAAGGCGAAGTAATCGAGTATGTCTTCCAAACGAACTTCGGGGCGCTCAAAGTGAAAAGTATTATCGGTGTCGAGTATGGTAGTAAAATTGAACTCTCTCGCGGCTGGGCATACGTACTACAGCCCAATCCCGAGCTCTGGACACAGACCCTTCCACATCGAACGCAAATCATCTATACACCCGACATCAGTATGATTCTGTTTCAGCTGGAAATTAAACCGGGTAGTGTTGTGATTGAATCTGGTACCGGTTCGGGTTCGTTGTCACATTATTTTCTTCGTGCCCTGAAGCCTCACGGTCATTTGCATACGTTCGACTTTCATGAGGCACGAGCGCAACAGGCGAGAGATGAATTTCAAAGTCATGGACTGAGCGACTTTGTGACTGTTTACCATCGGGATGTGTGTCAGTTCGGATTCACCAATGAGTTAGCCGGCAAAGCTGATGCAGTGTTTCTTGATTTGCCTGCACCCCAGTTGGCGGTGCCACATGCATTGGAAGCACTTAAAACCTCTGGTAAGTACACTTTTCCCGTGGTCTCGTTTTCCTATAGCAAATAAGGAAAATACGATGTGTGCATGGGTGCACATTTTGATTTCATGAATCGCGTCCTAAATGTAGGTACAGTTATTCGTAAGTAGTTTTCTATAGAAATCGAAAATGTATATGCTGCAGTTCATCTTTCAGTCGTTAGTGCATCCGAATTTGACGAAAATCGTCTGGAATTGGGCGCAGATTTGAAGTGAATTTACAAGATGAGTGTTACAATGGCCGGTGCTATGGACAGCGAAACTAAAGGATATCCACTGTATCCATGATATAAAATTCAGTATTCAAGGTCTTTATTAAAATTGGAAGAAATAGACAAACTGTGACAAGTAAAATCACACGGAAAACATGATGCAAGGTCTTGCATATCTCCGTTTTGTATAAACGCCTGATACACTTTGTCTTGGCCTCACTCACTTCCCATGGTAGATTTTATGAAAGAAGAAAAATATAAATATCGGCTGCTATTCTAAGCAACCTTTGTATACACTGCAATGTCTTTTTTTCGAGTCGATAACGAACTCACCGAAAGCTTGTCAGAAAAGTATTGCGACTGTGAAGTTGAAAATCAATCCCAGCACTAGAGACATGAGTTTCTAAAAGTTCCTGTTCTGTGGGATGATGCAACAGATGATGGCCCGTTTGAAGTTGGTGGACACAAGTGGGGGAATTCTTATTTTCTTGTTTTTAGAACCTGCTCTTGTCGGACTAAATTTGATCAACGGGAATGATTCATCTTTGGCTGGTACTACAGATCGTATGGTCTTGGGCCTCAGCGCACATACATCTCTATCTAGCACGGTGCTGGTTACCTCCCGATACGAATGTTCAGGTGTTTGAGGGACCTTCGGAGTTGGATTCGAAGACTTTCCGGTCCGGAACATTGGTGTTAATTCCCAAGCCATCTGGGTGGAGAGACTCGAATTCTTTTGACTACGTCGCTGTCGCTGTACGGTCCATACAGTTCGTCCTTTAGTCTCCTCCTCGAAACAGCATCACTACATAGAGGATAAAAGTCCGCTTTCGTTCGTTCTTCTGCGTCACATAGGACTGGAACTATCAAGATCTTATATAAGGATATATTCTTTGAGAGGAATTTATTCACAAACACCACCATTGGCAAGGGTGAATGATGATTCGTGTTTGCGTGGTAGTGTCTTTGCTTGCTCTAAATTCTGAGCGTAGGGAGACAAAGTCTTTCCCTATTTCCAAGTTATAGCTGTCTACGTTTTTTCCAAGAAGTCGGTTTTGGTAAACATTTTTCGCAGACACCATATGCGTCGTATTAATCTCATTGACCGCATCTTAGCCACTTCCTTCTCAATAGTCACAAACAGCCCATTGTGCACTTCCGATAACGTCAATGTCAGTGGCATATGCGAGCAGTTATACAGATTTATGACTTCTTTTATTCGGCAGAAATCAGTAGATTTCCATTTGCCGAGCATTGCAATGATGGGGCAGTGTCCTCTGATCACTCCGACTTTGGCATTGTTAAGCTCTGGCCACGTTGATCTTGTCGTGTGGCAATCATCTCTTGCGGTCTACTTAAGGTTCGGCGTAGTGCACGGATCGGTGGCTGCAATGATGTGTCCGTCTCGCTGAGATCCATTTCAGAACCTTGCCTGGCCAATTCGTCCGCTCTCTCGTTCCCTGCGATTGAGGTGTGACCCGAGACCTTATGATGACTGATGGACCTTATCGAGTCGCGGCGATTCATAACAAAAAAAGCCCTTGATCGCGTTGTATCCTATTTATCTTTCCTTTCCTGGATCCTATTTACTTTAGTGCAACCTGGCTGTCAACAAAGATGATAACATCTGATGGTGGGATATCGGTTGTTTGAATGAGTGACCTTTGAGTTACGCACTATCATTTCGAGAACAATGTTAAGTAAATCGCCATGCGTAAATCCTTTTTAAACATTCCTCTCAGTAAGCTAGTTTAGCGGCGCTAAACCAAGAATTTCAATGAATGAATTCTTTGGAAGATATTTTATACGCCAAAATGCAATGAATGACGAAGATTAATTGCAATAATCAGTGCCATAAGCAACAAATCTTCATACTTGCACTTACTTACAAACTTGATAACAAACATATACCAAGCTCGCTTTAATGCCATGAAGAGAATGCCATGTGTTCCTTTACTCATGTGTGTATTTTCAAGATATTCTCATCCACAACACAAAAAAAGTCCCATACAATAATTCTCCAACAACAAACTTTACCACAAAAGTTTGCCGTAAAGGGTTTTACTGAAGAGAACAAACTTAAGCGTTTGATTCTCTTATTTCGTTTGGACACAATAAAAGAGCGCGTTCAATTGATAGAATATGATTCACATCATTTTTTTCGTTGCTAGAGATGTAATATATTTTAACTCGTAGCTAAACCAATCCTTAGGAGCAGGAATCGCCACTGTTCTCCATCGTAATTCTAAGAAGTCTTGTAAAAAAAACCGTGTAAAAAAAGACATTGATCGTATACAAAAATGAGTGATTTGTTCCTAATCTCTAAAACCTATTAAAATTAGTGAAAAACAAGAATTTTTAAGAACAAGAATTCATGTTTATTTTATTAAATCAAATATATAATGCTTATTTTCACAAGCATAGTAATTAATGATAAAAAAGATATGCACTCTAATCTTAAAAGTACATAATATAAATTAAATGTATGGCAAGTTCAGGAACTAAACAACTATGTTGTGAACGAAAAGAATAGGTTATTCAATTTTTAAGGTAAAAAATAAAATAAAATAAAATAAAATAAGCGATAATCATAAATACAGCAACATAAATTTAATTGCTGTCGTAATCAGTTATTCGCATTCGCTTGCTTCGAACGCGTATATGTACATTCACTATCATCGCTGGAATAATTTTGAACTGGACTTTCTCTTGCTCGTTCGGCATCTACATTTTGAAAAATGAACTCTGTTATGAGCCGTTGTTCGCCAATTCTTGCTACCTCTTTGTATAATTCCTTGTAACGAGCCATACAAGAATTCAGCTCACGTTGGAATTGTGCAGCTCTTTCGACATTGGGATCGTTTATGACAAAATGGTGTCCTAATTTATTTGCAAGTTGAAGTCCTTCTTGAATCTATCACTGCTTTCTATAGAATCAGCATTCTGTGAGGCAAAATGTGATATTTCGTCTTCGCTAAGAACTGTATCAATCATCAGTTCATCAATGTTATCGAATACCAAGTCATCAAAACCCTCCCCACCAACTGCGTGTGCCAAATTATTTATATATAATATTATATTGGGATATTCGCTTGTATTTGCATCCACATGATTTTTACTTTTTACACATTCTGGCCAAATTGCTCTCCAAAAAATTTAAGTACATAAAATTTCAAAGCGTGCTAAATGGAATAAAATCGTGTAAAAAAATTAAAAATATTAAATTTTCAAACCGTGTTATATCAAAACCGTGTAAAAAAAGACCGTGTAAAAACAGACTTAGGTGTACTGTCAAACGGGGCATTCAATTCGGTGAATAGGTGATATGAGTATCTACTGGAACTTCTTGCCTTTTCCATGATCTGCCGTAATGTGAATATTTGCTCAACAGTGAATATTTGCTCAATAGTGAATTTCGCTGGCATGAACGCCCTCTGCTATATCGACTAAGCAGGCTATAGTAGTAAGCTGACGCTTACATACGCGCACTTATTATTATATGTATATTCAGCCTTTTACTTCTGTAATTGACACAGTTTAGAGGTTCTGCTTTATTTATGATCGAACTTTAAGGTCAAAAATTTTAACAGTAGAGTTGCACGTCGCAAACCATTTATTTCCAAAGTTAACAAAGAAAAAAGACTCGCGTTCACCAAAGAGTATGTTAACAAGACTCTAGACTTTTGGAACACCGTTATTTTTAGTGACGAAAGCAAGTTTAACTTGTTTGGCAATGACGGGAAGCAAAGGGTTTGGCGAAAACCAAATACTGAGCTGAATGAAGCTAATCTTCAAGCGACGGTGAAACATGCGGTGGTAATATCATGATGTAGGGGTGTGTGTCTGCGCGGGGGGTTGGTCAAATGGAGTTCATCGACTATAGAATGAACCAATATGACTACCTCGACATCCTAAAAAGAAATTTGCAGCAAAGCGCTACTAAAATGGGTCTAGGGTCAAATTATGTCTTTCAACAAGACAACAACCCAAAGCACACTGCTCACAATGTCAAAATGTGGCTGCTTTTCGATGCTCGCTCGCAGCTCAAAACGCCTCAACAGTCAACCGACATCAACCCCATGGAACATTTGTGGGCTGAGCTTGAAAAAAATATTCGAAATCGAGCTATCAGCAGCAAAGCTTCTCTTAAAGAAGCTCTACAACGAGAATGTGAACTTTTACGCCCAGATTTTTGCAAGAAACTTGTCGGGAGTATGTCAAAACGACTAAGAGCCGTTATTGATGCTAAGGGTGATGCAACTAGATACCGATGTGCCACTCACCTACTTTATTTTATGTATTTTTTCATATTTTTATTTTTGTGCGAATAATTTTGTGTTACGTTTAATTGAAGTCAGTTTGTTTATTTTCGTTTTTGCCTACTTTGATTTATTAATATTTGATTTTTTTGTACTAATTTTTAATCTTGTACTTATTCCTATTTTTTTAATTTTATTGAATTAATTTTTCACGACTAAGCTGAGTCGAATTTAGCTTATTTCGTTAAATAAAGTCTTGTGTGAATAATTTTGTGAGGATGTGTATGTACCTTTATCAAAGCACCGCCATCTTTAGTTTGACAAATGTTGCTTCATAATTATAATTATATATAATGCAGTTTTGTCATCGTCTACTTTCGGCTCTATACAGTAGCACTAGCAACATACTAGTTATGTTAAGCAAGATATTGGTCCTATTGGTCTTTCCTTCGAGCCTGTTGTTTTAAGTCAAGTTGTTAAGACAAGAAAAGTAGCAGTTTCCGATAGGAAGTCGTATATTTAGTTCAAGCTTGCGCCGAGACGGACAAACTCCTTTACCACCTCAAAATTGTAGATCGGTCCTCGGTGGGTGTGGCGAAGCGATTCTTGCTCGTCAAAATAAATTTTTCGGCTCATTTCGTCTCTTCTTCAACCGTCGCGACTAGACTTCGACAACGGCTCGTACGATGGGACTGACGATTGATTGACTTGCAGAAGAAAGTGCCTTCCGTGTTTACAACCGTTCGCCGCACTTTCTTCTTCCATTATTATTTATTCAATTAACTTTCAAAATATACAAATTCAACATATGTATAACATATTTTATTTGAATATAGTGAAAGGTTGCTCGTGTGGAGCATATAGCGGTAACACGGATTCCGTGAATGATCTCTACGCGACTCTGTCTTGAGCAAGCCTAGTCACTTCCGACCTGGATTTTCCGGCCTGTCGATGTTCTTTTTCCAGGGTCCGTCTCCAATTTGAGCGTAGTCGACCCCTACTGCGCACTTCTTACGGTGTCCAAGTGAAAGGCATCCTTGTGATATCCGTTGCCTGTTTATGTAGGGTGTGGCCTCTCCACCTCCACATTCGATGTTGTATGGGTTCCTGCGAAGATCTACGCTGCAGCTCTTCGTTTGTAATCCATTTCGGCCAGAAGACCTTCAGGATTCGTCGCAAACATTTATTGACGAAGACCTAAAGCTTGTGAGCTATGATACAGATGTACGGATTTGTAATTGAATATCCAAAGCTTTATTGAGGTGTGGATCTGGTTGGATCTCCAGCCAGGCGACAAGTAAGCGTGGCGCGCTTTATTTTTTCGAAACACAAGGTCAGTTTCCGCACCTGTATCTTTGCACAGAGTGCTGCCGTGATAGCAGAATTTATTGACATCCTCAATTGGACTCCCGACGAGCAAGAGACGCGCCTCGCATCTTGAGCCGATTCTCATCAGTTTTTTTTTATAGCAGGTAGATATTATCAATGTAATCGAGGACGTGGAGTTTCTCCATCAGACACCTTTGCATTCTTTTTTAGACGGCGTTGTTTGTGTGGTCTAAGATAAGGAAAAGGACAATGATAAAATGCAGGGGTGAGCTCGATGATGGTATTTCAGAAGGTTTCCCGTCTGACCATGTCGAAGGCTTTCTCGAAGTCGTCGAAGAACATATATATGGAGGAGTTCCATTCAGCCGACTGTTCGGTGATCGTTCGAATCGTGTTAATGTGATCCAGAGATGAGCTTCTTGCTCACAGCGCAAATGCTCCTCAACATTTGGGTATATCCAGTGTAGGATCAAAGAGGCGAGTAGCTTCTGGGTAGCTATCAGGAGTGAAATGCCTCTTTAGTTTGTGCACTATCCTTTTTTGGGAATGGCGACAATGACACCGTCCTCCCAGCTGTCGGGGATTCGGAGTTCATGATCGGGTATAGAATCGGTGCCATAATTGCTGCTGTCACCTGAAACAGTTCCACCGGCAAGTTGTCCCGGCGAGGGACTTTGCGACTCTTGAGCCTGCAAATTGTCAACTCGAGTTTGGAGACTGTAGGAGGTGTTGTGAGAACTTGCAAAAGGTGGAAACGGAATGTATTCCTCTTCAACCGGTGTTATCGGTCGGCGTGGATATTTGTTTATTGCCACACAGCTTCCGTGTGGAAGCATTGATGCCTCTTAAGTTGACACAGTACACCGGCGATTCCGCTTCGTTGACAGTGTTGCGGATTAAGTGTTCCTTATTCTCTTGCGCCAGCTGCTTAACCGATTTTTCAGCTGCGTTGTACGCCTCCTGTGCTGCATTCTCCCTTCTCGAGCGAGTTTAAGCTTTCTCTTGTTTTCGATCTGGTTCTATTTTGCATCCCTAATCCACTGATTGGGTTGGTTTTTTTTTTTGAGCCTCCTACCTCAGTTTCATTACTAGAGCGCAACCACGTCAAAAGATGCCTCTATTCAAGTCTTTTTGTAACTTAATTAAGCCCAGACGAACACTACTTTTATATGTCAACAAACGTGGTGTTGGTGTGCAGTAAGTTTGCTCGCATAGAGCCATTCTGACAGCCATAGGTTTCTAGAAATGTTTGTTATCTCCTAGTGATGTTTCCGAACCCTTCGTCATTGTGCTGGGTACAATGACATATCTATAAGCTTAAAAACTTCCCAAGCATGCCACTATACTGTCCCATGCTGTATTTTTTTGGCATTATAGATATGTCTTCAGATTCTTTCCTTAATGAAACATCTTCTAATACTTATACCAGATGGATCACCGAACGACCGAACTCAAGCATCAACCATCTAAATTGAACTGTTTCCTCAGAATAGATCCATAATCCTTGGATAACAGATTAGTACCAGGGTTGGAGTCTTAAAGGAACGCCCCAATTTGGACTTCTCCATCAGAAGAAGTTAGCCATCAGAAATCTCCAGAGCGGTTGGCATACACACATACTTAATCCTAATCTACAGAGTCTCAATATGATGCCAAGTCTATAAGCAAAAATCGATGACCTTTATTTGCTGTATACAAGACAAATGCCAAATCTAGGAAACTACTCGAACACACAATTGACGACGGACAATCAGGCATCCGCACCAAACGACCGGTCTGGAGAAGAGAAAAAGCGAACGCTAAATCGAACTCCTTGAGCGGGATGCTGTGCAATGTATGAATTATCTCTGCATTCATTTCGAACCTCAAGTAGAAAGCTAAAGCTAACATTTGAAACAAACAACAAGAAGAGCTAACAAGAACAACTCATCTTCCCAACTCGGGTGTACATGTGCTTGTGGTGTTTCCAAAAATATTTCACAATTTCAACAAACCCATTAAATGACATCCCCAGCAAACCAGCAATCGCGAGAAAGATGTCATTGACACGATCTATTTATGAGCCGCAAGCAACCACCATCCAATCCACCAGGTCAAATATCCTAGACTGGAACGAGTTCTGCTCCGGCACAAGCTCCGCAGGTGACATTAATTAAATTTAATTGCTTTCGCACCTTATGTCTCGTATGTCAACGAATGCGCTTAATCGCCATCGCATATCACAGCCTGCGCCCTTCGGTGTTTCCATATCCGTAGCACGGATCATTAGTTGCCAACGCGACCCAGCGGCAGTCGGTTGACTTTCCATGCATATTCGTCTCCTCTTATTTCGATAGCCAACGCAAGAGCTGAGATGTGTGTCCATGCCGGCCATCAGTCTCGATCGAAATTGACAAACGGCATAGGTCCCCGATGTTCCCATATTAACAAAGAATAATAAGGTGCGCATGCGCAACAGCATCTTTCGCCAGTCGATAACCAATCCACCGAGATGGACACACACAACATCGCAGTCACATCGAAGGTGCAAGCCGACGACAGAGATGGACAGACACAGACGCAAGTCGATAGGCGACACAGAGGACCTACCTCGGTATCTTCAACGGCGTGTCAACGTTGTAAATGTACGCGGATAGGTAATTTGTTTAATTAATTGCGTAAACGACGGACTACTCGCAAGAGCACAGAGCGCGCGCGCCGCTCCTATGCGCTGGTGACTTCTGGCCACCGTCGCGCGGTCTTTGTAAATCAATTCCATATCCAAGTTCGATTGGCACAACGCGATGTTTTGCCCTTGTCCGGACGAGAGTTGTTTGACAAAAAGTCTCCACACAACTGCTACTAATCGGCAATTGATTATGTGTGCGACAGCAGAGGTGACTCGGGGGAGAGCCTGAGGTGTGTCAACTTGGCAGCGATTGACAGTGAATGCCCCGGGCAGCGAGTGTTGCACTACCAGGCATTTACATACGACCTCCTTAATTGCCAACAAAATATCACTTGGTCCAGCTCGCTGCGAGTGTGGCTGGCCATTTGCATAACGATTACATATTTGAACAGAATTTACTTGCAAAAGTTCACACATGTTTTTTGTTTTTTTTTGTCTCTCCAACAGGGGGACGATTCTGTTCCTTCTCGCCTTGCATCGAGCAATCCCAGCGCTGCTGTGAGGCCCTGCAACAGCACGGATTCACGGAAATCCAGTCACTCGAAGTACTGCAATCGGAGGATATAGTGAGAACAAAAACAATCGCAGTTATGGACTTGGAATTTCTGAAGCAAAAGGTGAGCCCATCGCGTTAACCCATTGCACCTTGAAACTAGTTTAGACTCGCTTAGAATCGGAAACCAACGAATGGATATTGTGTGCCTGCGGCAGGAACAAGTCCAACACTCTGTGGTTAATGTCATAAATAATTTTGCTACACCTGAGTCGAACAGGTGATCATCAATTAAGCCGATGTAATGAAGCCATTTCGGCTCAGCGTGATTATGTTTTGCAGAGCGATTTACACGAGACGGTTTGCAGTCTCAAATCCCCATTTAAGACTCCCATTTAACATTGACACATGGCAGAGTAAATAGATGCACAACATGAAGCATATTTTTCTCGCACGGATTGTGAATTGATGAACCAGTTCGACTGTACGATGTCTTCCTGCTTTTCCTTCGGACAAGGTGAACGCCGATAATGTTTAACATTGCAGCGAAATTGCAACTGTAACGGACGACGATGACGGCGACGACCGATGCGACGGGGAGAGGCCGCCTCAATTCTTTCTCGATGTTTGACGATAGTAGGAGTTTATTTGAATAGCAGGCAATCACACTAGAAGATAATTTATCAAGACGTGTTAATGGTGGATGTTGCGGGATATTTTGATTTGGAGTCACATTAAGTTGTTGATCAGGAAAATGTGCTATGGTTACGCTAACCATTGACTAGTTTGAGAACGTTCGTGCGTTGGTGGTAGGCAAATCATTATCAGTTCAGATTCAGGACCGTTTGTCATGGTTAAGGTTTTTTTTAGGATATATCACATAGAACATTGATTGTCAATTTTATAAAACGGTTTGACTGGATGGCACAGTGCCTCCTCTTAGTTAGTGAGGTCCCCGCTTCGAATTCCAGCGAATGCAAGCCAGTAAGAAAACGTTCTTCTTTATTTGACGCTACAGTCCAGGGTGGACCTGGGCCGCAACCAACAGGCCTCTCCAGCTAGCTGTCTCCAGTGTCGCACGCCAAGTTGGTTGAGGTCCTTGTCCACCTGGGTACGCCACCTTATACGCGGGCGTCCTCTGTTGCGTTATCCCACGGATTCGGAGTCGAAGACTCTTCGGGTGGGAGCTGAGTTGTCCATACGCTCTACATGACCTAGCCATGTGTGGCGTTGGATCCAAAGACGCTTGACTAGACTCATGTCGCTGTACAGTTCGTGGTTGAATCTTCTCCAGAAACTGTCAACGCACACAGAACCAAAGATCGCATGCAGAGCTTTTCTCTCAAAGAGACCAAGGACTTCCTCATCCGCTTTTGAGATTGTCCATGCCTCCGCGCCGCACAGTAGGACTACGATGATCAAGGTCTTGTATAAAGTCAGCTTGGTCCTTCGAGAGATGGCTCTACTACTCAATTGCCTCCTGAGCCCATAGAAACAGGGGTTGGCTCTCGGTACTGATGTTGTTTGTACTGTTTACTGCGGAGCCGAGGTAGACGAAGTCCTTGACTACCTCGATGTTAAAGCTGCCCATTGTGACGCTCTGTCCAAGACGTCGATGTTGTGTGTCCTTTCTTGATGACAGCATATACTTCGTTTTGCCCTCATTCACCGCTAGACCCATTATAGCCGCCTCCGCCTTAATGCCAATCACGTCAATGTCATCCGCGTATGGTAACAGTTGCACTGACTTCTGGAAGAACGTGCTTCTGGTGTTGGCGTGTGAGTCTTGCACGATCTTTTCCAGGATGATGTTAAAGAAGTCACATGACAGCGCGTCGTCTTGTCTAAGAACCTTTTTTGACATTGAAGGTCACGGTGAGTTTCTTCAGACCATATCTTACAGATGCATTGGAGCATGTACTCGACCACTTCATTTCCAGCTGGCTTAAAGAGTTCCGCTGCTTAATTCGATATCGCTCTCTTGACTTCGTCTAGGTCAGTGGGACGGAATTCATCGTCCTTTGTGTGGAGTGGAATTTTCTGCCTGACAGCGGTTAAGCGTCTTCCTCGTAGTTTAACCGTCTGCAGAAGTGATATTTCCTTCTGTTGACTGCGACTGCACTTCGAGTTGTCCCTCTTCGTCTAGACAGGCTTCCACAGTTTGTACCCATTGGATATGTAAACCTTTTCCATTTCCTCGATCACATGCTGGTGGTCAGCCAGTTTAACCTTATCATCTGCCTAAATATGTATCATATCATTTAACTTAGACTCCTAGGGACCATTAACAAAATCCAGTGAACGAAGGAGTCGATCATCACAACGAGTCATAATATCTGCATTTATTTTCCACACCCAAACTTTTTACATAGTGCTCCTTCGATACCCCCTAATGCCAAACCCAAAGATGCGTCCATGCTGGTGAGTAAAAAGAAAACGAACGAATTTCACACGCTCCACTCGATGCCGGCCCACAAGTAACCTGTTAACAAAACTTACTTTCTAAATCCTGTGTGCCGTTCATCTTCATTTGATTTCGCGATGTTGCAGTTCAGTTTCGGAACTGAATCTCAGCGCAAAGTTACAATCGAGATGTTGCAGTTAATGCGCGGTGATATTGGGACTATTAAAGCTAAGCCGACATCTTTGTATGTCGGGGGGAAACTGTGCGCGATCGATATTTGCTGGGGTCTCTTGAATCTGATTTATGAACGTGTGTCTGGCAGCGTCATGTTTATGCTTTTCTCGCCGTCCGCGTCGCATCGTGTGCACACTTCTTATGAGAGAGCATTTTTTCTGATTGATTTAGATGGATAATTTGGAAAATTATAGAGTCTTTGGAGGATTTATCGGTTTGCAATTTCCCTTGTGATCTGTAAGAGGAAGGCTGGACGACAAATGGAGACTGTGGAAATGTCACAAGTCAAGGCACTGTAACTGGCGCGTTCCCAAGGAGAACATGATATGGAATCTAGTTGAGGTTAGGTAGCTTATCTCTTTTACCCTGAGACCTTATTTTAATCCTAAAATCTTCCGGATTAAGGTATAGATCTTAGAAAGTTTTTCAGTTATACAAGCACAAGTCCTCTAACTCTGCGAAGAGCAGGTCTCATTTTGCGGTTCGTTCAGTCGCAAAATATGCGCGGCTACAGCACAGTTCCCAGGAAGGACTCCTATAAGCGTTGATCAAGTTCGTTTGATTCTTGTACTCTGCTGCTGTCTAACCTTCCAAAATCCCACCTATTTGAGGCTCAAAGCAGATGAGGGTGCATTGTTGCTGTTGCTATAAAATATTTCGCTGGGAGTGAGGAATAGGATAGTCTTTAGTGCTGATCAAAGAAAATCTGTTATTCCTAGGCAGGTCGATCTTTGGATTACTGTAAGCTGTGTTAGAAGATATTTCTTCTCCAAAGCTTTGCCTCAGCTGCCTAAAGAACCGTATGTCAGGATGGATCTTATTAGCATGTGGCATACCTTGGTTTGAGACCCCATGTTTTTCCGAAGGCACATTGCATAAGTTGCGTTCTGAAGCGAAACGTACACGTCAAAACGAAATAAAAAACAACATTTAAAACAACTGAACTAAATTTACTTCATTTAATTTAAATTACCGATTAAAATTACGACGGTGGTCCACAAATTTTGCGAATCTATGCATCTATGCACTCTGGACAACAAGATGTTACTGTTAAAATTAGACTTGACGAAAACAAGCAGGTAGAGGTACTCACTTTAACGTAAACACATATGCGGAATGCGGGACTGCAAAAAACGATGACAAGTCAATAGAGGCAATGTTGCTTAGTACATATGTTGCTAAAGCTGGGACCGCCTGCAAAACGTGTAGTAACACTTAACTCACGCTTTGTCTATACGGTCATCCATATTTTCCTTCCAAAAACACTTCGATCACTGACCGCATTAGGTGGCGATTCTCGAATTTATTGCGCACGGCAGAGAGTCGAATAATTTAGTTGCTCGTTATTTGTGGAAGACCACATTCGGGTAGAATGTCAGGACACTGCAATCCTTTGAGCGCATTTCGTTTTTATTGAAAATCCCAAAATGTGGCATCAGAAAAACACAGCTCAACAGAAATAATTTTAAATAAATCACAACCTGCTTCCATTTAATTATTTTAATTTGTTATTTTTGTCTTTGCGACCAACATGCCACTTTGAGCACTCGACAACGAATTAGAGATAGTGGAGAATAGAGATATCCAACTTCGGTCATTTTTACCCCCAGTCCACACCGAAGATGTTGTGGTAATCCCTTGTATTTCACTTATACTTTTACAACGCTCGTCAATTCACCACAATATGGCGGCCGATTCGTGAACTTTGTGGGGAATAGCGGCAGATTCATGAATTAAGTTGGATAATGGCAGCTGATTCGTGAATTTTGTGGGAGAATTGCCCACAATCCATGTACCGTCCATGTAACATAAATGGGTGCGTTGTTCGGAGGGTCTTCAAATGGTGACTCGTATTTTTAAGAGAATTTTTTTTACATTGTTATATGGACTTGCGTGAAAATGTAATGCAATGCCCATTTAACTGGAACTATTTGACCTCAAATTAATTCTGAAGCATATGTACAGTCTGTTGATAAAACATACCTTACAAATTATCTCAAAAATGAGGTCCGCTGTAAACCCTTAATTCATGGATTCTGCAAAACTCATGAATTCAATTTAAACAATTTGATAAGAACAATGGCAAGATATTGCAACTATTACTGATGCATAAAAATGGTTGTCAAAATTTGCAATGAATTTGTGTCACTATTTCTTTAAAATGTACGAGCAAGGAAACTTCTTATTTTACGTGATTCATCCAAACGCTTTAATAATGTGTTTATTATTTGTTACCTGTTTGAATGCATTTCAAAGGTATTATTCATATGCAAAAACCCACACTATGTTGTGCATTTAATTGTGTCCTTGTACCACAGATTGAAACTTGCTCAAGTTTTAATGAATCGACTTCATGAACATAAGCTTTGTTCGTTCGTTTACCCCTCCATACTGTGTTGAAAATTGAACACCGAAATTTGAAAAATAATTCAAATAACGAGCAGATTTTCAAATAAGAACTCTAATTCACCCCATTACTAAGGTGAGGAAGGGTATCAGCTGTTCCCCAGCTGTTCTCAAGAGCTCACACGTATTCACAGAGACGGGACAAAAAGCGTATAAAAAACGCTGTCAGATGAAATCAAGGGGCAAGAGAGGTAGAAGTTGTCATATCATATCTATTATAGGGTATCTCTGAAGAAAACCAGAAATGAGGTATTACATTATTTATAACGTGTTCATAAACCAAATTGACCAATCAGAAGACGGCATTTACGTCATTTCGTGAATAACCGTCAAAAATGCACTAGAATTCGACGATGAACTAGGGGGTAATCAGCTGTGAAGTCGGCTATCTCTGTAATACGTCATTTCTGATGAAAACTTAAGATTCCGGCAAATCACAGCCTCTCTCAATACATGTACATATGTGTGTATACATAGTTTAGTTTTGCATTCGCGACAATTCCAAATTATTTCAACAATTTTGAATTGGGATCCAACCAGTATTTTTGCAAATAGCCGAAGATTAATCACTCTTAAGTTGAACTTAATTCCAGTCGCAAACTTCATGTCCATACTAGTTGAATAATGGTTCTTCCTCACAGCCAGTCACAGATCTCTTCCATAGAGATCAAACATCAGAACTGGTAACATTCATCTACACACTACGATATCTTCTTCTTCTTAACTTGCCGCTAGAGTCCAGGGTGGATCTGGGCCTCAACAAACAAGCCTATCCAAATAGCTCGATCTCTGGCTAGCTGCCTCCAGTGTCGCACGCCAAGTTGGTTGAAGTCTTTTTCAAGTTAGAGGCGCTAGCTTGGACACGACAGTCCTCTGTTGCGCTCAGACCGGTTTACGTCTTAGTCGAGGTAGACGAAGTCCTTCACTACATCGAAATTGTAACTGCCTATGGTGACGTTCTGGTTGAGTCGTAAATGTTGTGCGCCCTTTCTTGACGACAGTGTGTACTTCGTTTTGCCGTCATTCACCGGTAGACCTAATTTTAGCCGCTTCCGTCTCAATGCCAGCAAATGGCTCATTGACGGCTCGCTGAGTTCTGCCAAACGCGTCAATGTCATCCGCGTATGGTAACAGATGTACGGACTTCTGGAAGATCGTGCCGCTTGTGTTGGCGTGTGAGTCTTGCACGAACTTCTCCAGGGTAATGTTAAAGACGTCCCATGGCAGCGCGTTGCCATGTCTAAATCATTTTTTAACATTAAAGGTCTTGGTGAGTTCGTTACCGACCTTGATGAAGTAGCGAGAATTCTCCATCGTCATCCTGCACAACCTGACGAGTTTGGCAGGAATGTCAAAACTAGACATGGCGTTGTATAAACTCGTCTCTATGAACGAGTTACGATACTTTCCGAGACAAAATACAAATTCAACAAATTGGACCACAAATAAAATAATTAAAAGCTTTTTTACCACAATTATGTTTATTGAAACAAAACTAAAAACGTATATAAACTAAATAGTTGCGACATAGTCGGAGGTCTTTCATAGACTGCCTGATAGTTACTAAATTAGTTAGACGGAAACAAACAGGAGGAGGCGAAACTTAAAAAGGACGCTACTTATCGTAAAGACGTAAACAAATAGGAGAATAGGGGAATAGGAAAAGGCGTGAACAAATTGGACGTGTACCAATAGCCGTGTTTTTTCAAAAATCTATAAATAGCAAAGTAGGATTTGCACGTAAAGCACATACAACAACCTACTGTCTATAACTGCCTATAATATCGACAGTGAAAAGTGGTTGCCGATAAAAATTCGAGTTCGATTTTTTTTCATGTATTTTGACAGCGATTCGAACATATAAATTGTTTTCTTCATATCTTTTGACAGATAAAAATCAAAGCCACTGCGAATCGTATTTTCGCGTCTTACTTCACTTCACCATGGATAGCGATGAAAAAAAAGAAACGACTAATATCACAAAGACTGTGCATAGATTCAATGTTGCTTGAGTAGAAGTTGCACTGATATGTTGCGACACCTGTCATATGGTCTTGAAATCGACGAATAGGTGGTGGTTGTTGATTTGCATTGCTTGTGTCTCCCACCCACATAAGTTCGATGGTTGGAATGCTTGGCAAACTCCTTAAGGCATAGGTGGCAACTGAAGGACGTCTTGAATTTAAATGTGACTCCACTCAGAGACTTGATCGCTGCCTGGCGGTCCGAACAGATGACATATCTGTGCTTTATATTGCATTGTATTTTAGCCAAGACAGAGCTTCTTTAATCGCTATAGTCTCTGCCTGAAACCGCTTCGGTGAGAAGGTAGTTGCAATGACAATTGGAAAATGGATCCTTAGCGTAGACAGCTCGCTCATCTTCGATCCATCTGTGAAAAGTTCGCTGAGGACCGTCCAGCGTCTGGTGTTCAGACGTCCAGTAAGATTTAACGGTCTATGCTGGTGGACACATTTTTCTCAAAAATGAGCATAGGTATCGTGAAGTCGGTGTTTCCTGGTAGAGATCTAATCGAGGATGATGAAGTGTCCGGAGATAAGCTCCTTCCACATACCCAGGGATATCAATCTCTGCCCGCCGAAGAGATCTATCGGCGGAAGGCTGAGGAGTGTGTTTAAAGGACCTCGTGCAGATTGGCGTTGTCCCAATCTTACTTTTTCATCAAAAAAATTCCACGTCGTATCGTCGCCACAAGAGAAGACTCATTTCATAAAAATGTGTCAGTTGCACGCGTTGCTTTACGATGTAGTTTACCATGTCTCTAGTCTCCGAAAAAAAGCAAGAAAATCGGCAATAAATAACACAACACAGCCGCCATGAATCTAATTTTGTTAAAGTAGTTCATGAAACTGTGGACCGCGGGCAAAACCAATTCTCGGAAACAATACGCCTACACTTTTTCCAACCTACGTGTGTGTATCAAAACAAACGATTCACGTGAAAAAATAAAAAAAAAGTATTTGTCAGAAGTGGGATTCGAACCCACGCCCTCAGAGAGGACCAGAACGCTCAGCACCCAGTATCGGCTGGGTAAGATTTCTCTTGAGTCTGGCGCCTTAGACCGCTCGGCCATCCTGACATGTGAGAACCATGCCGTCAAAGTTTCAACGCATGACAACGAAACACCGAGAAGTGACTCACTGTCACGTGACTGAAACAGACAAAACAAAAGTTGATAGTAATTGTCATCGGTTTTCCGTTTTCGATAGAACACGGGCAAAATACATTTCCGTGGATGATTTGTGGGCCAAATGTGACAACAATTTGTCGGATGGCGCCGATATATTTCCAACAGTAGTTCGATGTTGGGAGTAGTGTGAAAGTCCCGGTGGACGTGGATGTCGTGCTCTGCATTACATTTTAGTTGGAAGCGTTCTTCTTTTCCGTTTCAGATCATGCATCATTTCATGGATGTGGCGTATCACACTTGTAATATTTCTGTATTTGTTTTCTTTTTCAGAAACCTTCTCCCGCTGAGAACTCGAACGGCGAGGACCAGGAGAAAAAAGATCCCATTAAGACGCCGAAGGAGATGAAGAAAGTGCTGACTTCGATGGCGCCACCGACTTTGCCCGGTCACACTGGGTACTTGACTTTTGCCACACTTCCACCGAAATTCGCTCGATAGAATCAATTGTATTTAAGTGACAATTTTGTAAAATAAAAATAAATTACTTTCGCAAATGGAATGCAGTTTTAACTTGTTCTAGTTGGGGACTCATTGAAGCACACGGCCGAGAGGTAAGGATTGTAAAGACTGTGGGAACCTTTGATGCGGGTGAGGAATTGTAAGATGTTTGTTCACTGAATCAAAGGGACACAAAGCCTGTAGATAAGCAGCACCTGCCTATCGATTTCAACGCAAAATACGTCAGCATTCGGCTGATCCGGCGCCGGCAAAAAATAGTTATTCAAAATTAATGCGATTGTGTCGTACCACGCCCAAACAAATAAACGGTGCACTGTGCAAACATTTCCGGAAGAATGTGTTCTGTCGTGTGGTGCTTCAATCAGGTAAGGGAGCGAGCAGATGGGGTGGCGAACAAGTATAAACATTGATGCCACCATATTCAATACGAAAAGTAACTCGGTTAGTTTTGAGTACGATGTCGACACTGTCGCGTTTATTTAAGTTATGTGAGGGAAAAAAAGAGGCAATTGAGTAGTAGAGCCATCTGTCGAAGGACCAGGCTTACTTTATATAAGACCTGCTGGGCGACGCGGAGGCATTAACAATCTCTAGTCCTTGGTCTCTTCTAGAGAAAAGCTCTGCGTGCTATCTTTGGTCCTGTTTGCGTTGACGGTTTTTGGAGAAGAAGATTCAAACACGAACTTAAGTTGGTCAGACTTAGGCTAAATAAACCATTGCTACACATGATAACAGGTAAGAAGTTCGTCGTGAAATGTGGCGGCGTAACGTCGAGTAGAGTATTTAATATAGAAAACGGTCTACAACAGTGGGCTGTAGGATCCCCATTATTGTTTTCTACATTTACTGCAGATCTTCTTTGGTCTATGCCGCACCTTATCGCGTATGCCGATGACCTAGTGGCTTACAGATTAGCACCGAAGGTAGTAGTCATAAACACCCTGTTTCAACGGGATGCAAATAAAATAACTGGATTTTGTAATGACTGGAAGTTGCTTATCAACTTCCTAAAATGTGAAACTGTTCTTTACCGTGCCCCGGTGCACAGGGCTTCAAGTGATACGCGTTTGAAATCTGCATTGTTGATCCAGCCGCTTATCGTGAAAACTGTTGTCAGATATCTCGGCATTTGGTTGGATATCATTTTCTGTATTTTAACAAACAAATAGAGAAGGCTTTGACCAATGCTAGAAAAGCCTTTGCTGTGGCAAGAAAGCTGTTTTATAGTAACCAACTTGATACCAGGGTGAAGGTAATCTTCTACATGGCCCTCATAAGGCCAGTCATGGTGTATGATTGTCCCCTTTGGTTCAACGTGAGCCCTTCCCAGATGGAAAAGATGAGGGTGTTCGAGAGACGGTGCCTTAGGACCTGTCTCCTGTTGTATCGGACACCTGAGTTCGAGTACAAGAAGTACTATCGCAACGAGGTCTTGTACAACAGGGCTAACGTGAAAAGAGTAGACAATTTTATAATTTCACTAACGCGACGACACATTGCAAGGAGTATGATGTCTACCAACAGTCTGATCTTCGGGGCTTATTACCCGAATTTTATGTATCATGAGAGGGCGCGCTACACCGGGTTTATTCCACCTGAGGCTTTTCTTTATTTAGATTCGTTAAATCTGATTCAGGACATGGGTGGATGTCCTATTATCTTCCACGCTGTACGCCGAACAGTTAACAAGCGACTCCACTATGAATCGGATATCGCTCGCGAACACGAGGATCAACTCCGGTTCAGTAGAGCGATCCCCGCTCGAAAAAGGAGAGAGAGACTGCAAAGGAGCGGCACTTCTTTTGG
Organism: Eristalis intricaria; assembly: GCA_964034865.1. Taxonomy (NCBI): domain Eukaryota; kingdom Metazoa; phylum Arthropoda; class Insecta; order Diptera; family Syrphidae; genus Eristalis; species Eristalis intricaria. Next base: position 16,108,961 of record OZ035873.1, read on the forward strand.
TGGTTACACCAGAACCAGTCTCCGCCATCGCCAGCGCCTTATCTGATAGTCGGTCTCTTGAACCGTTGGAAAAAAAAACAAAAAACACGATAAAGATTGTCGATACGGACTGCAAAAAAACAGATATTAGAAGTAGACGCCGAAAGGCAAATAGATAAGTAAGTCTAGTTTAGTTTTTAGAGCACCTGCGAAGGGTCAGTAGGATAGATTTTAAGAACGTGAATTGTTTAGATATTAAGTTAGATTTAATCATTTTTATCTAGTTGTAAGTATCATGAATTAAAAAATGAAAATGAATTTTAAAGTTAAAAAAAGGTGAACATAGCTAACTCCAAGGTCAAGGTTTCCGGAAGAGGAAGAGGCATGTACGCGAGAAATGAAAAATGTTTTTTTTTCGCTCAATAGTTAGAAATACAGTGGACTCCCCCTAAGTCGAATTGTCGCGGGATGACATAATTTGTTTGAGTTAGGGTGAGTTTGACTTAGGTTTTTGTAAGGAAAATTGAGGGAAATGTATGTAAAATATGACGAAAAAGTTCGAGTTAGAGAGAGTTCGTCTTAGGGAGAGTTCGACTTAGGGAGAGTCCGCTGTAGTTAAGTCGTATAAATTCCTCGGTATCAATATCACCAACAACTTGAATCTGGAACCACATTTAAAAGAGAAGTTCGCAAAGAGATGAATCAGCCATTCAATCAGTGCGGCTTGCATGTCTATATCTATATCTCTGAGTGTAAAATATCAGATAATTCAAGCGGTTTTTAGGTAAGTCCTTCAATATGGGAATAGAAGATTTATGTTACTGTGGAGAAATTGGTGCGTTATTTTCCAAAATCTCTGCGCCGCAAAAGTTTTCTCTGTTGGGTTCTTCATCTTCCCTTAAGATTATCCATCATCCGGTTCCAAAGAGCAGGACGGGGATGATCAAAGTCATATAAGGTCAGCTAAGTCCTTCGAGCAAAGGCTCTACTACACAATTTCGTCTGTGCTTTTTCTATGGTAGCAAACGCCTCAGTACACCAAGCTGCGTTCGATGAATGACGTCAATGTTGTCGTGTCTTGTGTTCAAGAGCCAGTACAGTGTGATCAGGTGATCAACACATTTCAAATGATTATCGAACAGTGTTAAATGAATATAACCGCTCCACATGATGTTTATTGATTTCGAAAAGGCAAGAAACAGATAGTTTTTCTGGACGGCCGCCCTATTCAAGACGGAAGTTCCGGATAAGGTCATCGCTACCACTGAGGCTAGATTCTACGAATCCAAATGACACATGCTTTAGAAGTAGATTTTGAGAGATGCGAAATAATGCGAGGCTGAGTACTCTCACCAGACCTGTCAACATGAAACGGAGAAATCGGTTGACATCTCTTGACTTATCCAAAGAACTTATTTTACTTTCGCATAGAAACTCCGTAAAATATCTCCGTAAATATAGACCCTATTCATCGTGCTGAAAAAAACTTCAGAAAAGATCATCAGCTTTGAAGCGATCCTAACTGTTCGGATAAACACTTCTGAAGATGGCAAAACCAAAGTGGACATTTACAAAACAATCGTCTGAGTCTCCTGTCAGTATTCTTTCCAATTTTTGGCAAAGCAATGCAATCAGTTTGAGTACGAAGTGAAAACTGTTCCAATGTCGAATCTGTGGTAATCTATAGATGTAACGCGTGTAAAATGATCGTTATTGTCACAAGAAAACTATAAACATTCGTGAACAGGTCCCTATGCAACATTTTACAGATTTCCTGGTCCAGTCGTGTCCCTAACCAAAATTTACATCAGAGAACAGGAGATGGAACGGATAGAACTTCCACTGAACGACGGAAATACCAGGAAATCGGTCAAACATAAGAAAAGCGAACAACTGCAACGCAAGATAGCAGAAGATCTCGAAGTGCATAGAGAACTTGCCGCGGAACAGGTAAGAGTAAAGCGCGAACCTTGAGGAGAACTGAAGCACATTGCCACGAATCTACAACGTTGGCGAATAGGTAGACAGTTTGATGCCAATTGAACACAATGTCAGAAATGCCTCTTGCCTCACAAGGGAAAACAAGGCATTAGCGGCGTTCACATTCAACAATTTGTTTAAAATCCATGGTCGATGGGACAAATCGTCAATATGAACGCTCGTTACAACAAAACGGTAGACGAAGCATTTGACTTTTCAACTTCAGCGATTAAGTAGAACGTAGCACTGGGGGTTACATTTGTTGCATAAATATATTTACCCCACAAATTTCAAGAATGGTCCTCAGTATATAAGTAACAATTTGCCAAACAGTCTCATCAATTCGCACAATGTAAAGTTTGTGTAATAACTCAATAAATTACAAATAATGTAATCAACTCAATTTTACAACTCAATGAACATCCATTGTGCATGTGACCTAAAGGAAAATTCAATTCTCTCACCTGGCAATACCTCGCATGTAAAACCACCATCAGCACCAATGAATCCACCGGGCAAACTGTCACAAATTCTTCGCTTAAGTTAAAGGAAATATTTTTTTTTTCGGTTCGTTCTTGATGAATGATTCCGATTGTGACCTTGCGTCTGCGTTTTAACACGAAAAAAGAATACACAGTGGGAATCGACGGAAAGGAAGTCATTAAATAAATTACTTCAAAAGAAATTGTGTATATATGTTTAGTTCGTCGGTAGTCGTCCGTAGTGCTGTTGTTCTGTGTAGAAAACCGCCAACATATCTCGTCCGCTCGACTCTTGCCCGTGTCCAGATTTTTGCCACACGTAATCACCGTATCGATTTATTAAAAACCACTTCGAAAATTATGCCAGAGGGAAAGCCAAAAATTGTATTCGTCCTGGGTGGACCAGGCGCTGGCAAGGGCACTCAATGCCAGAAAATCGTGGAGAAGTTCGATTTCGGTCACCTCTCGGCCGGTGATCTATTGCGTGAGGAACGGGCACGCGAGGGCTCCGAAGTGGGAGCACTCATCGAGGATTACATTCGCAATGGAAAAATTGTTCCCGTTGAAATCACCTGTTCCCTGATCGAGGCCGCCATGAAGAGTTCCGGCAAGAACAAGTTTCTGATCGATGGATTTCCGCGGAACCAGGACAACTTGGACGGCTGGAATAATAAGATGGCAGATAAGGTTGACTTTCAGTTCGTGCTGTTCTTCAAGTGCTCAGAGGATGTGTGCGTGGATCGTTGCCTCAAGCGTGGCCAGTCGAGCGGGCGCTCCGACGACAACATGGAGAGTTTGAAAAAACGAATCGCAACCTATTGCAATGACTCGCTGCCAATAATTCAGCACTACGAAAAACTGGGGAAGGTCATGACCATCGATGCCAGTCCATGTGCTGATGAAGTATTCGAAGAGGTCGAAAAGGTCATAAGTAAATTGTAATGCGGTGGATATCAAATGTGTACCCCTAGCTAGCCGAATATTTAGAAGAATGAGAGGAAGAGATTCATTCCAGTGGAAATATAAAACAAACTAATTTCAGTAGTCAATCAAGGATGGGATGTAATTGTTAAGTTATTTAAAGTTGCCGCTATATAAAGAAATTTTGAAATTGAAACGGAGGGAGATGCAATAAAATTGTAGAGAAAATATTTCCTTGAAGAGCATTGTTTTTTAATCAATCGGGTGATAATTGCTTGGGACATTCGACTTGGGAATGGTATTGAACTTTGATGTGTGCATTACAAGCAGGTTTATCAGCTTTTTACAAGTGGCTGATATAATGACACCTCGGGTTTTTTTTTGTTGAAATACTTTCCGTGTATCGTGATTTCTTCGCATTTCCTTTGATTTATGTGTCGGTGTTTTGTGTGAAGGTGTAGGTGAAATTATGAATATCATCGTCTATGGTTTGGGATCGGTACACGCTATATTCCTGGGTGAGGGGCGCTTTCTCTTGAAATGAGGCATGGCAGCACAAATGTTTGTTAGTGCTTAGCAGTAGAGCTGAGTAGTAGTAGCTTCTTAACGAGAAGACAGATGGTAAGATGTGGCCTAACCTTCAATATTATAGTTCGATTATGCGGATATTTGTGTATACTTTCTTCTGAGAGTTATGGCTTCCCAGTAAAAAATCGATCCAGCAACCAATCAAAGCCCTTCAGGCAACACCATTTCTTGCTGGCATCCAGTTCAGCACTTCATTTATTGGTGCCCGGGGTCGAGTTCCGTAAAAGTGGCTTTTCACATGTGGACTAATGGACAGAGAATTCTGATTTCTTCAATTATGTACGCTATGAAGCAAAAAATCGCACGATCATGCTTGCGGCGTTTGAACACTACAGTCGTACATTTATTTGTTTACCGACACTATCAGTAGATCCAGTAGCTAGATTTGTAGACAATTCGATTGTGCTGAAAGACGAGCATCCGCCTGAATCCCCACAATCTAATCGGAAAGAGAAATATTTGCCAGTACTTTTTTTTAAGTTTAACAGGATATTACGACGTCACAACATCACTCAGACGCACGAGAAGTGATGTGATGTTAGTCTTGTAAAGCTTATAGAACACGACTTCGTAAAGCAAGCGTGCAGATGGTCTGCAGTCTACTTTGGACAAGTGTTGTTTTGTCTCTAAATTAAGCAATTGCGATGAAGAAATGAAGCCTCCAGAAAGTGAAGCCAATTCGAGGAAAAGACTCACATTTGAGGTGCTATTCATAAACAGATTGTCAGACGTCTTTGAAATCAACTAAAAACAAACTCCTCACATACGCTCAACAAGTTTATCCTCTCCTTATGTACGCCACATAATGTGTAGACTTCATCATCTGCGAAGTTCCACAGGTGGATCGAAGGAGTCGCTTTGGGAGTCTAGACTAAGGATCTGAATTTTCATCTGTCACTCTGATTACCTTTTCTGTTTAGCGTCTGTCAGGCAGAGACTATAGCGATTAAGGAAGCTCTGTCCTGGCTAAAAAACAATGTAATATTAGGTACAGATACTGTCATCTGTTCGGAAAGACAGGAAACGACCAAATCTCTGACTGCAATCACATTTAACTCCAAGAAGTCCCTCAATTGCAGCCTATTCCTTAACGAGATGGCCAAGTATTGCAGCTTTTAACTTGTGTAGGTGCCGGGACAAAGTGACATCCAAGACGAACTCTGCTAGAAATTTCTCCTGCTCAACGGTCCGAACGTGGAACTACCATCCATGCCTATCGCTATTACAAAACATCTTCTAAAGCTCGAAACGCTTACTCACACTAAACATAATGTTCTTCTGGAACTGGGTGCCTTATCACTATCGATCCAAATCACTTACGCGACCTGTTCAGAATGAGCAGGACGAATCTATGAACTGTCATCGGAGTCATAACCGGACACTTTCCCATTGGAAATCACGCCTCCAGACAAAGTATCCCATAATACGATTTCTGTAGAACTATAAGTTCTGGTGGAAGAGGAAGAAATCATTTCACACCTTCTTTGCAATTGCAGTGCCCTCTCCGTTTGCAGATTTAATTACTTGGACGTCCCATATTTCTACGACTTGGCTGAACTAGTACATAATATAAGCATCAGGCAACTTCATCGCTTTATTAAAAGATAGGAATCTACTAGATCCTTGTGGTTACACAACGGGCCAACCTTTTTTCCATAGTGTGGCTACCTTTAAGACAGTCAGTCACTCTAAACTAACATCTCTTGCTATGTGCCGTGGACTGGAAATCCTGAAGGGATAACAAAAAATATGATCGGACATGTTGTACCTTATCTTTCATCTTCATCTCGCCATCACTAACGTTTCATCTTCTTTATGACTCCCAAAAAAAACCGACATAGGCGTCAGGATATGAAAACCACGAGGGCAATGAATAGGCATGGACTTAGCAACATTCACACATAGCCAACTGTGTCGACTGAATGCTGCATCCAATTCCGGAAATGTCAGGCGGGGCTTATAAAAATATAGGAAACGCCGGATCGAATGCGGAGGGACTTCATCCGATCGGCATCCGCAGTTCAACCCTATTATGTAATCCGTCTGATGGACCACATTGTCCGCTGTAAGAACGCGCGACAGTTCGAGGGGGACCTGGACATAGCTTCTACAGCAAACCACTAGGTGCTGTGCTTGCTATTGTTCTCTCACGAGTGGATGGGACCTACATTAATTCCGAACTCCGAACGGCGTCTCAGAGCATTGTCAATGTCTCGAAAGAGGCGGAGGCGTGAATTATGAAAGGTGGTAAATTCGGGTATCGAACCTGGCACCCACTGCTTAGGAGTCGATGCACTAACAAAATGCGCCACGGGGCGACCCACAAGAAGGGACTTACACAGACAAGAAAAAATTCATGAGAAGAACCTAGGGACAAGGGACCAAGAAAAAAAAACATGAGTAGAACCAAGGGGGCCCATCTAATGATACTATGTGGCGCATTTACTTGCCACTATCGTCTGCACAAAATGGGACACATCAGCTAACTAAAGACTGCAGACAGTGTGAACAATCAAATGAAACCCTGGAACACCTACTCGTCGAGTGTCCAAATCTAACATGAAGTAGATGTAAAATAAATATCAGAATCACCTTAATAGTAACAATCAGGATCAGGACACACAATCAGGACATTCCATCTATACAGATCATCAAATTTCACAAGCTAGCTCTGAAGTCCTAGGCCAAGAAAGGGGGCACAACAGGTCTGTTTTGGTCGCAGTGCTATGTGATTGCTGTAGTCACTCTCCATTTTCTTCAATTCAGGTATGGTTCGTTCAACTGAACCATATCCGCCTGTTCATCATAACCTATGTCTCTCCCCTAAAATGATAACCACATCTTTTGTACGAATCTTAAAGAAACAAGATTGTCAACGTCATTTCCCAAAAGCCCCTATCACTGATTTAATGAGTGTCTTCTTCGATTGATTAGAAATTCTCTTTCGGCACACTCGCGTCTGTTCACCCTGTTCTTATCTATTTTTTTACTTCATCATGTTGTTCGAAGTTTTTTTTTTTCAAAGATAATCTAAAATGCGTATTCGAATTCTGATGAATTGGTACAGATCACAATTGACTAAATACACATAATTTAAGCACCAATTATCAACCTTTATGCATGAGCAAATGGACTAGTTCACGCCCTTACATGAACAAGCTTTGCCCACAAATGTAAGTCACTGCAACGAAAGTGGAATATAAGCCATTGACTCTCCAGAGATGTTTCTTTGGATCAGAAAAGAAGTTGTAACAACCACAAGTGGAGACAATAAAAGAGGTCCCCAGAAAAAAGTCGCAAATCATCAACTTAATAGCGGCCTCCCATCGCTTTTGCAGTTCTCATTTTCACAAATACATCACGAGAAGTGTATTGTTTAACACTCCTCTTCGTCATTATTTGGTTCTGGGAAACAAAAATGAAAAGACTTTCTGTGCTTCGCAGGAATCGATTAATAAGGAACAGCTCCCCTTGTTAGGTCCAAACGGGAAGCTCGCACATATCTTTGCCAACGGGAAGGCACTTACTTTGAAACAACTGAAGTTTATTTCGGCACCGAAGTGGGTAATTAGGCCTTTGTCCCACTTCATTCATTTGAAACAGGGCTAGAAACAGTGCGCCCAAGTGATATCTTCTCAGCGTTAATGGTAGACCGGGAGTATTCAGTAGCTCTAAAATTCAATACTCCCCAGCTGCCATGTTCCTCGATTGTCATGATACCTAACCTTTAAGCAGTAACCGAACAAAGCAGCAACAAACTTTGGAAACACGAAAAAGAAGCTTCACAGGGTTATTGAACGTGTAGTTAATTCCTCTGCAGAAGTCGTTGAATGGAACTCTCGTTCTTAGGCTCATGCCAATTAGGAAGTGACTTCAAAAAACACCAGTATCCAGTCAATCATTTTCCTATTAATAGAAAGAAGGCATTTGGTTTTGATGCTTCTCAACGACTGAAGTCACAACACACTTTTATCAACTCCTAATCCTTCCATATGAAGTTGTAGCAAATCAACTGAGCGTTGCCAAGAACCAATCCGTAGTCATATAGTTCCAGTCCATGCGAAGAAACGTTAGTCTAGCAAACACCCTTCACCGAACTGGGAAAGTGAGTACAAAAGTTATTCTAAATTCGAATTCAATTAGCAATTTAAAATACTTTTATTCTGAGATATAACAACAAGGCATTAGATACCCCTCCCGTTTTCAAAAGCATATCCTAGAATTGAAGACAATCCACGAATGTGAAGGAAGTAAAGCAAAAAAGAAACTTCATACAGATAAAAATAATAGAGGAAATTCCCAATTGGAAAGGCTAGGCTCAGTCCTTTCTAAGTTTATCCAGTCTAGCTTGCAAATCGGCATCGGCATCGGACATTGGTGAAGTGTTCCCACCAGCACTACCACCGGGAGGACCAGAGGGACCACCGCCACCACCACCACCATTCGAGGGACCACCGCCAATGCCGCCAGCAGCAACGGCAGCCGGTTGATTCTGTTTCACACCAGCTATCGACAACGATCCGGAAGCAGTAGGCAGGTCATTCAATTGATCGTTCAACTGCAAGCCCAGTTCATCCAGCACTTGTGATACAACGGCATCAGTCTCCTCCTCATCGCCCTCATCCTCCATTGCATCGTCCATAGCGTCGTTGATCATCTCCTCCTTCATGTCCATAATCTCCGATTGTTTCTCGAAATCGTGCAGAATTTTCTGTATCTGTGGCAGGTTCATTTGTCTGTTCATACTCTGCATTGCTTTCGTGACACCTGTCCGAGGGAGCAATAAAACAAGCGCGATGATTCATTTAAAACTGTGTTAATCTAAGATAAAGAAAATCAACGTACCTTGCATAGCCTGTGCCATTGTATTCTGAGATTTCAAGGTTTGAATCTTCAGCGAGACTGCCTGAATGTTAGCCTTCATGAGCATGAACTTCTTTGTATATCGACGGGTGCGAACCAGGTCTTTGGCCATGATTTTCACCGCATCCATTTGACCGTCTTTAGCCATTTTTTTGATGTCAGCAATGATTTTCTTCTCTTGTTGCTCCATCTTCATTCTTTCGCGATCCAGGTCTCGCATTGCTTTATTCAATGCTCGCTGGTTTTTTCTCATCATCTCCTCGGGAGAGATGCGTTTTCCAAAAAGCCAATCCATAATTGAAGGATTTATGAAAAATTACACAGCAAACACGGGAGGATATTCAATGTTTTGGAAAAATAAACTTTAAGTGTCGCAAAATTCTTTGGGGCAGCGAACGATGACAAATTTTCGAAGATTAATCATCTTCGAACAACAAAGTGTCAAAATTGTACAGTGATGCCAAGTCGTTCTTTGATGACATTTTCAATGGAATTTATTCAAAATTAATAAAAAATAAATGTACGAGTGAATCACATGTTATTGATACAATAAGAACTATAAAAAAGACTATTTATTTTTAGAAGGACTAAATGGATTGTGTTCATCATATTCGAAGAAATATGAGTCAAAGACCACCCTACATAGTAAATTAACTTTTTGCGGGTGTGGTGCAGTGGTCAGGTACTACTTTATTTCTGGTGTGATGTCACAGTAATAAATGTTTTGTTTTTCACTACAGGTGCGATGGGCTTGTTCATTGGCGTAGTCACTCAACCAGTAGAGGGCATTTAATTTTAGTAATGTCTTTAGTTGTTAATATGAAATTGATTATTTCGACATTTTCATGTCAATAGTCAAAGTGACTTTCACTGCAAGAAGTGCTGCCAAGCTAAAACCCGATCACCAAAAATACTCCATTGGACGGATATCACTGCAAAACTATGATTTGCGTAAAGGAACTTCACTTTATCTGTTGCATTTGCATACATTGATAACTACTATCATGCATATGAACGTCGAAATTGAGTTCATATCTCATAAATATACATAATTTGGAATGTTACCTTGGCCTCATGAAACAAGTAAATAGATCCCGACGAATTGGTTAGTCGAACTGGAAGTATTTAGCGCAGTAGTAAAAGGGAAGGTAGAACACTTTCGTATTTCTGCACTCACACAAAACTTCTGATTACTGAATTACTGAATGATAAATATATTGAATAAAAATAATTATTTTTATTTTAATCTCTTGCTACTTGTCTTCTGTTCGTGGTATCTACAAGTCGTGGGCTCACCAAGTTTGCCGATGCTCCTTTCCACGTTTGTGTGCCACCATCTCATCTTCCGTGGGTAGACATCATCTAATGGGTTGGCAAGCAGTCTCGGAATCGAAGATTTGTCTTAATTTTCCATGCATTCCGAAAAAATGCATTGGGTGTGAAAACATGGTGTCTATTATTGATGATGCTGGAGTCTTTCCACATAATTCCCATCAAATCACTGGGCCATCTCAATGCCTAATTTTCATCCGCTGTCTATATTCTTAACGCTTTCGCACTAAAGAGCAAGACTAGATTTTTGTGTATGCAGAGTATCTCGAGCCAGGCAAAGATGATAAGAATGAGAGACATTCCATCTCAGCTCTTAGTAATGGACATAAACGAATGATTTTAAAAATCTAGACTTTAGTAACAGAGCTATTTTGATAATCGAATGATCACTCGATATGGGCCCATTCGTATGATTATCCGAGTGATAATCAATTAGTGCAACAACTCGATTCTTAAAATCATTCGAAAAACTAACAACTGCTAAAACAAGATAACTCAATAAATGTCTTACTTCAGCGCGAGAAGAAGAAAAATATAGTTCTTGTCTAGAAATACTAATTAGGAAGAGAAATAAAAATTATAGAAAAATACATTAATAAAAAAATTAATAACTCGAATTCATTCTAATGATTTTGATGAGAGCATTCTTTGAATTCTCTTGTGCTTATAGTTAGTAGTCATTAGGCTGATTTTGACAATCGAGATGATTTGGAGATGTTGTATTAATCGATTATGACTCGAAATATCATTCGAATGCGCCCATCACTAGTTATTAGTCCAAATGCTAATAACATCAGCTACCTCGAGGTTAAAGCTGTCAGTTGCCATAATTTGGTGAAGTTGCAATGATTTTGTGTCCTTTATTTTATTTTTTTTTTTTAATCAATTTGATCACAATTCTTTCGGTAACAGCCATTGTTCCGCCTTTTTTTTAAACTTAAACGCTTTTGGTAGTAATTATACGAATTTTTCGAAAATCATCGATATACTCTATACTCTTTAAATTTCCCACCTATCCTATCCTGTCGTTGCTTTTCTCCAGGAAGTCTCTATTTGAAAACCAAATAAATACAGCCCACGGTATTGATAATACACATATACATTTACCTTGGACACAACCAGCGTATGATCATTTGCAAAATAATTGCCGTCTCTTTCCACAAAAGACGGGCTGTCTCTTTTCTGTAAAAATTCAATTTAATTTATTAAAAAGACGAAAAAAACGTAGTGGTATAAGTGACCACATTTCCCTGTGGAAACAAATCCCATCGCTATTCTAGACCACCTTCTCCTTTCGGTCGTTGATTCTGTTCAAAGTATTTTTATTTTCGACGTTTTTTCGGACATTCTTACTGTTACCGCACTGAAGAAGCCTGTAATGATGTCATCTGGCTTTCTTTCACACCGTGACCAATCCTATGACATGGAATCATTTGTAGTGATTTCTAAAAATGTTCTATTCAGTTACCTTAACTCGAATACATTTTTCCGTAAAGACCAACATCGGTGAGGGACAGGACGGGACGTAATCTCTCTGTAGCTAGCATGCAGTTTCCACTCTTCAAAATCCATAAAGGGACCTGGCGGTTCCCTGTCCCCAGTCAACCGTCAACCAGATTGATCACGTTGCGATTGACATCGAGCACTCCTCCAGCATACCTGATGTCCGAACGTTCCGAGGCGCCAACATAGACTCGGACAATTTCCTTGTTGTAGCCAAGGTAAGATCTCGGATATCAAGAGAACAACGAAATCGTGAAAAGACAGTACGCTTTGACGTCAGAAAGACACAATCCCAATGGACTGCTAGGATCTTTGTCGATCGAGTCTCCCGGAATCTCTCTCTAAGCTCGTCGCCGCCTACGCAAACATTGCAACAAGATTGGAGGTGTTGTCAAGAAGCTATTAAAGAAGCTGCCACAGATGTGCTGACTTCTACAACACCACATAAGAAAAGCCCATGGCTTGACAACAAGTGTAGGCAGGCACATGCAAGCTGAGCACACGTTTCACGTAACAAATGTAGATAGTCAATGAAACAAATCGGGGGCTAAACGAAGTATAGAGTTAAAGCTCCCATAGTGCAACGCGACGGTGGCGGCACTTTTGTCCGGCTAAAGGAGTTGTCCGTCCATGGGAAGAATTTCATTCCGAGAAATGTTGTTCATAGTCCAAGAAATTTGCAAAAGAACTAAAATGAACATGAAGACAGAAGAAACAAAATACAACAGCAGAGTACAGCTCCAGAATTAAAATCTGTTATCCATGAGACAATGATTTGTTGGAAAGTCAGCATACACATACACGGTGCTATTGCTATTTTGTTGTTTTCCTGGTAAAGTTCGTTATTTTGTCTTTACGTTCGCAAACCACGTAAAAAAGCTGCTGGAAAATATTCCTAAAATAAAAATGTTTGTCCGACTAAGGGAATTAAATTTACAAAATTGCGGCTGATGTCCATGTTCGCCTCCGGGTTAGGGAGTGTCTACTGGAACTCCAATTCAAGATTCACGGTCGTGAGAAATTGTTCGCTCAAGGGGATTGTCCGTCTAAGAAAGCCGTCCGTAACAGGAGCAGTTAAACTGTATGCTGTCATCACACCAGATACGACATTATTTCTTACTCCGGCTTTTTACTGCTGATGACTCCTGTGAAAGGGTTGCCCTAATTCTAGGTACAATTGCATGCTTCTCAAGTTTTTTTTTTTGCCTCAAATTATACTTAAATTATAATAACCTCAAAAATACTTAAAAACGGCAAACAAAAAAATATGAACAAGTTAAAATGTCTCGTTCTCTTTTAAGCCCACAACAAAATGTCTTCGCCACTGATGAACGCATTCAATCAGCTGTTTCCTGTTTATTTCCTATCAACATCTCCATGTGACAGATAATACAAACGATACTCGAAGTCGAAATGTGAAGTGTCTGCAAAACCACAAATGTTTGCTACTTTGCTTCATGTTTCGCTCGGACTCGAAGAGAAATTCAGTTTTTCCCGTACTCTTGCCGTGTCAGTTTGTGTTGGTCGCCACTCATTGACGTTTGTAGTTTTCTTCATTGAATTAATCGGATAGTTAAAATACACATTTTTCATTTACATTGTGTATTTTATCGGTGTCTCCCATTCGATCGCAAGTGTTTCAATTGAATTTCCTTTGAAACCACATCAAAATGACTACAAGTAGTTCCACTGAAACTGGGTTCTCGTGTTAATTGGAATTGAGTTTATCAAATACCATTACTTGCGAACTGGCTAGAAGTGCTGGCCTATTAGATAATTCTATCTATGCTTTCGTTACGTCTAAAGTAATTCACACTAAAGCCACAAAAAAAAATTATAGTTTTTTAAGAGAAAAAGTGCGGATGTTGTGTTGTTGGATTTAGAGTGAGTTTTCCAATTCGTTTTTTTTTCTTTGTTGTTGTTTTTGCGGCTACAAGTTGTTCCCTGTTGCTGCACAAAACTCGAGTTAGAGACAGTAGACTATTCTTGCGGAAGCCGGTAAGTAAAGTAAATCCAATGTGTTTCATTCCTTTTCCACCTCCTACCTTCCGTATCTCCTACAGTTTGTTGTTCCAGTCGTGCGAATACGTTTTCAAACGTGTTTGAGTGGGTGTGGGCATTTTTCTTTGGCAAAACAGTAAAATTCCATTACGCGGGATTGGAAACTATTGAAAACGTTTCTGCATTTCATCACACTATACAATATGGGTGTAGTTGGTTGTGTAATTCAGAATTCCCCAGGGAATCAGTCAGCAAGTGGAATTATTCCCAAGTACCGGTATTTGCAATGAAATTCAATGAATGCTAAACAAAGTGAAAGCCATGTGCAGGGTGCACAGTCAATTCTGCATACTCATCGCCGGTTGCGGCCATTGATTGGAAATTGCGAAATGTTTGCACAGCATTTAGAAGCGATTAGCTTCGGCGGCGCGTCGTACAATGCGTGATAGGTGGTGCCAATTGTCGGAACACTTATGAGGACCTCGCCGGGCTTGATATACCCACGCATGGAACGGTCATGAAGTGCTAATAGTTCACACACTCACAATACACCGATGAGTGGTGCTAATATTGTCCGCTTCTCGATTAAGCTATCAAATTAGATCTAGCTATTTTCATTTCTTTATTGTTTGTTTACTTGTTGAAACGTTTGATACTTGCTACGTGCTAAGTGCGTGCGTTGATCAGAATTCGTTGTCAATCGCATCGTTAAGTGGCTATTCAAGGTTCTAATTTGATTTATAGACACGATGCAAAGTTCCAAGCTTTCATTTGCTTTGTGAGTCTTAACAAAGTTGTTGCACACATTTTAATCTCTCCTTGTTGTTCCTCACTTGTTGCGCATTTCCACACCGATTAGATTTTTTTTTCTGCTCGTTTTGGACTGCATTGCGGATGAGATAAGTTTGCTGAAGTGGCTTTTGTTTCAATTATTCTTCTCGATAGAGCTTATTCATCAAACGTTTAGATTATCTTCATTTCATCTCAAGTTCCTGCTTATGAGGTGCGTAGACGTGTTCGTCCATTGTATGAGTTTTCCCTGCATTTTTGTAATCAACTTCTTGTGTTGTGTAACAAGACAAATTGTGGTGGTGCAATGCACTTGGGGAGGCAGTCACTCTGAACTGATGCTGTATGCGAGTTAGTAGGTAGTTGAATTCCAGTTCACATGGATCCGCGAAGACTTGGCCTTTACGATCATACCAGTGGATTGGTTTCCTTCTCTTCTCCAAACAAGAGAGATTTAAATCCACTCTTCCCCCAGAGTCAGTTTGTCATGTGCTCAATGTGTTGTTAGTGTAGTCGACGTGAACCACGTCGTTGTGCAATCAGTAAAGTCTGCGAATTTGTCTTTAGCTCAATTTGCCTTGTTTGGACACAAATGAAATGTAAAGGGTGGGTCAACCTGTTGGTTTCGTTTTGAAGTAGGTACAGTGGCGAGTAAAACTGGATACATGATTTCAGTGCCTGTGATTTTTCATCAATAAAATTGTGTTCTTACATCGGATTATTTTTCTTATTTAATTACTGATGGATAGAGGCATCAGTGGAAGAAATGGTAAAATTATAAAATACTGGAAAAAATAAAAACTCACCCGAATCTCATGCATCCAGTTTTGCATGTTTTAATTTCTTCGTTCACCGTTATGTCTAAACTTGGCGCGTCATATATTGTGATGCATTTCGCTCTTCTGATCTTGGCTCATACCTAGTGGTATCACCGACATTCTTGTTGAAAAATCATGTTTTTATTTCTAACTAGTGTTACCTCGTCCGGTTCGCTAGACGTTTCCTTTATTTGTTTGCTAAATTTGAAAACATATGTGTTTTCTTTCAGTTATGTGATAATTAAATCAGAAGACTAACTCCAGTTGACTTTTTTTTCGAAGTAGATTGTGAACAAAAAGGAGTGGATTTAAAAAGTTGTAAAAAGCGAAGTTAATGTACTCCTTGTAGTATAAAGGCCGAACACACGAACAAAGTAAGAACTTAAAAGTAGATTGATCGGTAAATCCCTTCCCAAGTTATCAAACCAAGGGAAAGGCGATTGCCTTAAATTATTCGAACATCCATTTTCATAAGAAAAGATAACAGCTACTTTTAAGTACTTCTGTTCAAGTGCACCAATATTCATCACACTCCAGACGAAAAGACCTTTCATTATCTGTTCCACATTTTGAAAACTATTCAATTTTATATGCATATGTGGATATCCGTAATAACCTTCTATGAATTATAAAGAAACTTGAAAAAAGATGAATGCAATCGAGAACGTCGTTCTCAAGTTATCATGTAACCAAAGTAAACGGAGGCTCATTTTCATTTAATTTAAGATGAAATGAAATTTTATAAATATATAAATTAAAATATAAAAAGTATTCAACATCTCAATTTAACAACATTTTGTTGTACTTAACCAAGGACATACTAAATAGCACAGTAAAAAAAGAAAAAACAATGAGACGGCGCATTATAAACCTTAGCGCCCAAAACTCTTGATCCTCACCATAATGAGATCGGTATGGTAAAAATTAAACACCAAAAGCATCTGCTTACATTACTTGAGAGGGTTTTTGAAAGGAAACTGGTTATTGGGGTGATGTTTGCTAAAAAATAAAAAAAATAGACATACAGCGATGTCAAACAAATTATAGGCAACATTAAAATATAATAATATAACATAACAACAGGATCGTCCATTACGTTACTCGTCATACGAACGAACGTATTGGGATCATGTCATACGAATGCTGACGGAACGTAATTATTCTGCATAGGATATATTGTAATAGAGTGAAGCGTAGTAAATGTAATAGTTAAACGTCAAATATGTGTCATTTATGAAATAATTAATGTAAATATGACGATTGTAACAAGCGATGGATTCTATTTTACAACTTTACTTGAGTTCCTCTGATTCAGATGATATTATTATTAGAGAAAGATTGTTCCAAAGCAGTGAAGAAATAAATGTAACCCTATGTAATAATCAAGCAAATCGTGAGAATGATTTGAAACACAATAATACGAATATATTAGACATCGATTTTCAAATTCATCAAACTTTTTCGCTAGAATAGGGAGCATTAAAACATGTTATTTGTAAACTTGAACTTGAACCACATTTTCTACTGCACTAACTCCTGTGCTGAAATTAGTATCGACAGTTTCGCTGTCGACATCGACTCATTTTGCAAGGGATTTATTTTGTTTGAGTTTATCCCAAAAAATGTAGTCATTGCATTTTATGTATGTACTTATTATATTTTAACTGTTACTCATATAATTTATTTTATTATTCGTAATTTACTATTCAAATCAATACGTTCCCTGTCTATTGATCGAATGACGTTTCGATTAGTTCAATACGTTCACGTGCCTGATAACGTATTGTATGATACCAAATTACGTTCCCGTGTTCTGTAATCCCAAATGCACGATTTTCGACAGCGATTCACTCGCTCACGGATGCGGTGATTCGACCCCAGGTTCCAGTCCGATGAAAGCTGAACATTTCAATCAACTCCTTCGTAAGGAAACAATTTTATTGATGAAAAATCACAAAAACTGAAATGATGTTTCCAGTTCTATTTCTATTTTTGTTATGCGTTTAAAAATAGAAACTTGATCAGTTTTGAATAAGTATGTTTACGGTCAGTATAACGAATAATGATTTAGCAATTTTTCAACATAATTTATTGAAATTGCATTGACATCTTTAAGTATCCAACGTTCGCACAAACTTATCTTAACTATCCGATAAAGCGAACTTACTGATTAACTATGCAATGCAATGTTGTTATTCGAGTAGATTTTTAACTCAAAGAATACGAAATGGTTTTGTGCATGCTTTGTCCAATGGTCACATCGTTCAATCATTGTTTATAATAGACGTGTACTGTATAAGGTGGATGCATCATTGCTAAGATATTACATTGTTCCTCCTACATCCAGTGTTCCATTCTCAATACTATCAACTTTCATAGTTCATACCTCGAACTCTATGGAATTCCTGGCATTGCTTAGAAAGCACAACTGTCTAGAAAAACCTTCCTAAATTTCGCTGACTACTGGGCAATGCGCAAAAAAACCAATAGGACGAGATACCCTCAAATATCTTCAAATAACGCAGAAAGGAAGATGACTGGCCAACATTTGTACGAATTCATGGAAAGGTAATATTGTACCATAAATAAAAATCAATTCGGCTTTCGTAAAGAAAAAAGTATTGAGTTATTGATTTTAAAAAGCTTGATAAAATTGGAATTCGCAGTCACATGGTTCGGAAACTACCTCAGAAACAGAACTTTCCCGGTGAAAATTGGTGATCATGTGAGCGGCGACGAAAATGTTGACTATGGAGTACCTCAGGCATCAAAGCTGGGTCCAATTCTCTCTATTGTTTACATCAACGACGACACATCGATCGTAGGAAGCCATAGGATTGTAGCCGAAGCTGAAAAACGTATGCAAAAAGATTGCACCAGAGTGAGGGCTTGGTGTCACGACCATGGATTCATTATAAACGAACATAAGACTAAGATGATGCACATTCGCACGCCGCATATATCAAAAACTAAACTAAAGATAAAAAAACACTGTTTTTTGCACACAACAACATGCCATAACGACACTATTAAAGAAGACGACTGCAGATATATAGACAACGTCTCAAGATATAAGTATCTGGGACTCGTGGTTGATTACAACTTCAAATGGAAATACCACATTGAAGCACATATAGTCTGCCAAAACAGTGCTACTTTGGACTTGTGGAATCGCACTTAAGGTACGACATAATAGCATGGGGTAGAGCTTCATGCATGGAACAACTCCAAAGTTGCACCCTCACAACTGCAAGAAAAGTTGTGCAAAGAGCACCCAGAAATGAACCAGTTAAGATGCTGAATATCTCTAAAATCTATCAATTGGAGATAATAACCACCGTTCACATTCAGAAGATAGCTTCGAAACCTTCAGGAAAAGAATTAAAAAAAAGCCAAAGAACTTCATATCTTCTTCTTCTTATTTGGGGCTACAGTCCGGGGTGGACCTGGGCCTCAACCAACAAGCCTCTCCAACTAGCACGGTTTCTGTCTAGTTGCCTCCAGTGTCGCACGCCAAGTTGGTTGAGGTCCTTCTCCACCTGGGTGCGCCACCTTAAACGCGGGCGTCCTCTGTTGCGTTGTCCCACGGGTTCGGAGTCGAAGACTCTCCGGGCCGGAACTGAGTTGTCCATACGCTCTACATGGCCTAGCCATCTTAGGCGTTGGATCCGAAGACGCCTGACTAGACTCATGTCGCTGTACAGCCCGTACAGTTCGTGGTTGAATCTTCTCCTCCAGAAACCGTCAACGCAAACAGGACCAAATATCGCACGCAGAGCTTTTCTCTCAATGAGACCAAGGACATTCTCATCCGCTTTTGAGATTCTCCATGCCTCCGCGCCGCACAGTAGGACTGGGATGATCAAGGTCTTGTATAAGGTCAGCTTGGTCCTTCGAGAGATGGCTCTACTACTCAATTGCCTCTTGAGCCCACAGAAACAGGGATTGGCTCTCGGTACTGATGTTGTTTGTACTGTTTACTGCGGAGCCGAGGTAGACGAAGTCCTTGACTACCTCGAAGTTATAGCTGCCCATTGTGACGCTCTGTCCAAGACGTCGATGTTGTGTGTCCTCTCTTGATGACAGCATATACTTCGTTTTGCCCTCATTCACTGCTAGACCCATTATAGCCGCCTCCGCCTTAATGCCAGCAAACGCCTCATTGACGGCTCGGTGTGTTCTGCCAATCATGCCAGTCAATGTCATCCGCCTATGCTAGCATTTGTACGGACTTCTGGACGATCGTGCGTCTAGTGTTGGCGTGTGAGTCTTGCACGATCTTCTCCAGGATGATGTTAAAGAAATCACATGACAGCGCATCGCCTTGTCTAAAACCTTTTTTGACATTGAATGTCTCGGTGAGTTCGTTACCGACCTTGATGGAGCAGCGAGAGTTCTCCCTCGTCATCCTGCACAACCCGACGAGTATAACAGGAATGTCAAAACTAGACATGGCTTTGTATAGCTCGTCCCTATGCACGCCTTGAAATATGCGGCCTTGAAATCGACGAAAAGGTGGTGGGTGTCGATCTGCATCTCTTGGGTCTTTTCCAGGATCTGCCGTGGTGTGAAAATCTGGTCGATAGTGGACTTCCCTCGCCTGAAGCCATATTGTTAGGGACCAAAATGGCTTTAGGCGAGTACACAAAACGGCAGAGAAGGTCTTGTATGCGATGCTCAGAAGACTTATCCCTTTATAGTTGGCGCAGTCAAAGGGGTCTCCTTTCTTATGGATAGGGCAAACGATAGTGCAATTCCACTCGTCGGGCATGCTTTCCGCCGAACAGATCTTACAGATGAGCTGGTGCTTGCGCCCAATCAGTCCGTCCGCACCGGCAGCTTTGTTAGACTTCAGTCTTGATATTGCGATCTTGACCTTGTCTAAGTCGGAGGGGACGGAATTCTCGTCGATCATCGCTCATACTGAGCGGAACATTCTGCCTGACAGCGGTAGTGGTGTCATCACGCCGTTTAGCAGTCTGCAGAAATGGTTCTTCCAAATTCTCAGTATCGACTGTCACTCTACTACTTCCTCTACTACTCTACTACGTCCCGGAAGGCTTCTGTCCGAACCTTATATCCACTGGATAACTTTTTCACCCTCTGGTAAAACTTTCGGACATCGTACCTGCCGTAGCATCTCTCCATCTCCTCGATCGCGTGCTTCTCGTGCTTTTTCTTCTTTCTCCTGAGAAGACGGGTCTCGTCCCTTCGTCTCTGTTCGTAGAGCTCACGAACAGCTCTCGTTGTACGTTACAGGGTTTGCTTTTTTAGGCTTCTAGCTTCGCTGCATGTGCCAGACTACTTTCTTCTTCTTTATTTGGCGCTTCAGACCGGGGTGGACCTGGGCCTCAACCAACAAGCCTCTCCAGCTAGTACGGTTCTCCACCTGGGTACGCCACTTTAACCGCGGGCGTCCTATGTTGCGTTGTCCCACGTGTTCGGAGTCGAAGTGCCAGCCTACACTCGTAGTAAAACCATTTTACAAGAATTTTATATGCTTAAATATTGTGTAAATGTAAATGATGCCAAACTGTGTAAAAATTTTGGAATTATATGAACTCAACAGTATTCTGCAGACAATCCCATTCGGCTTTGCAGATAAACCAATGCAAGTTAAGTTAAAGTGATACAAATTAATTGAAAATTGAATTGAAATGAGATGGAGGATATCTACTCATAACAAGCTCAAAGGCTCAAAAGCTCAAAGCTCATCCCTTGATAGTATATTCCGCAGTCTGCTTCTAGCATGTACCTCCTTTATAAATATGCTCCTGCCTTGAAATGATAATTGAAAGTCTCGTGCGACAAGGGATTGATTAAACGATTGGAGATCATGAGGATTAACTTCGTGTTTGAAGAAACTGACAGAGAATAAGACTCGACAACTACTCCTGCTTCGTTGTCCTATCTATTGGTTTCGTTTTGAAAAGAAGTACTTTCCAATGTTGTTGTACTACAAACCAAACTGCCAACAATGGCCGTTTTTACACAGTCACTTTTCGTCAGATTCCTTCACATCAAATGAGAGGGTTTTAGTGTGAGTAAGAGATAACGTGTGTTTGGGATAGAGAGAGAAATAGTTCCGATTAATGTCTGCATTTGTTGTGACGAAATGAATTTGATGAATTTGACCTTGTAAAAGTGGTCTTGTTGTGGAATATAGTAAGCAGCCGTCTATAAAGTCTACCCAGGATAGGGCCGGTAGAAGGCCTAGATTTCAATACGTGGTAGAAGTTCTTTGAAAGAGAGTAGATGCAGAACAAGTGGTGAAAAACCTCAGACAGCTTGGACTTCAGAGGTAACTGTCTAAAGATCGTGTTAGTTGGAGAGACTTGTTAGCTGAGGCCCATCCCTATCCCGGATTGTTAGAAAAAAACGAATATAACCTAGGCACCGAAAATGTCACCAGATCCAACTCTCCTTGACGACAAGACGCGAGATGGGGCCTCTTGCATCTACGTCATAAACAAAACTAGATCTTTTAGTCGAAGGCTGTAAACCGCCCAACGACATCGCCAATTCTTGACTCCAGTTTTGACTTCATCTGCGACTGCGTCAACAACTTCAAATGCCATTAAATTCCGGTTATATCTTTGCTGAATGTATACACAGCTAGACGCCAGGTGTTTTTGCCTAAGACTTAGATCACATCGTCTTAATTGACCGAGTGCTAGTATTCCCTGCAAAAGAGCGATCAAATGGAGATCATTTGGTTGTTCAGTATTAGTCGATAATTGCTTTTGAGTTTCATCTTCGTTAGATTCGTTGGCGCTTGGCGCGCGGATGGCAATGAGACATCTAGTGATCGGACTTCGGGAATTAAAACGTCTCCATTCCAATGCGAAGTGCGATCTGCCAAGAGGCCTGTATAGCATGAGCACAACATTTTATGTCTTTCACTCAGCCGGTGGCGCCGTCTCGACACTCCTCTCTGATTATCTTCCCATGCTCCGCGACGCAACACTTATTGCTTTTGTGTCCACCGTGAACTCTTGTAATTTGCATTAATTACACGCACACCGGACGACAATTTCACTCTCTACAAATGAGTGCTCATATCAAAGTTTGCAAACATTGTCCACGCGTTTTCCGTTCCCGTCAAATCGTCATATCGCGTCCACTGCTTCGACATGTATCCGGTCAGTGACGCGCGAGTATCCACATGCTGTGTCCCATTGCACTCGACGTTCGTCTTGCATTGTAGTCGCGATTAGTTTCCACTGCCCGGGCAATGACAATTGACATCAATAGAAAGCGTCCATTAACTCGAGTTGTGACATTAGATGCAAATAATTGAGAAATCAGCACTAAAGCTGATTGCAGAGCACATCAATTTTCATTTCTAGAGAAGAGCTCACAATAGACACCGAAACCGCCTTTGTATCACTAACACAATTCTAGGCTCTGGTGCGAGCTCTCGTGTGCCCAGCCCAGTGCTTGATACGCGACCGGCACCCATGACGCCGGTCACGCATTCGCAACTTATTCGCGCGCATGTTCATTTGTCCGCGGTGATTGGCCGGGAAAGGGGAATGTAAACAAATCGAAATATTCCTCGTACGCCACCAGTGAAGCCCTTATGCACTTCAAGGTTGATTGAAAGCCGCAGCGAGTGCTCACTGGGAGGTGTTTTACTGCCGGCCGGGGGTAGCGACCCCTCAAGTTTGTGGTGTGATTCAGATTGGAATCTGATTTCAATGGAATGGACGTACATATGTTATGAATCCGCGCACGTGAGTTCCAGTGAATACATTAATTAAGCCGGTTTTATGAGGAGTCTGTGTTGAGATTTGTTTGAGCGTTTGACGATTTCGTCGGAACGAGGGGATAATGGATACGTTTTGTTGGATAAATTGTGTACAAATGATGATGACTGGGGCGTGACACGCTGTTGAGATAGCTCTAGTCACGTTTGAGACACTTGATTCGGTGCATAGACTTGTCAAGGAGTTGGGTACTGGACTCGCCTTATGTACACAAACATTCGTTCTGATAAGGGTTGTCTTCTATTAACAGAACATGGAAGCAATTGCAGCAAGTGCCACTTCAAAGGCGACTATCAGTCAACAATCAGTGAGAGCAACAAGTGGAAACTGTTTCGCACGAATGTTGAATTCGTGTAGCATTGGAGTGTGACTACCACTATCACGAGGAAATTATAGTGTTTTTTTTTTATATTTTCGGTCAGTTTGGCATCACTGCTCTTTCGAACAATGAAATGAGAGTTGACTTGTCAGTTTGCTCTGCCATTTTGTCGTGAGTGGAGTAATGCCGGTGCTGTGTTCACAGAGTGTCTGTAAATTTTCCTCGTAAATATATAAAATAGCCTTGTTCATGAAACTTACCGTGATCTCTTTCTGCTTGAATGGCTACATCAACAAAATTACCGGCCATTGACTCAAATTTATTCAATGATGAAGTCGATCATTTCGTCGATTTTGAGATTAATAAAGAGCACTACAGAGGGTGACTAGAAAATGTCGATAGTTCTTTCAATTGCTATGGTTTCTACAGACGTCAAAGTTACCAATAACAGAAATGAAGTATTACAGAGATAGCCGACTTCACAGCTGATTGCCCCCTAGTCCTTCGACGAATTTGTGTACTTTTTTCACAGATATTCATGAATTTTTGACTTTTGTTCACGAAATAAAGTCCTCTGATTGGTCAATTCGGCTTAAAACGTAATAAAAAACAGTTGCCAAAAATATTAAGATGCAAGAGAGGTAGAAGTCTTAATACTTCATTTCTGAACAGTAACATCCAGCTGTCAACAGATAGATTTTGCCATTTCATCATGCTTCTGACAGCGCCTGCCGAACGTGCGGAAATTATTAAAAAAAATTTATCGGAATTCCGACTCAGTTGTAAATACCTACGCAACGCCGTCGTGACGTCGATTGTCATCATGGCTTCCCAGAGGAGAAAGATGGGCGTGAGTACACTCTTTCAGATCATAAGCTTACAACCAGACAGATTGCGAGCGGTAATAAGACTTTGGCACTGTAGTGGTCATTATCGAAGAAGACTGGGAATGGCGATTAAGCGCCGATCAGCTGAATTGAGCATCAGCTAGAACGACCATCGACTTCTTTTGCGGTTCTAGATTGGTATAAGATTGTGCTGCGCTCATTTGAGAAATATAGCACTGAAGTCGGTAGGTTCCACACACGAATCTCAGGCGACCTTTGAGTTTAACTCCATACAAACCAGTCCTCCACTTCTCATAGATGGATTATTCCCGGGATTACTTTCTTTTCTTTGCTAGAACCAGTCATTCGCAGATTGTAATTCGTCATTGTCACAGCAGCTTCTGCAGATGTCGCGGATACAGAATGTTCCACTCTATACAATGGACGATAATCGACGAGAAGTCCGTCCCCCCGAAGTAATCGAAGTCAAGATATCGATATCGTAACTAAAGTCAAATAAAGCTGCTGGAGAAGATGTACTGTAAGGCTGGTAAGCTGGTAAAGTACATGCACCAACTAGTCTGTAAGATATGGTCGGAGAAAAGCATGCCCGACGAGTGGAACCTCGGAATCGTTTGCCCGAAAGAAAGGGAACTCCTTCAACTGCGCCAAATACCGACGGATAAGTCTCCTTAACATTTCCTATAAGAACCTCTCTGCCGTTTTGAGTGAGTGCCTGAAACCATTCGTCAAAAACCTGATAGGTCCATATCAGTGTGGTTTCAGGCCAGGAAAGTTCATCATCAACCAAATCTGCCGGATCCTGGAAAAAAGCCAAGAGATGCAGATCGACACCCTCCACTTACTCGTCGATTTCAAGGCCGCATATGACAGCGTGTACAGTGACGAGCTATATAGCGCCATGTCCAGTTTTGACATTCCTGCCAAACTCGTCAGGTTGTGAAGGATGATGATGGTGAACTCTCGCTGCTCTATCAAGGCCGGCAGGTTTTAGACAAGGGGACGCGCTCTTGTGACTTTTTCAACATTATTCTCGAGAAAGTCGTGCAGAACTCACTCGCCAACACAAGAGGCACTATCTTCCAAAATTCCGTACAATTGCTATCATACGCGGACGACATTGACGTGATTGGTCGAATACAGCGAGCCGTCAAGGAAGTGTTTACTGGAACTCTCGTCGATTATGTATGAAATTGTGTATGGGATTATACTTAATTGTGAAAAATTAGAATCTGCGAATGACTCATTCTAGCAAAGAAAGCAATCCCTGGGATAACCCTTCTTCTTGGAGCTGGAGGACTGCGTTTACTGACTAATGCCAAACGGAATCGGCTAAAGTGGGTCACGCGTTAAATAATGTGCTCTCATCTAGAAACAACGCACAACATCGACGACTCAGCCAGAACGTTTCCATAGGCAGCTATTCCTTCGAGGTAGTGAAGGACTTCGTGTACCCTGGCAAGTAAACAGTACGAACAACACCAGCACCGAGATCAAACGCAGAATAACCATCGCCAATCGCTGTTTTTTTTTTGGGCTCAAGGGGCAATTGAGTAGTAGAGCCTGTATCCGAACATTATATAACACCTTGATCATCCCTGTCCTGCTCTATAGCGCGGAAGCGTGGACAATCTCAAGAGCGGATGAAGAAGAAGGTCTTTTCGAGAGAAAAGTTCTTGGTACTGTTTGCATTGATGGGACTTGGAGAAGAAGATTCAACCAGCAGTCGTGTACACACCTCCTAAAATGTATGTTCTCCGTTCTCTTCTGTTGAATTCCACAGTCTATTGGTAAAGTATGTAAATTCGATACTAGATCGTGCGTCTAGATGATTGTGTAAACTTGTGAAATTTACATCTCAATCCAATCAATTCATATTTCAGTGAAGTGAAGTGAATCTACCACTAAGCGACTTGCTTCATTTCCTCAAACCCGAAATGCATTGATTTCGGAGCCACTCTCCGACGGACCATTACTCTTCAGTCCAATCGATTCTGCATTTGCATACCGCCGGTCGGTTTTATACCGTGTTTCTATAGAATGAAATCGCGAGATCTCATCAAATTTCTTCAAATCTCCAAGATTTGGCCATGTACTATCGGCGTTTCGAAACTTATCCATTTGAATCGTCGCCGCTAACAACCCTTGCAGCTTATGTAACACGAGCTGTGTGAATGTTATCAGCTGCGTTAATTCGTAGGAGATTAGTGAATTCCGCGTAACACCTACTATCCATAGGAATCGATGAATCATGTCACGCAAGAACTTGAGATCTCTTCACCAGATTCACATACAATTAATAATTATACTCGCGCCGATACGTGCGAAACGAACACGTTGATAATGGCTCCGCTTTCGTTTGTTCCTTTAATCACCTTCGTTTTGAACTGAAAAAGACATTAGGTTTGGTTACGTTAAAGGGTGACTACCTATAAGTCATTCTTCTGAATTATAGGTAGCCGCCATCTGACAACAAATGTGCCTTGTGTAAAGAGAGTTATCCCCAAACGAAAAGAGGTGAAAATTCCATGTAAGCAGTATATTTGGTTAATGCAACACTGACATAAATGCAGTCCGACACTCTCCCACTTATACATGTGCATCTACATATGAGCCACCGTCCCCTTTGAAATTAGCGAACAATCGCTACACTGAGCTATACCGGTTTTCCAGTTCTTTGAAAAGCGATTAGCAGTTGGTAGTCATATGGATTGTACATCCATTTCGCGTAGTGGCTGAGTAATTGGTTTACAAGTTACTCATCATGTAGTTTCCGGACTGTATATGTAATTCCCCTTGTGCCCAACGAAGAGTCTGTTTTAAGTTTCTCTTTCTCTCTAAGTGCAAAAAATGGTGTGATGCACACAAGAGACCGGCATGCGATCATATTTTTGTGACTTGCGATATTGTCACAAAAAAAAGGGGTGCTAGTGTGTACGGCAGAGATTGAAATCCCATCATTTTTTTGAGACTAAAAATTTACTCACGATAAAGGCGATGCAATAGTTGTGTTTACCATACCCGATTGGACATGTTCCTCTTATAAACTCGAGTACTACGTTCTTGAGTCAATGCATCCTGCACTACCGCATCTTCATATAGACATAAACGAAGCGGTGCTATGTGCGGCCGTTTATGAATAAAAACGGTGTATGCAATGGTTTTTTTTTCGCAGAAATTGCGGTGGCGGTTTAAAAGCGAACCGCTATTTTCCACTCATCGCTATGATCTGAGGAAAAATTATCAAACATCACATTGGGCTCCGATTGGTATGTCTACATGAACGCTACGCCATATGTGTTTGCAATCAATGCGATGACGAAGAATATTTTATAAAGGATCAATGAGTTTAATGCGTGGTAGAAAAACCCGAATAAGTGCGGTGTATCGCTGTGGATCTCTGATGGGCACCATAGTTTTGCGTCTGAGCGGCATCTACATAACTTGGTCAGATATGTTTCAGTAACTCTTGGGATTTGATCATTTAGATCCACACACGGAATTAGGGTGTAGGAACATCCTTAAAAAAAACACATGAATTGTTTTTCGGATGTTATGCATCCCAACGATACATCGATACAACGATGCATTGAATAATAACATCGTCGTAGTTGCAAAAATATAAGGAATAAGAAAATGAGATATTATCTAATGTTATTTGTTAAAACATTTAACAACATTTATTAAAATTGTATTAAAATTAATTTATCCTGAATTGAAAAAAGCCTCTTATTTTGAAATTAGACATCTCAATACTTCTCCAATTTTTATTAACTCGCTTTCCTTGGATTCTATTACCTTCTTGAATTTTATAAAATTTTGGAAATTGTTGTTTAAAGTCCGACAAATTCCAGCGGTTTTTCATTGAGGCGCCCAACAGGTGTCCTCAAGTACACCGAAAGCTCTTTTTCCTCCTTATTGTTTGTTTTTTTATTTCGGTGAATTAGATTATGATGGTCCCTCCAATACCTTGTTCGAACTATCTGAATCCTATTCTAAATCCTAAAGAAGGTATGGATTCCACCATATTCGCTCAGTCGCTGATATCAGTAACAATTGCCGAGACTTTGTTTTTTTTGTCAAATCCTTAATCGTTGCAGATTTTTTTGGGCATTTGTACATACAGTACCTCACGAAAATTGAGCATACACCTATCATTACTTCATATTCGTGCTGTTTTAAGGCCGACCACTTTTTTGTTTTATTACATATCTTAAACAAGAGTATATGCCAAATTCACAGACAGGCGACTTCTTACCGGTACTTTTCTCATGAAAAAGGAAACAACCCCTGAAATCGACACACAAAATTGAGCATACAGATGTCATGTGTGCGTTATACACAAGCTTCGCAGAATCGACACATGCAAATTTGTACAGGAATGAAGCAACAAATGTCCCTGATGATCATTTCGGCACACGCTTTTGAACTTAAAGACCGATATTCTCTTTTTTGTGCGAAAATATGGAAAACATGCGAAAACAGACTACTTTGTCAACGAGAATGCTCATAATTAAGCTATTTTGCGAGGGGAAGTCGATGCGAAAAATAGGAGAAACTGTAGGGCGATCGCATGCAACGGTATAAAAAATAATAAACAACTATAGATATTAAGGAACACTAAAAAACAGACCTGGAAGGGGAAGAAAAAAAATTGCTCTCAGAACAAAACGAGCGGTATATTGTTCGGACAATCGAGTCCAGTCCAAAATCTAGCGTTCCAAAGTTGACGGCTGAGGTGTCATCCGTAATTAATAAGCCTCTTTCAGTGGAAACCGTTCGCAGAGTCTTGAGAAAGAATAATTTAAATGGTAGGATCGCCCGAAGAAAGCCGTACATTTCCCTAGTTAATAAGAAGAAAAGATTGGAGTTTGCTAGACAATATGTAAATCACCCGGAAAGCTTTTGGGAAGATGTTTTGTTTTCAGATGAAACAAAAATAAATTTATTTGGGTCTGATGGCAAACAAATTGTTTGGAGGGAACCAAATACAGCTCCCACAGCTAAAAATATAAAGTCAACCATAAAACACGGGGGAGGATCTGTGCTGTTGTTGGGTTGTGTGGCTTCAATAGGCTGTGGAAAGTTCGAATTTATAGAAAATACTGTGGACCAAATTGGGTATTTGAATATTTTAAAACGAAATTTACGAAGTTCCGCAGTAAAATTAGGTCTACCTTCGGTTTTCTACTTCCAACAAGATAATGATCCGAAGCACACCTCCTATTTAGTACGCGAATGGTTGCTTTATAACGCTCCAAAGTAGCTAAAAACACCCTCACAATCGCCGGATCTATGGCATCTATGGCAAAGAAAGTACCTGCTCCAATAAGCAGGAGCTAAAAGCTAAAATTCGGGCAGCTTGGGCAGGGATTCAGCCATCTTTTACTGAAAAACTGGTAAAATCCATGCCACGGCGGTTACAAGCTGTCATAGATGCTGAAGGAGGTGCCACGCGTTACTGAAATTTTATTTGTAACTGATTTTGTTTTGTGTTTTAGTCGTAACTCGAATTTACTTTAAGTGTATGCTCAATTTTGTGTGTTAAAATTAAGTCTTTTTTCTTAGAAATAGCAAGTTTTTTTTTAATTTTCATATTTTTGTTTATGGTTTTTAGCAATTGAAATATGTCGATTCAAACTGCATTTAATTTTTATTAATTAAATACTTTTTGTAAGGCGAAAAAGATAAAAATATGTTTAAGCTGTGAGTGTATGCTCAATTTTGTGAGGTACTGTATGTCTTTCATCGAGTTCACATACTCCTAATGTCACTGATTGGAACTCCGTGTTTGCACCAAATTGTGTGCTGTGTAACCTAAAACCTGTACATTTGCATGTCTGACCAAATATCAATAGTTAAAGTGAGGTGTTCAACATTGGTAAGTTTCGATTTCAATAATGTTGACTGTTGGGAATAACTTTCCTAATAATTCCGAGAGAAGACTTTTGTAGACTTTAAAATTCAAACGATAATAACTTTATAATTTAAGTAGTACAATAACGATTTATTGAAGTTAAAACAAATGAAGTATGATTCTAACGAAGAAAATGAAGAGAGGCTTCAAATTTAGTCTCCTTGCTCTGGTGTTCAAATTGGAATGAATCGTTGAAAACGTTCCTCCTGTCAACTCAGTCCCTCTCTCTTCTTTGCTGTCAGATGGCGCTATGGTTTAGAAGTGATGCCAACATTGACAAAACATCATACTTATCATCAAGCCAACATGTAACGGTGGCTCGGCTTGGTATTTTATAATGAGCACATGTAACTTTGAATAAATGTTTAAAGTCGTCATTGTCTACCACGAAGAAAGCTTTGCCACCAGAAGAAGTTAATGAATTTAATTCTTCAAAAGTTGTCTTTATTGATTTCTGAATTTAAAAACGTTTTGAATTTAAATCTGCTTCTCAATCATTGCCGACATTCAGATCTGCTGGAGCCTCTAAGGTGGCAGTATATGGAGATTGTTACCTGGTTATAACAAATTCCAATTAATTTGTAAAAATTGTAATCAATAGATTTGTGAATGTCTGATTTGTGTTTACCGTCGTTGTATGTCGAATATTGTACAAACTGTTCCGTCTGCCCTTCGGAAGGAATCCTACATATGCATGTATATGTTTTCGAAAATAATTAAGTGAAAATAAAGCTGTGTACAGTGCATGCTTTCATTCGATGAATCGAATAAAATACATCGATACATCGTTAAACATCGAATGATTCGAAAAAGTATTCGATATATAGAATAATAAACATCATTGTTTCCGATGTATCGATGTATAATGAGCATACCTACCCGGAAAGTCGTATGTAACTGATTATGAGAACAGCCATAGTTTGGGCAGTTAATTTCAGATCATCAGACCTTCGTCAATCTGCTCCATTTGCAGATGATTCCTCATTATCGTGTATGTCGTCAGGAAATTCATTTAATTGGACTCCTGACAGAGGAGAGCAAGATCGTACACCATGGTGGGACCAACGTTATATACACTGATGGATAAAAGTCGCCACACTTGAAACTGTAACAAAATCCAAACGGCTCCACGGATTTATTGTGTATATTGTACAATACACGGCATACATTAAAGAAACACATCCCTGACCGTAATCCCATCGTACATTTATGGGATATATTGGGTAGATACTTACAAACAATATAAACAAGTCCAGGCATGTACTAGATTAAGATTATTGCTACTGCTGCCGGCTGAAAAGCGAAGTAAGTTAACTATCGCATATCTTCTTCGATATTTTTTTGTATTGAATGAAAGAATTTACACATTATGCTACTTAATACCAGCATTGAATTATCAACGAGATGCGCGACTTCTACCCGTCGTGCCTCTTAAGCATTTTGACAACTGGTTTTTATATAGTTTTCTCAAACCAAATTGACCAATCACAGAACGGCACTCACGCTATTTCGTGAATAAACGTACAAAATTCATGAATATCTGTCAAAAAAGCACTCAAATTCGTGGATGGACAGCTTTGAAGGCTGCCACCTCTGTAATACTTCGTTTCTGCTAAATACCCCAAAGTAAATATAATTAAACTTTAACTCCAGGCACCTGCCTAGCAGTTGTTGACATACGACCACGAAGTCGTGTGGGCGGGTTAAAACCTGCAAAAAAAAAAGGATTAAAATTCTCTTAGCGAGCGAAGCGGGCCACCCACGTTATGCTTAAAATATACAAGACTTTCTTACATGTTAAAATTCTAATTTTGCCTTATATCGTCGTGGAAATGGAAATAAAACCGATTTGCCCTTATTCACGCTATAGTCACCCAAGCAGGGGGTTGCAGGGGGCAACATGCCCCCATAACTATTTTATCTTTTATTCTAGAAAATTTAACCAAGAAAATAAATTTATAAGTACTCCTCCGATTTTTTTAATTTTAATCCATCTGAAAAGGCATATGAATTATTGTGGAATTATGACCCACGTTGTTTTTACATCTATGGACTTATGACTCACCTAAGTGGACTGTGGACTTATCACCTTGCACCGAATGATGTATGCATGCCCCATCTTTAGCCAAAGGTCTTTTTGGAACCATTTAATTCTATCTTCATCCTTTGCACCATGTTTTTCTTCCAGAAAAGTTTGGAGTCAAGGATGATGCCGTGGTACCTAACCTCCATTGTGAGTTTGAGTGGAGCGCCATCTAACTTGGGGGTAGTAAATATCGGGATTTTTTTTCTCCTGGTGAACAAAGCCAGTTCGGTTTTTTGGGGGTTTAAATTCAGACCGTTCTGTCTTGCCTACGAGTAGAGTTCCTTTAATGCAGATTCCATTAGCTTCGCTGGATCGGTTGGTGGGAATTTACCTTTTATCAAGATAACTAGGTCATCTGCATATGCTATGGTATTTGCGCCTTTCTCCATGAAGACTGTAAGGACTTTGTAACAGTTGAGGGGAGAGAACTTCACCCTGTCGTGTGCCTGTAGTTCTCACCTTCCTTATAGAACTGTGCTCAATGTCTGCATAGATAATTCTGGTCCAGAATACAATGGATTCTTCTAGTTTTAAGTCTTGCAGAGCTATTATTATGGCTTCTGTGTCTACATTGCTGAAGGCTCCCTCGATATAGTGGAATGTTGCCATTGAAAATTATTTATTATTCAAAGTACCCTCAATTTCACGAACAACAATATGCAGTGGACTTATTACTGATCTGCCTTTGAGGTAGGCGTGTTGACTACTGCATAGGTTGTGGGAATTGATAAGTGCTCTGATGTATAGGTCAAAGAGTCTCTCGAAGGTTTTTAGTAGAAACAACGAGAGACTGACTGGTCCTTTGAGTTAGTGTGGCTTGATTTACTTGTTTTAAGATTTTTATGAAAACTACTTTTACCTCTCCCCACTGTTTTGGGACAAATAGAACTAAATCCATGTTGTGGTAGCCACCGCAATCAACGGAAACTGCTGATGCTTCCACCCCAAAATCTGCACGAAACTATGACAAGTGCTGTCAAGCATTTTCCTATCACATCCAGTGAACCTTCAAAACAGTCATCCATTCAAATGCTTTCCATTTCTTATCTCATCACGACATTGCTCCCTATTTTCGTAAATTCTCCACCAACTCAAGATAAAAAAACATTCCCTCACCAGCAAGCGTATTCCAGCCAAATCAGGAAACTGCAACAATGTCTATACACTGTAGACACTGTAAATAGATAAGCTTCATTTAATCAGAGATGACTCCAACAAATATTACATACGTAAGTGATTTCTAAGACCCTTTTCTTACGCAGTTCCTTGTAGGCCAGAGCACAAACTTTGCTTGTTGAGTTTGTTTACAAAAAGCAGTAAAAACTGCAAAGTCACAGTTTTATCACATCGAACAGCCACATAAACCTCAAGCACATTATCTTGATAGCACCCTAGCCTAATCACCGCCGCGTCAAACTGAACAATCGTGACAATGTTCTTTTCGAATTATTACGCTCTCGATCGAAATAAAACCCAGCCAATTATAGTTCATTAATAAATCATTACTGTTTCTCATTTCTTTTTTTAGGTTCCATAAAACTTATGCAACATGCAGTCGATGAAAGCAGAAGCACTACCACAGAATCCCGCTGAACGGGCGAATCCCCTGTCGTTTCTATGTTTCTGGTAAGCATTTGTTGTTGCACAAATTATTCATCATACTCATCCAAGTCACTTTTTTCTTCCCTTCTAGCTACACATTGCCAACTTTCTTCAAGGGGAGAAAGAAGAACCTGGACACAGAGGACCTGTATTCCGCCCTTAAAACTCACAAATCAGGTGAGTGCAACTCAAGTGCATAATTATCATCATCCACAAGCGTTATCATACAAAATATACTGAGCTGTTTATCTTCAACAAAGTTGCAAAATGTATTCAGCTCAGATACACACTGCACACGATGATAAAACGTGTGTGGAAACGTTTTCTAAACATTTACCCTCAATTGAATACGTATAATCTTGCGGTGCAGGGGCGTGTTCACATAACAATCGAATGGCGTAACTAATGCTTGTGGAAGCAATGATGATAACTGAGCCATAAACAATTCGCCAACTCATTCGTTCTCAGATTCAAATACCATTTTCCTGTTGGAGACATCATGTTCATGTAATGAACTTCACACACGCTAGACTGCGTCACATGGGCGAGCAAATTAAAGTGAATTCACTGGTGGCCATGCTCCTTTGTAGTCTGTAGCGGGTGCGTCCCTCCCATTGCATACAATGGTTGCTTTAATAGGCTTGGCTTGGGAGTTTTTTTTTTTTTTTTACACTGAATGGTTGAATCCACACTTGGCTATACTAGAACTTCACGTCTCATATCCAGCGTTGCCGGAGAGTAGTTTCATAGAGTAGTACGGCAGTCGTAAATGGGAAGTATTTTGAAAAAAAATTTGTAGTAGTACCATTTACATAGTAGGCTTTGCAAATTAGCGAAAACTTCAAACTGATGTAATATAGCAATAACAAACATAAACATTAATTCAAAAAACAAAAAAAGAAAGTCGAGAAAAACTCGTTTTACCGCTGCGCCTCTGTGGGAAAGTCTTATGCCTGAAACACAAAACGCACACAATTCAATGGCCATCCACAAAATATAGCGTCGACCTGCGTTAGTGAAAAATTACAGAGGTGAGACAATCGTAATTAAAAGCTCCGGCACATAGAATACTTTACTTGCCTAGTGTCAGAGCATACGTACACGCTGAAGTATTTGACGCAAGGGGATGACACAATGAATACTTCAACGCACAGCTGACTTATTTATTGCTATATTTATTTTTTACACAAATCAGTACAAAACAACACAAATCTACGAAAGTCTGTTCCCGTACGCCAACAATTTGGGTTTTATGTCAAATGAGCGCTCTCTCGGGAGAGTAAAAAATTGCCCCACCCTGCCCATTTTAACACAAGAAATTTCTGTGGGCAGTTTGTTGGTTTTATGTCAAATGAATTGATGTGTCAAATACTCAAATAGTTTGCTGTGCATTTGGTTTTGTTTTCGTATATATGTGATAATTTCATGTATGTATGCATGTGAGATTTCAGACTTGACGCTTCATAAATGGCATAATTTACACATTTGGCAAAACTGCGTTCCCGTACTTTCTTGAGATTTTGCTTGAGAGATTTTTCCCCCACTCCTCAAAAAAATGACAGTCTTCACAATTTTGTGCAGAAAGTACGGGAACAGACCTAATGTAAAACGTAAGTCCATCGCACGTCATTATCGAACATGTTGGATATTTGTTGACAGAGGTGCGCTGTGAGAGAATCTTTCTCCCAAATTGACAGTTTTCTTCCAAATTGAGAATATTTTGTGTCAACTGTCATTTGAGAAATGAAAACAGCTGATTAGAAACAGAAATAATTTAACGACAAAGTCATTTCAAATGAGTGTATGGCGGCAATATTTTTCATTTGGTAAGTAAGAGAGAGAACAGCTGATAAATTTTACAACCATTTCAACGCAGTGCGTCATCGCACTCCCTTCGTGACGTGATATCGGCTGGCGAACCGCACTATTGTGTTTGAGGAATTAATAATTCACTTGCGTAAAAGCCCGAGTTATGCCTGAAACACAATAGTGCGCCGCGCCAGCCGACTTCATGTTACGATGACGCACTGCGTTGAAATAAATACTCAATTTATCAGCTGTTCTCTCTCTCTCTCTCATCTAGGAGATGAAAAATATTGCCGCCTTTCTGCATACACTCATTTGAAATGACTTTTGTCGTTAAATTATTTTTAATCAGCTGTTTTCGTTTCTTAAATGACAGTTGATACAAAATACTCTCAATTTGGAACAAAACTCTCAATTTGGGAGAAAGATTCTCTCACAACTCACCTCTCTGTCAAAAAATATCCAACATGTTCGATAATGCCATGCGATGGGCTTACGTTTTACGTTTTATTATGATCCTCTCATCTCTCCCATTTTTCACTGACGCAGGTCTTCGCTGTATTTTGTGCTTGGCCATTGAATTATGTGTGTTGAAAGCCAACGCCAGCGCAAACGCACTATTGTGTTTCAGGCATTAAAGACAAAAGTGTTTCTTTTAAAGAATTCAATCAAACTGGGACGTCGATGTAACTCTGTGGTAGAACCTTGGTAACCACATGTATAAAATTAAGTTAGCCTCAAGTTTTCTGTTTGTGTTACTCCTGATGGTCGTCGAATTTCGAAGACGAGAGAGAATAGTTTTCTAAAAAGTCATGTATTAATGCAGGCCACTGCTCTAAAGTTCTTGCCAAGCAAAAAACTTTTAAAAATTTTAATTGAACTTGGAGTATTTAAAAAGTAAATATACAGTCAGGAGCGCGTAATTAGAAACACCAAAAATTGGATTAATATTTTCTTAAAAACACAGTCGTTTCCACCTTAAGTGCGCTTCTAATTATGTGCACGACCACTTTAATCAATTTTTTGTCTTCCGTCATAGAAAACCCAAGGTAAGGGTACTTTATGCAAGTACAGTGAGTTTTTTCAATCAGTGTACTCTATTCTACATCAAATATGGTAGATGTTTCAAATTTCATGAAGATACTGCAATTCCTTAAGGTTGAAACAACTGTGTTTTTAAGAAAATTATTAATCCAATTTTTGGTGTTTCTAATTACGAGCACGTGACATTTTTCATGTTTCTTTGAAAAATTTAATACTCTGCGGGATTATTTTAGCTGCTGTTGAGGAACAAAGCGGTAATGAAAGGCACGTATACCCTGAAGTAAACATATTTTGATTTGACTGACTCTTTCTTTCCAAGCATCTCTTTGATGCAACAGTAGTACAACTGTTAAATGGTATTGAAAGATTAACAAAGCACTTAGATGTTGCACTAAAGATGGATTTAGCATCAAACTCAAATTCAATAAGGGAACAAAAATGTGTCTAGTTCCTAAAAAAATAGTAGTACCGTCGTGAAAGGAGGAGTACAGGAGTGCGGAGGGGTCGAAAGTAGAACAATGCTCCTGGAGGAGTAATTTCATCAATGCTGCTCATATCACAGAGAAAATTTAATCGATTCAGGAGCAAGGAGAACTTCTAATGTCGGATTGGATTAAATTAGTATCATCATCATCTTCTGACCCGCATGATCCACTAAAGGGGTCACGTAAACCACTCACGAGAGATCTCCAGGCAACTCGATCCTCTGCCATCGACTCTAACTCATCAGGAGTTATGCCCAAGTGTGATCAGGCGAGCTTATGGACTTGGTCCAACCACCTCATCCTGTGTCTGTTAAGTGGTCGCCTACCTGATGGAATCGCATTCAAGACCCGCCTCGGAAGTCGTGTTAGTGGGCACATTCGTGCTACGTGACCAATCATTTGAAGCATAGCTCTTTCATTTCGAAAATGCAGCTGCTCAACGTTGAATTCCTCGTGCACTGCCGTGCTTCTCACCATATCTTGGCGTGTAATTCCCAAGAAATCTCATCTCAGTAGCTTGTATTCGCGATCTCATTCTTTCGTCATTACCCAAATTTCATGACCATAGGTGAGAGTTGGAACAAATACTGAGTTGAAAACTGCTAACTTGGCTTTCACACTAAGCTCGGGCTTCCTGATTACAGATCTCCCAAGCTGTGTCAAAACTGATTCAGCTTGTACAGGAAAGTTCAGTATTAGAGAAAGTAGGGAAAATCCCGAGATACTTAAACTTCTCCACCTGCTTCAATAGGACTCCACTAACACGTAGAGTGCATTGAACAGGGAAATTACAATGACCTCTTATTTGTCCACGTACAGTATCATCCCAGCATCAGCACATACGGCCACAAACCCCCCCTAGGTCGTTGGCCTAAAAAGTGCTTCAGATTTTCGATTCTTGAATTCAAGACGTATCCTTGATTTGACATACCTCTTGACTTGCCCCGCTAGTCAAAAATCCCATCTGAAATATGTAACATTGCCCACATTGCAGACTACATGTTGCTTTGACAAAATGTTCGTCGCCGCCTCAAAACAATGTGCGTCGTGATGTGAATTTATCATAATCTGTTCGTTGCACTCTTGCCGCGCCCCTAAATTTAAAATGATCAAACAGTAAAACATGCAACGTGCTCGGAATCCACTTCAAGTGGCGTTTTTGTTGGCGGACATTACCCTGATGTTTTGTGTCTGATTTTTTTTTTTAGACTTGCATGTCTCCTTTACGTTTTCATTCACACTTCGTCTCAATGAAATTCAATCAATTTGCATTTGAATGTCAGCGTCTCGCTTACAAATGTACTTCGGTTGGTTACGGCGTCTTGACGTAGGCAATTAGTGCAGTGGTTAATCTGTTTAATTTGTCTTTGACTTTGAAATTGTAACTGTGGCTTGTGAAGATTATGTAAGTATTCATTTTAATTAAAATACTCCCCCCTTCTGTGTGACGTGGAGACCTATATTAAGTAACGCACGTGTTCCACTAGGATTCAAGTAAAGGGTGGTCCAACGAAAACGCACGATGATAATTGTAAATAATACAAAAAGTTTTCAGAGAATTATCTTAATATTTTTTATTATCGTAGAAGGATCTATGACAATTATGTGTGAAACAAAATATTGGTTAAATGCTCGCCACCGGTGGTTCATATTTTCAATGATTCTGAGATATAACCTCAAGTTCAATTTCGCTAACGTGCCGAATTGTCTCATCTTTTTTCTCTTGAATTGTTCTTGAGCTACTGACGTACGTAAAGAAAGAAGGCCCACGGTTTCAAATCACATGATCGTGGCTGTCAATTATCATCGTGAACGAATTTCTCGCGCAAAAGAGCCACTGTTTCGTTGGCTGTTTGGCAAGTGGCACCATCCTTTTGGAAGTACATGTCATCCAGACCCATATCCTCACTTTCTGGCCACAAGAAATCGGTAATCAGTATGAGTGATGTTCTTGAAATTGTCAATTGTTTGCCACGACGACGTGTCGAGGTTGACGGCTCTTCCACCACACAATCGCGAACAACAGCAATGTTTTCCGCAAAACTGCAAACTTGGCTTCCACACTAAGCTCGGCCTTCTCAATTACAGATCTCCCAAGCTGTGTCGAAATTGACCCAGCTTGAGCAATTCTTGAAGAGGCTAAGCATTAAAAATTGTTATTTTGGTAAATTTCGATTTTTGTGGGTTACGTCACGTTTGCGTCGATAGCCTCAATTGCGAGCTGACTTGAAATGATGATGATTTCAAATGACATTTGAAATCACTTCAATTGGTGTAGGTGTATTTGGTTTCAGTAAGAATTCATCGAAATCACTCGATTTCGGTTCTGTGAAAAAGCTGTATAAGACAAATGCGGGGACCTCCTTTGTGAACCAAGGGAGCAGCTTCAAGATTCTCCATTCAATCAATTAGGAACACGGCCCCATTAACACAAGTGATGCGTCGCAGATCTTAAGGCAACCAGGCGGAAAGATCTTCTCATGGGGATTATTTTCAATAACAATGCGATGACTATCTAAATTTATTGAACCTCAATTTTGAAAGTCGCAAGGGAAGCTTCTTCCGAAAATCCCACACACTTGTTAATTATCACATCACTCTGAACAGATACCACCAGTCATTGGTTCGGTTCACATAACCTCACCTCATGAACCAAATGAGAATAAAAATATAAGTTTGTTATCTCCGTGAAACAATAACCACATCGCTCGTTTGTTGAATGATCTTATTTGGGTTTCACTTCTTTTTAACAAGCTCGCGAGGAAAGTGCAAAAGCAGATATAGCTCTACTTGAACCAATACCAGATCTTATTTGTGCAACCAATTCCGATCACACCGGGAAACAAACTGAACTGGAACAACCTTATGTAGTAATTGACTTTTGTATTGCCTTGTCTGAAGCGGCATGCCGTGGTATACATCCGACATCTTGCAATTCAGCACATAAGACTTTTATGCCGCGGTAGTGACCAACATTGTATAGTAAGTAAGTGTAATGTAATACCTGGTACTTAAGGCCTGGCGCAATTTATTAGCGCGAATAGGTGTGATAGGGAGGAGGGGTTCTTGTACTGTGGGGTGAAAATGAATCTCCTTGACCGCCAGATTGCACTGCTACTCCAAAAAAGTTATGGAGCCTTGAAGTCCGTTCATATTTAGGCAGACATGGCAGATTTCAGTGCGATACTGTCTTTAGTTTTGTTTTGACAGCTGATTGTTGTTGTTGATAATTGTAAATAATACAAAAAGTTTTCAGAGAATTATCTTAATATTTTTTATTATGATAGAAGGATCTATGACAATTATATGTGAAACAAAATATTGGTTAAATGCTCGCCACCGGTGGTTCATATTTTCAATGATTCTGAGACATAACCTCGAGTTCAATTTCGCTAACGTGCCGAATTGTCTCTTCTTTTTTCTCTTGAATTTTTCTTGACCTACTGACGTACGTAAAGAAAGAAGGCCCACTGTTTCAAATCACATCATCGTGGCGGCCAATTAACATCGCCACAGCGTGAGATAAGACGGCCATTGAATTTCTCGCGCAAAAGAGCCACTGTTTCGTTGGCTGTTTGGCAAGTGGCACCATCCTTTTGGAAGCACATGTCATCCAGACCCATATCCTCTCTTTCTGGCCACAAGAAATCCGTAATCAGTATGAGTGATGTTCTTGAGATGGTCAATTGTTTGCAACGAATTGTCGAGGTTGACGGCTCTTCCATCACACAATCGCGAACAACAGCAATGTTTTCCGCAAAACGAACTGGCCGAGCATGCACAGGTGTGTTCGCACTTCCTTAATTAATACACTGACTGAACAAAAAAAAAACACGAAGTGCACGAAATGCGTTTTAATTCGAATGCCCATTTTCGTAAAAGGCTTCGACAATTGTGTACCTCTCCATGATTGAATTTGTCAAACACTGAAACAAAGAAATGTCAAATTAAGTTGGGTAAGCTAACTGGAGGTTAGGGTGTGACTCAAATCGAGTGCCTACCCTTAGTTAGTGAGGTCGCCGGTTCGAATCCCAGTGAAAGGAAAGTTAATACGCTTTTTTTTGGTTTTCAAATCTGGTCCATTCACCATTTGCCTTTGGAGTCAAATTAGCGGCACTGTCACGGGAGTGGTCAGTAGGTAGTCTTACTGTGCGGGTATCACAGTGGATCAACATGGCCTAAGTGTGCTAGTGAATTCACTAGCAGCCCCTCTACCTAAACTAAGGTGTAACTCACAATTAACATCGTGCATTCGGTTTGGACCCCCCTTTACATACATTATCGGTCTGTTCCCGCACCCAAAATAAACAGTGTGCCAAAATGATGGAATTTATGTCAAACGAGCGCTCTCTCGAGAGAGTACAAATTTCCAGTGGCACAGTGGCAACAGGCAACTAAAGAGTAAAAAACGTAATTGACCGATCGACCTATACCTCTTGCGGATAATTTTGGTACCATGTATACATGACGGATTCTGAGCTGTCAGAACTGGGATAGCAATTTACGTGCAAATGGCGAAATGTAGTGGACAATTAAAAAAAATAGAAAAAATAGAAAATAATAATATTTTATTCTAATAAATGTTTTAATGCCGAGTTAAAATGCAGGAGTTTTGATTTAAGGTGTTGTCAAGTGTCTATTTGTGATAGCTTTTGAGGAATGCTGTTTTGAAATGTGTAAACAAAGCATCAGTTTGCCATGAAATTGTTGTTGTTTTATCATTCTTCAACACAATATACACTGAATGGTGAACAATATTAAGTGTTATCTCGTCATAGTTTATTAAACAAATTTATTTAAACATATTCAGTGACGTGTAATCTGCTGAAAATTCACTCATTCATACAAATGTGTGTATGTATGTACATATCCTACAATACAGCACAATATTACATTTGCTTTGTCCAAAATGAAAGAATAATACATTATGTTGGTTACCTTTATTGCTTCAATTAATTAGAAGAAATTGTTATAGAATTATTGTTTTAAACGGAAACCAATTTCTATGAACTCTTCACTTGCATTACACAAAGAAAGCGCCTTGGAATTGTTGCTATATTATCAGGACGTAATATGTAATAATATGTGTAATGTGCGAATTTCAGATGTATTTCACTACTTCAGACATTGTTCTATTATAAAACAATGAATATGCTGTAAATGAACACCTAATATTATTCACTATTCACATAATGATAAAATGCACAGTGAATAGTTACTGGTAAATAAGTGGTTTGTTTACATTTTTCATTAGGCGATTCCAGGTAAAATATCACTTCCAAGAACTTGACAAGCACTAATAACAAAACTGGCACACTTTTTTTCCCGGTATTCCACCAATTTTATTCAAAATCAATTATTTTATATTAGTTTTACCAAATATACGTCTGCACCGAATTTTAAATTCCCATACAAATTGCTTCGCGCGAAAGAGCTGTAAGAATTTGGGTTCGCAAATGAGGTAATAAAATATGCCACCAGGGGGTGCTGAAGTCAAATGACAGTAGGTCAATGCTGAACCATGATACATTTCCATTGCATTTATTGAATACCTTGTCCATGTTTTCTAACTCTGCCATACATTTTTGATTCGGCTTATGAAGACCTCCTTCAGTTCCCACGTCTATGACTGTCATCTAATGACCACTCTATCCTCGCTCCTCCTAAGCGTAGTTTCCTCCATTGTGTGGCGAAGAATATGATGTTCGTGGTACTGCACTCTTGTTGGAGCTATAGTTCTCGTGGGTCAATTTAAGGACTTTTGAGTGCAGTATTTAATTATCCTTTTTTTAAGAGTCAATTTGGTTTTGCATTTTCAAAATTGTTTCTTGCAACTCTAAGAGAGACCTGATTGAGATTGTTTGACCAAGCTTATTTTTTCTG
This sequence comes from Eristalis intricaria, assembly GCA_964034865.1. NCBI lineage: Eukaryota > Metazoa > Arthropoda > Insecta > Diptera > Syrphidae > Eristalis > Eristalis intricaria. Next base: position 16,151,976 of record OZ035873.1, read on the forward strand.
CCCTTTCACCCCTTTTTTATCTTTCTTTTGAGGTGGGCTCATGGCAGCTTTCATCCCTCAAGATCCTTGCACTTTTAGGACAATAATTAAGCAATTCGTGTCTAAAATTGTGCACATATGGGTTTTGTCTAGGTGGTGGCGTAAAACCCAGCACATCAGTGGCAGCATCTTTGATGGCTTTTTGACAACGCCTATATATCTCTCCCTATGACTAATCTCTGACTGAACAGGTGTCAACAAATTTGAGATAGTTGTGAGGGAGTGGCTGTCTCCCATAGAGCCTATTCGCCATATAAGTTCGAACAATTCGCAGGACCCAGGATTATGAATGAACCCTCGTGCCTCAATGACTGTCCAGCATTTTAGCTCTGTTTGCTTGTTGGAAATTGTGTCCATTACCGTGCCGGATTTAACCATTTCATAGTTCTTTCGTTCCATGACTCATCCTTATGAATCTTATGATCTGCAATGGGCCTTAGGTTAGGTTAGGTTGAGGTGGCTGACTGCCGCGCATACGCACAACATACCCACTTAGGCCAAGCATAGGCCCATTGTGTTACTACGCGGATCTTAGGCTACCTATTCCGCAAACCAATCTGTGCTTTTGATAAAGCGAAGAAGAGGGCTGATTCTGATGCTGCTCATTTCAGCCAGATTAACAAAGAAATGGGCCCCCAGAAGTCTGAAATCTGATGAGAGGGAACTGCAGCTACATAGGAAATGTTCGATGGTTTCTTCCTCATCCTCGTCCATGCAGCTTCTTAAGAAAATGGGCCCTGCATTGAATAAGTTTATATCTCCCTTTTCCAAAGAAAACAAATTCACATTTCACAAGGGAACAACTTATTAAATCACCAAACAAATCGAATTTTATCCCTTGGTGACGAACTAAATTCATAAGACTAATGTGAAATCTTTTACAACCAAGCAGCGTACAAGAAATGAGTAAGAGCCTTTCAATTTCAACCATTATTCTGTTGGTCTTGCGATAAAATAACTTTATCTTGCTAATCTGATTTTAGTTCGTTATCAGTTGAGACTTAGTGACACAACCCACTTGCCACGAGATAGAAGGTCTGTTTGATTTTAGATGCTCCAATTGCATTTGATTTTGTTTCATTTGACATTACTGAGAAAGCATTGACACATTGAATGCCTCCATTTAATCTTTCATTAACCATTCAGTCGACATTCCTAATCAATTAAAGTGGGAACTGTCAAAACTGCACAAGTAAACTGTCTGTTTTCTGACCACAAGTTGGTGTTAATGAACCCTATACGTTCCGAACCACTTATCCAATTTGTACCTTGTCACTTTCCTCACCCCACTTATTAACCGCAAAAAATGTGTGCGTTTCTGAAATTGATACTCCGTCTAATTACTTAACCGAGGCGCAACCAAGAATGTTTGAATATTTGCTTGTCTAGAAATTCAGAAAAGTCTTCACTCTTCCAAGTGGCTAGTCGTTATCCACCACACCTTGGAAATGCGAGCGCATTTGATGTCCTTCCCAATATTTGATTGATTGGTTCAGTTCAACGGCGTCCCCCCCAAACAGAGTGTTTTTAATTGTCACAGGAAATGGTGTCCATTGGCATAATTTCGTTGCAAATACGAAAGGTCTGCGATCCGGCTTATCTTTCGTGATAAGTATTTCGAATTCAATTAAATCTGTTCAAAATTTACAACAACAAGTCGACATTGTTGTCGCGAATCTAGGTGATTGGGTAAAGAGAATGTTTTCGATGAATTCTTTCGTGCCGTTGCCCTGCGGTTTGTGATCGAGTGACATAAGAAATGATTGCAAAAAAATAGGTTACGATACGATAATGACTCTTCAATAATTTAAGAAAAACAAAAAATCTGGCTGAATATGTTGCTCCATGCAAAAAAAATCATTTCTTTTTTGATTTTTTTAACACTTCGACAATTTTTCGAAGATTGTTGTGGACGTCAGCTTTTTAGAGCGCTCATTTCTCCGACCCTTTGCGAATAGTTTTTCATGGCTGGTTTTTCATCACAATTAATTGTCAGTGCTGATCTTTTCGAAAAGCTTTGACAAACTGTCATCTGTAAAGCACCACACAGTGGTATCGCAGTGCAAAAAAATACCCGAAGTGACATATTTTTCTCTGACTGCCAAATGGTATAGGTTTTTCGATTTTACAAATATGAGAACCTAGAAAGCCAAAATTTTGTTGACGTTTGATGATCCATTTGGCTGTGCCGTTAGCACGAAGTTGAGACTTTGACATTTGCAAAAATTTACATATTTTTGAAGCAAGTTTGATTTGGAATATTTCCTAAAATTGGGGAACATTGGAACCTAAAGTTATATTTTGCTTAAAGGACATACTTTTGGCCTTCAAATTGCATCATCGATTCTTTTTATACTCCTTACCAATTTTTATTATCGGGCTTTTAATTAAAGCCACTTTTCGAGGGATTTCAATGTTCGATGGGCTGTAACAATAATGCTCCAAGAGGCTCCAACTTTTCTGAAACCTTAAAGTATTCTCACTCGATGGTGCAAAAACTGAAGTATACTTTTTTTTAGTTTGGGAGAACGAAGCGTTTAAGTGGAGCAATCTCTTGAATTTTGCGGCATTTTTAAACGATTTCCCTTGCAATGCATATATTGTGCAAATGATATACGAGATGCTCGAGATGAAATTTGTATTTTTGTGAATTAGAACACTGTTTATCTTTTGCTTACGGTGTCAGAAAATGTATATCAACTTCAAATGTCATAAAGGGCATACAACTTGGTAATTATAGTGTTGTTGCCGAAACAAATTGTTTTTTGGGGAAACAATTTGTGGGGATCTGGAATTTGTCTGTGAGTACTAAAAAAAATTCAAGATTTCAATTAGGAAGATAAAATTGTGCGTGGAAGGCTCTGGAAAGTCGGAATAAAGATTACATTCAGTATGTTAAATAATTTTGTGCAAAAGGAAAAAATGTTTGCGATTTCAGCTGAAATGTGAAAATTAATGAAAACGCATTGCTTTCCTATTTTTTTCATAATTTTATTAACGAGTTTATTCTTAATAGTTAGAACAAAGAGAAAATTACCACAATTCAAGAACAAATACAGAAAAAACAAAAATAACAAGCATATTCAAATTTTGATCTGTCAATTGATTGTTTGCAAAGGAAACTAAAATATACTGTTTTCCGTTGTTACGGTACTAATTTCCAGCACTATAACGAATTGCCCTTTCGCTGTGTAATTGGTAGCTATTAATGGATCACGGGCATACGCTGTACATCCGAACAGCAAGCAATTTAAAAATGCCTGGTAACCGAACTGATAATAAAATAATAGAATTGGTTTATTTCAACTATTATGACGGAAAATCTATTAAAGAAATAGTCCAAATGTTGTCAGTTAAATTGAGGACTGTGTACAACATTATAAAACGGACAGAAAAAGAAAATTGATTGGAGTTGAGAAATTCTGGAGCCCGACCAAGTAAGCTGTCCCGAAGAGATGAGTCCAAAATCGTCAGAGCTGTTATCGAAAAGCCCCAAATCAGCTTAAGGCAATTAATCAGGCTAGTAAATACTATTACTGTTGCATTACAATGATGGGCCTCAAACGGTGTGGCGGCAACCAAACACAGCTTTGTATTCTAAAACTATTATCCCCACAGTAAAGTTTGGAAAACAGTCAATTATGGTGTGGGGATACATTTCATCCAAGGGCGTCGGGGAGGTGAGTATTTTTACTGATATAATGACCAAGGAATATTACTTGGACATACTCCCAAATGAGCTGACCAGAAGCGCAGCAAGTTTCGGGTTTATTAATCCCCAAAACCATCAGAAGCTGTAATACAAGTTTTACCAAAAGCATAAGTCGCTCTTGTGCAGGAATTCGTTGCCTTACAATTGTGGCAAAGTGCTCGACAATACCTGCGCCAAGACCCGATATGATCCCGAAGGAAAATTTGTGGGCATTCTTAAATTAGAGGGTGGCAAATCGGTCTCTTGCGTTAAAAAACGCACTAATTAGAGCAATCCAAGAAGAATAGAAAAATATACCGGAATACTACGACATGGAACACCTAATTGGATCAATGCTATGACGGCTAGAAGCCGTTATTGATGCCAACGGTGTCCAAACTAAATATTAAGGCAATTTTAATATATTTCTTCTTTTTTTTCCTTCCATAGCATATGTTTGCATTTTGCAAAAAATTATTTGGCAGATCAAAATTTGAATGTGTTTGTTATTTTTGTTTTTCTGTATTTGTTTTTGTATTTTTTTGTTGTAGATATTAAGAATAGACTGATTAATAAAATTATGAAAAAAAGCAATGCGTTTTCATTAATTTTCACAATTCAGCGGGAATTGCAAACATTTTTTCCTTTTGCAAACAATTATTTGACATACTGTATACTATCGAATTAATAATAGTAGACAATTTTCTCGTACAGCAAAAAGGCTTTAACCGAAAACAAAAGACTCGCTTTCACTTAGTTATGATGCCCAAACTAAATTGCTTAGCTTTTGTTTAATTTTTAAACCAATATACAGTGGACTCCTAGGTCGAATTGTCACGGGATACCACAATTTGTTATATTAAGAAAGAGTTTGACTTAGAGAGAGGTTTTTGTTTGCAAAATTGAGCGAAAAAATCGAATTTATTTTTTTTTAAACGAATTAGAGAGAATTTTGACTTAGGCAGAGTTCCCAATTGTTGTAAAATTCAATTTATTTATATTTATTAACATAGTGACTACAGCTTCAATTTAAGCAGCAATTTAGAGTAATTCACAATAATAAATACTTATGTTATTCATTATGTGTTTTTTTTATTATTTTGTTTTAACTTAAGTTTACTCCGTTTCAGCTACATCTTGGCTACTCGTGGCACTTGTACTATGTTTTAATTTCATGAAGATCGATCTACGGGTTCAAAAGTTAATTCCAACTCCCATACAACTGGACAACTGTGCACCACCACGGGTTTCTTCAGAAATATCGGAATGGAACTGATTACTTAACCATTCCAACTTATGAAACTCGAATCTGTGCAGTTTCCTGAAACTCTCCGATGTGTTCCCGAATCGTCGTGAATTATAATTCTTTGTTGTTCGCGTTTGCATGTTTACAACACATTGCATATACTGTGCACCGACCCTTACCCACATTTGCACGCATCCTTAAATTTCAAAAACATGCCCGACTTCTACATCTCTTGTCCCTTGAAATGTTTGACAATTGTTTTTTATAACGTTTTCTTAAACCAAATTAACCAATCAGAGGACGGCATTAACGTTCTTTCGTGAATACCGTCAAAAATTCATGAATATCTGTCAAAAACCACTCAAATTCGTCGATGGACTAGGGGGCAATCAGCTATAAAGTCGGCTATCTCTGTAATACTTCATTTCTGCTCCGGCATATAGAATACTTTACTTACGTAGCGTCAAAGCATGCGTACACGCTGAAGTATCTGACAGGGGGATGAGACAATGAATACTTCGAAGAACAGCTGATTTCATTTGACAGTTTCAAGTTTGAATTGAAAATTCAAGTCGTTTTGCGTATTTATGCACAATTAAAATATGTAGTCTAGTATAAATACAGTGGACTCTCCCTAAGTCGAACTCTCTCTGTCAAACTCTCTCTAACTCAAACAAATTATGGTATCCCTTGACAATTCGACTTAGGGAAAGTCCACTGTACTCAAATATAAACATGCATTTATATTTTTATCTATTTTGAACTTTTCTTCAATGAGAACAGACTCGTAAACTTTAACATAAAATTCGAATTCTCTTGAAATGTCACAATGTGAGAATTGTCAACGCTGAAGGAGACAGAAAAGTTAAAAGTTGAGTAACTATATCCGTCGCGTTAGCGTCAGCGTTGGTCTATGTGTCACCTCCCATAAGAACACATGTATTTATGTGCCGGAGCCCTACCTCTCTTGTCCCTTAAAATGTTTGATAATTGTTTTTTATAACGTGTTCATAAATCAGATTGACCAATCAGAGGACGGCATTAACGTTCTTTCGTGAATAACCGTCAAAAATTCATGAATATCTGCCAAAAACCTCTCAAATTCGTCGATGGACTAGGGGGCAATCAGCTGTGAAGTCGGCTATCTCTGTAATACTTCATTTCTGAACTCTAGTTTTTTAACGCCAACTTTGAGGGAAAGAACCTACTTTGAGAAAGATTTTTATTCACACCAAATTTAGTGTTCCCTTCAACGAAAGCACTTCGCTCATAAGTTTTCATTCAAAGTGTACCCTTAGTTTTTATTCACACCACCTAGTGACTGTCAAAAAATAATTGCCTTAAATAAACACCCTATCACTGGCTTAACCGTTTGCATAGAGTTTAGCGAAATTACAACGCACGCAACAGATTTTATGGACCGGCTTTATCGTGCTGCGTTATATCTCGCCACGCGTTTATTTATCATAAGTCTTTCGCAAACATCTTCATCAATTGTATGGCTCTAAAGTTCAATAGGATTATTTGTTTGTCGCAGAATTTGTAGCACCTTCCATTGACGCAATACACACAATTCTCCGACAATTAGGCAAAAGCCAGCATAGTGCCTTTCGAGACGAATTGACCTTGAATTCTGGAAGAGTTAACTTACTCCATAGAATGCTCCCATCCCCCTCATCAAATCGACGTAATTGCGTGTAAATTGCTTATCTTATCGCTCCCGGACAAAATATTAGTTTAAGTATCAAACTATCACGGAGAGTCTTTTGAAATGTCCACAAAGCACAAGCCATCTAATCGGTTGGCTGGCCTTCAAAGCCCGCCATTCTAAATCAGAGTATGTATTGTTTTCATTCATTTCGTTTTTGAATCATTTGGCGTGACACGGCACAACGAGTTGACACCTTTTTGATTTATGACCGAACGTATAATGGGCTTTATGGATCGGCGCGCATCGTGAAATTTTATTCTGCGCTGTCTCGTGCCCTCGTTGCTGAATAGAACTTTTGTGGACGAATGTGACTTAATGGGTGCCTCTGAACATCAACGTTTTTTTTCGGTTTTCGGTTATCTGAGAAGAATGCAATTGTTTGATTAGCAAATGATTTTATGGCTTTATTTCACGCTTACGTGTGTCGGAGGTTTATGTCGGTTGTTAGCAGATTTGCTCTCTCTCTTATCTGGGCGCTTGTGAAATTCATTTTGAAATACCAAGATTTATGGGAGATTTTGCAACTGAAATTATGCTTGCTCAGATAAGGTTACGCTTTGACATCATTGTCCTGAAGGAGTTATAGACAACGAATTGTTTCACGTCAAATGGTCTTACTTATCGCTGTTAAAACAAACTTCACTCATTTCTGGAGACTATAAATAAAAATCCTTCCTACATTGTGCGGCATAAGTCTGTGGACATCGCAAAAAAATGGAAAACATCAAGTTCAAGCGCTTGTATCTAATATAGCCCTTACGGAGCCAAACTTTGTTTTAATTGATTTCTTAACTATTCACATCTGTTTGTTGACATATATGTATGCCTTATTACGGACAAATTGGCTATGCTATGATACCCAACTTCTTTTAAGCTTCTTCTTATTGTACATGCTGAGACAGAGAGCTTTTAGACAGTCTTTGTTTAGTTTTGGGCAGTTATTCTTGGGTTGAAGGAAGAAATTGAATGATTCGTTTCTTCTCGTTTTGTTAAAGGAGATGGACGACCAAACCGGACTGAGATAAGATGGAGCCAGCAATTCCATAGTTAACCACTACTCTCTGCACTGAGGGCTGAGTTCTACCAACGCTTATTTTTTTGAAATTACCTCTCCCAAGAATCAAAAAGTATGCAAAACACATCTAAAGTCATAGGTTAGGTTAGGTTGAGGTGGCGGCGCATACGGACAATAGACACACTTAGGCCAAGCATAGGCAAATTGTGTTACCATGCGGATCTTAGGCTACCTATTCCGCAAACCATTCTGTGCTCTTGATAAAGCGAAGAAGAGGGCTTATTCTGATGCTGCTCAGTTCAGCCAGTTTAAGCAAGAAATGGGCGCCCAGAAGTCTGAATCTACGGGATGAGAGAGCAATGCAGCTACATAGCAAGTGTTCGATGGTTTCTTCCTCATCCTCGTCCATACAGCTTCTACAGAAATCATTATAGGGAAGGCCTAGTCTAGAGGCGTCAGTTCCGAGGGCACAATGCCCTGTTAAAACGCCAATAAGAGATCTGAGGTTTGGCCTGCTTAATCCGATCAAGATAAGCGATCGCTTGGGATCGATCATAGGCCATAGTTGCTTGGTAATGAGGCATCCTGTACCAGATATCCATCCGCGGTTTGTTTGAGCCAGCGTTTCAAGTTTTAGCAGATGTTTTATAGTAGCGATAGGCATGGAAGGTGGGTCTCCACCCAAAAAGAGCACGGAGTTTGTACCCTTTCTAGCGAGTTCTCTGGAATGTCAGTGTCCGGCACCCACATCAGTTGAATGCTAAAATACTTGGCCATCTCGTTAAGAGATATGCGGCAATTAAGGGAAGTTCTGGAATTAAAGGTGACTGAATTCAGAGATTTTACCGCTGTCTGGCTATCGGAACAGATGACGAAATCTGTGCGCGATATTACATTCTATTTTAGCCAGGACAGAGCTTCCTTAATCGCTATAGTTTCAGCCTGAAAGACGCTACAGTGATTAGGTAGTCGAAAAGGTAGCTGGATATTTAGATCCTTGGAATAGACATCAGCACCCACACTTGCATCCATCTTCGATCCATCTGTGAAGATTCGCAGTGGACCTTCCAGCGTCTGGTGTTCAGAATCCCAATAAGATCTGGGCGGTATGCTGGTTGAGAAATTCTTCTCGAAGAGGAGTTAGGTGTAGTGAGGTCTGTATAAATGGGTGTAGAGGCAGACCTGCGTAGGATCGTTGAATGTCCAGACTGCAGTTCCTTCCAACTGCTCAGCGATCTTAATCTAATCGCCGTGCTAGCTGCTGTCGGTAGCAGGTTGAGGAGTATGTTTAGTGCTTCGGAGGCGGTAGTCCTTAGCGCCCCGCTAATTCATACGCATGAGTTATACACAAAGGCTGGCAACAACACATAACAAGTCATACATCATGCGTGGGAGAGACAAAGAACGTCTACAAAGCCCATCACGTGAGGAGACACATACAACCAAAACAACGCCTCTCTCTAGAAAGCATGCAGATCACGTGAGGAACGACCAACAAAAACAACTCCCTTCGTCTGCCAAGCTTGCAGAATCACGCCATCAGCAACCAATGAGGTTAATGGTGGGCAAGTGCAACCGAGGTACCGAGGAAAAGAGGAGAGTAGACCAGAAGTTAGTTGACAGCAGAAAATGCAAGAAACCAGACAGAGAAATTTGAATCTGTGTTTAGACAAAAGAAAATAAATAAAATTTACCGATTGGTAAACAAAAATAAACAAAATTAGTTTTTATGAACTAACAACTATAATTCATGCCATCCTCTCCACTTTAGCGAGTGGGATGATATTGATTTTCTTATCGAGTGCCTTCCATCGAATTGCGACACCATACAACAGTATGGGTCTGCCTTTTGAAACAAATAGCCGGTTCACTGGGGCACATTCAAATTGGCCTTGGTGACTGCATCTCTACACAGCCACATGGTATCGTCTAACTCATTTGTCCAAGAGGATTTGGTGTGTGGAAACAACGGACACTTAGTTGTTCAAGGTGGAGGTTTGTTTGCACTCGCGGCTTGAGAACCAACAGAGGGATGTGAAGGAAGAAGCCATATATATCTGGACGTTCAGAACTTACACTTCTCAACATCGGATTCTCAGTTGTCCAGGACCTACACTCTGTGGTCTGTGGTGTGTAGTGGCCCCTTTTACAGCAGTAGAGAGCCGTGGAGGCCTTCTTGACACGTCCCTGGATATTTAGCTTCCAGCTTAACTTCGACTCCACGCGTGAAAGAGCAATAGCATGCACAACACACGTGGTTGCTGAGAAGCTAGGCCCAGGTCCACCTCGGACTGTCGCGCCACCCATATATATATATATAAACTTCGATTCTAGTATAAGGCCTAAGAATTAGCGCTGTCGCTTAACACTAAGGGGGTCCCGCAGCTAAAGTCATGAAAAAACAATAAAAAAAAATCATTGGGCAACGGTAATCGCATATTCCATGGAGGGACTGAGTCTGGGCCTGCCTTCCATTAATGACGGTCCTGTGGAAGCTGCTTCCAGTCGTCAAGACTGTCAAGACTGCCTTGCGTCCGCGATCACATGGCTTTATACATCGCTGGTTTGATCTTCATCTACTTCTTGAACCAGGAGGCTCGGATTCGAAGAGCCTCTCACTCAAATTATGGACAACCCTAGTTTTTGTGAGAAAAAACCCTAGTTTTTGTGAGAAATACTAGGGTTGTCCATAATGTAAACCTAGAGCAAATGTTCTGTCAGCCACTGTCAAGTTTTAAATTCAGACAACGTCGAATCGACAAGGATCATTTATCTTTAACCTTTTTTTTTAGAAATTGGAAGTAGTTTTTCCAATTGTATTTTTTACATTTAAATAATTAGTTAGATATTTATTTCGGAATATAATACCGATGTGAATTAGCGATGTTCATAAAAAAGAAATACATCGATTTTTTTTTCGATGTAACGTTACATCGATACGTCGAATAAAAACATCGATGTTTTCGATACCTAGGGCAAAAACATCGTCGTAGTTGTAAAAAATTTAGGGCATAAGAAAATGAGATATTTTATAAATTTACAGGAATAAAATTGTATCAACTTGCGCGACTGGATGGCGCAGATGGTAGAGTGCCTGCCCGTGGTTAGCGGGGTCCCCGGTTCGAATCCCAGTGAAAGCAAAGTTAATACGCTTTTATCTGGTTTGCAAATCTGGTCCAGTCACCATTTGCCGTTGGGATCAAATTAACGCCACTATCACTGGAGTTGTCAATCAGTGGTAACAATGGAATTTTGGAAATGATTGTTTAAAGTCCAACCAAGTGTCCCTAAGTACTCTGAAAGCTCGAGTACACCGCCGTATAATTGATAACACTTCGGGTAGAAAATAACACAAAAAGCAAACATTAGTGAAGAAGCAGCACATAAAATATAGGCAAAAAACTGAAATCCGGACATGATGTGAGACAAAGATAATAATTTTCTGTTCTTTTTAAATTTGTGCTTGAATGGACACTTTCTTATGTGGACACAAGACTCCAGGCTCTTGGGTATCCACTTCGGAGGGATTTCACTGTACATTGAAAAACCTGATGCCAATGGCCTGATCTGGGCGGTTGGCATTGGCATAGTATCTTGCATTTAGATTTTGATTATTCAATTAAGTATGTGCTTACCCAAAAATACATAAAACTAGCTTAAATGGTTAAACAATTATTCCTAGTTCCTGTAGAATGACTGTCATGGCCTTGTAACTGTCTTATTTCCGAATTAATAGCTGTGTTTTTTTGCAAGCGTATATACGCTTAATTTATAAATGCACAAAAAAACGATCATCGACGCTTAATGATTCATCATAAAATCTTGGCAGCACCGACGACATTTATGACGTTTGCTAAGCAGTCAGGGGTGTAGTCGTGGACGGTAAAGGTTGATATTTGATGGTCACAATCTTCGTTTTGTGACTGTGTAGCGCGACCATCAATTTAAAAGCAATAACACTTCGTAAATTTAAAATAAAAACAATTTTCATCAAATAAAAATAAAATAATCGTTTACGAAACCTAAACGGAATGTATAGCAGAGACTCTCTGGGTATACCAAAAGTTGCATACTTATGGATGCAAAAATATATAAAATTATCTAATACATCAACCACATCTACAAATATAAGCCACATACATGAACCTAAGCAATGAATGAATGAATTCAGGAATGAACACACAGAAAATAATGATTGGAAGCATTGTTTTTATCCGCGCTTATTTCATAAGCGGCGATAGATATGATAAGTAACTTAAGCGGATATATGATTTGTTGTTAGTGTATTTTACACGCAAATTGAAATTTAGGCGTATATACGCTTGCAAAAAAACACAGCTAATGCAAGTGGATAAAAAACAATTCACATTCTATACACAAATCTTTATACGCTGGCAAAGTCGTCTACACGTCATCATTGACTGCACCCTCCATCGCGTCATTTGATCAAGTTTTCCACTCCTAACCACAGTGCATCCCTAAATTTCCCTCCTCTTACCAAAGCAGTCGACAGATTCCAGGCAAAGAAACCAGTGCAAGTCGCAAGGTTCATTAACCTAATCATTGAATTTAATTCGTTTTAATGACTTCAAATCAATCCGCTTATCATCTGCCGACCACATTTGCAGTTCGCTGCTGGTTCACGATCGACCGACGGCGATTCCGAGCCCGCCAACGAATTCGCCAAACACTCAATTGCATCCATATACTTCTGGCTTGATTGAATGACAATAAAGATTGCGATTCGTGAGCTCGATAGGAAGCACTTGTGGAGTGCATGAAGAGGAAAATTTCTCAAAAAAAAACCTGTGGCAAAAATCGGAATTGATCGCCTAGATTTAGATCGGAGTGCGCAGAAGTACTTCTGGCAATTTATTGCCACTCTAGCGCATGTGAGGGGCTGTGATAAGTCACTAGGCCGATTAACGGCATGAATATTTCTGCAATAAATCAGGGGAATCGGTTTCGAATTGAAGAGTGAAGGGTACTTGGCTGAGTAATCGACGAGAACTTGGCACTTGCAAGTCATGAGCTAAGTTACATGATCGTTTGTTCTTGTGAGATAACATCTGCAGCGGCTAGGCGGGGGGAAGTAATTAAATGTGGGAAATTAAATCTGCGATATTCTTTGTATACCCTTGTTCCAGCAGCATCCATTCGGGTTGTGTGTGCTTTTGATTTCTCATGACTTTCATTTGAGTTAGGGAAAGCATTTCTCTGAATTGTTGGTTGGACGAAACGTCGGATCGTATATAAAACTGTAAGAGAGCAACGTAACAGAGGGTGTGTCTGCGTCTAAGTTGGCGCACACAAGTCGAGATGGACCACAAACAACACACTGGGTGCAACTGGAGGCAGATACACAGAGATCGCACTAGCTGGAGGGGCTTGGCGGCTTAGGTCTCCAGGTCCCACGGACTGTAGCGCCAACCAAAGAAGAATAAGATACAGATTATTCAAAGGTCTCAAATAGTTATGATTACATTTTCCCGGTTTTGTTACATCTTCGTCTCTTGAATCGCCGCCGTCGGGAATTTACCTCTCAGGCATTACCCTCATCATTACGATTTATCCTTTGTTGGTTCTGCTAGTTAAAGTCGCTTACTTTTGTCACTGACTATTCGTGTTAATTTCTCTCGATGCTGTGCTGTCCACAAACTATACACGCCTGACTGGACTTATTTCATTTTAAAGTACAATTTGACGAAAAATCCAACTAATCTCTAACACAAATAAATGTATACACAAATCTGTATACGCTGGCAAGGTCGGCAATTCGTCATCATTGACTGCACCCTCCATCGCGTCATTTGACCAAGTTTTCTACTCCAAAAAACAGTGCATCCCCAAATGATCCTCCTCTTACCAAAGCAGTTGACAGATTCCAGGCGAAGAAACCAGTGGAAGTTGAAATTTCTCCTGAATCGACATGCGAATGAATGAATTTGGTCTCGTAAACTCTTCAGTTACGATCGGAAAATTGAGACTGCTTCCTCTAGGAACCATTCGTTTTATAAGGTCACTATAATCGTATCGTGAGTTTTTTTTTGTTTCTAGTCATTTATAGAGAGAATAGTCATTAAATCGAGACAAGTGGTGGAGTAAATATTAAAGTTGGTGTGTCCAGGATCGAATCGAGGAGCCTTACCTGCCGCTCTCATGCGTCTTGAAATTACTCGTTTTTTGGCCTAGGCCTGCGTCTATAGGTTGGCTAACAAACCAACCACTTTGGACGAAGTTCGAAGGCAATATACGCGACGCTATGGCCGGAATACTGCCATCTGTTACACGAGACATCATCTGTTACACGTGACCCATGGAAGACCAGAAATCAGTGTTTTTGTTCCGTTCGTGTAGCAAGTCAAGTACAGTAATCAGTTTGTCCGTCGTCTCGGAACCAAATCTCTACGTTTTAAGCACAGACGTTGGTGCTAAGAAAAATAACCGCTTCTGCTGCAGTTTAAGTTATACGGTACCGTTGAAAAATCATTTTGGAGCTTCGAAACCGTCGTGGCAACTTTGAAAGCGGTATGCTCACTGGAGGTCTGGATGATGCTGTGAGCCAGTAAGTTGAACCCCCGCCATCCTCACAAATACTTGAGCCCTGGTAGACACCAAGCAGGTTAGGTGCCACGTGTGTGCTTTGGTCACAGATTTCAGCCAGAATAAGAGTTCGTTGAAAAAGGCAAAGTGCAGAGGCTTGTGTTGGGATAAACTCGTGTGTCCTTTGAAATCCGCACTGGACTGCTTATAATTATAATATGAGTGGCTCTACAGTGCGTAGAGAGCCAGGGCCTATAGCTTCTACAGCCACCACTTGTGTTGTGCGTGTTATTGTTCTTTCACGAGTGGAAGGGACCTACAGCTTCGAACCGACTCCGAACGGCCAAGTTTTGAGAAACTTTCTAGACAATTGTTACTCTTTGAGCATTCTCTGAAAGATGTGGGGCCGTAAAATTAATTTTTGGTCGTACCGGGAATCGAACCCATGCAGCCACGTTCAATTGCGTCGGAGTCGATCCACATACTCACAACGCCACGGCCGCCATGAGAACACCCGTTGGTTCTACGAAATATAACTCTTCCAATGCCGTTTTTAGCAAGGGTTCGATTTATCTCTCAGAGCGGCTCTAAAAAATTCGCATCAGGTGGGTCTCGCTGACTGCATCTCTGAACGCCGTGCCGTTGTTGATTTATCTCTCAGAGCGGCTCTAAAAAATTCGCATCAGGTGGGTCTCGCTGACTGCAGCTCTGAACGCCGTGCCGTTGTTGGCCAATCAGCAGACAAACATTTGCCGCCATCCTCAAAAAGAATTGAGCGCTGACAGATATTCAAGCTTCTTTCTCTTTCGCCCCCTCCAACGTCCTAGAAGTGCCAGGTCACAGATTTTATGGCGTGAGTGTTAGTTGAAAGATATTTTGTCCAGAGTCTTGTGTCCTCAAATTACCATATCAACACTTTGTAATCCAAACTGCTTGAAATTTAATATTAATCCAAACCCACACAAATAGGGCCGATTGGCTTCGACTTGAAGAAACTGATGAGCCTGTATCACTTGTAGCGAGTGGATTGGATTCCCAACTTTTTGCCATTCATAGGAACAGAGTCCTTGCTCTTTCGCATAGTCATGAGCACTTAAGCTTGCCTGTGATGTGTTTTACATGAAATTTAACTTTCAGGAGGCATCTGTGAAGCCCCACGTCATGGCTGAGTTCTTAAAATCAAACAAGTTTGCAATAAATATGCCGCAACAGTTTTAGTAAACTTCATTGAACGCAAAACTTACTGTATTTCTACAACAAAATGAAGTCTGTTGCAAGCTTCCTAATCATTTACTGTATATTGACTGTGAATTGACATTTATGAACGCAAGTGGTGCCAAATTGATGCGAAGATAATGCAGTTTTTATGCAACTATGGATGCAGTGTATCCAAAGTAGCCGGTTTTTTTTTTAATTAACTCATTCAAAATTCTTCTCATCAAAGAGGCCAATTTAGAAATAAAAAAATTCTCTAGTGTCGTATATCCAAAACACCAAGACAAAATACGCGAACAACCCTGCCATCCACAACAAACAGAGTGACACTCTGATGCATTCTTCGGGCTGACATGTTTTATTAAGTTCGAAAATGATGCTGGTACGTCGTTTTCAGTGAATGAGTTGCTGACTGACTTTTTCTTTACTACTAAATAACAACAAATGCACCGACTTTTCCTACAAACGCGACAAACTCAATTGAAAAGGTTCACTCGCCCTACACCGCATTAGAGTTTACCAGCAACAAACTCATGCCCGACCCTCTTTTAGGGCTTGTCATGTGTGTATTTAATTGTGTCCACAATCCGTTTGTACAAGTTTCCCATGTCCCCGGGGCTCAGTCGTTTTTGATTGAACGATGTGCTATTGATTTTCATTTATCGAATGTGTCACCCCAAAAAGCCGCGTTGTGTGAGGCTGTTTTAATCAAGTCAATTAGTTCGAAGTCGCACTGTGCGCCCTGCGATACACGATGGCGATGTGCTAACAAGGCAATTTGTAGCACCGCATGTGGATAGGACTGCTTGGCTGCCTGGGAGCCACTAAGTTGTGCAAATTATTATTTAATAACACTTGGGAATGTGGGCTCGAGGTTGACTTATGGCATGAATGCTGTCCAACTCAATCAGGTTTCCATTCATCTGGAGATCTTTAAAACGATTGATGACTATAGCGCACTTAGTTGGTTAGTGTGTTGTAACTTGTTGATGTGTGTGCGAGAAGGGGAAATAATCATTTTTGTAATCTCTCTAAATTTTTGGAATTCTGAAAAACAGCCGGGCGACAACCTGTTCATTCGGTTAAAGTCGATTGCTTGGTCGCATTTGGAAATCGGAAATATTCAAAGGTGCGTGATTCAGCGGGCATCTTCTCAATTTAATGACGGAACCTTTTCCCGTATTCTTTGATTGAAGGAAGTAAAGGGAGGAGAACTTTGAATTGAAATAAAGAAACAGAAAAGGGATTAGAAGATCTATGAAATTTCCGTCGCGAAATGGCTTAATTTGTAGGTCCAATTTCCACGGACATCAGGCTGTTTTTCGGCAATAACACGATGTCGTATTTCACCTTCCAGGACTAAGTGTTGCACCAAAGGAGTTAGTAATCATGTATCTGTACAGCTCATTGACTGCAAAGTTTCCAACATCATCAAACAAAACAAATACCCTCCTAAAACTAAACAGGAAAAGTAATAAGGAACGTAGTGGGCATTATCACCGCCCACTGTCTTCTCGATATCCATGCCAGAAGAATGGGAGCCTCCCACAACGAATACTGCAGAAGCTGTAGAGACGAGGAGGAGGCAGAAAATACGCTTCACCTCCTCGGCACTTGTCCAGCCCTTGCAAAAGCTAGAAAAGATATACTAGGCAACTACTTTTTCAGAAACCTAGAGGAAATGTCACAGTTAAAATTGCAAGACATAGCCAAGTTGATCAGGAAAAGAAATTGGCTCAAATAGGCCACCAGAATACCATTCTCCAGGTCTCCAGGTTAATTTTCTTTTCTTTAGAGTTTGAATTAAAGAGGAAACGGTGGAAAGCACCGGGTAGTGATAGCACAAAGGATCCAACCAGGATCTATAGGGCCACAACTGCTACAGTGGTGGTAATGACCCTAACCTAACTTAACCTTCTACCATCATAATTTCTGAAGACATAGGGACCAACGATGCCACTGGCCCATAAAGCGCACTTAACAGAGTCTTTTTCTGGATATAATAATATTTCGACAATTGCTTTAGACAGGGTTTCACGGACTGAATCAACTTTTTCAAAAAAATTTAATCTATTTGTAAACGTTGCTCTGGCCCGAGCCCGTTCTCGTTGAATTGCCAATCCAAAGTGTAACCTCAAAACATCTGGAATCTGCCTTTCTGTCACATGTTTACAATTTAAAGTCGCTTCTAAGACAGTCACTTTCAGAAATGGAAACACAATTTGATAAACGCCGGCTAAACGACGCTGATAAGCACACGAGACATACATTTAATTTGCTACTTCTCAAGCAAGTGACTGCGACCAGGGTTGCCGCTGAAAATTTTGACAAAGTCGCAAAAAAAAATGTCACGGAGCAAACAAAAAAGTCGCACTAAAAACAATTATCAAAGAATAAATGTAATTTTCAACGCCTTTGTCTTGCCACTGTTAAATGAAGAGTTATAGAATACAAACCCCATCAACTAATTAAACTTCACCCATCTGTTTGAAGAATAAATTGACTATACGAACAGGTTGAGCAATTTTCAAGTCCGGATATATGGTTGCCTGTGGCTTTGACAGCTTTAACATCCAATTAAAAAATTGTTTTCTTCAGAACATACGAAGACCAGTTTGACTTCTGCATTCTCTACGTTTCATAATGCTTAGGAGTAGTACAGTGTTTTGGTAGTATCTTCTAATTTTTAATTGGTTTTACAAATACTTTTTATGTATTCATACAATATTTATACAATTTTTTTTTATTTTTTAACATTTATTCTTCTTTAACTTTATTTTAAAATATTCATCAACATTTTTTTTTTGAAAATTCCTCGTCTTATTATTTCAATTACTTTTTTCTTAAATGTTCTAAAATTCATTTCATCTTTATTTCTTATAATTGAAACCCTTTAATCATTATTGTTTTTGTGATGTTGCTGTCCTCGCTCTTTCCACTCTAAAGTTATCAGCATTCCGTAGTTGGTATGGTTGGGCATTTCTCACTTGTCTGACTTCTTGCGTCAAGTATCCCATTTTTTATTTTGTAAATAGCAATCATTGTGTTTAGTCCTATTCGCTGTGTTATGTTTAAACATTTTAGCCCTTCCAGCATAGCGTGTGTTCGTCTGTTGCAGTGTAGGATTATCCTTATTCTTTTGTTCTGTCCTTCTTTGCAATATGTTGTAAAGGACAGTCGGTGTCGTCGTGGCGTAGTGGGTAAGTGCGTCGACTCCTACGCAGAGGGTGCCAGGTTCGATACCCGAATTTACCGCCTGTGATAATTCATGGCTCCAACTCTTTCAAGTAACTGGCAATGCTCAAAGAGTTTTCCCGTCTTGAAATAGCTTCTCAACTTCGCCGTTCGGATTCGGCATTAAACTGTAGGTCCCTTCCACTCGTGGAAGAACATTAGCACGCACAACACGAGTCGTTGCTGAAAAGCTAGGCCCAGGTCCGCCTCGGATTCTAACGCCACCCATATTATATATTATAAAGAACTGTTGAGCAACATTCAAAATGAGGTTTAACTATAATGTTATAAAATATTACTGCGTTTACTTAGTACATTTTTTTCGTATTCTTCTAAAGTATCCTAGTTTCTTTCCTATTCTTTTACATATATAGTCCACATTCTCATCAAGGTTCATTTCTTTGTCAATTATCACACCAAGGTATTTAATTGAGTTCAATTTTCAATAGTTGTCCGTTAATTGCAGGATTATTGTCGCTCGTAAAGATTAATTCCGTCCATTTGTTTTAATTTGTTCATTTCTTCTAGCCACTTATTTAATTTTATTCCTTGTATATCGTTTTTTATTTTATTTAATCAATTTGGTTCGTCTTCATCCTCAGCATAAATCAGTGTGTCGTCAGTATATAATACTATTTTACTATTTAATATCAAGATCATTAATGCGCTGTAGAAGCTAGACCTAGGTCCGTCTCGGTCTGTCGCAGCACCCTTATTATTATTATTAAATCATTAATATACAATATAAATAGTATTGTACCTAATAAGGACCATTGAGGCACACCCATGTCCACTTCAATTGCGTCGGAGACACTTTTATTTACTTTTGTCCTTTGTGTTCTTTTTGTCAGAAATTATCTAAACCATTTTATTTCATTGTCGCCAAATCCATATGATTTCATCTTTGTTAGTAAAACTTCGTAGTCAACCGTTTCTAATGCCCTCTTAAAATCCAGAAATATAACCCCTGTCTTCTTTTTTTCATTCTTTTTCCATTCGCTACTTTTCTCGGACAAATTTCGTTTGTATTTTGTGCTTTAAATGGTTCCTTGGGCTCGGCTGTTAACAGACTTTAAGGAAAGCTCGCTCTCTGTCCAGATCTTCACTTATCAATGGAAATCACAATTCTCATCCTTTGACGTAATTCCTTTTCAAACTAGTTTCAAATATTGTGGCTCTTCATCAGAATCCACAAAGGATACTGATCTGATTCTGACCCATCCTCGAATCTGTTGCATGGGATAAAATGTCTCTTATAAAATAGTCTCCACAAGTCGCAAGAAAATATAGTGTCAAGGTATTTAAAAAAGTCGTGTCACGGTGCGGCAACCCTGACTGCGACCCTTGGTGGGTATGTTCGTCAGCTGATGCCGAATGAAGTTTTCACATTCATTGCAATGAAATGAAGTACATTATGTATGTAGAATTGATTGCGCTGAGTAGGAAGTTGCTCTCGTGTTTGCCGATAAAAACACTGTAGACTATAGCACAATGCATGGATCGAATTCCAAAAGTTTTGCTCAGCACAATGCACGACTGCAACCATGTCATTTTTTGGTTCTGTTCACAGCTGAAACAAATTATGCTAACGGTGGAAAACTGAAGGCAGCGGAATTCGACACAAGAACCTTATTATTTGACATGGTAGGGCTAAGACGATATGGTTAACTTTTTTCTGAATGGAGCATATGGCTTAAAATTCTCTTCCAAAGCGTCTGTCAGAATTTATTTTAATCCGAATCATCCAGTTCCTGTTGACAGATGCCTCATTTCACTCTTATCAAGTTCGTTTTCTCTTTTAAGGGTGCTGGAGCTCGGGTTGGACCTGGGTCTTAGCCAATAACCTCTCCAGCTGGCTTGATCTTTAGCCAGCTGTCTCCAAGTTTGCCATCGTTTCCCTAGGCCACCTATATTGCGTTGTCCTGCTGGTTCGTAGTCGAAGACTTTTCAGGCTGGAGCAGTGTTGTCTATGTACTCTACATGGCCTAGCCATCTTAGGCGTTGGTTCCTGTACGCATGTCGCTGTACAGCCCGAACAGTTCGTGGTTGAATCTTCTTCTCGAAAAACCATCAACGCAAACGAGACCGAAAGACCAAGGACTTCTTCATCCACTCTTGAGATTGTCCATGTTTCCGCCATAGAGCAGGACAGGGATGGTCAAGGTGTTTTATAATGTTAGCTTTGTCCTTCGAGAGAGGGTAATGGTATTATTCGTACTATTTACTGCGGAGCCGAGGTAGACGAAGTCCTTGAGTACCCCGTAGTTGTAGCTGCATTTAGTGACGTTCTGGCCGAGTTCGTCAATGTTGTTCGTCAAACATGGCGTTGTATAAATTGTCTCTATGCAAGCCTTGAATCGACGAATAGGTGGTGGGTGTCGATCTGCATATCTTGAGTCTATTCCAGGACTTACCCTAGTTTGAAGATTTAGTAGATGATGGAGTTCCCGGCCTGAAACCGCACTGATAAGGACCTCTCAGGTTATTAACAAATGGTTTCAAGCTCTCACACAAAACGACAGAGAGTATTTCAGCAGTAAAATACACACGCTTCATTATTCCATCGCTGTCCCTAGCAATAGATCAGGAAAATGAAAACATTCTACTTCATGGGGGGAAACTAACAATAGAAAATGATAATAGACTAGACAACAGTATCGCTGACCAACCCATTGAACAGAGCCACTGCGACACCGCTATTCTACAAAACCGTTAGAATAACATTCCTCTCCTTCTATATTGACACGTTGATACACTAATCAATCACATAACCCTTCCTCCTAGTGACAAATCATGTCACTGAGGCGCCGCTGCGTTGAATTAGACTGAAATTAATTAGACACAATGAACAGATTGTGTTATCGGACTGATATCACATCATTCACGTTTACCAGGGACATCTGCCTCGAGAGTCAGCAGACCTCAAACGCCAGCATGTTTTAGTACAGCACAAAGTTTTCCATGGAATATTATTCACAGAAAATTACTTGCACTCCAAGTGAGTTATCAGCTGTAAACTTACTGATTAATCAGTAATTTACAACTCAGATTGGCGTTAAGCTCTTGCGAGACTGGCTAGCAACGTCCGGGTTTTTCTGTGCGTTTGTTTTTAATATTGCCTAGGAGGGACTTCAAAAATAATCAAATCAAAAATAAAGATTGTATGCACTAAATACTGTGGTCTTGATCTTCATAATCGGTCAAGAGTATTGAGTGTGAGTGTAAACATACCATAGCCTTAAGATAAAGGTCTGTCCTATAAGAGATGTCATTGTCAACTGTCACTATGATGATTTTTATAAGTTCAAGGTTTTTTTATATTTCAAGTTCAAAATTCAATTTATTTGTAATTCGATTTGTACAGTTTTAGTTACAGTTTAATACATGTTATATATTATTATAGAGATTCAGAACAAAAGTTCCTTCCAACTAATATAGTTCAAAGTATATATAATAAGAAAAACTTACTTCGTTAATAGGAAAAGTTAAGGGAAAACACGACAAGCAAAAACCCCTATTATGACACTTACAACTAATGACTCTTATAGCTACATTGCACCTAGGCCCAACTATGCAACATGCAAGAACTATATAACTATGCATAAAATGATTGCTTTAAGATATGATTGATTTCCCTTAATTTAATATGTTGCGAATAAACCCACTCTTAGAATGAGAGCATTTGCTTAAAAAATTCTGGTGTAATTTATCAATGAGATGTGACATGGTACAGTGGACTCCCCCCAAGTCGAATTGTCACGGGATACCATAATCGTTTCGAGTTAGAGAGAGGTTTTTGTATGGTAAATTGGGGGAAATGTATGTAAAATATGACGAAAAAGTTCGAGTTAGAGAGAGTTCCGACTTAGGGAGAGTTCGAGTTATGGAGAGTCCACTGTATTTACATTTGTTTTTTCATGGAGCATTAGAGAAATGGCAGGGCAAATTTAACATTAGCTTTACCACCCTGTTTTGACATATTTGTAGTTTTTTAATGTGAGATTTGGCACATTTTGGCTCACACAGGTGCACCGTACGTTAAGACTGGTTCAAAAATCGTTTTGAAAACTAGTAGTTTGTAGTCAATACTAAGTTTTGATTTACGATTGATGAAGGGATATAGGATTTTAATGATTAGGTTTGCTTTCTGAACCGTACTCCGTATATTGTTTATATGTGATTTCTTTTTTTGAAAGTAACTCCTAAATACTTACAGCTTTCAGACCATTTGATGCTGGTCGAGTACAATTGTAGGTTTGTTTGAGGTAGGAATTGCTGTTTTCTGCGTTGAGTAAACCATATAGCCCGAGATTTATCTGCATTCGGTTTGATTTTCTATCTGAAGCAGAATATCTGAAACGCATCAAGTCCATTTTTAGATATTGGATGAGAACAGGGCAGTGGCATCAGCGAACAAAACTAGGAACGTGTTACCATTAGGTACTGGTATGGCGGACATGAAAATATTAAATAAAATGGGAGCCAATAACGAACCTTGAGGTACGCCAGAGAGTGGTATATAATGATGATAAGATTTTTTTTTAAGTGAGAATGGGGAGGTATAGACTAGAGCTCTTGAATTTATTCTGATTACCCGGAAACCTAACCGGGTAGGTGACCTGTGTGGACAAGAGTGGCGTGACATTGTGCCGAACGGCTTTAGCTCCAGGCGCCTGCCTGGCAGTTGTTGACATATCCTTAGCGGAGCGACGAAGTCGCGTGAGCGGGTTAAACCCTACTTGACATTGTGCCAAACGGCTTTGGCTCCAGGCGCTTGCCTGGCAGTTGTTGACATACCCTTAGCGGAGCGACGAAGTCGCGTGAGCGGGTTAAACCCTACTGAAAAAAGGTTACCTCCGAAACAGGACCTTTCTTCTAGACATAGATAGCGGAGCCAATGGCGAATATTTTCATGCTAGTCTCTTGTTGCTAGCCCCAATACCAGCCCCACAGCAGTCCAATAGGCGGAGTAGGAAGTGGTTTAGGAGAGGAATAATCGCTAACACACACTTCTGGATAAACTCCCAAATCTCGAAAACGGTGCGGTAGGCGGAGTTAGAAAACTGTGATTGGATGAAGTCAAAACTTAACTAATGGTAATCAATCTTGATGGAAGCAAAAACGTTGTAAATAGAAAAATCAGAGATAGCAATTTCTTAATCAATTTGAATATGAGTGAACATATCGATTATAAAGGGTTTTCCAATAGGGACTTGTCAACTTTTTTTGAATTTAATTTGTGAACGCACTCTTTCACTAATCATCAAACTGTGACTGTTAATTTATTCAGTAAACTCAACATTTTCATCATGGTTAAATATATAATAAAAATTTTTCTTCCAAAACTCGGAGTCGGTGACTGCAACTTTAAGAGCGTTAACTCCAATTTTAGACGAAACTCATTTTTGCCTGAATAGGTTCGTCAATTAGAAAATCCACTTGTGCTTCATGAATCAAAACTTCATCCACAAAAAATAACTGTTTGTTGCGGTTTGCATGCCGGCGGCGTTATTGGGCCATATTTTTTTGTCGACGATAACGCTCGTCACGTTACTTTCAATGGTCAGCGTTATCGCGCCGTGATTACCGATTATTTTTGGCCCGAATTGGAAGATATGAACTTGGACGACATGTGGTGTCAACTGGATGGTGCCACACGTTACAATCGATTAACTGAAGAGCAAACATGGTGAGAGTGGTATCTCAAGAAATGCGCCAGTCGATTGGCCGCCTGATTGGTGCGATTTAACGCCGGTGTGTGTGGACGAGTCGTTGAAAATTGGGTCCAACGAATCGATCGCTGCAAACTTGCTCCCCGGTGGCCATGTGATCGAAGTCGAGTTCCATTCATAAATGTTTTGATTGTATATAGTTATATACAATATATACGATAGTAAAGTTTTTGAAATATCTCAAATGGTTTGCGTTTTATTTAACAAAATAAAATGTGGTCAAGTCCTTATTGGAAAACCCTTGATATGGATATAATAAAAATATATAGAAATATGTTTCTAAGACGAATACGAAAAATGGTGGACTATTTACCTTCTATAAGAGTGTATAATATTATAATCAAACCATATTTCGAGTATTGCGCTACAGTATTATACGTGTGCTGCAATATTGGACAAATTGTAAGAGGGCAAAAACTACAATATAAGGCAATATATGTATTCGGTACTCACTAATAAGGCTAAGGCTAGACGCACTTAAGTGGCTGTATACAAATCAGAAACTAGAAGAATCTTGCACATACTCCAAATCCTACAGGGACCGAGTGTAAATCATGCATTGTTTTTAATATTCTCGTCTTGACGTGAAACTTATTGACAAATATATGCATTTTTTCTTTCAGATAAATTGGGCAACAAACTATGTGCGGCATGGGATAAACAGTTGCAGAAGAAAAGCAAAGGTAAAGAGCCCAGTTTATTAAGAGCGACCATTAGTGTCTTCGGATGGCGATTTTCCATGCTCGGAATTGTGTTGTTCCTCATCGAAATATGTTTAAGGTGAGTTTCGCAAATTCCCCACTCTTCGCACTTTAACCGTTTTCCATTTCATTTCTAGAGTATCACAACCGCTGTTCCTAGGTGGGCTGGTGAGCTACTATTCAGAAGAAACCAAAACCAAAGACATCTCGACGGCCTACCTCTATGCATTCGGAATCATTGCGTGCAGTGCACTTAATGTGATGTCTTCACATCCCTACATGCTGTGCACAATGCACATCGGCATGAAGATACGTGTGGCCATGTGCAGTATGATCTATCGGAAATCGCTGAGACTCAGTCAGAATGCCTTGGGCGATACAACTGCTGGGCAAATTGTTAATCTCATATCGAACGATGTCGGCCGTCTTGACTTGGCGACAATCTTCGTGCACTACCTGTGGCTGGGACCACTTGAGACAGCCCTGATCACTTATCTCTTGTATCTACAGGTGAGTTGTGAATTTGTTTGCTTTGGATTTGTTCGAACTTCTCTATGAATTGATGTCACTCGCTTTAGATTGGTATCTCGGCTGTGTTTGGCGTTGCATTTATGTTACTGTTCTTGCCACTTCAAGCGTACCTGGGCAAGAGAGTGTCCGTCCTTCGTTTGCGCACAGCGTTACGCACGGACGAACGTGTGCGTTTGATGAACGAAATTATTCAGGGAATCCAAGTCATCAAAATGTACGCCTGGGAAATACCGTTTGGAAAAATGATTGAAATCGCCCGCAAAAAAGAAATCATTCCTATTCGATATGTGTCCTACGTTCGCGGTATCATCCTCTCATTCATCATGTTCCTCACCCGTGTATCGATCTTCACCAGCTTGGTGGGGTACGTTCTCCTCGGACACATGCTAACCCCAAAGCAGGCGTTCATGGTCACCGCCTACTACAACATCCTGAGGACAACGATGACTGTCTTCTTTCCACAAGGTAAGCTCCACAACCACTTAATCAGTTGCCATTGAAATAACGACTGTCTCCTCTTGAACAGGTATCTCCCAATTGGCCGAGACGCTGGTTTCGATAAAGAGAATTCAAAAGTTCATGCTCTACGAGGAAACTAAGGTTCGCGACAAGTCGCTGGACAACGAAGAGGGCGCCGAAGAGACGACAAGCAATCAGTCGACAATAGTAAAAGTTGACGACAAAGAGCTCATAGAGAATGCAAAGCCAAAACCCGTGTCCAATGGAAATGCAACTCTCTCCGAAGCTGGCCTTGTGATCAACCACTTGAAGACGAAATGGAACTCCGCCTCCACCGAATACACATTGGACGATGTCAATTTACGCGTTCAGCCGGGAACATTAGTCGCAATCATCGGACCGGTCGGCTCTGGGAAGTCCAGTCTCATGCAATCGATCTTGGGTGAACTGCCACCCGAATCTGGAACCGTGACAGTGAACGGCACATTCTCGTATGCCTCGCAGGAACCATGGCTGTTCACTGGTAGCGTCCGCCAGAACATTCTCTTCGGCCAGCCGATGGACAAGCAGCGGTATCGAGTGGTGGTGAAAAAGTGCGCCCTAGAAAGGGACTTCGAACTTTTGCCATATGGCGACAAGACAATTGTCGGCGAACGTGGTGCGTCACTTTCGGGTGGCCAAAAGGCGAGGATAAGTCTTGCGCGTGCAGTTTATCGGAAGACCTCAATTTATCTCCTGGATGATCCCCTCAGCGCGGTCGACACCCACGTGGGACGGCATTTGTTCGATCAGTGTATGCGTGGCTTCCTGCGCGAGAACATCGTCATTCTGGTAACACATCAATTGCAATTCCTCCAACATGCCGACCAGATTGTGATCATGGACAAGGGCAAAGTGAGTGCAGTCGGTTCGTATGATTCGCTCCGCGATAGCGGTCTAGACTTCGCCAAAATGCTATCGGCTCCAGAGAAAGACAACGAGAACGAGGACAAACCACGCTCCCGGTCCGGCAGTAAGTTGCATCAGCGTCAGAACAGTGAAACTTCGATCAATTCTGCGGCCGATTCACACATCGAAGACGCACCCATGCAAACACAGGAGACCGGCTCACAAGGCAGCATCGGCTTAACCTTATACAAGCAATACTTCAAAGCTGGCGGCGGTTTCTGTTTGTTCGGAATTGTTATGCTGCTGTGCTTGCTCGCACAGGCGCTCGCATCGAGTGGCGATTATTTCCTAACCTATTGGGTAAACAAACCCAGGAACCCGATAGAAGAGACCGACGTGACAAGATCAAACGACACGTACACCCAAACAACTGAGAAAAACATCATTATGGAGAGTTTTACGGGATTTTTCAAGAACTTGGGCTCCGACACGCAATCTGAACTCGTGGATATTTACATTTTTACCGGGATCACAATTGCGACAATTGTAATTACGCTGGCCCGTACCTTCCTCTTCTTCAGCAGTGCAATGACAGCTTCTGTTTACCTGCACAATGCAATGTTCAAAGGCGTGACAAGGGCATCCATGTACTTCTTCAACACAAATCCGTCGGGGCGAATCCTGAACAGGTTCTCCAAGGATATTGGTCAAGTGGACGAGATTCTGCCGTCAGTCATGATGGATGTGATTCAAATCTTCCTGCAATTGTTCGGCATTGTCGTGGTGGTGTCCATCGTCAACCCACTGTTCCTCATTCCCACAGTCTTCCTCGTCATTATCTTCTACTACTTGCGAGAATTCTATCTGCAGACATCGCGGAACATCAAACGAATGGAGGCAATGAGTAAGTAGATCATACACGAGATTGTCATGATTTTTTACAACCAATTCTCCGTCCACAGCTCGCTCACCGGTGTATTCCCATTTGGCAGCGTCACTAACCGGTCTCTCAACCATTCGATCGTATGGTGCACAGAAAATCCTCGTGGCGGAGTTCGACAATCACCAAGATCTGCACAGCTCCGCCTTCTACTTGTTCATTTCCACAAACAGAGCGTTCGGCTTCTGGTTGGATTGTTTCTGTGTGGCGTACATTGCAATAATCACATTAAGCTTCTTCCTTTTCCCCCCAGAGAATGGAGGAAATGTTGGTCTGGCAATCACTCAAGCCATCGGCATGACGGGCATGGTCCAATGGGGAATGCGGCAATCGGCTGAGTTGGAAAACACAATGACTGCTGTCGAGAGAGTAGTCGAATATGATACCATTGAATCCGAGGGCGCCCTGGATTCTGCACCTGAAAAGAAACCCCCGCAGTCATGGCCCGAAGATGGCGAGATTAAGTTTGACGATCTGAGTCTGCGCTACTTCCCCGATCCCAAGTCCGACCTGGTTCTTAAGAACCTCAATATTCAAATCAGACCTTGTGAGAAGGTGGGAATTGTGGGACGCACTGGTGCTGGTAAATCCTCCCTCATCAACGCCCTGTTCCGGTTGTCATTCAACGATGGTTCCATTTTGATCGATGACCGCGATACCAACGAGCTGGGTTTACATGATCTTCGTAGCAAGATTTCAATCATCCCGCAAGAGCCAGTACTGTTCTCTGGAACTATGCGCTATAACTTGGATCCATTCGATGAGTACAGCGACGAGAAGTTATGGGACAGTTTGGATGAGGTAAGCACATCAATTTCCCCCCTTTGAATACTGTCTAACATGTGATGTGATTTTTAGGTTAAACTGAAGTCTGTTGTGGCAGAACTACCGTTCGGCTTGCAAAGTAAAATTTCCGAAGGCGGAACCAACTTCAGTATTGGTCAGCGTCAACTGGTGTGCTTGGCGCGTGCCATCCTCCGGGAGAATAAGATCCTTGTAATGGACGAAGCCACAGCCAATGTGGATCCACAGACCGATGGCCTTATTCAGTTAACAATAAGGAATAAATTTAGAAATTGTACTGTACTTACAATCGCTCATCGCCTGCACACGGTTATGGACTCGGACAAGGTGCTTGTTATGGATGCCGGTCAAGCTGTGGAGTTCGCTTCTCCATATGAACTGCTAACCAATTCTGAATCGAAGATATTCCATGGAATGGTTACACAAATGGGAAAGGGCACGTACGAACAATTGCTGAAGGTTGCGCAACAGGTAAGCAAAACAAAAATGTACATCCAGTGCACTCTCCCCAAGTCAAATTGTGACGGGATACCATAATTTGTTCGAGTTAGAGGGAGTTTGACTTAGAGAGAGGTTTTCGTATGGAAAATTGAAGGAAATGTACGTTAAATATGACGAAGAACTTCGAGTTAGGGAGAAATTCAACTTAGGAAGAGTTCACTGTATTTTTACACTTCATTCAGATCGCCGAACTCAATCAAACTGGAAGAATTTATAAAGTTCTATGGCCCGTAACCGCTTGATTTTAGTGTTCTGCTGGCATGTGTGCCTTTTTAGGGCGAATATGTATGTAAACTTTAATGGGTATTAGGAGGCGATACGCCGCGGTTCCGAAAGGTATAACCGATGAAGGATAAACATGTTGGCATAGTGCGGGGGATTATCCTTGTCCGCAAGGCAATACTACAGCTTCGAACAGAGGAACTCCAATCAGAAGGATGAGGGAATCGGTGAGCTAATTCTAATCCAGTGTGTCTAGTGATCCGTGGCCATTGGTTAGTTCATATCAAGGGGTAGTACAGGTTGTGCTTTAACGGAATCGCTCTTCGCCTGCACACGGCCTTAGCACGCTAATGCGAGGTAAGACCATTTTTACTGCTTTGCACCTCGTGGGACCAAAATAGATTCCAAAAATAAAAGGCGAGTTGAACAGACCTCGGGGTGTAACGGCAACTGTTGCAGCGACCCGTATTAAGCCTGATCTCAACAAAACGGCAAAAATGTCATAACTTAAGGAAAGTCGCGGGAGTGGTGAATTCATTGCACCGCAAAGAACTTTCCGAGCAAACTCTTCGCTCATATGAGCTAGATGAGCGACCTTTATTTTTTGTCATATCGAGGTAGATTTCATTCAACTCGTGATTGTATCGTCTCCAGAATTGTCCTTCCCCAGAACTTTCCTCTCGGACGCGGCTAAGAGGTGTCTTTGACTCAGCATCCAATTCTTGGATCCATATCTAAGATCCATAAATAGGCTTGTACAGCAGTAGTTTCAATTCATGGTTAGGTTTCTGGATTTAAATAGCATCGCAAAACTATAGCAGACTCTGTTGGTTTTAAGCAGCCGCCAGTATAAAAATAAACCCAGGTTTTTTTCCGGCTGCGCGAGATCTGGATGAAAGAGTTGTACACAGCTTGTTCGCTTTGTCCGAAGATGTCGATGTCCTCTGCGTAAGCCAGTAATCGCGTAGACCAGCTGACGCTTGTCTCTCTTCTAGATGTGTCAGGGTCTCGGATAGCTTTGTCTAACGCCAAGCTGAAGAGGAGACATGCCAGCCCATCCCCTTGTCGGAGTCCATTGAATGAATATCTTGACGGGTTGGACAGAAATCCGGCTACCTTAATTTGGCATGAAACGTGGGTCATAGGCAGCCTACATATGTAATGTAATCTTGTTCACTTGTTTGGGATGTCGAATTATTCCATATATAGTTCTACCCTGGCTATGCTATCGTAGGCAGCTTTAAAGTCAATAAACAAAGTACGTTGGAAAAACTAAACTCTAGCCATTTTCCATCGCCTGCCGGAGAGGGTCAATCATTGGTTTGCCTAGTCTGGAAACAACAATGATTTATGCGGCTATCCGATCTTGTAAGACAGAGGAGAATATCTTATAGGATGTACTCAACAATGTTACAACCCGATTTACCGATCCGGGAGAGGTCACTAAGAAAAGGTTTGTCGAACGCGATCTATCTTCTTTCCTGCGAAAGCTACTGCAACAGTGTTTGTTGAACAGTATTCCGAGTCTAGCAGCGTGGATGCCTATAGGCCTATTTAGCCATTTTGAAGCGATCTCTCTTGAGCCTCTTTCTCATTAGTCCTTTTTTCATGTAGGAGGGCCAGGTTTTCCTAGAGAATTTATTCTTGGATGTCCAAGTCCACCTTCTACTAGCTAAGGTCAGGAAGTGTTGGATGTATTTGAGGTAGTAGATGGGGACCGGCATACATTGTGCCGACTTGGCGAAGTCTTTAGTGGCTGTAAAGTACTACATGGGAGCTAGTGTTAGGTGCTCAGGCAGGAGTTGCAGAGCTTTGCTATGGCCATACGCTCTTGCTTACCAACATGCCGGTTCTCTGAGTCTGATGGCACTGCACGTGACTACTTAATTGCTGTAAAGATCCAGTTGAAGGAGGTGTAGGAGCACGTTCATTGCTTCGGATGGGCATGATCTCATCGCCCCGGAAGTTCGGACTCCTCTGTAAGTTGTTGAGCTTGTTTAAGTTGTCTTGTCTTATCTTAGGGACAGACAACACATCCATAGTGTCGTTTTATGTTCAAGACCCCACCTTCTACCGAAAGTTTTACTGCAGGCATATAAAGTTGCACTTCCTTTCTTTACCCGGTTGTCTACATTAGACTTCAAGTTGAGCTTGGGATCTAGAATAACATTTAGGTCCTTAGCACTGGAGGAAAGGGTGTAGTGATATTGTTGAGCCGAGGAAGGTTGGTATCTTGGTCTTCGTGGCATCAGTTACTTTTTTATAGGATTTACGTTCAGGTCACAGTCTGTATCCCAAGAGTGAATTCTAGATAGGGTTCTCTCAGTGATTTCGCTCATCACTGATACTAAGATTACAACGTCAATTGTATACGCGACTACTTTGATTCCCTTGCTTTCTAACTCAACGAGAATTTCATTTATTGTTATCACCCTTAAGAGAGGTTAGATAACGCCGCCTTGAGGTGTAGCTCGGTTGACTGATCCAGTCCATCCAGTTGCGATTGGATGGTTCTGGTTTCTAGCTTATCCACAATCCACTTGCGGGCGAAACCGTCAATTTCCAACGCAGCGAGAGAATTGTTTATGGAATTGGTTAGGATGTGTTAAAGGGCATGTCTAGGAAGTTAGCAAGGGTGTATTGGAAGTGGAAAGATCTCTCCACGGTATGCACCACCACGTGCAGTGCCATATATAGTATATTTACACAAAACCAATATATCCCCATCAAGGTTAGGTTAGGTTAGGTTAGCGGGTTGACGCGTTGGGGCCGCGCCACGCTGAGGTACTATTGGACCTATTGTGATGAGTAAACCCTGTCTTCTTACTCGTCGGTGTTATGCTGAAAACTCATGACTGCAAGGTTTTAATTAGTTATTGTCCTCCTTCTAGCCCTCCAGGGATCCTTATAAACCTGCAAAGATATTTTATTGGGATATCTGATATATCATGGAGGTCATGGAAGAAAAATCCCCCAGGGTTCTTTGTCTTAATTTGCATAGACTGAGACATTGACAAAGATAGTGGGATGTATCCTCAATCTCCTCTTCGTTCCCACAGCCTCTAAAAAAAATATATCCCCACCAAAGTATGAAGTTTAACAATTGTTTACCTTACATTTATTCACAGGCACATGAGGAGAACTTAAAGGAGAAAACCGAATAAACATGATGATCAACGTGCAGTTTGTGACAACAAACTAAGAACAAAAAAAAAACTAAACCCCAACCAAAGCTGTGAAGAAACAACAAGAGAAAAAACTAAATCAAAACTGAATTCTTACTCAAATTAAGCTGAAGTGCTATTATGAAAATGAACTATACCTTAAATGATAAGACTACAAAACATATACAATATATACTTAATACAAATTATTTACACGGTATTGTATTCACAAAACGGATTGTCTAACGGCGTATACACATAAATTACTGTTCCTTATCCCGGTCGATTAAACAAACTAGTGCAAGCTTGCTTGCTATCGAGCGCATAATACATACGAGAATATTGTTATTTATTTTTTATGTAAAGTATTTTAAATGCAGCATGCGTCATGGAATCGCATCTCTAAAATCCAATCCGGTATGACGACATACAACACAAAAATGTGCCTTTTCGTAGATTCGTATGCATTCATTTTTACTGTGTATTTCGAATTCGTCCTCAATTCTGTTAAGGTTTCTGTGTGCAGTTAACTGCGTCAGATTGTTTATAATTTTTTTTTTTGATATTGCATATACATACATATTGTAAAAAGAAGTAAAATACGATAATGAATAATTGGCCAATTGTTAAGTGTTAATATTTTAGTTTAGAATTAAGACAACATTCTATTGTTATGTAAAAGAAGTTAGGTATACCGAGTATATGTGTAAAGTTAAGGAAGAAGTGAAATACCTATGAAAATGTCAAACTGTACTTTATTGTATTCTATTTTTCAAAGTGATTTTAAATTATACAATAAATTGATCCAAATAAATGTGTTGTTGTTTAATGTTCTTAAGGATGAACAAGGGAACATCGTAGTAGAACCGCAGTCGATGCAGAGGACACTCAACCCGAGTTAAAGGGACAATATAGATCAACAATCCCGTCCACCCGAACCGGATGAAGTGCAGATAACCATATCTAAACTGAAATCTAATTAAGCTGCTGGAGTTGACGGCCTAGCAGGCGAGCTCTTCAAAGTGGCAGGCGATGATTTGGTAACGAGCATGCACCAACTCATCTGTAAAATATGGTCGGAGGAAAGCATGCCCGATGAATGGAACCACAGCATAGTTTGCCCGATCCACAAAAAAGGAGGACTTCAAACACCGATCTCTCGGACAGTACGTCACAGTAGACACATGTAACTTTCAGTGAATGTAGAGGCATAGGTCTTCTGAACATCGCTTAAAAGATATTATCTGCGTGTTGGGCGAACGCCTAAAGCCGTTCGTCAACAACCTGGTCGGTCCGTACCAGGGCTGCTTTAGGCCAGGGAAATCAGCCATCGATCAAATATTCACACTACGGCTAATTTTTGGGGAAAACCCAGGAATGATCCCTGGGTTGATCGATACCCACCACCTTTTTATAGATTTCAAGGCCGCGTATAACAGCATCTAAAGAAACGAGCTATACGCAGCAATACATCCCTTGCATCCGAGCATCCCTACATAACTCGTTCGTTGGATGACGATGGAGTATACACGTTGCTCCATCAAGCTCCATAAAAACCTAACTAAAACCCTTGATGTGAAAAGAACAAGGCGACGCGTTGTCAATTCACACGCCAACACCAGAGGAACAATCTTTCAGATGACCGTCCAACATCTCGCGTGTGGGGACGATATTGACATTATTGATAAAACGATGATGTCAATGGGACTTGTGAGTATTGTGATGGAGGCCGCGAAGATGAATTTAACGGTAAGCGAGCCAAGATAAAGTATATGCTGTAGACGAGAAAGGACTTCCAACACCGATTTCTCGGACAGTAAGCCACGGTAGACACATGTAACTTTGAGGTTGTCAAAGACTTTGTCTAGCTTGTCAGTTCAACAACGACACCATCGCTGAAGTCTAACGAAGAACAAGTCTTGTCAATCGCTGCTTCTTTTGGCTAAGAAGGCAACTGATAAACAAAGCCCTATCTCGAACAATCAAAATAACCCTCTATAAGACCTTGATCGTCCAGTCCTGCTATATGGCGCAGGGCAGGGGCTTTGTCAAAAGCGGACGAAGGTACTCTTGGTTTGAGATTTTCGGGCCCGTCTGCATAGATGGTGAGTGGACGCGGATATGTAAGGATGAACTGTACGTGCTGTTCAGCGACATTGACATAGTCAGAAAAGTAAGGATCCAACGATTTAGATGGCTAGGTCATGTAGAGTGGATGGAAACAGAGGGACGGCGTAGTACAGGAAGACTGCGACTCAGGTGGCGCCCGCAAATGAAAAGGGACATCAACCAACTTTGCTTGCGAAAATGGGGGCCGCTAGCTAAATATTGTGCTGGCTGGAGACGCTTGTTGGTTGAGGTCCACACTGGACTGTAGCGCCACCTTCCTTCAGCCAACTTTGCTTGCGAAACCTGAGGCAGCTAGCTTAAGATCGTGCTGGCTGGAGACGCTTGTTGGTTGAGGTCCACACTGGATTGTAGCGCCACCTTAAGTTAGTAAGTTTAATGTTCTCTATCTTGTAAGAACATCCGTTCATGGAGGATGTGTAGTTTGCCCTTGATGACAACCCCAACCGTAATGAACCTATGTACTTACTTATCAGGCCAACGACCCATAGAAGTTCAGAGCCAGTGCAATGACTGCCTTCTGACAGTCCTGGGCACGCTGCTTCCAGTCGTCTTGCATCCACCATCTCTTGTTCCTTGTACCGGAGATTTGGTCTTCTTCGTCATCGACCCAGGTGCTTTGTTTTGTATCACCTTCGGATTCGGATTCGGAAATTAAATCCAGCACTACAGTTAGATAAATATTGTGCTCGCTGGATTGAGTTTGAATGCTACAAACCTTTAGTAGTGTTTTCCATGGATTGAGCTGTGAAATTGAAATAAATTAAAACTAATAAGTCAGTTGCAGATCGATTCAGTTCAATTTATTTCCTTGATTTCCTTTATCACATTTAACAAATAAATATTATTTCTAAAAAAGCATGTCTATTATTTAAGTGAATTCCCATTTTTGGATTCTGATACCGATTAATATCCTTTCAGGATTCGTTCATGTCTGTTAGGAAGCCTTTGACTTATTTTTGAAATTGGACTTGGTTGTCCACCCTTCTTACCAAAATGCATCTTTTAGCTCTTGTTTGGCGATTGTGAGTATTTGAATATTGTTCAGAGCAGTATGGTTGTCCATTGTCGCAACGTTGGTATATTCAAGTCTTCCATTAAGCCAGTATTCTTAAGGATGGATCGAAATAATGATGTTTTTCGTATCCGCATCGAAGGGCCTTTAAACTTAATTCCTCTAACAGCTTGGTTACGCCACACAGCGTAAAATGCTTCTGGACACGGCGCAAAAGGGTGTCTGGACACTGGATACTTTCGTCCCCCATCTTAGGAGTACAAACCATCGACATTGTTATTAAGGTACCCATCAAGTGCACAACCAGATAAGCAACTGCAATTAATTCCCATAGCCAGCCGTATTGCGTTTGTTACCAGCTGTAGATGTATCGAATGTTTTAAGCTATTCGTTAAGTTTCGTTAAGTCACACAGTGCGTGATTGAATTGTCTGTAGATCCACCTTGCTGCAAAATGGAATAGTATTTGCTGACTGAGTAGTTTGGCTTAACCGAACTGACTCCTGTAAGCGTACACCTCTCTCCATTCTTTACGAGAACTCAACCTCCCCCAGTGACAAACAGAAACTGATCTAAGTCACCTATTTATTATTTTAGCGGCGGCACATTCAGGTCATAAATTATTAAAACCAAAAGAGAACACTATGGTTTAAAAAAAATGTATTTTTTTTAATTTTAACAAACGTTGCGGAAAAGAACATTTCATGTTCTTTTGACGTATTTACTTTTTTAAATGTTGATTAAAAAATAACTCATTACATTACGAAAAAAAAAGATACACAGGTTAAACGAATGGTATAGTTGACGAGACTACTTCTCATAAAATTGTTAAAAAATTAACGTAAGCCATGCAAAGATCAAACAAAAACCTCCGATAGGTGCAACTCGACTGAATGTCTTCTTATTTGTGAACGCTCGGTAATAGAGGGTACCACAGAATAGGACTGTTCCAGTGGCCATTAGTGGTCCAGTCTGAAATGGAGAAAAAAGTATGTACAAGTAGGAATTTTGAATAAGTTCCATGACACTTACCAACAGTGGTCGTTTGCACAGAGGCACAGCCATAAGAGCCAAGGAATGGAAAAAGTGAAAGCGATTTGCCGTATCGA
This sequence comes from Eristalis intricaria, assembly GCA_964034865.1. Classification (NCBI taxonomy): domain Eukaryota; kingdom Metazoa; phylum Arthropoda; class Insecta; order Diptera; family Syrphidae; genus Eristalis; species Eristalis intricaria. The sequence continues at coordinate 16,188,862 of OZ035873.1, forward strand.
AAATAGCCTTCAATTCGCCTTTATCTTCCACAGCGTATTTATAGTGACTTCCGATAGCACCCAGTATCACTGCAGAAGCTCCACTTACCCCGGCTAAACGTATGAAATTGTAGTTTTTACCAGCGAGACGCCATAGTGGTAATGCATTTGAGACCATTTTCGCTGATTCCGCTGTTGTTTTCGCCACCACGTTGCTCTGTCTTGAAATAAGTCCCTTTTGGTTTTGAGTATTTTTTTGTTCGTTTACGTGATGGTAATGGTTGCATGGAATGAAGGTAAGATAGATGAAACACTGTTAGTCAATTGGTTGGAACACACATAAGCATACAGGTGAAATTTCAGTGGAATTTGGTACTTGTCGCCTTTTCGACGTATTTTATAGCATTGCATCATGCAAGTAAATGATCAATGAATCAATCGTTCGCTAAACAAAAGTCTTGAAATTGGCCGCATTCGAAAAACGAATAAATAGTTAATGACAACAGATTTGTAGACTTTCGAATATCCTAAAAATACGCACAGAATAAGACTGTGAAGCACGCTGTTGGACATATTCATTACACACCAGGCTAGTGAATTCAGTAAACAATGGTGATATAATCCACAATTACATTTTTGATAGTTCAATGTCAAGAACTCGAGCAAAGATCTAAGTCTCGTATAAAAAAGATACTTAGTCAATGAATACATTTAATATTCCTCAAGTGTACATATTAGAAGAAGAAAATGATAACTCACGGTACTTTTCGCAACGCCAGCAGCTGTGTTAATGATTGCCTGACTGACTGGATTACCAAAGGCCAGATAACCAAGACTATCACCAATTGACATTTTGTTTTCTGAAGATTTACTTCACTTCACTCGACGAACCAATAAATAAAAGAGTGCTCCAAGTTGAAACAAAGATTTCGAAATACTGGCTGTGCCTCTGAAACGCCGAAACAATTGATTTTATACTGTTAATAGCTGTGCGGCTTTAATAAGCTGGAATTTTGCAAAACTCTGCGAATTGTTTGTTTTGACAGTCGAGCATAGGGTTGCCAATAACACTGTACTGGATGAGTTCAGTTGAAATAAAATTTCGTGATTCTAAGATGCATTTATTTACAGAACGAGTACTCATATATCTCACCAATGCTCCTTTAAGTCCCATTTTAGCATGAGATTTGGGATTTATTTGGCTGGAGAATGAAGGAAGATATTCCGTGTTTGTTGATTTGACACTATTTAGATTTTGGCAGTCACTGGCAGTTTGATTTTTTAACACAAGCGATTTTATTTCGAGTATCGATGAATTCATCCAGCTAAACGTGGAGTTATGAATAATTCGTTATTAACGGATGAATTTTAATTACGCATTTTGAATAGACATCTTATTTGAGTGGCAATGATTTAAACAATGCATTCAAATTGTATGAGGAATTGCAGAAAGCAGTTTTTATAGGTTATAGTGACTGAGACCCAGTTAGTCCATTATCTAGGTTCATTGTGCTGTCACTTCTAGTTGAGGAGCTCGAGGAACCACTCGAGTATGATGTCCGTGGTATTTCGCATTTCATGTTTGGTCTGTCCCCGAAATTCACCCGAAATCTATTCTAGTGGCATGACGACTGGATGGCGCAGTTGGTAGAGTCCCTGCCCCTAGTTAACGGTTCGAATCCCAGTGAAAGCAAAGTTAATACGCTTTTATCTGGTTTTCAAAACTGGTCCAGTCACCATTTGCTGTTGGGATTAAATTAACGGCACTATCACTGGAGAAGTTAATCAGTGGTAATTAGTCTGACTATGGGTATTACAATAGACCAATATGGTCTAAGTGTGTTGGTGAATGCACTAGCAGCCCCCTACCTAACCTAACCTAGTGGAATTATCAAGTATTTCGATAGCATTCTTTGGTGCATGCCCTTGGCAAGACCCGATATAATAGAGAACCTGTTCTCCTTCATTCCCCCATTTTCCCATTTTTCTCAATTGATTTCCTCTAAGATCGTGATTGCTAAGTAAAGCTTGTGGCTTAGTACATGCCACAATAGTACCGACTTGTCAATACGTTACGTATGTTTGCTATTTGTGGCAAAGGGTATTTTTTACTCTTGCCGTGAAAACAACGACATCGCGACCAGGTCAGACCTATTGTATCGTAGGCCAAGAGACGTACTATTCTCCTCATGAAAAATAGTAAGCCCTTTGTAGTGGAGTTCTTTTATTCGACTGAAGTAACTATCTCTTTGTTTTTCCTTACGTTTCCTTAACCAGATCAGTGCCGGACATTAACACAAAATGCGCTTGGTCTCATCCTCCTTGAGCCAACAAACATTGTCTTGACACAGGTTTAATTTATGAAGGTGGTAATTCAGACAGCAGCTGCGGGTAAGAAGGCTCGTTTGTATTCTTATACCTTCCTTGTCAAGACTGAGGGTTTCCTTATAGCAATAAGGCCTAATGAATCCCTTCAATTGCTTAATTCCATTCCCCTGGGTCCAGTGGTTTAGGCTTTTGGTCATCCATTCGTTAATCAGCGTTATGGCTATTGTCCAATTTACATTACAGTAGAGTTCAGGACCTATAAACACAGATTCCGAGCAAACTATCGCGACCTTATCTGCGGATTCGTTGCCAGCGATCTCTCTGAGTCCAGAGACCCAGCCAGCTTGTGTCTGGCCTCAGAGCAGGATAAGATCGTTGAGTGCTGCATGGCTGCCTGAAAATATCTGAATTATAGCGCATTTGAGATTTTGTGTGGCGCAGATATCGATGACTAGGTTGGCAGTAGATATAGGACAAGTAGGGCGCATGGAAACACTGCTCCAGACCGAAGAGTCCTCGACTCCGAACCAATGAGACAACGAAATAAAGAACACGCACGGAACCGATGCACGGTGCACTCAGGTGGAGAAGGATCCCAACCAACGTGGCGTGCGCAATTGGAGACAGCTGGCTAAGGATAGTGCCAGCTGGAGAGGCTTGTTGTTTAAGGCCCAGGTCCACCCCTGATTGTACCACCACCAGAAGAAGAAGATATCGATGGCGTTTATTTCGGCTTGGGACAAGGTAGGACTCGACATAGGTACTGAAATCCTTGTGGTGGGTCCAAGGACTCCGGCACCAACTCCAATCCATCTTCGATGCGTCTGTGTTTCGTACCAGACTTGTTAGGATACCATTAGTCCATTTCTCAAGGTCCAACATGTGTACATGCACATGTCACTTTTAGAGATTGAGTTAAGTACACTGAGCTGACCCGTCAAGTCACCTTGTTTGAATTTATACTCCAGCTACAGTTTGATGGCCTTCCTAACAAAGGTTGATAAGGGAGTTAACCCGACTATAGCTTCTAGAGCTGTTGTGGCAGGTGCGCGTGACACCAGCAAAAGGTGAGATTAAAGGTAGACGGCAAACCTTTTCCATGTTAAAGTTGATTAACCATCCCTCGTATTCATTAAAAGTAGGTTTCCTGAATAGCTGTTGGCATTTACACCCCAGCAGCTGCATCTCTGAATAGAACATACTGCCATTCTTCCAATTTGCGGGTCATTGACATAATTCAAACTCTTCGAAGGGATGAGTATTGTGCGTCTCGTTGTCACCAGTTGTGCTAACTGACAGCAGTGGCGTAGGGAACCAGATCTTCAACTATACGTTGAAGATCCGTGAATCGATTCCGATCCATTAAGGGTATCCACCTAAAGCATTTGATTATATTGAAACATATCGTCGACATGCACTAGTACACGCAGCATTCATCAATTTCCACGTCGTCAGCATCAACGTCCTTAGAAGCCGTATAACAGTGTACACCAGAAACCAATCAGATTGGTGTTACTGATTCGTGATCCCTCGTGTCGAAGACCGAATAACGACGGTCTTCTACTTTTTGAACTTTCTCGGTAAGTATACGTCTACGAATCCTCCTCACATTGGCCACTTCTTGCCGATGTAATTTCCAACAATAGCCTCAGGAAGGATTCAGAAAGCCAAATCGATTTCTCTGCTAAGAGGGAGTCACTTATGTTAGTTAAGTCAGATTAGTTTCTGCTAATACCAAAGATATGAAAGTGATTAAAAGAAGATACTTCTCAGCCCTGGAATAACGCGCCAAAGGTGTTTTCATTGAGTGGGCGATATCAGGTAACATGAGTGACTTCTAAACCTCTATAAAAAAAGTACAAACAAATTCCTCACTTGACAACATTTTATTCTACCTCTCAACATTTTCCAAGCCTTTGAAGTTTCTCGCAACCATAAAGTGTTCAGCTGAATCCGATCGGCTCGACTTCGGTTTCACTCGTTTCACTTTCTCGTAGAACCTCAACATGTCCGCTTCCAGTTTGGGAACAGCACCATTATCCCAGATTTTAACAACCAGATTAGCGCCCACTGCTGACATTGCTAATGCGAATCTTAGAACTGAATAACAAAGCTCTGTTATGTTCTCCTGATCAAGAACTCTTATCCCAGTTGCGTTCGGCGCCATATCGGACAGAACACAATTCACTGGACGTCCATTCAGTGCTGACTTAAGTTGCAGCTGGGATTCTGGTTTTGTGAAATCCATTGCCGAGAAGATTGTCGCTCCCTGTGAATGAAAATCGTTTGTGAACATGATTGGGGGCAAACATTTTGCAAACTCACATCAATCGCATGAATGTGCAATAGATCCAAACTGAACACTTGTCCCCTTGGTTGTTTTTCATTTGTTCCATTTGCATTTGTTCTTCGCACAGCTATTTGTGACCAACTTCCAGGTGCAGCTCCACAATCGATTACCACATCGCCGGGTTTTAGGATTTTGTACTTATCGTCTATTTCAAGGAGTTTAAACGCACTCCGACATCGGTAGTTCATCATTTTCGCCTTCTCCACATATGGATCGGCAAGCTGTCGCGTTAGCCATTCTTGGGAACTTTTACTTTTACCTTTTAAGTTGCTCGGTATGACTTTTGAGTAGTTGCAAGCAAATGTTGACAGTTTTCGGAATTGCACAACTTGATTCAGTGACATGGTTAAGTATTTGTTAAAAATTGAAAGATTCTAGTCGGCACGGAGATTTTAATTTGTAAATATTCTTCGTGAGCAGATGGAAGGGTTTATCGGGAAAACAGCTGATTATGACAGCTCCAAACAGCTGACATGCAAGTACAGTGGCGTGAATAAGAATGCATACATTATCGTTAGCTCTTTCTTTAATAGTATTCTGTTGGTTTAATGAGAGAGATTTTTTTTGAATTCTATGACTTTATTAGGAAAAAGAAGCACAGAAATATGTAAGCGAGTACACTGCGGTCCGTTGGACTCGTTTCACTAAACTCAACAGGTTGGAGGGTTTTTTTCCAAAAGAGAGAACCAATACAACACGCTCTGGCTCTGTTTTTGACCTAGATCTGTAATAAGTAGTAAGGCCTGATTGATATTCTCCTTTTCTGTGCGAATTTGAACAACAGGCGGAGCATTAATTACAACATAAATTATGTGCATAAAAAGCGAAGAAAATTGCGTCTCATATCATCATCATGATTCATAGACCTCTCCATAACGTAACGTAGCAGCTATCAACACTACGCCATATTACTTTGCCGATGTGTCAAACAATTGTCATTTGAATCGCTCAAAATATGAACAAAAGTCAAGTGCCTTTAGAAGGAAGTTTATTTTGTGCAATCTAAAATTGTATTTTCATGTGTAACCCTTGTGGAATAACATCAAAAGAGAACAGATACTCGTTTTAAAAATCAGTGTCCTGCTGTGAACTATGTAAATTGATGAAAACAAACCGAAGAAAACATGTGTGCGAAGCAAGAGAAGTTAGTCTGGAGAATAGTGTGTTTCTTGGTCTGTGTTTTGATTGCATCAGCTTCAAAACAGGTGATTATTTATTTATGTTGTCCTATTTGAGTGATTACCATGACAATACGGCCTGATCCTTGAGAGAAAACAATAACAAACGTTTCCTATGTGTTCCAGAGTTGCACCGATGTTGCCAGAGACGAAGAGACCCTGATGGTGTTTTCAACTTTGGGGGGCGGATTGACCGCCATCGATCCTAAAACAAGTGAAATTCGTTGGACAATAGCAGATGGTAAGTAAAGAATCATAAGCGGAACTGGGTAATTCCATCCATTTCGATACATGATTTCGGTACATGATATGCTACGCATTTCCCATTGGCGTGCTCAGTCAGATTCCTTATCAACCAACAAGCAATACATCTATGTAGGTATATCAATTCAATTTACTACAGCCGCCAAGAATAATGTGGCGCACATTGTGTTTGCCAGCGTGGATACGAATATGGAAAAAATGCTCCGAACAGCCAGTTCTTTAAAAGTTCAGAAAACCTTATCATTACACATTTGTTGTTGGGGGAACTCAGGGGGAAAGTCAGTTCGTTTTTTTTTTTAATTTGTGCGCAGATAAATTCGGTTTGTTCTTGATGGCGTCTATATGTCATAGTAATTGATAGCAAACAGAGGTATGCTGAAGCCGGTTAGGGCTTGAAATTGAAGAGCACCGAGACTCTCTAATTGGATGATGTCGACGGAGAGCTTTGATTTCTATCATAGTTTGCCAGGTCCCGTGACTAATTGCTTCGTATAGGATGTGTGTACATGTGTAGAGTTGTTTTTGCAGCTTAATCATTATCACTTAGCAAGCTGTATAAGATTTTTCACTGTGAAAGAAGTCTTGGATTTTTTTTTAAATGATCTTATCGCATTCGCATGTCTCCGATGTGAGTTTAATTTAAAAGAGATTCCATCATGTGGCATGTACAGTTACTGTAACTAGGCCCCGAATTGTATACATTCTTGTTGAATCCACTCTTGTTGACGCACGTTGAATAAATAATCATGTTTTGCAAGGGGAATTGCTTGCCTTTGGCAGTCAACTTCCAACAGGTGGTTTCAACACAAAGCGCGAAAAGTAATTATTTGTTTGGATTTGGTCATTAGGTCACAAGTCATAAAGTGCGCGCCAAACGGCTAAATTTCACTGTAGCAATTGTCTTTCTGTACACATCCTTGTAAATTGTTGACAAAAGCGGTACCGTCTAAATGTATCTGTCTTTCAGCAGGCTGTGGACTGGAGAGGTGCGTCATTCAGAAGTTCCCGCTCCCTTCATTTAGCAGCAGAGCCTGTTAGACAACAATACAGTTTTAAAATAAACCAAGTTTAATGTTTGCCGTTCTCACTACGAGTTGTTAGCTAATAAATTTAGCGATCTTTGAACCTGTTTGCGAGTTGTTGACGTTTGCAGACGAATATTTAGTCACTGTAGAATGGCATGAGTGTGGCCAGGCATCTATGAATCATGCAACAAAGGCGGCCCAAACATGATCCATCTTCACCTCCGAGGTTGTGAGATGACGCAACAACCGACGGCCACAAGTGTTGGTGTGCGTAACTGCAGGCATTTGGCAAAAGTTCTTGCTTATTGAAGAAACCTGCTGGTCAGTGCCCAGACTCTAGCAGTATACAAACCATTCTAAATATTCTTCTTTTGTCTTACTTAATTAATTTGCGCTGCAGTTCATATGCTTCATTCCTTTCATTCAACATAACCTTTCCTTGCTTTAATGAGCACCCGCTATCATTGTTCCAAACTATAAAACAACCATCACATGGATACATTATCGAAATAAAATCGTACAGATCGACAACTCAACATGTGTCGCCGTGTTTACCAATATATCACAGTCAGGCAGCATGATCTATTTATAAACGCTGACAGATGATAATTCTGTCACCCCGAGGTCGAAATAACAATATCGAAACTGAAATCTAACAAAATTGCTGACGAGCTGTATTGTAGACCTTCTAAGCAAAGCAGCACATAGTTGTGCGCATGCATTCACTATTTTCTATGAATGATAATATTACCAGTTAATGAGATCTAGTGTTTCTCAGAACTCAAGGACTTACACAGGCGTGTGATGATGATTGCATTTACTACAGCAGTCACACTTAGTCTAGCATAGGCACATTGTGTTACCATGCGGATCAAGTCGAAGCTACTCGACGAACCAGGTGTTGCTCTTGACCAAGCGATGAAGATAGGTGACACTACTGTTGCATAGTTCGGCCAGGTTATGGAAGAAGTAAGCCCCGATTATTCCTTTCGGAGAAGACGCTTCTATTGAAAGAAAGGTGCTCAATAGCTTCCTCCTCTTCCTCGACTTTCCAATTTCGCAGCAGATGCCTTTGTAGAACAGGCCTAATTTGATGGCGTGATTTCCTACGGCGGAGATCCCAGAGCTGAATTATGACACCCATGGGAGTCCTCAGAGCCGAAGTGCTCAGTCCGATCAAGCAGTGTAATCGTCTCAGATTCTGTGTAGGGACAATGTGCTATCAGCCCACCTGCGATCAGTGTGATCAATCATATCAAGCTTCAACAGATGTTTTGCAGTTGTGGAAGCCTATGAATGAAAGAGGAGATTAAACAGCTCGGTCTTTTAGTTGAATACTTTGCCAATAACCAGATCCTATCAGTGTGCATTTAAGCCAAGAAAGTCAGTCCATCAAGCATTCGGTTTTCAAATTGATTTTGGCCGGGTACTTGGCAAGGAAGCCTTTAATCGGGTCTGATTCTTCTTATCCTTCGCAGTAAGGTGTGGATTTAGACTGAATAATGAGGAATTCGATCGCAGTTTTTATCCCTATTTGGAGGGCCGCGTTGTGTTGACTCATACGCCGGTATGTAGTTATCAATTTCGCCACCGATAAGGTCGCTTACAGCATTTACAGTTCCCGCAACATTCACGCTGGTTTTTCAATGTCTATAATGAATCCAGATATCCATAAGATTAACGCACTACATTCTTTAGCTCATTGAAGCGATGAAGCTAAATATCTGAGTGTTCTTCTAGATAGAAAACTTTCCCGAAAATAACCCTTGACCTTGCGAACCGCATTTTCTTTGACCACAATCTTACAGATATCCCGTCTGACGCGCGGACACCAGTACTCCAGCTGAGAAACATATACAGAGTCAACTGTCCACGCACACAGGACTGGCTCTGGCCATAATCTGAGCCAGGAAAGGAATGCAGTCGAGTATTTGCCGATCGCTCCAAGACCAATGAAGGGACTGGCGCTGGCGCTTTCGTGAAGGGCGACAACACTAGACTGCACAGCTGGTTAGGCAAATTTGCGTCGGTTTTCAAAGCGGAAACTTTTGCGATTGTAATTGCCACTAACCATAACAGTTGGAGGGGCGAGGCATTTGTGTCTGTTGTCTAAGACCCTGTACAAACTTTTAAACAAATCCAGGGTACCTCTGGAATACACTGACTAATCGCTAGCTCAAATTTGCTAAGAGTTGTCTGGGTTATGGACCACCGCGGGATGAAATGAGCAACTGTGATCGCCGATGAACTTGTTAGGCAAGGATCTGAGCAAAGCGCTGGTACTGCCTGCGTCCTTCGATAGTTGGCATGACTCCCCTGGATGTAGACAGATCAAGCGCATGTTCCCTAACGTCTGCAAGATGTCCGCGGCATTCTTGTTATCTATTGACAGAAGACACTGCAGAGGGGGAATGAAGTCAAAATAGATACTCCATCAAACGACAAAATGTTATCTTTAGGAGGTTAATGTAGTCCTCTATAATCCCTCTCAGTCAAATAAGGACTGGGGCAATGAATCCACAGTCCACAGAGTGAGCTGTGTACATTGGTATACAGACGGATCAAGAACTAATTAAGGAACAGGGGCAGGAGTGTTTGGAGCCTGGACGCGAAACCACCAGCATCAGTCAAGCAGAAATCTATGCCATAGACTGATGAGTTCAAAAATCAATCTTGACAGGAACTATATCTGCAACATAGCAATAATGTCGGATAGTCGTGCGTCTTTCCCTGCACTAGAGTCCTACATCATCAAATCCAAGCCCTTGCGGGAGAGCCTACAGAAGCTTAAAGAGTTGAGCTGGAGAAACAGAGTAAAAATCTGTTGGATACCTGGTCATACAGGGAGGCAATGAAATGATCAGCTGCCTACCTAGGAGAGAAGTTTCGGAACCTTTGATAACAGGAGAGGAGACCACGTCCTCAGAGAAGAATTCAGGGAAATAGAACGAAGGCACTGGACAGAAACTTTGAACAGCGCTCATGGCGTGAAGCAGGGAAAGGAACTTCTTGGACTAATATAACCGCATGCGGTTAGAGGCAGGTTTCAAGATGATCAAGAACAACCTCCGCATGCTAACTGGGTTCCTAAGAGGGCACTGCAGATTCAGGGAGCACCTAAGGAAACTAGGAGCATCAGAAGAAAGTCTCTGTGGAGAATCTAACGAAATTCCAGAACATAGACTGGGTTTTTTGAGGCACTAGTCCACAAAAGACAATGATATCTGGGCAAGCATCTACTACCAGAGAAAGAATTGAAGTCACTTGAACCATCTCTCATACTTAGATTCCTAAAAAACGACTGGATGGCGTAGTAGGTTCAGTGCCTGCCATGAGTTACTGGAGTTCCCGGTTCGAATTCCAGTGAGAGCAAAGTTAAAACGGTCAATCAGTGGTAGTATTTTGACTGTGGGCATCACAATGGACCAATATGATCTAAGTGTGCTCGTGAATCCACTGACAGCCCCTCCTACTTACTTACTTTAGATTCCTAAAGTAAACTGGGTTATAGAGAATATATTCTAGATTAAATCTCTTCCACATTTGCGCAGGAGGAGCCCATAACCTTCGATACAGGGAAGTCTGAAAAGAGTCACAGTAGATCCTAAAGTTGGACCTGCGGGGGCTGGGTGTTGCTGGCAGTAAGCCACTCTAACATAACCTAACTTTAGGTGGCGCTACAGTCCGAGATGGAGCTGCGGCAAGCTTCTACAACCTAGCACAAAAGTGCGGATTTCTTTTCTTATTATCATTGCAGCGCTTGCTCACATAATGTTCTAATATGTATTTTGTGTTTGTGTCTCGTGACATCCTAGACATCCTAGACATCCGCGTTCCTTTATAGAGGCTTTGGTATGGGTTGGGTACTACGTAGACCAACCACTGTCACAGAAAGGTTTCACCAGGCTGTTCCTGATGTGGAACGTGTTGTCATGCAAGCTGTGTCCTCTGATGCCTCTAGCAAATATGCTGATTAAGCAAAAGACCACACGGATTGAGTTTAACTTTGTTGTGAATTTTTTTATTTGTCGTAGAATTCTAATCCTACACTGAAGCTTCTTCTTCTTCTTCTGGTGGCGCTACAGTCCGGGGTGGACCTGGGCCTCAACCAGTAAGCCTCTCCAGCCGGTACGATTTTTAGCCAGCAGTCTCCAACTGCGCACACCAAGTCGATTGAGGTTCTTCTCCACCTGGGTGCGCCATGCGTTCCGTGGGCGTCCTCTATTGCGTTGTACTCCTACACTGGAGCACTCAGACTCAAAAACTGGTCCTGGTGTACTACCGGTCAGCAACCTACTTCAGTCGGTATTTCCACCGGTCCCATATTCACGTGTCATGCACTATCATAAACCTTCCTTCTCCTTCCACTTCAAATTTGAAAAACACTTAATTTCATTTACAGATCCCCCAGTAATGTCAGAGAATCAACAAAACGTCGAACTGCCACAGTACTTGCCAGATCCAAGAGATGGAAGCATTTATCAATTGGGCAACATGGGAGACTTGCGAAAACTCCCCTACACCATACCCCAGCTAGTCGCCAGTGCTCCCTGCCGATCATCGGATGGCATACTGTATTCCGGTAAAAAGAGCGACACGTGGTTTCTGGTTGATCCGAAGACCGGTCGCCGGGAGAAAGTGCTAGGCTTTGGTTCCGTAGATAAACAGTCTGGCGACAACATTGGCTGGGCGACGTCGCGTTCCGTGTATCTAGGCCGGACGCAGTACACCGTGATGATGTACGACAGCCTGACAAGAGATAAGAACTCTAAACCTTGGAATATTACTTTCTACGATTATTCATCGCATTCAATGGCTCCAGATGTGTCCAACGAATACGGTGAGTACAGAGGAGAGAGAAGACGAAATCGAAGACAAATAATTTTCAAAGTGCTCCTCCAGAGTACATCCACCTGGCAGCAACATCCAGTGGACAGATCCTAACCCTGAATCGTAAGACTGGCAAATTTTTGTGGCAGAAAACATTGCACAGTCCGGTCGTGTCGGCGTTTCTGCTTGCTTCGGAGGGTTTGCTTAGCGTTCCGTTCACAACCGTATCGGATGACGCTTTTAATTCAATCCTGGAAGAGTCCAAGGAGGGAAATGTCAACACAGTGAGGCTATTGTAAGTTCGACAGCATCTTGCGGCGTAATGCCTTTGTAATCGTTCATTCATCTTTTTTAGTGAGTCCCTGTATGTGGGTGAACACACCTATGGTCTGTACGCACTGCCATCGCTGGTGGACAAAAACACGCCTAGAATATCATCGAAGCCGCCAATCAAATTGCTGGGTGGTCCAGACAATGAACTCCTGCCGCCGAACGACAACGTGGTCTATTTGAAGGATTTGCTGGAGAAAAATCGCAACGCCATTATACTCGGCCACTATGAGGTTCCAAAGAACGAGATAAAGCTCGAGATATTGCCATCGCCAACTAAAGGCGGCCAAAGCAACCAACAACTGGCCACAATTGTCGATCTCAGCGGCAACATGAACAATAACTTTGTAATTTTCGAGCCGAACGGTGATGGAGGCGGTGCAGCCAAGGAGTCTGTTGAGATCGGAATACAAACAGATCCCATCGATGGGGCCACGGAGCGCAATGCATTCAATACAACAAAGAAACTCATTTTGGTGAATGGCGGTCGGATAGGAAAGTTCTTCAACGACTGGCTGCTGGATCATCCAAGTGGCAAGGTCCATCAAATCCTTATCGTCCTTGTGCTAGCTATGGTCGCCATGTTTTGGTACACATGCAGCACTGTCCGTGAGCTGAAGAATCAAAGCGAAAACGGATCGAAGACACTGAATCGCAGTTCGGGCAGCAACAGTGATAGCTACCAGGACCTCATCGACTTGGGTGACGGCGAGGTGAAGGTGGGGAAGATTACCTTCAATCCCAGTGAAGTGTTGGGTAAAGGCTGCGAGGGCACGTTTGTGTTCAAGGGCCAGTTCGAGAAACGTCGAGTTGCTGTCAAGCGGCTGCTGCCGGAGTGCTTTACATTTGCTGACCGGGAAGTGGCACTTCTACGAGAAAGCGACGCCCACGAGAATGTTGTGCGGTACTTCTGCACCGAACAGGACCGGCAGTTTCGTTATATAGCTGTTGAGCTGTGCGCTGCTACGCTGCAGGACTACACGGAGGGCGAACGCGCGGCCGAACTGAGGCTGCAGATCGAATCGTGGGAAGTGCTGCGACAAGCTGCAGCTGGACTGACGCATTTGCATTCACTTAACATTGGTGAGTTCGAAGAATGCTTGAATCTAGGGTTTATTTTATGGATTGTCCACTAGTTCACAGAGACATCAAGCCGCAGAATGTACTCCTGTCGCTGCCCGATGTTAACAGCTCGGTTCGTGTTATGATATCCGACTTTGGGTTGTGCAAGAAGTTGAATGTTGGCAAGGCGAGTTTCTCGAGAAGATCCGGAGTGACCGGGACCGACGGTTGGATAGCTCCAGAAATGATGCGTGGACAGAGGACGGTATGAGCTCTTCCATTTTTGTGTTCCACTTCGACCTCAACTGTTGTTTTTCAGACAACATCTGTCGATGTGTTCTCCTTGGGTTGTGTTTATTATTACGTGCTGAGCCGTGGACATCACGCGTTTGGCGACGCACTGAAGAGACAAATGAATATTCTCTCGAATGAGTATGACTTGTCGAACTTGGTGAATGATTCTCCAGGAGCTGCCAGTAGATTGGTAAGTAAATTGAGGAAGCACTTTAGCTTTTATTTAGGTTAGGTTAAGCATGTGGGTAGACGTGGGAAGACAACGTCTCTCTTAGGTCTTGCTGGACCAATAGTGATGGCCATGACCTCCAAGCTCATGTTTGTACTGCTTCTAATTGTGTTTATTCTGAAAACCTAAAAACAGAAGTTGTTGGGATTTCTGACAATTCCTGCAGATTCTGGAAGGAGTGTTCTCCCAGTGTTCATGTCCAAGGTCTCAGTAAACAGAGACGGGCACGGTGACAAAAGATAGTGATTTCTAGTTAATCCTCGTCTCTACAGCCTCTGCATATTTGACTTGGGCAAGTTCTATTTTGTTTCTATAGAGTCTGAAATAATTGTGACCAAGCACGCCGACTACACTCCGCAAGAGCAAGAGCGTATTGAACCTGGGCTATAGCACCCAAGCGGTCTTACCTTTCAATGAAATTGGGTTTCCAAGAGGATTCGTAAAGTGTCACTTGCCTGCCTGCCTTACATTGTATGAAGCCAGCAACCGTATAAATTTTCCTAAATCTGGCAGTTTCAGATGCTTTCGTGATCTCACTACAGCATTTACTTATATTCTTCTACACGCGTAGATTCCACTTCAGGGACTGAGATTAAATTGTAGTCCTGGGTTCATTATATATAACGATTTAGAATACTTGATTTCAATGTGTCACCGTCCCCCTTGCCGTGTTTATTGTTTCACCTTTCTTAGATTCCTAGATGACTTCCATTACATCTTTCAGGTGTTAGCTGAGCAACTCATCGCCGACATGGTCCACAAAGACGCCCAGATGCGGCCGCCAACGCGATGCGTAATAAATCACCCGGTCTTCTGGAGCGATCAGAAGATACTGGCGTTCCTTCAAGACGTGAGTGATCGAGTTGAGAAACTGAAGTTTTCAGTGGAACCTCTCAAGTCACTAGAGAAGAACGGCATGTTCGTCGTGCGTGAGGACTGGAACTTGCATCTGGAGTCAGAAATAACCGCAGATCTTCGCAAGTACCGCGGCTACATGGGCAGCAGTGTACGTGACTTACTTCGAGCATTTAGAAATAAGGTAAGCAAACTCCATCCCACATGTCAATTCCGTGCTTACACCTCTCCGTTCACATTGCAGAAACATCATTATCATGAACTATCGGAGGAAGTTCAAGCCATCCTCGGAAGCATTCCAATTGAATTCACAAACTACTGGATAGACAAGTTCCCCCAGCTCATATCGCACGCATACCACGCGTTCAGCATATGCTCCATGGAGAACGCATTCAAACCATATTACAATCCGGATTATCACTTCTCCCGTCCGAAGTACTTCGACGCCGATGATTCGGAGTTCCCCTCGTTGCTGGACGACCCAAAGCCGTTGCAAAAGAACACCGGCAGTCCTAAAAAAACAAACGCAGACAAAGCGGCACAAGCGAAACAAGCCGTCTACCGAAAGGGTGCTTACAATTTTCGAAAGACCAACCCTACGGTGGATGAACAAACTATCGGTGCTACGCTCATAGATGAGGACAACCAGATGTCGAAGGATGACAAACGTGACGTGTTTGCGAACTTCCGATTCCGCCGGACTCAACGGAGCAAAATCTCCAACCGCAATGTCAAGTGGCCTTTAACCAACGAAACAAACAACGAGTGAGAGAGCGACACTGCTCCCGTGCTTGGATGAACATATTTGCAAACATGCCTTCACTGCGTGGTTTTGATTGGAATGACTGCGCGCTGTCTTGTTTTACATTTTCATTATAACATTGCACCCAACTGTCTGTGATAAATTTCAAATATTATTACCTAAACGTATTTTCTCCCAGAGACTCACGAGTGTCGACAGGTACAATCGCTCGGTGTGACGATTATACGTAATAGTATACTGTTATTGTTTCTTAGTTTAATAGAGTTTTACTAGACCTTTTTTCAGATACAAACGTGTGTAGTTTTTTGTACTCTAAGTGATTCACACTCCTAGTTGTAAGTTATTTAGTTATTTTCGGCAAATCGATTTTAAATATACTTATATATTTACTTGATAAGAAACTTGGTGGTTTTTCATGGGGTTTAAGATAAGAAACTTGGTGGTTTTTCATGGGGTTTATTCTTGTTCGGTTGTGCGGAGGGCTTACAGCCTACCTACGTAAAAAACCGATTGTTATGAAAGAGGAAGCAGTCTCGGCTCATTGGACGGATACACAATGACGACAAGACGGCACGAAAATGGACAATGAGTTGCGAGTGTGCTCCTGGATTGTAAGAACACTCTACACTTCAAGGGCTCCTCACACAGTACAAAGCGGATATTACTGCGGTCTAGGAAATACTGGATAGGATAGGACAAGGGATAATGAAACAGAAAGAGTGCGACATACATCCAAATATGTGCATTTGGATGCGGATTCATTGTGGTACGAATCCAAGGCAGAGTCTACAACATCAGCCTTATACGCGCACAAGCCCCTGGTTCCACGAGGAAACTGAAAACTCTGTCAAGGGGGACCATTATGACCTCTTGGAATGTGCCTACGGAGCCTGTCCGGAGTACGATATCGTACTAGAAGACTTCAATCCCAAAATCTGCAAGGAAAACATCTTTGGCGGAGTGATCGGAAGGTACAGCCTTCACGACATGCCATCAGAACGACTTCCGACTCATTGACTTTACGACAGGACGTAATATGGTCATAAGTGACACGATGTTCCTTCGCAAAGGCGATAACTGGCGATCCCCGAACGCTCAAACCGCCAATCAAGTCGACTATACCCTCATTGACGCACGGCATGTGTCAAATAACCTGTATGCGCGAACATTCAGGGGGGCAAACGTCGACTCTGACCATTTCCTCGTAGCAGCAAGATTCAGAGCTCGACTGTCCAATGCCAGAAAACTTCACCAGCCAGGAGTTTTGACATTGAAGAGCAACTAAGTGAGAGCCTCTTCGGTATGCCCACGTCGATCACGTACGTCAACGAGATGTGGTTGCATTGCCTCTTGGCCATCAGGGAGCATGCACAAGATCATTGTAGAATTTGAGAGGACGAAATCATGCCCGACGACTTGAATATCAACTGCATATGACCCATTCCCAAAAAAGGGGATCCTACTTCTAGCAACAACTATAGACGAGAGAGATCATGTCTAGCGTACTGTGTAAACGTGAAATGCCGTTCTGCACCGCACTAATCGGCACATACAAGTTCGGCTTCCGGCCCGGCAGATCTACCATTGACCAAACAGAGTTTCAAATCGAAACGTACCACCTTTTTACCGATTTTAGGGCTCAACAACGAGGCATTTCTCGCAAGGTGCTATTCCACGCTCACATACAAGGATTTCCGAGCCATTTGAAACCTGCACCGACAAGAAGATGCGCTGTCGTGCGATTTCTTGCATTTGGTTCTGGAATAGACAGTGCGTTGCGTTTGCTGTAAACACGGAAGGCACTATCTTCTACAAGTCTGTCCAACTGTTGGGATACGCAGATGACATCGTCACGCGTTGCCATCGTGCCGTAGTGGATGCTTTCACGGCAACTGAAGAACAGGCTAAACGAGCTGGTCTTGTCCATCACATTGGACAAAACATCGCGATCGAGGTAGTATAGGAGTGACAAATTTATATTCAATTAGTTACTTAATAGCCACCTCAAGTAACTAAGTAACAGCACAAATTTGTCACAGTGACTTGTGACACGACTTAGAGAATTTGGGTGACTGTGTTGTCTGCATCTCGTCTTCAACAACGTATTGACAGGAGTTGTTCTCTTTTTTTCTGGCCTATCGAAGTTCTTAAATATTAATAAACACTAAATGCCCCGTTTTCGGGTTGTGGTTAAAGTGTCTATAGTGCAATATGAGTGCACGGATACCAAGAGAACAACGAAGTCGAGGAAAGCCATCGAAAACTATAATCGTCTCTGAGAACTCTCTCATTTGCACAAACTGTCAGAGAAACGTCAAAAAGGCATAAAGGGAAGGAATTTAGTTTATTGGCTGGGATTTACGACGAAACTCGCCATCAGAATGGGTCTACCCTACATAGTTTTTTTTCAGTAGTGACAAGAGAAGAAACAACCATGTGGTGGTGGACGACCCCTACCTGCCTTCAGTTATGCGCATCAAGTTGGATGAGGTTTGAGGTTGTTCTTCCATTATGTCTACCACCTTAAGCACGGACGTCCTCTGTTGGGCTTCGCGGAGTCTAAGGCCGCTTTTACACGGTCAAATTTCGCCGTAGCAAAAGACAGTATTTATCGCAAGAAATCCTACCAATCCTTCACACGGTCAAATTCAAATCAAAACGTCGTGTACTCACACATGCGTTACCTGCATCCGATCCCAACGCTGAGAATAAGAATACTCAAAAGTCTCTCAGAGGAGAGAAGAGCGATAACTCACTCGAAAGCAGGTATGCTTGTCCCACTCTTGCGGCGCGAGAGCCCTCCGCACTTTTCGTTTCTTTTGACCTTGAAAAAGCAGCGTGAGACTCTTCGGTTTGGAACAGTGTTGTCCATGCACTCTACATGGCCCAGAAACTTTTAGTAACAGATGAGTAGGAGTCTTGCTAGACTCATGTCGCTTAACAGCACGTACAGTTTTTTTTTGGTTGAATCTTTGCCTTCCGTTACCATCAACGCAGATAGGATCGAAGATCGTAAGCAGAAGTCTCTCAAAGAAACCAAATCTCTTCACATCCCTGCACTGTACAGCAGGACTGGTATGGTCAATGTCTTGTATAAAGCCATCAAGAGATGATTCCGACGAAGACGAGGTTCCTCTTGAGTATTATAATCATCTCTTGATGGCTTTATATAAGACATTTATCATACCCGTCCAGTACGGTAGTCCACGTCTACGTCATAGTTTTGGTTGGCCTTTTTATGATGGTATTCTTCAGGAAGATGGTAAAGAAGGCGCATGACTGTGCGTCTCCTTGCTTTAGTCCTTTTTTGACATTGTAGGTCTAGTTACCGACATTGATGGAGTAGCGCGAATTCGATTCAATCCATTGCCATCCTTCAAAATGTTTTTAGAAAGAATGTCATAACTAGACATAGGTTTTTTAGGATCAGCCGTGTTGTGAAGATTTGATCGATGGTGAACATCTCCGGCCTGAAAGCGCTCTATTAAGGACCTATCAGGCTATTCACGAATGGTTTCAGCGCACACACAAAACGAAAGCGGGCGATGTTTAGCAAACTTATCCCTCTTTAGAGGGCACAATTGAGGAGGTCTCATTTTTTGTGGATCGGGCAAACGATATAGAGATTCCACTAGTCGGCCATGGTTTCCTCCGACCAGGTTTTACAGATGAGTTGGTGCATGTACCTGCTCATCTCAGTCTCTCTGCAGACAGTTCGTCTGATCCAGCAGGTTTATTCGACTTTAGTCTCGATATCGCTTTCTTTATCTCGTATAAATCGGGGGGAGTGGAACATTCTGCGTGACTTGGTGTCTTCCTCACCGTTTAACAGTCTACAGAAGTGATCTTTCCAGATTCTCTGTATCGACTGCGACTCTACTACGAGCTGTTCCTCCTTGTCTCGACAGGCTTCCGTCCGAAGTTCGTACCCATTGGATAGTTGTTTTAATCGTTGCGGATAGCATTTCTGCTGTAAGACCCCTCCATTCCTTAATCGCGCGCTTCTCATGCTGAGAAGTCTGTGCTCATTCCGTCTTTAAAGTTCGTAGAGCTCACGAACCGCTCTTATCATCGCCTTATATCGAGCTTGTTTCGCTTATTACACCTTCACTCGATTCAAAGTCAAACCAGAGGGTTTTTTCTGCTCTAAGACAGCTTCTCTTATGGCGTTTTGACAACGGTTCATTGTTCGTCGATTGTTTCGTCTAGAAGGTTCGAAATCTGTGAAGGCTTCAGGGAGACTCGATCGGTAAAGTTCCTAGCGGTCGATTGCGATTGTAGACGGTTGGCCGGTTGGTTACAAAAAAGAAATGGTCCAAGTCGATAGTGGATTCTCTGAATGTTCGCACATCGAGAATACTGAGGCTGGTGCCAAGTCTGACGTCGAATGATATGTGATCAATTTGCTTAACGGTTGATTGATCAGAGCCAGGTCCCATTTTTACAGAAAGAAAGCAGAAGTCCAGCGGGCTGAGTCCATTTTCGGACGTGTTGTCAAGCAGGCTGTGCATTCCGATGACTCTAGAAAAGATGTTTTAATTGACCAATACTGCGCTGGTGCCAAGTCAAAAATCAATATCAAATTTCCGTTTTTATCAATATTTTAAATATTTTTATTTGGCGATATAATTGATCAACAATTTAGAAATACAAAACAAAATAAATAAATAAATAAATATTAACAAATTGAAGGGCATTATAACTTTAAGCCTAAAATGCTGTCCAAAGTGTTCGCCGGAAAGGAAGTCCAATAGAATTGTAAACTGAAGGGCAGAAATCTATCAGAGTCTGCTGTTTTGACGCCTTGAGAGTGAAGAAGTAGATTAGTTTGCGATAGATACAACTTTATTTAGGCTTACTTGTTTTGTCTCATCTCTTGTTTGATGCAGGTTTTGAAAGCCTCCCATCCTTCGGATTTTGGTACAGACTGTAAATAAAGGTTCAAAAATTCATTTAGAGTGTGGAAATAAAGTATATGATCAAGAACTACACTTCATCTTGGGACATATTTATCGTAAATATAATAACCGAAAGGATAAGTTGGCCAATACCAGCTGCCGCGATGAGATTTCTTCGTGGTGTTGTGGGAATCACACGCCGGAATAGGTTAGGAAACACGGCGATACGCGTAAAACCTAATCATGTTTGGATGGATTGGTCAAGTGGCACGAATGTTCCCATCATCACGCTTTCAAAGCCTGCCTTCAATGTGATTCCTTCAGGTAGATGACCACTTCAAAAAATCTAGACGACCATGTCAAGAAACTCGCTTTGTTGTGCTTGGACAGTAGGATCGTATTTGCTACGACCCCAAAAGTAAACTCAGGAAGGACAAAATAAAATAGTTACTCCACGACAATCTTTCGAATAACGAAAACTATAGAGTTTAATTTTGGACATTTAGCCAGCTAATGGCGAACTTCAGGGTAGGCAATTGAGACCAGTATTGAAAATAAAACGATCATGACGAACGACCAAAACGATCACAAATCAGAATCCATTTTTCAAATTCAGTGCACAACTACAACAAACTCCTGATGAGTTAGAATCGATGACGTAGCTTAACCCCAACGCCCCTTTAAGTTGATCATGATCATCGGCTTCGTGGACATATCTCTGTTTTGTAGTACTTCAATGTGTGAACTCGTGCAGTAATTATCCATCGATGCCACGTACATCAGTCAAAACCAAATGAAATGCCGTGCTTATATATTGTCCGTGAATGTGTCAGAGCGTCATAATGGGCAGCTATAACTTCAAGGTAGGCCTTCGACTACCTCGGCTCCGCAGTAAATAGTACAAACAACATCAGTACCGAGATCAAACGCAGAGTAACTCTTGCCAACCGCTGTTTCTATTGACTCAAGAGGCAATTGAGTAGTAGAGCCATCCCTCGAAGGACCAAGCTGACTTTATACAAGACCTTGATCATTTCAGTCCTGCTGTACGGCGCGGAGGCATGGACATTCTCAAAAGCGGATGAGGAAGCCCTTGGTATCTTCGAGAGAAAAGCTCTGCGTGCGATCTTTGGTCCTGTTTGCGTTGACGGTTTCTGGAGGAGAAGATTCAAGCACGAACTGTACTGGCTGTACAGCGACATGAGTCTAATCAGGCGTCTTCGGATCCAACGCCTAAGATGGCTAGGCCATGTAGAGCGTATGGACAACTCAGCGCCGGGCCGAAGAGTCTTCGACTCCGAACCCGTATAAGGTGGCGCACCCAGGTGCAGAAGGACCTCAACCAAATTGGCGTGCGACACTGAAGACAGCTAGCCAGAGACCGTGCTAGCTGGAGAGACTTGTTGGTCGAGGCCCATGTCCACCCCAGACTGTAGCACCAAATAAAGAAGAAGAAGAATGTGGTTGAATGTTCTTAGAGCTTTTAACAGTTCGGCTGAAGTTGGTATCGTTCAAAGAAATATACATTATTTTTAAATTCGATTTAATTATTCGTCATTGTTGCCATCGACATCATTTCTATCGTTTGCTTTAAGATAAAATAAGGGTACGCTTCTGATGCCCGCGGAATTCCCAAAGTTCGCTAAATTCATTCAAAAGTACGGAAGCCCTTGACCATTTTCTATGTTGTGGTTAGAATAGGTTAGGTAGGGATTAGGTTAGGTAGACTACTACCACTGATTGACCACTCCAGTGAGAGTGGCGTTAATTTTCTCCCAACGGCAAATAGTGACTGGACCAGATTTGAAAACTAAGCGAGTCTAAAACAAGTAAAATTTCCGATTACGTTATTCCTATTTCATATCACATGCATATTGTTTTTTTATAGGATTTGTGCTTACAGCGTAATTGAGCACTGAATTTCGTGCAAAATGGATTTTGATTTGTGATCGTTGTAGCAGCTGTGTTCGGGTTAACGGGGCTAAATCAACACCTTTCACCGTGGGCGTTGGACTTCGCCAAGGGTGCATCTTGTCACCTCTCCTTTTCATTTTTATATGGATTGGATGCTGCAGCGCAGCCGAGGCGAGGAATGTTTCACATTGGGAGAGTTGAAGATAAGTCATCTTCTTTTTGCGGATGATTTAGTTATCTTCACACCTGAACTCCAGTGCGCACTCGATAGGTTTGTGGCAGTATGTGCTAATTCTGGGATGAAGGTTAACGTGGACAAATCAAAGGTTATGGTAATTTCCAGAAAGCCTGTTCAATACACTCTACATGTTAGTGGAGTTCCATTGAAGCAGGTGGAGAAGTTTAAATATCTCGTGGTCTTCTTCACGAGCGATTGGAGGAGTAATACTGAACTTTCCGGTAGGATTGGTCCTATTGGCTGTCAGTTTTTGCAGAGAGTAGAGCTTAGTGTGAAAGCTAAGATAGCAGTTTTCAACTCAGTATTTGCTCCAATAACGAATACAAACTGTTGAGAGGATATTTCTTCGTGCTGTTGTGGGAATTACTCGCCGGGATAGGGTGAGAAATATGACAGTGTGCGAGGAACTCAACGTTGAGCAGCTGCTTCTTCGAACGGAAAGAGCTATGCTTCGTTGGTTTGGTAACGTAGCACGTATGTCCCCACCATCACAAGTTCCGAGGCGGGCCTTGAATGCGATTCCAGCAGATAGCCGACCACTTGGCAGATCCAGGACAAGATGGTTGGACCAAGTCCATAAGCTCGCCAGGTTACGCGTGGGCTCTAACCCCAGATGAGTTAGAGTCGATGGCGGAGGATCGAGTTGCCTGGAGTTGTCTCGTGCGTGGTTTACCCCCGCGACTCCTTTAGTGGATCATGCGGGTCAGAAGATGATGATGATGATCGTTTTAGCAGTTTCAATACTGGTGTCAATCGTCTACCCTGAAATTCGTCCTTTGCTGGCTATAAGTCCAAAACCAAACTCTTAAGTTTTCCTTGTTCTTGAAAGATTGTCGTGTAATAATTATGTGGTCGTAGCAAATTTGGTCTTAATACCCGTCATTTTAAGTCGGATACACGTAAATCCATTAAACAAGTAACAATGCAAGGGTCGCGCTTGATATTTTACAGACCGTATGCCAGAGACCGAACGCTGCATTGTGATATGGGTACAAAGATAAAATTCTTTCTAGCGTGTATTCCTTAAATGTCTGATAAAATGGGCTCCAAATCCGGAGAACACGGTGGATGCGGAAGCAATTCAAAGACTAGATCATGCAATTTTGCTATTTTCATTTATTTGTGGCATTGTGCAGAGTCTTGACAAGTGCACCTACTTTGCGGAGAGCTTTCATTCATCATAATTTTGTTGATTTTTTTGATGATGTTTTCGTCCATAACAGGCTATTTTGGGCCCGGGAATTAGGAAGCCACTTACGAATGGTTGCTTCGCCTGGCGCAGGATCTTGATAATACTCATTAAGCCGCTTTTCGGTAACAGCATATTTTTTTTTCCATAAATTTTAACCTATTTAGCCGCGACGTGCTATAATAACTTTAGTGTATAAGCAACACTACGGTAGAGTGGGGGGTTGCTCTTCTATATTCTATATGTCAAATGTAACTTTGTTGTCTTGTGTGCATTTTCAAGAACAGTTGTGATCTGACCACCGACAAGAGCGAACGTGCTGTTGAGACGACACTACAAGAACGATTCGAACTTTTCAGCCGTCCTGTTAGCTCTATCAGTTAAGAACTTCAAAAGCCATGATTAAACATCGATCACCTACCTCTTTCGTAGTAAAACAAATCAGTATGTACATATTCAGATTCATTTGAACACTGGGGCTAACGAGGAAATGCTCGGAACAAGTTCACTAATGTTTCAAACAGCCAATAGCACCAGTCTTAACGAAGCTCTTATCTGCTGAAAGCTACTACTCTTCGCAACTAATTAAACATAAAAAAAAGAAAAATTAACAAAATCAAGATAAAAGAAATAATTTATTGGAACAAAAAGAGAACTGTACACAAATAAATAGACTTAAATCATAAACATTACACATTCAAGAGATAACAAAAACAAATTTTAACTCAAACTTAAACTCAATCAAAAGTAAAAGCATCATGTTTGACTCAGTTGTAATCAGGTTCAAGGCGACCCACAAATGCATTCGTATCGTGCAGGCGATGGTTGCTCAGCATCAATATCTTTCTTGAATTCTCAGAGGACTCATTTCGTCTCTGACGCATTTCTTGAATTGCCTCCATCCTCTTAGGTTCGTCTGAAAATTCATGTAACATTAGCAATGCGTATGCAAGGTTATGTCTACAACAACCATGGGTGAGTGCGGGAAGGGAATGCTTCTAGTGACTGTAAGTTATTGAAGATTAGATTGGTTTTCGATGTGATTTGTCGGTTACATGACGGTGAGATGTTTTAGTTTCGATACGCACTTGAAAGAGGTAAGAGGGTTAGTTTAAATGGTTTTGTGTGGAGAGTTGTGTGGTGGAGAAAAAAAAAGTGTGATGTCAAACCTTCTGCGTCGTAAATTGAATGCCTTTGAAGCCGTTCATTTCGTTATTTCGTGGTGGGGTTAGTTATTTTGAAGCAGAAGAATGTTGATGGATGGCCGTGGTTATCTTTGTTAGCTTCTTTGTCATCTTTTTGATCTCCCTTTTATATCACGAATACTGGAAGATGTTTTCTCCATAAAATGCCTGTTTTGTTCTACAGCTAGTATTGATAAAATATGTTTTCCTAAGTGGATGCTTGTTTTGCTTTGGTTTGTTCGGAAACTGTGGGGTTATTGAATTTTGAGAATTTTGTGTTTATTATTTGCGGGCGCACTAGAGTTTACGAATACTCACTAGCGTCTGTGTTTAGACTACAACAGAGACCAAAGGATAGAATCGGGCAATATAGGAAGAGGAGGTCCTGTGCAGATTTGAGGCTGAAAAACGACTCTAATCTGAACTGTGTGCGGGAAAATAGGCTTTAGGGTAAGCTGGTGAGCGTTCCTGGGGAGACGGGTATAATGCAATTGGCTAGTTTGCTTGAGTGTCGTTTGCTTAAATAAACGATGCATCGGGCACAAAGAAGACACGGTTCGTCGGTGTTTGAGCGAATCTATAGCAGTTCTTCTGTGTTTGTCCTTAGGGCCACTCGACCAGATATCACCATTGTAGGGAAGTTAAGGGCGGATGTATGACATATATTAAGGTGATGAATTATATCTTGCATAAATTGACGGAACATATTTCGTAGAATTTTTGCCATCTCAATTATGTGATCCTTCGAACTAAGTGTTGAGTTGATACTCACACCGACGATGGAAATTTGTTCGGTTTTATCAACACAAGCGTTGTTCATGGATAATGACAGATCGCTTCAGTAACAGCTGAGAGAATTGAGTTTAAGACGCATTGAATCCATCGAACCCTAAATGATTATGTTGTTAAGATCGGAATTCAGTGTGGTTTTTGAATTTTTGGAAAAGAATATAAAAAGAGAAAATTGGATTAAAAGAAGCAGACAGCATCCCATTTATAAAAATGAGAAGGAGTGTTGGAAACCTTGGGGAACACCAACATTTTTTCAAAACTGAATGATATACACGTCTTGAGTTGAATAATACTTCAAATTAACCAGAAATGAAGTATTACAGAGATGCACGACTTCTACCTCTCTTGCCCCTTCAAATATTTGACAACTGTTTTTTATAACGTGTTCGTAAACCAAATTGACCAGTCAGAGGACGGCATTTATGTTATTTCGTGAATAACCGTCAAATTTTCATGAATATCAGTCAAAAAAGTACTAAAATTCGTCGATGGATTAACGGGTAATCACCTGTGAAGTCGGCTATCTCTGTAATACTTCATTTCAGAAATGAACGATACTACAGTCACGCATTTTCGACAAAGTAGTCTGATGCCAAATTCTCTCAAATGCCTTAGAAATTGGAAGCGCTTGCTTTCTCTTGCATCTGCAAAGATTGGTTCCACTTTTCGGCGAGATATGCCATCAAATCAAAAATTTGCACATGCTGTTACGGAAACCGTAAGTCCATTAAAGGAACTTCGTCGATTCAAGCAGAATTCACGGTTCTGCTTTATTGGGTTGGTCTGACAGCTGGTTAACTGGAACAAATGAAAAAAAAAACGGAAAAGTATTTCATAAGCCAATTATTTTGCAGACTTCAGCGTTTCTATGACCTTAGAAGAAGTGCCTTGGGTCGGTATTAGGAGGGTGAGCCAGATTGGCCTTTTTTTATTTGTAGAATAGGTTAAAAAGCGTACACAATGGGTTTGTCCAGAGAAGAAGTATAGGAGGAATACAATCCGAGGCAGAGGAATTGTGCGCGTTGAGATCTTTAGGTACTCTTGAAACTGAACAACTGCAAAAATGAATTTGTCCTATGATGAAATTAATTCTTTCGGTTACGGGGGGAGACAAATAAGACAAGCTAGCAGCGATGAGCAGGCTGCTAAAGAGGCGTTTGATGATAATGCGAAGCACAAACACGAAATAAACACATATGTATGTAAAGCATGCTTTAATCATTCATTTCTTCAAAACACACACTGAATTGTAAAACATTCTAATTGCTGACAGAAACATAGCCTCTGATTTCGAATTAGAGCGTGTTTCTGGTAATTCCTTTAAGGTTTAATAAAAATGTATTCCGCAATCTACCTGTGCGACTGAGAAACGAACTTCTTAATTTCACAGAGCGACGAAATTCAGCCTCTATGTACATATGTAATAAGGGTGTGACTATGAAATGTGCATTTCCAATGAGGAACAGGCGGTATAAAAGCATGTATTTCATCCGAACACTTGTGGTTTAAGTACTGTGAAACTTCTCTATAGCGGACAACAGCGGGACCATCATGATTGTCAGATATACAGTATAAAAGCGCTAGGCATCCAACACTTCGACATCCACTTCGATTTAACGAGCGGACCAAAACACACAGGTTTTTTCTCGATTCATTAAGGTTTTCTCAGGAGACTTAACAATCAGTTTGAATTACCGAGAGTCGACTGTATCTACTGAAAGATCCGCTATCTGTGGACGACTGCGTTGTATTGCTTTCTAAGCATACGAAATCACGTCCTGATTACCGGGCAGAAGAAACATCTGCTACTTCAGATCGACGCACATCACTTGATCTAGACTTGGTAAGCATACACCAGATCACCTGTAAAAAAAAATGTATCATAAATAAAAAAATATTGTCGGAAGAAAGCATGCCCGATGACTGGAACCCTTTGCATTATTTGCCCAATCCACAAAAAAGGAGACTATCTGAATTGCGCCAACTAAAGAGCCATCAGTCTTCTGAACATCGTATAAAAGATCTTATCAGCCATTTTGTGTGGAAGCCTAAAACCGTTCGTCAATAACATTGTTGATCTTGTGTGGCTTTAGACAATGCGACAAATTTAGGAAAAGAACGCCGTAACAGCAAATCGATACCCGCCATTGTTTCATCGATTTTAAGGCCGCTCATGACAGCATCTATAGAGACGAACTATACACAGCAATCTCTAGTTTTAGCATCCCTACCAGACTCGTTTGTTTATGTAGGATGACAATGGAGAATGCATGGTGCTCCGTCAAGGTCGCTTATGACATAAACGGGACCTTTGATGTCAAAAAAGGATTCAGACAAGGCGACGTGCTGTCATGCGACTTCTTTAATATTATTTTTGAAAGAATTTTTCAAAGCGAATGAGATTGGTCTCGATTATTTTGAGGGGGAAATTCTTTTTCAATTGATTTTCGATTCTGATTGCATATATGGTGCTCGTGAAGACTGGATGGCTCCGTTGGTTGAGTGCCTGCCCCTGGTTAGCGGGGTCCCCGGTTCGAATCCCAATACGCTTTTATCTGGTTTCCAAATCTGGTCCAGTCACCATATGCCGTTGGGATCAAATTAAGAGTGATAGTGATAGATAGTCAATCAGTGGTAGAAATTTGACTGTGGGTATCACAATGAACAGATAGGGTCTAAGTGTGCGGGGCGAATGCACTAGCAGCCCCTCTACTTAACCAAACCTAACAACGATCGTTACATCGACATCAACTTAACCAGAAGAGTGAAGATCGAACGATTGAGATGGTTAGGTCATGTAGAGCGAATGGAAATCAATTCTCCAGCAGGGATTTTCTTCTAATCAACCTCCGAGGTACGGCGCAATAGAGGAAAACTGCGACTCAGGTGGCGCACGCTAGTGGAAAGGGGCCTTAACCAACTATGGATGAGAAACTGGGCGCAGCTTGCTAAATCAAGTTGGCTGGAGGTGCTTGTTGGTTGGGGCCCAACTCGGTTATGTAGCGCCACCTTAAACCAGTAAGTAAGAACAAACACGTCCGAAATGTAAATGTGTCTTCTGGACCAAGGCAGACATTGTGGGTGGCTGTGAATTCAATCATCGCCGTTGTTTAGCAATAAATGATGAACTTGAATGAATGACATCTAATTTAATTTACCGAATTCATGATAGCAAAAAATAGGTCTATAAAAATGAAAATAACAAATGAAAAGAACAACGAAATCTTGAAAGAAAAGGAATTCCGACTCTTATTGCTTGAGTAGCACTCTCTTCGCAGAAGGTATTCTACCTGAGTAGCCGCTGTGAATTTCTGTATATTTCTTGTTTCATGCACCGTTTGAAAGACTTTACTCCCCAAGTCCTTATGGTCGACTGAAATAAATGTTAGATTCATTAGAGGCTCTCAGCTGAGATGATACCTTTCCCCTCTAAATAGCAGGAAGAAACCCAACAAAAGCATCAACAGGGCTGTGATCAAATCAACCTAAATAATCAGTGGATTCAATGTGCTAAAGCAGTGGGGAAGTGTTTAGAATATGATTGTGGGTTTAGTCAAAGGTGAATGGTGTTGTGTTCAGATTTCTCATCATAACATCGTTTGTAATGAGTATGTAAAGAGAGTATGGATAATTAGCGACAAGAACATAAAAGCAGGAAACACAAGAAAGTCAACATTTAATCTTAGAATACAAAGTAAATCTTGATATTAAAATTAGATATAGCAAAAAATAAACAAAAAGATTAATCAAGCATTTATTGAGAGGTTGACATGTTCTGTAAATATCGCCTGACACGGCGACAATGGCGTGATCGTAACACAGTTTTCATGCGTTCGTCCAATGCGTCGAATGACTCATCGTCGAAAAGGTCAAAATTGGGACCACTTACTTTGAAGCCACGATGCAAGCGATCCTTCATGATGGCAATGAATTCTTTAAACGACAGCAAACCATCACCGTCCACGTCAAAGATTGCGAATACTGTGTCGACTACGTGTGGGGCCAATGTCAGACCAGTGCTAACCTTGACCGCTCTTGAGAATTCCTCTGAAAAAGATGCGCAATTAGAATAAATTCACCCAAGTTGGGAATAGAATTGACTTACCCTTTGATATAGCACGATCCGCCAGAGTGTACATCCGCATGGCGATAGTGAAGTCATCGAGATTGTTGAGGAACCGACAGAAATCCCTGAACTCCTCGAACAAAATACCCTTTTCCTTCTTCACACGACCCAGCAGGCGTTCCAGGAACGAATCATACTCGTTCGTGTCCAGATAGGTGTAGCGGAGGAGAATTTTTGCAAAATCCACTTCGGTGATAGCGATATTTCCCTTCGAGAACTCACTGAACTCCAGCTGAAGAACTTCGGTCTGAAGGTTGTCCATGAACTTGTAGAAGCCTTCGTATTTTAGATCTTGAGTTCCCGTCTTACCGAACAGATGAATCTGAAGTGTGGTGTCCACTCTGTGTTTTCGTTGTAAACCCTCCTCGTCGTTGACATAAATCTCGCGCTGTTTTAATGAACAAATAAATATATTTTAGCAAGTACACATGGATGTTGCTGTGACAAGAGTCAATTGGATAGCAATACAGACCAAAGATGGATAGAAAGAAATAATTGAGTACTACCACCAATAATATAGACATCTATACATTTATAAACGACATTTAAAATTCGACGAATATTTTTAAGACCATGCTGAGAGTGCGAGTCAGCATGTTGAAATAAATCCAATGAAAGACAAACAAATGAACATACGTTAGTGGTGAGAGTGGGACTGGATTTGATTTGTATCGTCATCTCAAACGGTCAAATGTGTTTAAACAACACTTTCTAAATGATATATTAATTTAAAAAGACAATGTAAGTTAGTTAAGACATTAATGAACTGGAGGCATGCAGCAGATTTTCGTCAAGATTCAAGATACATCCCCTGGCTCCTCAAAAACGTGAGGATATGAGTTTATTCAGACCTTAAGGAAGTATTAAAGAATGTAATTAAACAGAGTTCTTAGCACATGATTAGCGAACACGAATAAGAGAGTGGTAAGGTTTTGGAACATCTAAAGCTTTTTCAAGCAGAACTAATCAGCTCGTTATAGTAGGGCACCAAATCTTAACACTTTGAAAAGTTCAAGTAAATTGTTCCTTCATTATTCGTTTATCGGCGCTACATTGATTTGTTCGTGCGTCGTCAGTATTTGTTCCTGCATGGGAGGAACGAGAAGACATAACCTTAAACTCTTTGGGCTGTTTGAGGATGTGGACACAGCTCGTCGGTTGAACGACCTCGGTCGAATCATGGCCACGAACATGAGTTCTCCTGGTAAGTAGGTCAATTCAAAACTCCTGGTTCATGGAGAAGAGGAAGTCATAACATCTGGTTTACCATGGTTGTATGGAAGTAATGCCCATGTTAAGAACGTAGTTGCTCGTGACCGTTATAAACCATACATCTGATTTGAGAAGTAAGAAACAATATAGCAAGTCGTAACCAAACTAGTAATTACAGTCAAAGAAGTGGTATGATCTTCCAAAAGGCCGTGCAATTGCTAGCATACGCGGATGGCAGTCATGGGCATATGCATAGTCTCAAGAGCAGATGAGGGTCTTTTCGAGAGAAAAGTTCTGCGTTCAACTTTTGCTACTGTTTGTATTGATGATTTTTGGAGAAGAAGATTCAACCACGGATTATTCGGAGTGTACAGCGACATGAGTCTAGCTAGGCTCACATAAGTGGAGAAGGACCTTAACCAACTTGAAATTGAAGGCAGCTGACTAAAGATCGTGCCATCTGGAGAGGCTTGTTGGCTGAGGCCCAGGACGACCCCGGACTCTAGTGCCACTGGAAGCCAAACTCGTCAGTTTGGTCACAAGGACTGTGCAGGAACTTATCTGCCAAAATTGTACTAAACTGGCAGAGGGCTTTACGATAATGTGATGATACTTCATTTTCTTCGACATCGTAGTAAGCAACCTGAAAAATCTTGGAACAGCAGAGCTGATTCTTTGTTCCTTCAAAAGGGGAATTCTAGGTCGGATAATTGAGCCTGTCTGCGAGAAGGGTCAATGGAGGAGAAGAGATTACCGGCATGAGCTGTACCAGGACGTGGATGTAGTTTGGAAGGCAAAAATCCCTCGACTGCAGTGGACAACAGCGCTCCAGGTCTTCGAATCCGAGCTGGATTCGGCTTCGAGAAGGACAAAAAGACCGAACCTCCAGTATAAAGACCACGTAATCGCTGATGCAAGACAGCTTGGTCTTGATGACTAAAAGCGTGCGGAGGACCGTAAACGATGGAAGGCAGCGATATCTCAGGCTCGGACCCTCCATGGGTCGTATGCCTGATAAGGAAGTAATTATGTATAGGCCAATATATGGCATGCACTTCATAGCTTAATGAAGGTGAATCCTCTGTGTGTAGTAATAATAATAATATTGGTGGCGCGACAGTTCGAGGCGGACCTGGGCCTAGCTTCTCAGCAATCCTTTCTGTTTGGTTCACGTATTAATTTGGTAATCCAGAGTAATCCAGAGATCCGAGCATTTGGTGAAAAACACCTTCATTAGGTCAATCTAGAGTGCAGTTGAGTTTGGCATATTGCTACACTTAAAGGGCTCTTGCGGCCAAAGAGGTCTCTACCTACATATGATTTTAACACCATGATTACAGCACGCATCCTTTCAGAAAAACTAGGTATCCCCTTGGAGCATATTTTTTTACAGTCCAACGAACATTAACTCACCCCCTTGCAAAGGTGTACTTAATATAGATCCTTGTTTGAGAAAATTTTTGCGTCCGAACTTAATTTTTGTTGAGAACGTGTTACACTGGGGCTCGAGGAATTGAAATGGCGGATATACGTTTCACAGCTGGGCAGTAAATTGTGCGGTATAAAAGAAATCTACAGATATATGTGAATTGACGCAAAATTGTATGCTTTTCAAAAATTTAAGTCCTCAATGCAAAAGCATTGTGTCATGGAAGTAGTATTTGAGTCTTCAAAACCTATTGTGGCACAACAGTCCCGGCTGGATACCGTGAGGGCAGCCGGAGACTTTCCTACCTACTTCGTGTTCGCCAAAAATCAGTTGTCGAGAGGATAGTTACTGACAGTATTTAGCTTACGCGAAGCAGGCAAAACGATATCTCACAGCCGCTATCATTTTTTTATGCTTACATGAAGCGAAACTACTACGATTAGAGCCCAGGTGGTAGTTACCAAAGATCCACTCAATCAGGTATCTTATGCGTTTATACTTTGCAAATATGTTTCCAATGACGTACGTTTTAAAATAACCCCATGGCACGCAAACATGAAAGGCACATCCCCATTTATAAGAGTTTTCAAGTTGTTCACATACGCCGGCGTTGGTGAGTTAAACAATTTGATCCGTTTGAGATGGAAGTGTGTTTCGAATAATACAAGTTAGATTCTCATGATTGTCAGCTGAGAAGACAAAATTACAGGAAGTAAGGACAAAACATAGAGAGTGGTCGCATTAGAGTACCAATACATATTAAGGAACATTTAAAAACTTCACATTATGTCACAATGATACTTACATCTTTAGCATCGCCCTTGTCCTGAACGCCACGTTTAGTTTTCCATACTCCACTGAAAATTTTCTCCATCTAATTTATCATACAAAATGTTAGTTTGATTAGAAGACAATTTCGATTGGCCGATTTATGTAGCTTTTTCCAAAAATAGACAAAAAATCATAAACAAATGAAAAACCAAGCAAATAAAACTGTCTGCAGCTACAAAATACAAAAATTGTTCGACAAACAAAAATCAAAATCAAATGCGTTCGCGTTCTGTTCAGGAACAACTTAAAGCGAAAATAAATCAATTTGTTTGTATTACTTTAAGAAATCATAGAAATCAAACGTCAAACCAACTAACACATGGTACTTACGACCTTTGGAAGGATCACCGCCTATCCTTGCAAAAACAAACACTTTTGTGCTGCTAACGAGACTCTCTTGTGAACGTGAACAGGCAAGGATATTTGTAAATATCTTTAGAGTGTTGTCACACACACACACAGCAAGATTGATAGAGTATAGAGCGAGAGAGAAGGTTTGTAAATCAACAAATCAAATAAGCGGTTTTTAAAAGCTTGTCCTAGAACAAACGGTGGGACATTAGGTTCGTTTATCGCTGTATTTGCACACACTGAAGCGGTAAACTTGAACAATTTTACACACAAAAAGATTGGCGGCTGCTTTCGATTAGTTTCTTTCTGATAGTCACTTACAAGGGGCTTCCTGGTTTGTTGCCTCTCTTTACTCTTGGCAAAAAGTAATTTAGCTTGATGTTCTGGTACCAATCGTGTTATCTAAATTATTAAATGAAGATATATTTTATTGATAAACTAAAATTAAGAGAGTAGGCAACAACTTTATTTGTTTTTACTAGTTTTACGTATTCAACTACGGCAGTGCCTTGCTCCTAAATGTTAGGGGTTGCCAAGCATGTCTACCAGGGAGTTCTATTTGGAGCATTGCGGTAAGATGAACGTGGGAACTCTGCAGCTGAATGAGCATTTTTTAACATGGACACGTGGTATCTGTGAAGTTATGTGTGGGATTCGTAAAAATATGGTAGTCGGCTGATTTAACCCTTTCGCAGCTGTTGGGACACATATGTCCCACCCATTGTTCGCAAAGTGTCAAAATTGCTTGCTAGAATTGTGCTAAGGGTAAGGCATTTGAACAGATAACCCCAGAATTGTTGATGTAAGTGCACTGACTGCATTCCGGGTCGAAAGGGTTAATTGAAAATGTTCTCCTACTTCGCTCAATTAACAAAAAGTTACGGCAGGAGATGTTGAGTTCAAACAAATGAGATGGTACAAGATAGAAGAATGCCGTCTAATTCGAAAAGTTGTGTCTTTCGTTTTGCTCTTCTCTGAGTTGATGTCATATTTCGTGTTATTAAGACGTCCATTTCGAAAGTCAATTATGCGTTTGGACACTTTTTTTTGCCAATTTCAAAATGGTTGAAGTTTTTGACCAACCTATCAGCAGAATCTAATACTAATTTTTCCGAAACCTCAAAAGGCTGTTCCAACCGAGCTGAAGTGCTTTCAAATGTCATTAGCTGTCAAGTGGGCGGAAAAGAAATAATAGTGTCAAGAACACCAGAAAATAGAGAGAAAAAGAAGAACAAAATGACTAAAAATAAACTGAAGTTCACGATGGAGGCTTGTTCGGTTTGACAACCGCGGACGGATGGACTCAAGGGGGTTCCGCCAAAAGCGCGAGGTTTCGAAACTCCGAAAGTGTGTGGCGAAACCTCGAAGGTTTGTAAAAAATTGACGAAACCTCACAATTTTATTTGGGGGAAACTTAAGATAAAGCCTAAACTAATGCTAAGTCAATTGGTTATGTTAGCTTGGAAGTATAAACTTGGAAAGACAGCAGCCACACTTAGGCCAGCATAAGCACATTAAGTTACCACACGGATCTAAGAAGATGTATTCCGCAAACCGGTTAATGTTTTTAATAAAGCGAAGAAGATGGTTGACTCTTATGCTGCTTAGTTCAGCTAGGCTCTCAAAGTAGTAGTCTTCCAGGAGTTTGAAGCTGCGGCATGAATGCTCTTTCATTGCATTTCATTGCAGTTGCATAGAAAGTGTGCAATAGTTTCTTCCTTATTCGCGTTTCTGCAGAAGTTGTAGAGAAGGTCTGGGGCGTGATCTCCGATAGCGCAGTGCTCTATAATAACGCCAATAAGAGTTCTAAGATTTGGCCTGCTCGATCTGATCAGGCTCAGCGATCGCTTATGGCCGAGCGTAGGTCAGAATTGTTTGGTAATGAGGCATCCTATGCCAGTTGACCACCTATGGTTTAATTAAGCAAGTATTTTCTAGCTTTAGTAGATGTTTTACAGTAGCGATATGCATGCAGGTTGGATCGCCAGCCGGAAAAAGTACAGAGTTTGCCCCCTTTCTAGCGAGTCAAGTCAAAAGGTATGGATAGGGAAAGGGAATCGCAGCTCCCAAGGTTACAACGGACGCCCACAAACAACAGCCGATAACCAGAACTAAGAATTCTAGACGTATTTGAAAGGAACCTCAATGAACTTAGTGATCAAAATACTGACTATCTGGTAAGTCATGTTGTTTGAGATCCAGTTCAATACAGGTACCTCATATAATACATTTCCATATGAGGTACGCCTTTATGGCCCTGTTTGCGAAAAAGGTAAATGGGGGAGAAGGGACAACCATGGACTCTACTAGCTGAGATCAGTAGCATAAATTTGTTGACATCATTGGCTCGGCCGCATCAAGTGCAGGGACACCAACACACCAGTTAAGAGCGTCTACCCATCCGATCCCGTTGGTTCGAGGAGAAGTATAGAGAACCTCAGTAAAGACCAAGTTTATGCACACGTAAGACAGCTTAGATTTGACAGCTGGAAACAGCAAGACCGTTAATTACGGAGAACAGCATTAGCTCAGGCCCATCCATAGATCATTGGAGAAGTAAATAAAATCGAGTAAACAATTCTAGTTCTATTCCTCAGCCGCCATAACATTTATGTCTAAGTTGGGATGTAGATGTTTCAAATTCGCGAGTTAATTGCAGTCTGTTCCGGTATTGTCCAAGCAAGTAAGTAAAATGTTGTTTTTAATATTATCGCCTTTCAACTTTTGTACCTATTAAACAAGCGCAATACTTCATTTCCTAAATTTCTCTGCTTGTCGATAAGAAACACATAACCTAAGATCTTCATCAAAATTGAAATTAAACAAAAACATAAAAAAAGTAAACCTTACAAATTTCAGGGTTTCATCATCGTAATCGTTGTCAAGCAATGTACCCCCCAAAATAGTTTGAATCTAAATAAAAAAAAAAGGTTTTTAAACAAAAAAATTAATAAGCAAATTATAAAGATTAGCTCGTCGAAACATGTTCTCGTAAAAGGAACAGTCTTCTGCCTTACCACCAAGAATTCATTTTTGTCCACTCTTTGATTGCCATCCGTATCGAACATGTTGAATGCAATGCGGAATCCTGATTGTGGCTCTGCATTAAGGACACATTTTAAGTGAATAGTTTGAAGGATTAGTTATTTGCAACTTACTTGTCAGAATCGAAAGCAGGAACAGATACTCCGTGTATGAGATGATTCCTTAAAATAAAAGCAAGACGTCAATAAGTTCGGAATCATCGCTGGAATGAGAAATGTACAAACCTCTGTCGCGTAGTGACCGGAACATTTTAGGCGTTCCTTTGCTCAATGGCGGGGTGACTTCTTTGCAATGTTCGATGTCAGTATGTGTTAATGATCTTCTTTTCAAACGGGCTGTTGTTTGTTGAAGGAAGAGGGGGAAGAAAGAAAGATTTTCTGTTGTTGTGCTTTATTTTGACTTGAATATACATACGTCGAGGTTCCTGTTCGACAACGGAGTCCAAAAAATCCAGCGGCGTCATGAAGAGTTGACCGTTGTACTCGACAGAGGAGAATTTTATGAATCGTCGCTCTCTGGATGTGAGTTGAACATATTTATCGTCATCTGTCTGAAAAGATAAAGGGAGGGAATGACATGTGAATATTTATGAAATCGAACTTGTAGCAGAGTACGTCCATCGGATCAGCATCCGAGAAGTGAGAAGTTGAATGTAGTCATTGGTTGACCAACGAAACCGTAACCGATAAAGTCGACTTTAGACGAAATTGAGTAAGTCATAATAAAAGATTCAGGATATCGAATTCTATGTTTACCCAATTTTATATGTCGGTAGAGTCAATATTGTGGAAGTTTGAGGAGCTTAGGGTTAGTGCGTCGATTCCTACGCAGAGGGTGCCAGGTTCGATACCCGAATTTACCACCTTTGATATTTCACGCCTCCACCTCTTTCGAGTCACTGCCAATTCTCGAAGAGTAGTCCTGTCTAGAAAAAGCTTCTCAAACTCGCCGTTCGGAGTCGGCATTAAGCTGTAGGTCCCATCCACGCGTGAGAGAACAATAGCACGCACAACACGAGTGGTTGCTGAGAAGCTAGGCCCTGGCCTTCTACGGGCATTAGCGCCACCCCTATTTTTCATTATTATATTCACATTCGAATTCGAAAGTATCAAGCAATTGACAAAGACTAACAAAACAGGAACCCTTCAAGCAACCACTGTCTTGATTATCAATGATGTTGTGAACATACTGAGCAACTTAGAAAATGAGTTGTAAATAGCCTCATTCTCCATACAGAGCAACTTAGAAAATCAGGTGTAAATAGCCTCCTTCTTCTTCTAGTGGCGCTACAGTCCTGGGTAGACCTCGGCCTCAGCCCACAAGCCTCTCCAGCTGGCACGATCATTAGCCATCTGCCTACAAGTTGGGCAGGTGGTTGAGTCTCTTCTTCACTTGTGTAGGCCATCCTCTATTGCGTTGTCCCACTGGTCCGGAGTCGAAGACTCTTCGTACTGGAGCAGTGAGGTCCACGCACTCCATATGGCCTAGCTATCTTTGGCGTTGAATTCCTAGACGACTAGTCGTTGTACAGCCCGTACAGTTCGTGTTTGAATCTTCTTTTTCAGCAAAAAAAAACAAATTCTCATCCGGGATGTCGTTACGACAAACTTTCTTCCTCAACTTCTTCCTCAACTTCTTCCTCAACGTTGGTATTTATTCCCAGTTTTTCCAGAGCGATATTGGAGCCTAGAGCTCAGAAACTGTGATATTAGGGTATACTACGTGTAATATCCTGAACACATCAGCGTTGGCTTTTCTAAATAAGCTCAGGAGCGCAAAAGATTTATTTTTTAGTTTCCTGCACAAACCATCGAAGCACACCGTAGAACTCGCTGCTCTAAAAGAGGAATCGTTTGGAAAATCGGAATTGGTGATTGATTGCGATAGTATCCATCATTTGCTCACAAGTAAGGCTGGCAATATTTGAAAGATTACTTGCGTGATTGTCAAGTTTTCTTGCATACTGCATTGCAAGCTTTATCTTCAATGGTATGCATGACGGATTCGACTCAGGACTTACAAGTTCTAAAGTTATCGCTGTCGGCAAATGAACTGAAAAGTTAGCTGCTATAACTTCAAAGTTGTTTACTGCACTAGGCCAGACACCTCTAACTAAGCAATAATCAATGTCAGGCTGTCTTTTTTACTAGAAAAATAAAAGCCTGTTTCTTAGCAAGCAACAAACTTCAAAATTTAGGAAACTCAGACTGGGTGGAATGACAGTGCCAACTATCTTGGTGTACACCTGGATAAAACATCAACATTTGGCTTACATATCCAACAAACGATACGTAAGTTAAATGCTAACATTAAAATTCTCTATCCGTTTATAAATCACAGATCAAAGCTTAGTATTGATAATAAGTTGATAATTTACCAGGCAATAATGTTCTACGGATGTCCCGTTTGGGGAAAATGTGCAATCAGCCATATACGCAAACTGCAAATTTGTCAAAATAAACTTCTGAAAATGATATTTGATCTTCAATGGCATTTCTCTACTGAAGAGTTACATTTGTTGGCAAATGTTGAAAAAGTCCAAGCCAAAATCTTAAAACTATCAAATTATTACAATATGTCTTGTAGTTTGTCAGATAGTCCTTTGATTTCCAAACTAGTCACTTAAATGTGAAAATATTTGTTATTTAATTTAAATACAGTGGACTCTCCCTAAGACGAAATCTCTCTAAGTCGAAATTTTTCGCCATATTTTACATACATTTCCCTCAATTTGCCATACAAAAACCTCTCTCTAAGTCGAACTCTCTCTAACTCGAACAAATTATGGTATCCCGTGACAATTCGACTTATGGGGAGTCCACTGTATTTATTATTTATTATACTTAAAATGTTTGTTTTCTATATCAAGTTTGTTACTAAATTGTAACGGATATCAAATATAAGTTCAGAAAGTCGGCCATTGCGTCCCTTTCCGTCATCCCTAGTATCTAGGATTTATATTAATTCCTTTTTTGTTTCAATTAAGATTTTTCGGTAGCTTTTCCTTCTAAAATCCTAAATAATTTATTAACACATTTTCTTGCAATTTATAATAAGTTTTCAGTAGTAATCTGTATCTCTGTAAATTGTCCAATGTAGTTTTAAGATAAATGTAATTTTTAGTTACAATAAATAATCAATCAATCAATAAAAAAATAATCAATAACTGAACAACCTTGACCACACACAAAAGTTAGCTCCCCTTTACAATCGTTATTCGTGACTCCATTTACCGCAACCTCAAAGTTGTCAAAGTCCTCACAACCAAAAGTCCTCAATTAGACCTAGAAGAAGTTAGCCATTAGCGTCAAGTACCTCTTCCCAAGAATCCCTTACTTTTTTGAAACTGCAACTGTTTTGTCTCAACAAAGATATTGAGTTCTGAAACCTGCCTATTCTTGCATTTAAATCTCCCACACTCATTATAAAAGTGTACTAAAAAATCATTCAAAAAGGTAAGATGGCCAAGATACTCCTGAATCCAATTATTACTGTTTACAAACATAATCGTGTCTTAAATTAAAACCTTTTATGCATTACTTGTGCAACG
Source organism: Eristalis intricaria (assembly GCA_964034865.1). NCBI lineage: Eukaryota > Metazoa > Arthropoda > Insecta > Diptera > Syrphidae > Eristalis > Eristalis intricaria. The sequence continues at coordinate 16,229,108 of OZ035873.1, forward strand.
GGGTTGTATTTGGGAACACACCCCATCTCCCGTCAAACGCTTCTGACAGCACTAACTTGTCGAGAAATATGTTCCCATCGGCAGTGAATCAAATCTAATTCCCACCACGAGTATAAATTTCCCAGTCAAGCAAGTCATCCGATATTCAACAGAGACACCAATCCCCTCCAAATAGCTCTATTAAACCGAGGCCCTCTTCCCCGTGTCCCAGCCGAGAAGACAAACGCAGCTAATTGATTCTCCCCTCCTTCCTTACAATTCTGCTCTATAAATCCACTGACTGAAGATTCTAATCGATCATAAATTCCCCACCAGCCGCCGCCATGCAATCATAATCGAATGATCTGATCAAGATTCGACCAAATTCCCTGAACTTGTCATCATTGACGCATAAAACTTGTGATTTATGCAATTGACGCTTCACAGGAAATCCAACCGAATGACCTCACCTATGCGCACATCTCCCGCAAACACACAAAACAAACATTCCCCATGGGCCATGGGTTACCCGACTCGGGCCACCTATTCGAAACCAGCAAGAGTTCTCCGCCCGGACACCCCTCGAATCAATGGCATCTCCGATGTGTACACAAGAGCATCCTCTTAGGCAATCCGTGGTGTCTTCCATTGACCTTTAGCCGTGATTCATGAATCAGATCAAGTTACCAAAGAGATAACTCAAGCAAGAGCAGTCTCTCTTTTTTTTTTGTTCCTCTCCTCTTCCTGTCTCCAGCGCGCTCCCATGATGAATTGGTCGTAAGATCCCATCATATCCCTCTGTTGCGTGCACCTACGCACCGAGTTCAACGAATGAAATTAAATTAAAAAGACATTCATCAACCGGCTGAACCCAGAACTATGAAATTCCATTTAATTGCGCCATCAAAGGATGTCCCAGGAGCCGGAGTCTGTGGCCTGAGGATCATTGTGTGCCCACTGAACAAACAACAATTCAAATCCTATCGCACGTGGGATTCAAGGTTCCCGGGATGTGCTGGTTAATGGAGCAGCATTGTACGGTGCCGTCGGACAGGCGCATACCTGTGGGACCGGACTTTTGTCAACCGCTGGCTCAATTAGTGGACACATACAGGAAAGCCTATTAATCTTACTACAATGTGTTGGGAGACCCTGTCAGGAGGGATTAAACGGGCGGGTTGATGCTGGTCGCGCATCTCTCACTGTACCAAGTGAATGGGAGCGAGATTTATGCGCAGTATTTATGGCCGACGCGAGTGCACGTGATTCGCAAGTGCATTACCTGTCAGTGGTGTCATTAGCGTCCGATAAACCGATTATGTTTGTAATTGCGATCCGTCAGTGCTTTGTGACGATACATTGTTGCGGTTTAATCGGATTTCGATTGTCATCTTTTTCCCTTTCGGATTCAATCAATATCGAATCTTGATCTCGATCAGAGTTAAGGAGAACCATGTCCCCGGTGATTTCCTGAAAGGCCTAGAATTGGTTCTCCCTTTTTTTCGTAGCCTTGAGGGAGATTCACGAGGGAAATGTATCAAATTTCAGTGAGAATTCGTTTTAGGCGATGTACTAAGGGAATGATGTGATGGGTGATCATTTTAGAAGGTCATGGGGACTGGTGGATTTCATTTGTTGCAGCAAAACCATTCACCAGTAATTATCAGAGGGTAATCAGAGGGATTACGTCAGGAAACATTTTAAATAATGCTACGTTTCTACCGAACCGAAACAGCGAGGTTCTTGAAATGGTTGAAATGGTTTTGCTCTCAATTTTCGAATCATTCGCTCTCAATGCTTAAATGTCGGCCACAACAGATGTCATTCTCTTAAATTTTAAATGGACGCCAGAACAGCTGTTTGTTGATAGGAAATAACTGTTAGAACACCAGCAGATAGAAAGAAAGTGAATGAGAAATGATAAGCACAATAAAAGTTCACTCTGTAGGCTAGGCCATGTGGAGCGTATGGACAACTCAGCTCCGGCCAAAGGGTCTTCGACTCCGAACCTGTGGGACAACGCAACAGAGGACGCCCGCGTTTAAGGTGGCGCACCCAGGTGGAGAAGGAGCTCAACCAACTTGGCGTGCGACACTGGAGACAGCTAGCCAGAGACCGTGCTAGCTGGAGAGGCTTGTTGGTTGAGGCCCAAGTCCAACCCGGACTGTAGCGCCAAATAAAGAAGAAGAAGAAGACGGTTTGACAACCTCTCATGGACTGATGAATTCAACGGGACTGCAACGAGGTTTATCACAAACCGCGCGGTTTGCAAACCCTGAAAATGGATGGCGGAACTTGGTAGGTTATGAGAAAATTGATGAAACCTCGCGGTTTCTTTCGGTGAAAACGAGACTGCTTCGCTTGGAATGTCAAAACGTTTGTTTTTTGTGATTTTTTTTCGTGATCACACATTAAAATATTTGTTACCAAATGTTTTTGCACATGAATAATATGTATTTAAGAAAAATATTATATATTTTTTTTTATACAAAAATGAGAAGAAAACAATACATTTGCGCAGAGTCAAAAGGGCTGGCTTGTGTGAAATAAAAAAAAAACAAATCACATTACTAGTTAATATGTTAATATGATGCTATGATTGAACGAAAGAATTTCAAAAATGTTGCTTTTTATAAAAATAGCGGACGTTGACACTTAAATTTTTCGTTTTAACACACATTTTTCGTAGAAGAATTTTCTCGATCGATCTCGATGGATCTCTCCCGGCATTTGACCACTTGTTGAAGTTTTTTAATAAAACTTTTCATATATAAAGTAAAAATTTCCTTTAATTTCGATTTTATTGTCAAAAAGAATTTGTCGAAAAAGTTCAAGATTATTGACATCTTTCTTACTGTATTTATCCAAAAATACAGTCAAACTTCGATAAGTCGAACTTCTATAACTCGAATATTTGATAAGTCGAGTGAAATTGTTTGGCAATAGCGCCAAAACAAAAAAACAAACGTTTTTTTGCAAGCGTATATACGCCTAAATTTCACTTTGCATGTAAAATACACTAACAACGAGTCCTATATCCGCTTAAGTTACTCATCATATCTATCGCCGCTTAAGGAATAAGCGCGGATAAAAACAATGCTTCCAATCATTATTTTCTGTGTGTTCATTCCTGAATTCATTCATTCATTAGGTTGCTGTATGTGGCTTACACCTGCAGGTGTGGTTGATGTATTAGATCATTTTTCAATTTTTTGGCATCCATAAGTATGCAATTTTTGGTATATCCAGAGCCTCTGCTATACATTCCGTTTATGTTTCGTAATCGATTCTTTTCATTTGATGAACATGTTTTTATTTTATAATTATTAAGTGTTTTTGCTTTTAAAGTGATGGTCACGTACGTGGTTTAAAGTACACAGTCACAAAACGAAGATTGTGACCATCAAAGATCAACCATCACCTTCCAAGACTACACCCCTGACTGCTTAGCAAATGTCATAAATGTCGTCGGTGCTGCCAAGATTTTATGATGCATCATTAAGCGCTGATGATCGTTTTTTTGTGCACTTCAAAATTAAGCGTATATACGCTTGCAAAAAAACACAGCTATTGTAAACAACAAATAACAAATATCGCACATGCATCTGTGTCCCCGTAGAGAGTATATGCATGTAGTAATTTATAACAGGTAAAACTGCTCTGAGATTGGGGATGTATACTAAAGTTGTAGAATCGCTCTATCTGATCAACAATTAACTACCACGAATAATCGATTGTATTATATATTTATAATTTGTATTGGCGCACAATCGACGTGCAACAATTGACTCTGCTCGATTTTAATTCGAATTAAAAGAACAATCGAATAATTCGATTGTTTTATTCGCAATCGCCCATTGCTAGTTTAAAGTTTTATGAGTAGAGATGACTCCACTCAAGGTTATTTATCGCCATAAAGAATGGTCTCGCTAACATTTTCGGAGACTACTCTTAAAATACCTTTCTTTTAGAAAATAGAAAAAAAATTTCACGATTTTCTCAAAATCCCCCTTAAGTCGAGCGAAAATCGATAAATTTGGGGTGAAAGCTTCACAACCGAAAGATACAAGTTAGAGGCATGATATCCTAATGGATGTTTGACTAACAATCGCACTTGGGAACCACTGCTACACTTTGTTTGCAAATTTCCTTTCACACTGCACGTGCAAAAAACAGAACATAGATTTTCTAGATCGATCAGAAAAAGAATCGGTTTATTGGAAAAGACTGCATTCTTCACATAGTAATAAATTGTTCATACTTCAGATGGATCCACTTAGCCACGGACAGTCTTGCTGGCAGATTTCCGCAGTGCGCATACGATGATGAGCAGAGTTTGTTGCGAAATAATCGTTCTCAGCCGGGTGGAACTAGAATCCACCCATGCCTGTTCGTTTCATGTTCAAAGATAATCCAGACATAGACAAAACATGAATTACGTAATTAAAGCAAAATGAAAGTCTCTCGTGTACACCAAGTTCACTCTTTGTTTTCGAATTACCAACCGAGACATATAATCAGTGTTAGAATGCAGCTTTTATCGCTTTAATCGCCCACCAACCTGCCGAATTTCTTCTTTCACCCACTTCCATTGTTTGCCGCAAGCGCATTTTTCATTTCTTCTTCACTTCACCCGTGACACGCTTACTAAAACCTGATTAGCATTCAAATTTACCCCGAAATAGGTACTCAACTGCAACAGCCAGTTGTTTGAAGCGTGGAACTTCTCTAGTTGTTTGTTCGTTAAAAGTCTTCTAACTGACCGCTGACCCATTCACCTAATTTTGAGCACAGTGCTCCCCCATAAAACGTGTGAGATTTCTCCCCTTCGGTGGTTTTATTCGGGCGAAAATTATACCTCTGTGCACTAGGGACAATAATTTATCTTCCCAACCAAAAGTCACGTATTATCAGTTGAAGGCATGGCATTCCTCGGCCGCGCCATTGTTTGGGGAAGACTGTCTGTTGCGCGAGATCGTTACAGAATCACACATCCCTCTATTGTTTTGTTTATTGCATCCATTGTCTTACTGTCGGAGAAGTTCAAAGCAACTAATTACTTGTGGGTTCTCATGAAATTCCGGAAGCACGCTACGCCTTCACGGGATTCTATGAAATTATCCATCGTATGCACGGGAGTGGATCTTCATTTGCTGAATTTAAATAAAATTAGCTTTTAACGCGATGTTGGCATTTCATCTTTATCAATGTGGAATATATTAGCTGACGAATTCCAGCGAACAGTAGCCTCAGAAAATAAGACTTTAGAAGGTACAAATAAGACGAAAATTATAAACGTGGCAAAGAGGTCGGTTCTAGAACTCTTGTCATCGCTAGAGGCCATTGGATGGAGGCATAGGAGAGAAGTTGATAACAAGTTGATGCTAGCCTTTAGCTAGGACAACGTAGCTTTTTCAGAAACCACGTTTCATCAAAGGAATTGTTGAGTCGAGTTGAGTCTTTACACCTGAGTGGAAAGGAAAAGTCGACAGGCCATGTACTTGAACAGGGAAATAGTATGTAAAATATTGTAGCCCACACCGTATATGAGTCTAATCAAGTTAATGTAACGCCGAAGAATGGATGGTTGGCGAGTGATGTGGTTTATACATGCGCAGAATTTCAATTAATCTGGAAGATGATAGTAGAGGATGTGAAGATATCAATATCGAGACTGACTTTCTGCCATTTTAAAGAGCGTCGACTTATGTTTGGTGTCGCGAATGTCGAACGTATTCGATATTTGACGACTTGACAGCGGTTTTTTTGGGATGGAAATTTGTCGTCGCTAGTTGTCGACATAGAATTTAAGGCTGAAAATGCAAGTGGATTCCGGAAAATCCTTTGGGCTAATGTAATGTGACGTGATTTTAGATAAGTGGAGATACTTGGAAGCAAGTGAAGATTTAGTGAAAAATCTAGACATTTAGCTAAGGGCAAATAACGTATGTCACTCTTTCTAGTTTTGATAGTAATAATAATAATTCGGGTGGCGCTACAGTCCGAGACGGACCTGGGCCTAGCTTCCCAGCAACCACTCGTGTTGTGCGTGCTATTGTTCTTTCACGAGTGGAGGGACCTACAGTTTTAATGCCGACACCGAACGGCGAAGTTGAGAAGCTTTTTCTAGACAGGAGTACACTTTGAGCATTGTCAGTAGCTCGAAAGTGGTGGAGCCGTGAATTATCGTAGGTGGTAAATTCGGGTATCGAACCTGGCACCCTTTGCGTAGGAGTCGAAGCACTTACCCACAACGCAAGACTTTGTAGAGGTAATTTATTAACTCCAAAGAATCTTATTCAATAGGCTTCTCTGCTCTCTGATCTCTATTCTAGGAGACACATTCAGTGTTGGGCACAGAATTAGCACAGGGCTTAAAATACAGTATTGTCATGTATATAATAATTCGTTCGAACACTATAAATTAAATAATAGTTCCAGCAACATCCTTCATTCATTTAAGAAAGCAGGTCTTCAGATTTTCAGGTCTTATTATAAGGGGTGCTAAGTATCCGTTGCGTAGTGGGTTAATGCGTCGACTACTACGCAGAGGGTGCCATGTTCGATACCCGAATTTGACAACTTTCATAATTCACGAATTCCACCTCTTTCGAGTCACTGACTATGCTCAAAGGCAATGCTCTGTCCACAATAAGCTTCTCAACTTCGCCGTTCGGAGTCGGCATTAAAACTGTAGGTCCCTCCACTCGTGAAAGAACAATAGAGTACGCACAACTCGAGTGGCTGCTGTAGAAGCTAGGCCTAGGTCTGTCTCGGACTGTCGCGCCACCAATATTATTATTATTATTATGAGCGTGGACACGGAATTAGCACACATACAAAAAATAATTTTTTTTTTTAAATACGATTCCAAAATGTTTATTAATTAGTTGGGTATCTCCTTTGTCGTAAAACCGACTGGGTTGGAATAGAATTCCAGCCTTCCCTAGAAAAGAGAACAAAGTTCCTCCAAATTGTTGGATTTCTTTAATCCAATAAATGATTGTACGGATCCAAAGATTCGCAATTGGATTTAGGTCTGAACTTTTTAGCTATTAAACCAGGCCTCTAATCGCGTTAAGTGAGAATCGCCTCGCGCTAGCGTTTCGCCGATAGTTTTCTTCATGTAAGTTACTTATAAACGGCTTCAGGCGAGTACACAAAACGGCAGAGAAGATCTTCAGGAGAGTTATCCCTTTATAGTTGGCCCAGTCAAAGGGGTCTCCTTTCTTGTGGATGGCATTTGTAACTATTATTAATGCATAAAAATGGTTGTCAAAACTTCTTATTTGTGATTCACGCTTTAATAATACGTTTATTATTGGTTAACTGAACGTGTGAACTTTCTTATTAATTTTTATTCATATGCAAAAATGCACACTATGTCCCACTGTCTCAGATTGAAACTTGATCAAAGTTTTAATGAATCGACTTCATGAACATATGGCTTTGTTCGTTTGTTTACCCCTCCATAATGTGTTGAAAATTGAACTCCGACATTTGATTTATTTTTTTTTTTCAAATAAGAACTCTGATTCACCCCTTTACTAAGGTGGGAAAGGGTATCAGCTGTTCTCAATAGCTCACACGTATTCACAGAGACGGGACAAAAAGCGTATAAAAAACGCTGTCAGATGAAATCAAGGGGCAAAGGAGGTAGAAGATGGATATCTCTATTATACGTTATCTGTGATATGAATGAAAAAGTATCACAGTTCCCCAAGTTCGCGGTTCGTAGTGAGGTCTTATGTATGGACCTTATAGGTGGCGCTACAGTCTGTGGTGGAACGTGTTTCTACACCAATTGCTGGTGCTATTGTTATAACACGAACAGTCCTATCCCCACTCCAGACATCGGAGGTATGTAATCGTTTTTTCTAGACAGAAATTGGACCTAGGCACACACGCATGTACTGTTACTACTTTTATCCAATGGAAAAATCTCAAACAACAACCATGCGATGATTTACCTTGAATTTCATTGCCAACGAAGAAAACTCACATCCTCACAAGCAGAAGCTACACCCACTCTCAGAACTGAATGGCTTTTACCACACGTGGTCTTTGGCACTGTCAAAATGCGTCCGACTGTTTGTAAAGTGAAAGCAAAGACCACCTTCGCACCAGGAACTCTCTATTTCATCATTCGGCTGCTAAACTGAAGCACGCGGTTGTCACCGGGTCTCGTTTTACAGCTCATCAGTGCGGCGAACATGCCTTCCAGATTTCACCTAACCAGTTCGGTAAAACGTACTTTCGGCACCACCTACTGCGCCCCAAAAAGACCACTTCCCACATGTTGCGAACCACGAAACCGAACGGCTGACCCTATAAATCCTTCACCAGATTGCGATTGATCACCAGCGAAAACGATAAGATGCATTCTTCTTTGGAATACCTCGCGATATACGGACGGACTTTTGTCGTTTTAAACGCTTTCTTCCGTTTGCACGCGAAATTCGTCATCGCACTGTGGAATGTCGCTCCTCTTGCGACAGGGAAGTCTCGACGCCTCAACACATTCCACTTGATGTACGAGGCGATAATTAAATTTATTAATCTGATTAGCAACATTTGTTTGCCAGTGTGACATCGGTTCGGTCGACACGGCCAACGCCAGCCAGCAGACAATGCCACGCCGGGTTATTGGTGTGCGCATTTGCCCAGCAGGAGTGCAGCTGCAACGTTGGCGGCCGACGGTTGCGTCTATACGTTTTCGGGTATAACCTGTTCACACCGTCTTAGATGCGCGGAGAACACCGTGGTTAGGAGCTGCCGCGGTTACGCATGCCGTTTTGCTTAGTTTATTTATCTGTCCTTCGATTTTATTGGCATCGTGAGTTCATAATTGATTGGAAGCCATGTCCTTTGTGCCACGATCACGGCACAGCAGGTAGACCAATATCGCACACAGCGGTCTCGTCGCTCAGATAAGATTTTGATTTGCGATAAGATGCAGGAGCAATATTTTAAGGGCGCGTTCTGTTCAAATCCCTGCGCCCAGTGACAGTTGGAAAACAAGGTGATTAGTTCGTTTGAATACAACGCTTTTTCGGGGATAATTAAACAAAGAGACCCAACGTCTGGCTGCGGACACGATTTCGGGGGAATTGCAAATTTATTAAATTGCCATGGTGAACAGCATTCTTGTGGATGCAGATAGAAACAAGAGCTTCTAGGAAGACGAAGTGGAACCAATTAATGGTGCGCTTGTGGTTGGAATACCGGGAAGACACGGGAGTTCTCTGAGGCGCCATATGATATTCGCAAATTGCTTGATATCATTCAATTAAAATTCGATTTGGATGTCATTCTCTAGGCATTCCAAACAGCGATCTATCAAAGCTTATCATTTCATTGCTTCGGTGGCTTAGTGATAAGGGACTCATTAACTCGCCGATAAGTTCAGTTCCATTGCAAAGTGTGTTAATTTCAAATTCACTATTCTACATACATAACTCACTGTTGCTTAGGAAACTTTTTTTTTGGGGCTCAATTGTTACACTAAATGGGTTTTTTCACTCGTCAAGTAACTGAAATGTACAGGCTGCATGGACCTAGGTCATGTTCTCAGTTCCAGGAAGAGGGTAAATGTAGTATTCATCCCTAAAGCAGGAAAATGCTCTCACGTCAAACTGAAGGACTTAAAGGCTCCGGCACATAGAATACTTTACATGCGTGAGCGTCAGAAATACTTTGACGGATACATAAAATACAGGTGTTCTTATGGGAGATGATACATAGAACAACGCTGACGCTCACGCGACGGATATAGTTACTCAACTTTTAACTTTTCTCTCTCCTTCAGCGTTGACAATCCTCACATTGTGACAATTCAAGAGAATTCGATGTTTGTGTTAAAGTTCGGGAGTTGGTTCTCGTTGAAGCAACGTTGAAAATAGATGAAAATATAAATGAATGTTTATAATTGAGTGTTTGTATTAAAATATTGTTATTGTGCATAAATAAGCAAAACATCTTGAATTTTCAATTCAAACTTGAAACTGTCATTTTAAATCAGCTGTGCGTTCAAGTATTCATTGTGTCATCCGTTGCGTCAGACACTTCAGCGTGTACGTATGCTCTGACGCAACGCAAGTAAAATATTCTATGTGCCGCAGCCTTAAGGCCTATCAGTAGCAACATAAAAAGCTTAAAATATTCATGCAATATGCATATTTGAAAACATATTTGAAAAAAGTGCCAAAATATGCAACATTAAGTGGTACAAAAATTGTATTTTTATTTTGTTCATATATATTTTTATTTCATATTCAGTATAAAATAAATGGATAAAGCCTGACACACAATAGGGCGCTGTGCCTGCCAACTTCATGTTACGGAGAGAGTGCGATGACGCACTGCGTTGAAATAAATACTCAATTTATCAGCTGTTCTTTCCCTCATCTACTAGACAAAAAAATTGTTGCCGCCTTTCTGCATACACTCATTTGAAATGTCTTTTCCGTTAAATTATTTTGTAATCAGCTGTTTTCATTTCTCAAATGACATTTGACACAAAATACTTTCAATTTGGAAGAAAACTCTCAATTTGGGAGAAAATCTCTCTTACAGCGCACTCCTCTGTCAAACTATATCCAACATGTTCAACAGTGACATGCGATGAACTCACGTTTTCCGTTTTATTACGATCCTCTCATCTCTCTCATTTTTAACTAACGCAGGCCGACGTTGTATTTCGTGCATGGCCATTGAATTGTGTGCGTTGAAAGCCAACGCCAGCGCAAACGCATTGTGCATTGTGTTTCAGGCATAACATTCTTGTTATACCTAATTAAGAATGATTTAACACAATAACACAAAAGACAACCCTTCAATCTTTGACAGGTACCATTTAAAAACCCCGCGAATATAAGGAATAAACCCTTTTTCTTGAGATCGAAGGTGCATTGAACAATATCGAACCAAAGGCAATCTAACTTGTGCTTAAATACATAGGATCGAAAAAGTCTCTAGTGGTTTTAATCCATCACTTACCCAACAGCAGGATAATCTACTCTTACCAGGGAGAGGCTGCGATTCGCAGAGGAATTAATAGAGGAACACCACAAGCGGTGAGCATGCACTCCCTTTATTTCAACGTAGCAATAAATGCCCCGTTATTAATCCTTTCGAGGTAATAAAGGAGTTAGTCTACCTCGGGGCAAATGTTAACTCCATAAATGACATCTTAGTGGAGATCCGACGTAGAACCGCCTTTGGGAACCGGTGTTACTTCGGTTTTTCAAAACAACTGGCGTCAAAGTTGTTGACTTGAAGGACTAAGGTCATGCTCTACAAAACTTTTATTTTGCCAGTCCTGCTATATGGAGCCGAAGGCTGGACGATAAGCAAAACTACGGAGCTGATTTTTGGTGCCTTCGAAAGAAAAATTCTACGTCGGATATATGGTCCCGTCTGCAAGGAAGGCGAATGGAGGATAAGACACAACCAGGATGTGGATGTAGTCCGGAAGGGAAAGATCCGTCGACTGCACTGGCTCGGCTCGCGCGCATGGACAACAATGCTCCAGCTAAGAGGGTATTCGAATCCGAGCCTCCTGGTTCGAGAAGGAGAGGAAGACCGAATCTCCGGTATAAATACAAAGTATTCGCGGATGCAAGACAGCTTGGTCTTGATGACAGAAAGCAGCGTGCCCAGGACCGTCAAGAATGGAAAGCAGCTATCGCTCAGGCTCGGACCCTGCATGGGTCGTCAGCCTGATAACTAAGTAAGCAAGTAAATTGTTTATACTGGAAGAAGCTGGATGCAAAGCTCCAAGAGACATAATGCAGAATACGCATCATTGACGCATGCGGACTTTACTTTAATCCATAACAAAATTGATGCTGAAATATTCACCAGAAGAACTAAAATTCCTCAGTTAGATCCAGCCACGCTGAGCGACTCTGCTCTGCAACTAACCGCAAGTGCGAATTTTCTGAGACTCATGATTGATAACAATCTAATCTGGAAAATCAACATCCAGCATAGTGTCAGCAAAGTCCCTTCGTCCTCAACAGCTGTAAAACAGCCACTGGATGCAAATGGGACTACAACCACGCATCGCTTACTGGATTTTCACTCGATTGTCAGGCCGACACTTCTGTACTAAACAAAGCTGGCAACTGCAAGGCCCTCAATCGGATGCAGAGACTGCCCTGTATGTGCATCAGCGGAGCGCTGAGAAACACTCCGTTGGTCGCAACCAGCACACTCCTCCACATTTTATTACTAGAATTTTTTGACAAGGAAGTAGCACCCTGAGACTTAAAAAACTCCGACTGGTTCTTCTTTATCAGCATTCCAGATCGGATTGCTTGTCTAAGAACCACACGCTGGCTGATCCCCTGGGTATCTTCACAAACGGATCGAAGACGGACGTAGGTTAGGTGTCTATTGCAAAGACCTCAATATTGCATATTGTAGTGTCTTTCAGGCAAAAACTATTGCGATTGAAGTGAGAGATATCATCATCTGTTTGGACAGACAGACCGTAATAAAGACCCTGGACACTGCCATGTTCAATTCAAAAACATCGATTAATTATAGACTGTCTATTAACGGCTGAGCATGTTAACATTAACCTCATGTGGATGCCGGAACATTGGACAATTGCAAAGCAAATGAACTCACTAGGTGTGATACTTCCTCTAACGATAGGAGATAGCCTACAATCTCCTCAGGATACACACAATCAAAACCAGAAACATAAGCATCTAGAAAGCAGCTAGAAAGCAAAACCTGCTTTAAAGCAAAGGAAATATGGCCATCACTTGGGAAGGACTTCTGGAACTCAACCCCGCCAGAACGGTGGCATGATCTTCCAAAAGTCTTCCATTGACATTATTGGTCGAACGCAACGAGCGGTTAATGAGGGATTTGTTGGCATTAAATCGGCGAAGGCCAAAATGTGTTTAGCAGTGACTGGGCGCAAAAAGAAGTATATACTGTTTTCAAGCACGGACACACACAATCAACGGCGATGATGGCCACAACGTTACCATATACATAGGCAGATAGAGGTAATTGAGGTAGTCAATGACTTCGTCTACTCAGCGCAATTAAACAGTACAAATGCCTCCAGTATCGAGACTGAACGTAGAATAATTCTTGCCATTCGCTGATTTGGGCTCAAAGCCACTGGGGTTTGATTGAGATAGACATGGCAAATCTCAACGACAAGTGAAGAAGTCCTTTGTATTTTCGAGACAAAAGTTCTCCGTTCAATATTTGGAGCTGTTTGCTTTGATGGCATTTGGGGAAGATTCAACCATGAACTGTATGGACTGCACGATGAAGTGAGTCCAGCCGGACATCTACTATGCCATGTAGAGGACATGTATAACACTGCTCCAGCACATATTCTTTGAAATTGCTACAACGGACGCAGTGGTCGTCAATGAAACCGCTGCCACACACAAGTTAAGAGGACCTCAACAAAGTGCGTGCGGCAGAACATCTCATTTCCTAAGTCCGAGCCAGGTTTCAATAAGTGACAAGATCCTATAAACGGACAGCACTCTGCTTGGTATTCAGCCATCGCATTGAATACATACAGGTGTTGTGACAAAATCAATTACAAGATGATGAGATCGACTTGAAACTCTTAAATCATTTGCAGGATTTGTAGAAAACAAATTAAAAGTTCTTCATGATCGATGAATGCATGTACATAGCCTTAGGTCGTCCTGTGTGCCCTCTAATGTGTGTTTGGTTCTTGACGCAACTTTACAAGCGATTCAGAAGGTTACAGTTTGAAATTAGTCAATGGAGGGCCACAAAAGATAGAGTAATGTAGCGTGTCATTACTCTGATACATGACACTTAGGATATCTGATACATGAGTGAGGACATAAAGCTTGGGTTTCCATTGCCAATGTGAGGCATTCAATGGGAAAGAAACCTTAACTTACAAAACTTTCGACAGAGATTTCTGTACTGTAAAATAGCGATTTTTGTTTAAATCTTGACCAACAACAATCCTCCCTCCTAAATAGCTTTGTCATCAGCAGATGGCAAGTGTGCTGATACACATACATACATTCCCTTCGAGATAACTACCACCATGAAAGCACCGATAAACATCAAAGCTTGAGTATTTCACTGCATTCCAGCAGAACTTTCACATTCGGAGCCATTTGTTCAATTTTGTAAAGCTTATTTACTTAAAACAATAACAGAGCCACTAAATGTACTTCAAATGTAATAATCGCTGTGCGTAGATAGTTGCTAATGGGTGAGTGACTATGCTTGTTTGATAACACAGCTCCAACCGGAAGAATCTTCGAATCAGCGACCTTCATTTGGATGACGCACACGTGTTGAGGAAGTCGCAACGAATTTGATTGGCATTTCGAAGTTCTATCGCACAAGCACTGACTACGCACCCCGGTCTTGTGCGAAAGCTAATCACAAGCATTTACGTCGGTTATGCAAAGTTTCCCTATGAAACCGGTTTTCCCATTTCGATTGAATCATGTGGCCGTAGCGGCGTGTCGTGATAATTTGCTGGAGAATATTGAACACAAATACAGCTCTCGAGCATAACGTGGATAATATTTGTGGTCTTTGCTCATAACACTAGACACTCGAGACATCTGCACTGCACCATCCTTTATCCAAGCAGACAGTCTTACTCATCACACCAAATACGGCAATAAGCCAAGCGCCTTGCTGGAAACATCAATGGTCTCTGTGGTCGATATTCCCTCTTAAGTTCGACCGAAACTAAACAAATAAAAGCCAATTATCTTTCCCTCGTGCATTGAACTTGAACTTTATCTTTCACACACATCAGATTACGTTCGTCGGTTTATGTGCCCCAGCCAAACAAGAATTCGATCCCCAAACCAGATTTCATCAAAATTCTGCAATCTGAACGAGAGTGACAGTTGCCTCAAAAAGGTAAACAAACCACCGACCGAAGAGAGGCACACACAACCACTTGCCTTTAAGAGAGCGCGCATACAGCTAATTTAAAAATAGTTATTCGCCCACTGGGAATTCGCTCTTAGGCAATACATATGTATAAACATACCCCATCTCTCATTTTCTTCATGTTCAGGGCTTGCACTGATTTGGATTTTAGGAGATTCGCAGCAATGAACGCGGTCACACCACCACCAATTATGCACACGGTTTGCACGTACGTTCGCGGCGACCGTTTGGCATTGCGAAAACTGTGCGCGTAACGTTGGATTTGCGGATAATTTCTTGAAAATAGAACAGTTCTAGACGACAACCGACTAACTAGCGCCATAGCTGAAGATGAACTGAAAATTTAAGAGAGCCACAGCCGTGAAAAAATGTCACCTTTTGTGTTCATACGTACGTAACGTATTGCTTCGTTGGGAAATGTTCTGAACGGGGGAGTTGCCAGATGTCAGAGAGAATAGATGGGAAATTTGTTTTGCAGTATTGCAAAATTTTTTATGTGAGAGATGTGTCAGTTATTGTTTGAAAATAGGTTTTGATGGAACATTTTTTTTTTGTTTGGATGTACATATGTACACAGAGTATTTTATGTATTCTACGGAGTTTGGTTAGCATTAAGTGGATCAAAAATTGAATGAACATATAGTTGGGGAAGGGCGTGGTTCATAAAACTTAAAACTACTTGAATAACTGTCAAAAAGATTATTCAATTGGTCGATGAGTAAGTAGGTAACCAGTTGTGAAATTGGAAGCCACGATGGAGAGACGATTACTTCTAACTCTAACAAATTTTGGTATCCCGTGACAATTCGACTGTATATATTTTATTTCATGAAAAATGGTACAAAATGATAACAATACATATATGGATTTTCACAATCGTTTTTGCATGAAATAATTAGGAGCATTCTGTTGTCAGAAGGATTCAATTCTTGGTGGGGTTAAACATAAAGAGAAAATAAATTATTTTAAATTATTGAACACATAATTAAAAAAAAAAAAAATATGGGTTACGATAGGTAGATGGGCTGCTAGTGCATTCACCAGCACATTTAGCCCATGTTGGTCCATTGTCATACCCAGAGTCAGACTGATGTACTGCCTTTGCTTTCACTGGGATTCGAACCAAGAACCCCGCCAACCAGGGGCAGGCACTCTTTTAATGCAATTTTGTTTTATTTAAAACATTTTAACTTACGTGCTAGACAAAAGTACTTAAAACTAGCTTAACTATCCTAAGAATTTACAATGTTTTTAATACTAACCAGCGGGTACTCCAAGCTAATCTAATCTTAAGCCTTTCGTCTTAATCTACGTTTTTTAGTCAATAAGATAATCTTTTATTTCTTTATTCATTTGCCAAGAAAACTTGTAAACAATTTGCCTAAACTCAACTACTTAAACTACCTTATACTAACTTAAATTCACATAAAACTTAATACTATCTTAACTAAGTCCGTAACAGTACGGACACGTGAACCAGGGCGTATATGTTGTGTATATGCCTAACATATATAATTTATACGCCGTGATGGACCTTTTTTTTGTTTTTGTCTCATATTTTTTGTTTTGTTTTATATTTGTTTTATATGTTTTTCCTTAAAACTATGTAAGCTGGCCACTATGGTCAGCTACCGGATCGGGTGGAAAAGCGGAGGCTGGTTTTGGTGTAACCACCAGTAAAATTGCCGTTCTTTTGGCAGACTCTTTCCTATCTCTAGGATCGCTCTACTGAACCGGAGGAGATCCTCGTGTGTGGGAACGACATCCGATTCGTTCTGGGGTCGCCTGTCCACTGTTCGGCGTTCGACATGGAATATGATAGGACATCCTTGTGGATCCTGTATAAGGCCACTTGTGTCTAGATAAAGGAATGCTCTGGGCGGAATAAGGCCGTTAAGGCGCACCCTTTCATGGTACATACTATTGGGGTAGTAAGTCCCAAAGATCAGACTGTTGGAAGAAGTCATAGATCGTGCCGTGTGCCTTCTGATCAGCTAAATATTAAAATTAACTACCCTGTTCAAGTTTGCCTCGTTGTACAGGACCTCGTTAGGATAGTACTTCTTGTTCTCAGACTCGTGGGTGCGATACAGATGGAGACAGCTTCTAAGACACTGCCTCTCGAACACCCTCATCTTTTCCATCTGGGAAGGACTCACGTTGAACCACAATGGACAGCCGTACACCATAATTGGCCGTACTAGGGCCATGTAGCAGAATACCTTCACTCTGGTATCAAGTTGGCTGCTGAAAAGCAACCTCCTTGCCGCAGCAAAGGCTTTTCTGGCTTTCGTCAGAGCAATATCTATATGTTTGTCAAAATACAGATATTGATAAAGCCAAATGCCAAAATATCTAACTACACTTTTCACGGCTAACGGCCGACCATGCGGGTCAACTATGCCGAACTTACGCCCGTTTTGGCGCGTATCCCGCGGTGCCCTGTCTAACGGGGTCCGGAAAAGACTAGTTTCGCACTTCTGGAAGTAGATGTGATGTCACGCTGCAACAAGATGTTTATTACCTCGATCTTCGGACCTGATCTGTACGCAACTAGGTCGTCGGCGTACGCAATTAAGTGCGGAATGGAACCTATAAGATCTGCAGTGAATATAGAAAACAAGATCGGGGAACCGATGGCCCCCTGTGGGGCAGGCACTCTACCAACTGCGCCATCCAGTCGTTTTTGATTTGAGAAAAAATATCCTAAGGACTTTAAAGCTGTATAAGTATCCTATTGGAAGAATTTTAAAGTGTCTGAATAGATCAAAATTTGAAGTTCTACGACTAACTCTACAGATGATCCGAATCGCATGTGTATACTTACTCAGCAATGGTTTAATTTTATTTAAATGCGTACCTCCCCAGCACGAGATTCCGTACTCTAATTTGGATTTCAGCAAGCCATTGTAAACCATAATTAGAACATTCATATTACAATAAAGGCTAAGGTGATAAATTTGTCTTACGACTCTTTGATTTAAATATGCTGTATGATCATTCCAATTTAATTTATAATCCAATATAACTCCTAAGTACTCAAATTTAGTAACCATTTCTACTATAAAACAATCATTACTTCATCTAGAGCTATTATCAAAGGTAGGTATCAATTGGTATCAACCGGGTATCTGGTGCATCCGGGAGAGTGATAGTGTAACACCATATCTTGCAGAATCATGCCCATAATGTTAAATATCATAAATTTGGTTTTATCACTAATTAGTCGTTTATGAAACTTAAACCATCTTCGTAATGTTTCAAGATCGGACTTCAGATCAGCATATAGGTCGAGGATAATTATTGCTGGAGTAGGATAACGCAGTTTCATCAGCGAAAGCTGTAAGTTTACCTTTGAAAGGTTGGAGAAATAACGAGTTTATAAAAACTAAGAACCGTGAAGAATATCAGTGAAGATTATCACCTCAGGTGTTCCTCAAGGATCCGTTCTGGGGCCAATTTTACCCCAGAACGGATCCTTGAGGAACACCTGAGTTGATAATCTTCACTGAACTCAAGCATTTTTTAATTCTTACACATTGCTTACGATCATGCAGATAGGATGTAAACCACGAATGCATTGAACCTCTGAAGCCCCTATTATATAGTTTACTAAGTAGCAACTTATGATCAACCGTGTCAAACGCCTTGGTAATATCTATAAATAGGGCAGCTGTTGGTTTTGAGCTATTTAACCTATTGTTAATTTCGCCACATAATTTCAATATCGCATCTTCGGTAGATTTTTTACTTCTAAATCCAAACTGGGATTCACTAAAGAAAGATTTTTTCTCAAGGAACGAAAGCATTCTGGACTTTATATCTCTTACAAAAATTTTTGAAAATGTAGGTAAGAGAGGAATGTGTCTATAATTATTGAGAATTGTGGTGTCTCCCTTGTTATGTAGTAGAATTACCACAGATGTCTTGAGTGAGTCTGGAAAAAAGCCACTTTCGATACTCACATTAAATAAATAGGCGAGGATGTCAGAGACTTGTAGTGAAATGTTTTTAAGAATACTACTTGAAATATTATCATGTGAACACGAGAATTTTAAGAACCTGATGATTTCATGTATTTAAAGTGAATTAAAGATATTAGAGAAGAAGCTGTGCTTTTGAAAGGTATCTTGTTTGATGGTGTCAATTGAATGGTAAAACGATTATTTTGGTGAGAAGAATTCTAAATTGTATTTGTGACGTTAACAAGGTACTCGTCAAGAGCAGAAATGAAGTATTACAGAGATAGCCGATTTCACAGCTGATTGCCCCCTAGTCCATCGACGAATTCGAGTGCCTTTTTCACAGATATTCATGAATTTTTGACGGTTATTCACGAAATAACGTAAATACTGTCCTCTGATTGGTCAATTTGATTTATGAACACGTTATAAAAAACAGTTGTCAAAAATCTTAATGGGAAAGAGAGGTAGAAGTCGGGCATACTTCATTTTTGGTTGAAAGTATTAGCAATCTCTGCAGGTTCAGTAACTTGTTTACTGATATTATTTAAAACAATGTTAGCGTAAGGTTTGTTTCTATTTAAAATGTCATCAACAATTCTCCATTCCATTTTAGTATTGCCAATGTTCTCAGCCGATCTACTACTAAAATATGTATCTCTACAGAGAGGTGTTTCCATTTTAAGCGCTTGGCATATTATTCTATAATAGTTTTTAAGCTTATTATTTTTAGGGTGTTTGGCAACACGAATACGTGTTTCTTTCTAATTTTTGCCAGGAATGCGGAAGTCATCCAAGGTTTGTTACAATTTAAATATTTGCTTTTTTTCTTAGTTTTTTTTTTTTTTTTGCTGCAGTTCGACATGTGAATCTGCAATGTGTCCAAAAACATTAATCAAACGCAATGTATTCAGAAGGATTCTGTGTTTTATAAGTTTCATTCCAAAATTCAAAAGTCAAGGCTCTTCTTAAAGCAGTATAATCAATTTTCCAATTCTACCTTACAAAAGTTTGGCTAGGTTTGAAGTCAGTTTTATTAAACTGAATACTTGTAAGGCAGTGATCAGTTATTTTTAGGCCAAGAACTACTGATTTATATGTCTCTTTAAGAAACAGCTAGCAGTAAAATTAAGTAATTAAGGTTTGATAGATTGGTTAGGGTTAAAACATTAGCTGAAATAACAGTCCTCTCGAAGACAAAGAGAATTTATAACGAAATACTGTGCAAGCGAAAAAAAAAACAAGACAGTATTAATAAATCAGCCCACTTAAGAGCGCGTCAAAACTCAAAATGTCAAATAACATTTGACATGTGGGAAAACTTTCGCTAAAAACTTAACCACTTAAGGCATACTCCCTTCTCGCAGTCTGACGACAAAGTTGTGGTTGTCAAAATTTAACATGATCCCGATGTACGATTCAGTGCCTTTTTCAGAATCTCTCTCCGTGCAATTCCTTGTTCCAAACCACCTTCATTGAAGTATAACAGAGACGCCCGACTTCAACCTCTCCTCGCCTTAAGATTTTTGACGACGGTTTATTATAACGTGTTCTTAAACCAAATTGACCAATTAGAAGACGGCATTTACGTTATTTCGTGAATAACCGTCAAAAATGCATGAATGTCTGTCAAAAAGACACTCAAATTCGTCGATGGACCAGGAAGCAATCAGCTGTGAAGTTGGCTATCTCTATAATACTTCATTTCTGGTTTCAAATCACGTTAAGCTCATAACTCACGTATTCCTCACTCTCTTGGCACACTAAATCTCTCAATAGCTCACCTCCTTTTTTACGTTCTGCCTGTTTCCTTCAAGGTCGCATCACTAACTTCATCAGACATTCCTCGTTTGACAACTCAAATGTGTCACTTCAGTGAAAGTGTCACACGCACACGCACAATTTGACAGTCGACCACTTACCTGTCAGATGGTAAATCAATCGTCAAAACCAATAAAAGACAACAAAAAAGAAATGCGGACAAAAAATGAACAAAACAAACCATACATTCACTGCCGATGGTCTTGCACCACGCACTGTCAAGTGTCAGGGCTTGCGTGCCCAGATGTGCGACGCGCGACATTGCCTCCACGCACTCTGGGTGGCTCAGAGCGAGTGCTCAAGAGCCGTGAACGAATGTTTTGTACTTTTGCCAATAAAACAAGCAATAAATACCACCTACACCACTGTCAAAGGACATTCCCGCTCCCACATTGGTGGACAATTAAATTAGGAGCAATAAAACGCGTTCAGCATAAATTCATCAGTCCCCATTCGGCGGCAGCGGCGGTGGTGGCGGCGGTGCTGGTGACGGTGACTGTGACGGTGGCCGGCGTACAGACGTTTACCCATGTGTAGGCCTTGTAAGATCACTATGAATACCTAAATCGTCGTCTTTATGGACTCCAGAGGACTGTGCTGCCTTCGTGGACGCCACCAAAAAAAAAAAAAGAAAAAAATCAAAGTGTCACATTGACACTAGAGGACAACATCGAAAAAAAAAAAAAACAGAACAAAAGCAAAGGACCACCCGTGCGAGATTCATCGATCGGGTCATCGGATTGTCCGATTGTCTGACGGCAATAAAATTGTAAACACTCCTCGCACTGATCTCTTCCCGACTGTCGTCCCTGCACCCACCACTCTCTGCGCTCAGCGCACAGAGCACAGCTCAAGACCAACTTCGGCCCTGGCGGACATGTGTCCCTGTGCGCCCTTTTGTGGTGTAAATTAAATGACAGATAAATGTGTTGAGCCTTAATGGTAGTTGGCGCTTCGCCTGAGATAACAAGATAACACGCATGTTGGCGGGCGAGTCGGCACTCGTCGTGGGATAGAGCACCTTATCCAAGTGCGGTGGTGGTGGGTCATATTACAAGCGTCTAATGGAGAGCATTGGTATCTTTTCGATTTCATTAAGTTGTTGTTGCATCCTTGGACGTGCTTAGTGCCCGCGCTATCAATCACCAATTGGTGGTCATCGGTCTACGGTCGTCGGTCGACGTTGTTCGCAGTCAGTTCTGGAATTTGGTGGCGAGCATCATCAGTTTTTAATGGATGCACAGGCTAATGGTGAATGTTTGAAAATTAATTTGAAAACATTGTAACATGAGCCTAACGGCTGACAGAGAAATATGGTTTTGGTGCTGTTATTACTGTTTTATCGCTGCTGAGGATGACTCGCAGGACGATTTAGCTAATTTTTGTGGATGTCATTTGATCATTTGATCATTTGGCAGACAGCTGACTTAACGACATCTGCGCGAAATTTATGACCCTAGAGGGGGATCACATTCGGAATGACTTTTAGGAACGCATTAAAGGTGCATTGATGGTTGGTTTTATGTCGATTAAGGCGGAGTGTTGTTTCAAAGTCGGTTAATCTGATCGAACTCAGCTGGGCTTTGCTAAAGTTTTACGATCGAAACTTTCATTTGGACGGCTCTCTATTGAGTCTTGCAACGGGCTGTGTTCGGTGAGACGAGGTGAATGGTTGCTAGTTGTTTGACAGATCACATGAAACATGAGTCAAAGGGGGTTTGAAAATATTGGGTCCATCATGGAAATGTCTTAAGTTCTCATTTCTCACGGCTTGTGTGGAAGCTGATATTGCCGAAAGGGTACAACGAGAAACGCCCTCTTGTAGGACTTGGATCAATTTGAATTTCTGAATTTGAGCCTTATCGTAATTTAGTGTAGCATTTTTTACTGACTATCGCCCGGAGTTAGGGAATCATGAAATCCCAAATCCAGTCGATGCAGTAGTCCTCCCTCCTAGCATTGAAGAAGTCGGCACAGCCATTAAAAAGCTGAAGAACAACAAAGTCGCAGGCTCAAATGGCTTACCTTCAGAGCTCTTTAATGACGGTGGCGATGATCTGGTAAGGAGTCCGAAAACATGCCCGACGACTGGAATATCAGCTCCATATGTCCCATCCAGAAAAAAGGCGATCCTACCTCTTGCAACACCCTTATAGATATATCCCTGCTCAACGTCGCCTACAAGATTCTGTCCAGCGTACGCTATGAACACCTAAAGCCATTTTTCACAGCACTAGTCGGCTCGTACCAGTGCAGCAAATAGGCTATAGAGCAAGTCTTCACACGAAGTCAGGTCCTGGAGAAGACAAGCGAGCTTCAAATCGATACGCACCACCTCTTCATCGATTTTAAAGTCGCATACGACAGCATTCATAGCAAGGAGCTATTCAATGCGATGGCCGAATTCGGGATCCCAGGAAAACTGATCCATTTGTGTCGCACTACGCTGACAAATACGCGATGCACCGAGCAGTTCGCCTTGAGGTCTGCCGAGCCATCTGAAACCTCAACCGGATTTCGGCAAGGAGATGCGCAGTCGTGTGATTTCTTCAATTTGGTACTGAAGGAAATAATGCGGCGGGCGGCTGTATACAACGAAGGCACTATCTTCCACGAGTTAGTCAATCTTTTGGGATATGCAGACGAAATCGACATCGTAGCATTTTCTGAACGTACCGTAGTGGAAGCATTTACGGCAATTGGAGAAGAGGCGAAGCGAGCAGATTTTGAGGTCAATGGGGATAAGACGAAATGTTGTCGAGCAAGAAATGACTGGCCGCATACCCCCTAGGGCAAAACATTACAATCGACAGCTACAAATTCGCTGTAGTAAAGAAGTTTGTCAACCTTGGGGCAAACGTTAACTCCATGAATGACATCACAGTGGAGATCCAACGAAGAATCGCCTTTGGCAACCGGTGGTACTTCGGTTTGTCAAAACAACTGGCATCAAAACTCCTGACTCGAAGGACCAAAACCGTGCTCTACAAAACTCCAAACTTTTTCCAGTCCTGGAGCAGATTTCGGCACGACGATAATCAAAACTGCGGAGCTGATTCTTGGTGCCTTCGAAAGAAAAATTCTACGTCGGTCACATGGTCCCGTCTGCGAAGAAGGCGAGTGGAGGAGAGGACATAACCCCGAACTCTACGAGCTGTACCAGGATGTGGATGTAGTCCGGAAGTTAAGAATCCTTTGACTGCACTGGCTCGTCCACATCGAGCGCATGGGCAACAATGCTCCAGCTAAGATGGTCTTCGTATACAAGCCTCCTGGTTCGAGAAGGAGAGGAAGACCGAATCTCCGGTATATAGACCAAGTAATCGCGGATGCAAGACAGCTTGTTCTTGATGACAGGAAGCGGCGTGCCCAGGACCATCAACAATGGAAAACAGCTATCGTTCAGGCTCGGACCCTCGATAGATCGCCAGGCTGATAAGTAAGTAAGTAAGTATAGCCCGTATCTTACACATGAGCTGGTGCGTGGCCAGTTTCAGCTCATCACCAGCTGTGATAAATAGTTCCACAGACAGTCCGTCCGTGCACCAGCAGCTTTATTCGACTTTAGCCTCGACATCGCTATCTTGACTTCGTCTAAGTCGGGGGGACGGAATTCTGGGCGTATACACGGGAAATAAAAGACCTGGAACTTTTTTTTCTTTATATATATCTTATACATTCATTACACCTCTTTGCCCATCTTCAGCTTACGCCCAGAAGCCTTTTTCTATCTATACATTTCACACACGGCCCTGGCTTAAGTTAGTAATACATCCAATACTTAAGTAAGCGGTTTTGTTCTTTAGATCGAGGTAGCAACCAAAGCAGTGAGTTCTTCGTTAAGAGTTAAGATATAGTAACGGTAAGGTTCAAGCGTGGGTCGCCGTGGCGTAGTGGGTTAGTGCGTCGGCTCCTACGCAGAGGGTGCCAGGTTCGATACCCGAATTTACCACCTTTGATATTTCTTTCGAGCCACTGACAATGCTCAAAGAGTATTCTTGCCTAGAAAAAGCTTCTCAACTTCGCCGTTCGGAGTCGGCTTTAGACTGTAGGTCCCTTCCACTCGTGAAAGAACAATAGCACGCACAACACGAGTGGTTGCTGAGAAGCTAGGCCCTGGCCCTCTACAGCCCATAATATATTATTCTATTCACATTCGAATTCGAAAGTATCAAGCAGTTGACAAAGACTAACAAAACAGGAACCCTTCAAGCAACCACTGTTGTGATTATCAATAATTGTGTGAACATACTGAGCAACTTAGAAAATGAGTCGCAAATAGCCTCCTTCTTCTTCTAGTGGCGCTACGGTCCTGGGTAGACCTCGACCTCAGCCCACAAACCTCTCCAGCTGACACGATCATTAGCCACCTGCCTGTTAACGACAAGTTGGTTGAGTTTCTTTTCCACTTGTGTACGCCATCGATTTTGTGAGCCTCCCCCATTGCGTTGTTCCACTAGTTCGGAGTCGAAGGCACTTCGTGATGGAGAAGTGTGGTCCATGCACTGTTTTTCCGGCAGAACTGCAAAAAGTTGCAGACTTAATCTCGACCTGGCTGGTCAACATCTGTCAAGGATGTTTAGATATTGGCCACGTACCCACAACTTGGAGGACGCCCAATGTCGTCTTCATACCCAAGACTGGGAAATGCTCACATGTCAACCCAATGAATCTTCGGTCTATAGGCCTTATCCTCCTTTCTTCTGAAGACCTTGGAAAAATCGTGATCGATGTATTCATCCGACACTTAGTCACAGACAAACTGTCGATCTCTCAGCATGCTTGCAACAAGGGCAAATCTGTGGAAACAGCCGTGAACTCACTTGTTGGCACTATAGAAAGATCTCTCGATTTCAAGGACTGCCTTTGTCGATATCGAGGGAGCCTTTAATAAGATAGAACCTCACGCAATAACCTCAGCACTCAACAGACTTGGGATCGAAAAGCCTAAAGTGACTCTTATCCACCGGCTTAGGAATAACAGAGTGTGGTGATACCACTATCCGCAAATCTGTGAACAGAGGCACAC
Source organism: Eristalis intricaria (assembly GCA_964034865.1). NCBI lineage: Eukaryota > Metazoa > Arthropoda > Insecta > Diptera > Syrphidae > Eristalis > Eristalis intricaria. The sequence goes on from OZ035873.1 coordinate 16,254,839, forward strand.
CGCAGGGTGGTGTACTCTCCCCTCTACTGTGGAACATAGTGGTTAACGAACTACTTGTGAAACTTGAGGGGACTGCGTGTCATAGATGACATTGCCATCGCAGCATCTGAGAAATATGTATCCACGATCAGGGATATTATGCAACCTGCCCTGTCCAAGCTAGTGAAATGGACCAGCAAATGCGGCCTAGGTGTCAATCGGCAAAAAACAGTCCTCTTTACTGTGAAGTATAAGATCCCTAACTTTGACCTTCCCACACTATGCGGGACCCCCTTGGTGCTGAGCGACAGCGCTAAATTCCTACGCCTTATACTAGACACGAAGTTAAGCTGGAAGGTAAATATCCAGGAACGTGTCAACGGCTCTCTACTGTGGTCAAAGGGCCTTTGGGTGCAAATGGGGACTGCAACCCCGAGTGGTTCACTGGCTATTTCAATCGGTAGTCAGACCCATGCTGCTGTAGGGTGTCGCAATTCGGTGGACCGCATTCGATAAGAGAATCAACATCACTCCACTCGCTAGAGTGCAGAGGATGGGTTGCGTATGCATTAGCGGGGCGCTAAGGACTACCTCCGGGGTCGCCGTGGCGTAGTGGGTTAGTGCGTCGGCTCCTACGCAGAGGGTGCCAGGTTCGATACCCGAATTTACCACCTTTGATATTTCTTTCGAGCCACTGACAATGCTCAAAGAGTATTCTTGCCTAGAAAAAGCTTCTCAACTTCGCCGTTCGGAGTCGGCTTTAGACTGTAGGTCCCTTCCACTCGTGAAAGAACAATAGCACGCACAACACGAGTGGTTGCTGAGAAGCTAGGCCCTGGCCCTCTACATTATATTATTATATTCACATTCGAATTCGAAAGTATCAAGCAGTTGACAAAGACTAACAAAACAGGAACCCTTCAAGCAACCACTGTTGTGATTATCAATAATTGTGTGAACATACTGAGCAACTTAGAAAATGAGTCGCAAATAGCCTCCTTTTTCTTCTAGTGGCGCTACGGTCCTGGGTAGACCTCGACCTCAGCCCACAAGCCTCTCCAGCTGGCACGATCATTAGCCACCTGCCTGTTAACGACAAGTTGGTTGAGTTTATTTTCCACTTGTGTACGCCATCGATTTTGTGAGCCTCCCCCATTGCGTTGTTCCACTAGTTCGGAGTCGAAGGCACTTCGTGATGGAGAAGTGTGGTCCATGCACTGTTTTTCCGGCAGAACTACAAAAAGTTGCAGACTTAATCTCGACCTGGCTGGTCAACATCTGTCAAGGATGTTTAGATATTGGCCACGTACCCACAACTTGGAGGACGCCCAATGTCGTCTTCATACCCAAGACTGGGAAATGCTCACATGTCAACCCAATGAATCTTCGGTCTATAGGCCTTATCCTCCTTTCTTCTGAAGACCTTGGAAAAATCGTGATCGATGTATTCATCCGACACTTAGTCACAGACAAACTGTCGATCTCTCAGCATGCTTGCAACAAGGGCAAATCTGTGGAAACAGCCGTGAACTCACTTGTTGGCACTATAGAAAGATCTCTCGATTTCAAGGACTGCCTTTGTCGATATCGAGGGAGCCTTTAATAAGATAGAACCTCACGCAATAACCTCAGCACTCAACAGACTTGGGATCGAAAAGCCTAAAGTGACTCTTATCCACCGGCTTCTGAATAACAGAGTGTGGTGATACCACTATCCGCAAATCTGTGAACAGAGGCACACCGCAGGGTGGTGTACTCTCCCCTCTACTGTGGAACATAGTGGTTAACGAACTACTTGTGAAACTTGAGGGGACTGCGTGTCATAGATGGCATTGCCATCGCAGCATCTGGGAAATATGTATCCACGATCAGGGATAATATGCAACCTGCCCTGTCCAAGCTAGTGAAATGGACTAGCGAATGCGGCCTAGGTGTCAATCGGCAAAAAACAGATCTAGTCCTCTTTACTGTGAAGTATAAAATCGATAACTTTGACCCTCCCACACTATGCGGGGCCCCCTTGGTGCTAAGCGACAGCGCTAAATTCCTACGCCTTATACTAGACACGAATTAAGCTGGAAGGTAAATATTCAGGAACGTGTCAACGGCTCTCTACTGTGGTCAAAGGGCCTTTGGGTGCAAATGGGGACTGCAACCCCGAGTGGTTCACTGGCTATTTCAATCGGTAGTCAGATCCATGCTGCTGTGGGGTGTCGCAATTCGGTGGACCGCATTCGATAAGAGAATCAACATCACTCCACTCGCTAGAGTGCAGAGGATGGGTTGCGTATGCATTAGCGGGGCGCTAAGGACTACCTCCGGGGTCGACGTGGCGTCGTGGGTTAGTGTGTCGACTCCTTCGCAGAGGGTGCCAGGTTCGATACCCAAATTTACCACCTTTGATAATTCACGGCTTCCACCTCTTTCGAGTCACTGACAATTCTCGAAGAGTGGTCCTGTCTAGAAAAAGCTTCTCAACTTCGCCGTTCGGAGTCGGCTTTAGACTGTACGTCCCTTCCACGCGTGAGAGAACAATAGCACGGACAACACGAGTGGCTGCTGTAGAAGCTAGGCCCAGGCCCGCCTCGGACTGTAGCGCCACCCATATTATTATTATTATAAGGTTCAGGCGAACCTTATCGGATAAATTAAAACAATCTGTTTTTAAATATTGTTAATTTTATTTTTTTTTTTTTATTATTTAACAACTATTGTTGTCTTCACTTATTATTTGCTTATTATCCAAACACTTTATAATTCTCACTTAAGCTGGGCGAAACACGTCCTTACCAACTGCTAGTACAAGAGGGAGAGATCGAGCGTCCTCAGAACAACCAATACCAAGCTCGAAACCAAGCAAGCTATCATACGGTACTTAAGGCTTAATATCGAAGCGCCCAAGATTGGCCCGGTTGCTATGCAGCATTCAAGCTGAAAAGCTGCTCTCCAACTTTATCTTAAGGACACAAACTTATTTAAATCGAATTTATTATATATATACACCCTAGACACCACACATAGATCTTTCGGTTGATTCATTGACTACTGCATTATCCCCGACAACATCGCAAAAACATGGAAAAACTGAGTTTTCCAATTCTGAAAGTCAGAAAGTCTGATCATTGTGCTCTGGGGTAGCAAGACTATGCTATACTTGGTCTAGTCTTCTGACTCATCACTCCGCAATTCGGTACACTTTACAAACAATATATATTTTAGGTATACATCAAAGTTTGCATAAAAAAAGGATTAATATTTGCGTGTTATTGGCGGCGGTTAGCATCAGAAAACGTTATATAATGGTTCTCAATAATCGATTTCGTGCAGTCAAGGATTTATTAGACATATCAAATATTCCCCGTCTATCAATAAAAGGCCATAAAAATTGGCATAAAATCCTATCGTCCTATAAAAGACCACTTATTTCTCCAAAATATCGACACGCAAGACTACAGTCCGCTAGGACGTGCCTCAACTGCATTGATGCCAAATGGAACTATTTTTTGACGAACCGAAAATTATGTTTGTAGCTTAATCTGAGCGATTTTATCCGCTACGGAGTCCGAAGGCGGAATGCTTAAGTCCTCGATTGGCCAAGTCCATAACAGTCAGGGACAGTGGTGGGAATGGAGTCTGTCTAAATTATACGTTCAGTGGTAAAGAGAATGGTTCGAGCTTCGGTTTCGACCGACACTGTATGTACATATATGCTGCAGGAGTAACGAACTTCAGGTCTGAATCAATCCGCAGAGAGGTCCTAAATTTCTCTCAGTACTATTTATTAGACTCTTAAACCACTCTTCAAACTTCATCACCTGTACCTATCCCAAATTATCGTTAACGTACGTTCAGATGTCCTGTAATCCCAAATACACTATTTTCGATAGCGATTTACCCGTTCACTGATGCGGTGATTCGACCATTGAATTCGGACAATTCCATTGCATTCCAGGCGGGATATAGTATTGACTCGACGATAACTTCTTTGTGGTCGAAGATCCGCAAGAAAAAATGGAGGTACTAGGCGCGATCTCCCAAGAGATGTACAAGGTGAATGAGAGCGTTCGCCCGAACCACGACTTGGATAACCGCGTACTGGCTAGCAACTCTCAACTGCGAGAAGACATGCAGCAATGGCGATCTGAGAACACTGGCTTTGTCGTGTTCAATGATGATAACATGGCAGATAATGCCATCGCCGACGAAGGGGTTCACCCCCCGTTCATATCAAAGACAGAACTCCAAGTGGTCTTCGAATCATTAAAGAAGAAAAAGTCTGTTGGAATCGACGGGATCTCCAACATTGTGGTAAGACACCTCCCACAGGAAGTGGTCAATATGCACACAATCCTGCTTAACAATGGTCTGAATAATGCACGTTATCCGAAGCATTGGAAAACGGCTATTGTGCAACTCACATCCAAGAGAGGAAAAGATTCTTCGTACCCTTGCAACCTCCGGTCAATTAGTCTCCTTCCGAACATCAGCAAGGTATTCATATTATATATATATTATATATTATCATCAGCAAGGACAAACATATTGTTCCGGATAGCCAATTCGGTTTCAAAGCGGGGCATGAAAATATTCATGCCGAGTCGAAACTGGTGTCGGATATCCAATGGAACAAAAGCCAGAAACAATGTACGGGTGCCTGCTTGATTGACCTGGAGAAGGCCTTTGACACCGTATGGTTAGAAAGTTTTTTTTACAAGCTCGATCGGCTAGGCATTAGCAAACCACTGCTGTATCTACTGTGTAACATGCTTACCGGTAGACGGTTCGTAGTCAAGAATGGCAACGTGACCTCCACAGGTATATTCCAAGTTAAAAATGGTCTCCAACAGGGTGCCGTTAATTCGCCGATCCTGTTAAACATTTACTTGAGCGATCTGTTAAGTTCTCTTCCTCATGCAATTGCGTACGCCGATGACTTGATCGTGTACAGATCAGGAAATCACTACTCTCACGCAGGGTGACTTCGATTCATTCATGAGAAGTTGCGATGACGAGAAGTTGATACTCAACTTTTTGAGTCCTCAACTGGAAGTTGAGTATCAACTGGAGTCCTCAACTGGAAGTTGAGTATCAACTTCCGGAAGTCGGAAACCATTCTGTTCAGGACGCCGTTATATAAGGCCTCGGCGGATACGAAAAAGAATTGGCGAAAGATCTCAATCGTTGGACCACACGGGGAACCACTGGCGCAAAGGACTGTAGTCAGATACCTCGGGATTTGGCTAGATCAATATCTATATTTTAACAAACATGTAGATGCTGCTCTGGCTAGGGCCCGAGGCACTTTTGCCCTCACAGAGAGACTGTTTTACAACAGCCAACTCGATGCGAGGGTGAAGGTTATCTGCTACATGGCCCTCATGCGGCTCTATGGCTGTCCCGCGTGGTTCAACGTGAGTGCAAGCTTAATGGAAAATATTCGGTTGTTCGAGAGGGCTTGCCTTAGGGCTTGTCTTCGCCTTTATAGAACTCCAGAGTCCCAGTACATAAAATTCTGTTCCAATGAGGTCTTATACAACAGGGCAAACCTGATAAGAGTGGACAATGTCCTGTTGAAGTTGATTCGAGGTCATACTGCTGGAGCGATGAACTCGTCCAATAACTTGATCTCAGGGGCTTACTAAACCAATCCAGAATACCACGAAAGGGTACGGCACAATGGCTTCGTCCCCCCAGAAGCCTTTCTCCATTTAGACAAGAACGGACTGTTACAAAATCTAAATGCGGTACCGCTCATCTTCCACATAGCCCCTTCAACTGTGGATGGGCGACTCAACCACGAGCGTTCCGTCGCACAACGAGCTGAGGAGGGTCTCCTCCGGTTCAGTACTCCGGTATCAAGGAGAGAAGTTCGGGATGTTACAATGTAACATCGAAAATTCTGGTGGCTGGGGAGCGAGAGAAATCCAGCGTCGAACCCATTAGACCCCGGTTAGAAAGGGTAGTTCAGACCCCCTCATGGGGAGCAGTCGGTCACTGTCTTGCAGGAATTAGATGCAAATTTATAAGCTGCTACTTACGGCCGGCCTACATAGCCTAGGGTAGTTTTTAAGGTAGTTGTAAGATGTAAATAAAAAAAAAAATATTGTATTCACATGCGTACACCAATGTGTACCCATGTGTATACAGTGTATATATTAAGTACATCTATAGACATGTGTCTATACATTCATATATACGTATGTATATGTATGTTGTTTAGCTTAAGTTAGTTTAAGTTATTTTTAAGGTAGTGTGTAAGTTAGCATATAAGTTTTAAGTAAATACAGTTCAGTAATTAAGTTTTTTTGTTTAAATTTTTCTTAATATTAAGTTGTACAGATAAAGTAGTTATTCTTTAAATGCATGGATTTTTAGTTTAAGTCGAAAGACATAGGATAAGATTAAGTTTAGCTTAGGGTGCCCGCCGAGGACCAGTAAGATATATGTATAGTAATACTGTTCGTCCAACTAGTTTTAAGAATTTTTGTCTAGCATGTAAGTTTATTATGAATTTGAAATAAAAATGAATTAAAAAAAAAAAAAAATTGTATTGACTCACTAATATGTCCGCACTTGCCGGTGTGGTCAGATCACAACTGTCCTGAGACAAGATTAGACAAGCAAACAAGACAACAAAAGATAAGAGCTAAGATGCTTGCCATGCGCTATACCGTACGCGGGAGTTTCCCAGTGCGGAACTGAGGAACTGCAATTTTGTAACCGTGTCTTCTAGTCAAATTACACCCAATATATTTCTTGGATAATGACCAAGCAGCCATATAGTCTGTTGCCACTTTTCTTCACATTGAAAACTAGTACAGGAATGCTGGGCTGAAGCAGCGTCGTCGTCGAAGGCCAGCTCAAAATGCATCTTATCTGGGTTCCAGGTAACGGTGATGGAGAATCCCGTTGAATTGGCAAGGCAGGGATCTGCTCCTTAGCGCTCACTTGCGGAGGAAGTGTACATCCCATTGCCAGGAGTCCAGCTTACGGTCAAGACTCCGGCTAGCTTCTATATCAACCACTAAGTTTGATAAGCTTTTTTCTAGCCAAGTGTACTCTTTGAGTAATGACAGTGGCTCGGAAGAGGTGGAGCCGTCCAATGGTGATCTGATAAGGCTATCTCACCGAAAAGTGAAACTAATCCTTGCACAATGCAGATGAAAGCAAAATCGTTTTGCTTGATAGATATTTGTAAGGCATTTAGCGGAGGTCGGCATTAAGCTCTCTGTGTGCCTATGGTATCGATGAATCTTTTCTTCTATGGATGAGAAATTACCTTTCGAGCCGTTCACTTCAATTTGTTTTGGATGGGTTCCAATCGCATATCCAGCAAATGAATGCTGGTATTCTCCAACACTCTTCCTCATTTTCACAAATGATCTCTTGTCTGCTACTTTTAATACAATTCATTCCTTCGCTGATGGCAGAGCCCTCAGCTTTTCATATTCTTTTCAAGACTCTCGACCCCGATTGGAAGATAGCGTATGTTAAGCACATTGAATTCCGTTCTTGACGGCATAATTGACTGGGGAAAGAACAATAGAGTGGAAGTCAATGCTTCAAAAACTCAATGCTGTCTGCTGTCACTCAAGCGATAATCAGCCATTATCCATGAATGGCGCTTGTGTCGATGAAACCGGAAAACTGTCCATCCTTGGTATGTGTATCAACACAACACTTAGTTGAAACGATCACATATTTGAGGTCGCCAAAAAGGCTGCAAAATGCTTGGGTTTCCTTCCACGATGCAAGAAATATTTCACCCCCTCTGATTTGGCTTCAATTTATAAGGCTTACATCCGCCCCAAGCTTGAGTACAACGCTCATATCTGGTGTCTGGTGTCCCCAAGACCACCCTGCACCTACTAGAGAGAATCCAAAAGCGAGCGATAAAGCCTATAGGAGTCAACAGTATCGCAGAGTCATTAGACTCGCTTCAACACCGCCGTTCCGAGTCATTGTCCATGTTTTATCGCTATTTCAACAAACGATGCCCAAGTGAGCTAGCCAACTGCATTCCTCCTCTCCATGAATTCACCCGCAGTACCCGTCTAGCCAGGAATGCTCATCTGTATACCATTAAGCCTGCTTTCGGACGTACAGTTACCATTAGCGAACTCTTCGCAGCCTAATATTTCCCACAGACTACAACCCGCAGTTATTTAAGACCAATGTTCACAGGTCCTCTTCCTTCCTTCCTCTATACCTTCGGGCTGTGCTGTGTCTTGATTTGTGAATTGTGTTTGAAACCAGAACCCAGAGTCGACGCATCGACCCACTACGTCATAGCGGCCAGTAGGCTTTGGAGAAAAAATGACAAAACATTCGTCGGACAGGGCTCATTCTCCAGCTCTCCCAAGCAGATCCTGACTGACTTGCATTTCGCACATCGAATATATTTTCGATTTGACGTCCCACTTACCTGAGACCAACACTCAAGGATTAGCAACCGTCCCGTCATCATCCAGTGGACCGTGAAATTTGCCTAGACACCCTGTTCACTCAGACGCCATCTCGCCCAAAGTCACAGCAATTGATTACCCACCCCAGTGTCGACTGCTTGAACTCCCACCCTCAAATCTAATCGCCTCCCGAGGCATGTTTCCTAAATTGGCACACAACACCTCAGACAACTGGGTTAAGTTCAGCCGCTCCCCCAAGTGGCACCCACGTCCCTGCTCCCAGCTGTCGTACTCGCACTGCAACGAATCAACACCCACCCACACTAATTGCAAAGGGCATTGGTCCCATTCTGATTGAATCCTCCCACGTCCTCGTCAGCCTGGAAACCAAACAAGGTTAGCATTCCACACGAACCGCTTTCCACCGTCGATAGCCACTGCCCGAGAGCCTCCAGCGACGAAAGGCAATGCGGAAGTTGTCCTCCGCTCTAGTGCTCCGCACACTGCACACCTTCGGCCGACCCCTCCCAGTCAATTGGAAAATTAATTCGTTAAGGGGCCACTGAATGTTGAGCCACGTCGACAAGTTCAATGGCTTTTGAATCCAATTAAATACGACCCAAGGTGCTAAACATCGACGCAATGCATATGTCCCAGGAGCGCATGGATCTGTGCATCCCCCGCCAGCTGCCACGCCGTCACTGGCACTGGACAGCGCTGAGAGCGCAGCAAATCGTATTACAGATAGGAAGCCCGCTGACGCATAAAGAACTAAACAATCACACATGAGTGGAGTTTAATTAGCGCGGCCAGGAGTTGGTGGCACTCGCATGGGGATGGCGCCCCATTCATTAGCTCAGCGGGCTCCTGTGATATCGATAAGGGAAGTGTAGCTCGGCTGAAATGGACGCTCGCTCGTTACGTAAGCGACCACTGGCGGGGCAATTAGTTGAAAAGGATTATGCGGGGCGAGGGAGGACGGGCGGTTTTTCACGGCAGCCTGTGGCTAGCTCTGGTGACTAGTTGTGGGTGGAATCGTTTTGTTAATGGATGTTAATGGCTGGGGGCTCTTCGGAGCGATGACACAGTTCTGCGGAGCGCTTGTGCGACCACCGTGATTGTGTGGACTTTTTAAATGCCTGTGCACGTCCTGACCTTGTCAGGCTGTGCGGGAGGTCAGTGTGGACGCGTTCCAGTTTCACCAAGAGCGGTAGATTACTCTCTGGGGTCTTTTATGGCTGAAGACAAGCCGTTGCGACGATGTTTTAAAAGCGTGCGTGGAGATGTCGTGTCAAATTTGATGCCAGTTATAGAGACACATCGAATGAGATCCAAGAGCGTCCAGTGCATCCCGCAAAAGGCAATGTTTGGTTGATGTTTGATTTTGGACAAGCGACGTCATTGATCCATACTGCTTTGAGAATGATGCGTGCCAGCCTATCATCAACGGCGAGCACTGTAGACCCCCTTTGGCCAAAAATTGGACGATCTGTACACCAACGATATGTGCCTTCAACACGACGCCTTTGAAATTCTGCCCGACAGATTCGAGGACATGGTCTGCTCACGTGGAGGTGATGACGCACGAACTATTCTTATTCCTTGGACCAATGTTCAACTCGCTCGCTGTGGGCCGCCGTGGCGTAGTGCGTTAGTGCGTCGACTCCTACGCTGAGGGTGCCAGGTTCTATACCCGAATTTACCACCTTTCATATTTCACGGCTCCACCTCTTTCGAGTCACTGACAATGCTCAAAGAGTAATTCCTGTCTAGAAAAAGCTTCTCAAACTTCGCCGTTCGGAGTCGGCATTAAACTGTAGGTCCCTTCCACGCGTGAGAGAACAATAGCACGCACAACACAAGTGGTTGCTGAGAAGCTAGGCCCTGGCCTTCTGCGGGCTGTCGCGCCACCCATATTATTATAATGTTCAACTCGTACAGTCATTCAGTCTGCTCCTCCAAACACCATCTGCCATACTAAATAAGCTATGTATGTAAGTATGTCACAGCTATACCGAATGTGGTCGAAGAGAAAGCCATGAAACTAATGTGGTTCGTTGGCCGAGTGGGTTGGTGCGTTGCTCGAAAATGCGAGCTTTACGATCCAACAACCCGGGTATGTTCCCGCAAGTAAATAGAATATTTCGGAGGAAAGATCGAAAACGACATTCAAATCGTTAGACTTCCCAGGACGACAGACAACGAGCACTTACTGACTTCAGTTGGCATCGATACAGATGAGGCAGTGCTAGATAATGACTTCTTTGCGGTGGAAGATTGGTGCAGTGTTCCGGAGGGTGTATACGGTTAGCGAGGTTAGTAGGCCGGATCACGATCTGGAGAACAGAGCCCTGCTAAACCACTTCTATCTCCGCAATGTCAATGGCGATCAGAGAATCCACGTTTCACCAGGTTCAATGACGAGAACATGGCATGGAATCACATCTTGATTTCTCAAGAAGATCTCCAGGGTATCTTCCACTCATTGAAGAGGAGACAGTGGGAATCGCTGGAATACCGAACATTGTGCTTCGCCATCTTCCCCCCGAAGCGGTCCAAATTTACACAACCTTGTTGTGTAAACGTGAGTCCTGTTCAACAATGCGCTGGGTAATGCACATTACCCCACGCACTGGAAAACAGCTGTTGTTCACCCGATCCCTAAACGCGATAAAGACAAGTCCATTCCGACAAATCTTCGGTCGATCTTCTTCCCTGCATAAGCAAGGTTTTTGAAAAGATAGTCATTCGAGGTCTGAAGCGATGGGTTGATGAAAAGAAAACCATACCGGACAACCAGTTCGGATTCCGAGATGGGCATGAGACCATTCATGCCGCGTCCTAACTGGTGTCCGACATACAATGGAATAAAAACAAAAATCAGTGCACGGGTGCCTGTCTGATTGACTTGGAAAAGGCGGGCCTCTTCCTCAAGCTGGTCAGACTTGCCATAAGTAAGCCATTACTATACATGGTCTACGACATGATCACAGGTAGAAAGTTTGTCGTGAAAAATGGCGACCTAACTTCTAGCACGGTCTTTGATATTAAGAATGGTCTACAACAGGGAGTCATCGGTTCCTCGATCCTGTTTTCTATATTCACTGCAGATCTTAAAGGTTCCATGCCGCACTTAATTGCGTACACCGAGGACCTAGTTGCGTACAGATCAGGTCCGAAGGTCGAGGTAATAAAAAACACCTTGTTGCAGCGTGACTTCGAGAAAATCCAGGGATTTTGCGACGACTGAAAGTCGAGAAGTGCGAAACTAGTCTTTTTCTGACCCCGTTGGATAGGGCACCGCTGGATAGGCGCCAAAACTAGCGTAAGTTCGGCATAGTTGACCCGCATGGTCGGCCGTTAGCCGTGAAAAGTGTTGTTAGATATCTTGGCATTTGGCTTTATCAATATCTGTATTTTGACAAACATATAGATATTGCTCTAACGAAAGCCAGAAAAGCCTTTGCTGCGGCAAGGAGGTTGTTTTTCAGCAGCCAACTTGATACCAGAGTGAAGGTATTCTGCTACATGGCCCTAGTACGGCCAATTATGGTGTGGTTCAACGTGAGTCCTTCCCAGATGGAAAAGATGAGGGTGTTCGAGAGCCAGTGTCTTAGGAGCTGTCTCCGTCTGTATCGTACACCCGGGTACTGAGTACTAACGAGGTCCTGTACAACGTGGCAGACGTGAATGGGGTAGATAATTTTATCATTAAGCTGATCAGGAGGCACACTGCACGAGCTATGACCTCTTCCAACAGCCTGATCTTTTGGGGCTTATTACCCCAATAGTAGTAGTAGTTTATTTCGTGAAAAATTATTTTTTAAACAATATATTAAGTTGTCACGCATTTTACAGAGATTTGATATATTATGAATATCTTTCTTCTGAAACATTATTTGATATATTATTGAGAGAAGTAATATGTAAGTATAACTACGTTTTGAAGGAAAAACGAAAGAAAAACCTTCAATGTAAAAAAAAAATTAAATAAAAAAAAAGAGAGAAGATGAGAGAAAAATTATTACATCCTGAGTCGGAAAAAAGTGTAAGTAAATAATATGAATGTAATTCGACAAGAAAATAAAAAATTAATAAATATATAAATAAATAAATAGATAAATAAATAAATAAATAAATAAATAAATAAATAAATAAATAAATGAATAAATAAATGAATAAATAAGTAAATATAAAACAAATAGATAAATAAATAAATAAATAAGTCAATATATAAATAAATAAATAAATAAGTAAATATATAAATAAATAGATAAATAACATAACATAACAAAATCAGTACACAGATTTGCAGTTAAACAAGAGAGCAATAACAACAAAGTAACAATGATTTTCAACTATGAAGTTAAGCTACTCATTTTTAAATTGTTCACGAGAGGGTTCTCAGCAAAATCACAGCGAACAAGGAAACGCTGGTTAATTTTCCGAATTCTTTCAAAGATCAATTCAACATTCGCTTTTTTGTGAATGTCCATGGTCGAGTGATTCCACGGTAAGTTGAGCATCATTTTTAGGAGCTTCTTTTGTGAGACCTGTAATATCTTAATGTGGCACATTGCAAAATTTCCCCATATTTGGCATCCATACAAAAATATTGCTTGGAAAACTGTATAGATATTAATTTTATTTTCTATTGAGAGTTCCGATTTTCTTTTAATGAACGGGTATAATCGTTTGTCGCCGTGGCGTAGTGGGTAAGTGCGTCGACTCCTACGCAGAGGGTGCCAGGTTCGATACCCGAATTTACCACCAATCATATTTCACGGCTCCACCTCTTTCGAGTCACTGACAATGCTCAAAGAGTATTCCTAGCTTCTCAAATTCGCCGTTTGGAGTCGGCATTAAACTGTAGGTCCCTTCCATTCGTGTAAGAACCATAGCACGCACAACACGAGTGATTGCTGAGAAGCTAGGCCCACGTCCGCCTCGGACTGTAGCGCCACTCATATTATTATTATAATATCGTGGTTGCAATAGATACTTTATTTAAAGTTTGCGTTATGTGGGAATTAAAAGTTAGTCTTGTGTCTAAATACATTCCAAGGTACTTAACTGAAGTTGACCAAGTAATGTACTTTCCGTTTATCTGTAACTGCCCACTAGGGAGAAAGCAAGCTTTTCTTTTCCTAGTGAAGAAGATGGCTTGAATTTTATCTTCATTCAATTTTATCTTCCACTTATTGTAGTATCCATAGAAAATACTCAGCGCATTATTTAAATTCCTCTCAATGTCAAGAGCGAATACATGAGATGAGAATATTGCTATGTCATCCGCGAACATAGCTGTTTAACAATTAGATAATGACGGAAAATCTGACATGAATAAATTATATAAAACAGGCGCAAGAACGGATCCTTGGGGAACACCCGAATGAAAATGAATCCTGTTGGAGACACCACTATTTACATGTACCATATATGAACGATCAGACAAAAAACTACGAATAATTTTACGACTGTCGAAGGCTTTCTCGATGTCCAGTAGGATCATTCCAGTGAACTTTCCAACTGAACGGCATGATTTAATATTATCGCAGATCCTTAAGACTTGGTGTGAAGTACTGTGGAATTTTCTGAATCCAAAATGGTTCTCTGGGATAAAGATTATGTTGTGAAATATGCCTTGAGATCTTTTCTTTTAATACTTTTTCATATACTTTGCTTAGAGAACTTAATAAGCTTATTGGCTTATAACTGTCGGGCCTATTAGGTGGTTTACCTGCTTTCAAAATTGGAATGACCTTTGCAATTTTCCACATATCAGGGAAATATTCTACTTTGAGGCAAGCGTTTATAACGAATGTTAGGTAACTTATACCAGACATAGGCATATGATTCAAATATATTTATTTTTAATTGCATCATTACCACAAGACTTTCTTTGTTTTAGTTCATTGATTATGAATTCAGTGTCTTCAACAGAAATGTACTCACTTAATGACAATGATTTGAGTAGCACTATTGACAATAGTTTGGGTATTGTAGTCTCCTAAATTAGCTGAAATCAAGTGATTTTTTGCAAAATTAGCAGCGAGTGCATTTGCTTTGTCACCGTCACAAGGTGTTGTTTGCATCTATAAGAAAGGGCAGATGTTTGTTCTTATTTCTTATTACTTTTGTAATGTTCCAGAACTGTTTTGAGTTTTTTTTTTCGAGAGAACGTAGTTTCGTGTTGTTCAGAAGTATGTACCATGAAAGGGTGCGCCTTAATGGCCTTATTCCTCCCGAAGCATTCCCCTTCGCACACAAGTGGCCTCATACAGGATCCACAAGGATGTCCTGTCATCTTCCATGTCGTACGCCGAACAATGGACAGGCGACCCCAGCACGAATCGGATATCGTTCGCACACACGACGAACTCCTCCGGTTCAGTAGAGCGATCCCCGCTAGAGATAGGAAAGAGTCTGCCAAATAACGGCAATTTTACTGGTGTTTACACCAAAAGCAGTCTTCGCCACCGCTAGCTTTTCCACAGTTGACCATAGTGGCTAGCTTACATAGTTTTTTAATGTAGTTTTTAAGAAAAAGAAAAAAATATATAAAACAAAAAATCCAAAAAAAAAAAATATATATATGAAACAAAACAAAAAAAAAGTTTCACCACGGCGTTTAAATTAGTCTCTGCGAAGAATCTTTGGACCAGTGAAGCTAGGCGCCGGTTCTGGAGAGCTGGGTAGTTCGATCGTTTCGGTCTCTTCCTCGTGTCCGCAACTCCGGCAGAGATCGCTGGAATCCGCATTCCATTTTCGAAATATTGCTCCGACGGGGCAGTGTCCTGTGATCTCTCCGACGAGCATACGGATCAGAGATAATGGATGAAAGAGATATCCAACTTCGGCCATTTTTTTCCCCTAGCCCACAACGGAGATGTAGTGGTAATCCCTTGTATTTCACTTATACATTTACAACGCTCGTCAATTCACCACAATATGGCGGCCGATTCGTGAATTTTTCCATCTAACGTACATGGGTATGTTTTTCGGAGGGTGTTCAAAAGTTGACTAGTATTTTTAAGGGAATTTTCTTACATTGTTATATGGACTTTCGTGAACAACAATGTATTGCAATGCCCATTTAACTGGAACTATTTGACCGAAAATTAATTCTTAAGTGTGTATATAGCCTATTCATAAACTATACCTGACAAATTAGTTCAAAAAATGAAGCCCGCTTTATACGCTTAGTTCATGAATTCTGAAAACTCATGAATTCAATTTAAACAATTTGATAAGAACAATGGCAAGATATTGCAACTTTTAAAAATGGTTGTCAAAACATCTTATTTGTGATTCACGCTTCAATAATATTTTTATTATTAGTTAACTGACCATGTGAATGTATTGTTAATTTTTATTCATACGAAAAAATTCACACTATGTTGTGCATTCATTAATTATGTCCAAGTATTTCAGATTGTAAATTGCTCAAAGTTTTAATGAATCGACTTCATGAACATAAGCTTTGTTCGTTCGTTTACCCCTCCATACTGTGTTGAAAATTGAACACCGAAATTTGAAAAAACGTTCAAATAACGAGCGAATTTTCAAATAAGAACTCTAATTCACCTCATTACTAAGGTGGGGAAGGGTATCAGCTGTCTCCACAGCTGTTCTCAAGAGCTCACACGTATTCACAGACAGGGGACAAAAAGCGTATAAAAAACGCTGTCAGATGAAATCAAGGGGCAAGGGAGGTAGAAGTTGGATATCTCTATTATAGGTTATCTCTGATACGGATTGAGTTGGGGTCCAATGCCAGGAGCATCTGTTTTTTTTGCCGTTGTTGAGCTCTGGCCACGTTGATCTTGTCATGGGACAGTCATCTCTCGTGAGCCAAGACGAGTTGCTTTCTTTAAGAATGGTGTCACTTGTAGTTCGGATAGTACACTGATTGGTGGCTGCAGTGATTTGTCCGCTTCGCTGATGTCCATTTCAGATCTTTGTGTGGCCATGTCTCTCTCGTTCCCTGCTATTGAACTGTGGCCCGGGACCCAGCAGAATTTGACCTTTTGGTGACAAATGGGCTTAAGTGAGTCGCGGCAGTTCATAACATCCCTTGATCTCGTCGCACAGTATTCTATTGATTTCAGTGCATCTTCGCTGTCAACAAAGATGGTGATATCTGATGGTGTATGTGTTTGGCTGCTTTCGCTATTGCCAGATTCTGGAGTCTGAATGATTCCTGCTTGTACAAGGTATCCGAGTGGAATCCGGCCCCAATATCTGTGTCATTTTTGATCTATCAGTGAAAAGGGCAATCCCGTGGTCGTTGATAACGGCCTTGGAAAGCCACCTGTCCCTGTCGGGAAACTGAATTGGCATTTTGAGGGAGAAGTCGATATAGGGAGATATAAATTAAAATTTCACTTACTTTAGTTCCTTAAAAAAAAAATGTTTTTCTTAATTCTATTTCGGCAGAGTTACCCTTACAATGTCAAACTTAGACTAAAATACAATTTCCTTGGGGCTACCTTAAATACTGTCTTGCATCGTAGCGGCATGCAATGTTTTCCCACAGGTGGCTTCCGATTACCGTGCTGGACGTGATGGAATGCGCTGGTGTCGTATGGTCCAGACGTTGTGTCAGCGATTGTGTTTTTGCTGGGAACGGATGAGGTGTCATTTGAACCTGTTGTTTGTTCAACTTTGGAATTTCGTTTTTCATTTCAGTTGTAGCCGCGAGGCTACTGGAACCATGTCTCTTCCCCAAGTCGTCTATTATTCTGAGATTGGCCGCATGTCCATAGTTTGCTTGCTTCCATAGAGAGCACTTTCTTTGTCTGAGAGCGCTTTTTGCAGCGTAGCCTTTCCTTCCAGAGGAAGGATGTGAGGTATCATGTCCAACCCAGCCTGCTGCGTACTTCTTAAAGGTCGGGCTAACTTGTTCATATAGCTTTTTGTGTTGCTGGCAGTCCACCAGACAAGGCCCCATACTTTCTAATGGGTCTAATGATTGCTGTGTATATCCAGTGAATGATGTACGGTTGCAAGCCCCATCTTTTGCCGAAGGTCCTTATGCAAGCGTAAACATCATTTAATCCTTTCTTTATCCTTTCCTTCAAGTTCCTCTTTCAGGTAAGTTTGGAGTCAAGAATGATGCCAAGATATTTGGCCTCCGCTGTGAGTTTGAGTAGGGTAGAGTGAATATGGGGATTTTCCTTTTCCTTATGAACAAAACCAGCTCTGTGTTCTGGGGGTTTATATTCACCCCATTCTGTCTTGCCCATGAGGAGTGTTCCTTCAGACAGAACAGACTCTATTAATTCACTGATGGTTGGTAGGAATTTACCAGGATAACTAGGTCATCTGCATATGCTATGGTCTTTGCGCCCATCTTCATGAAGATTTTAAGGATTTTATTGACAGTTGACAGTCAGTAGAGGGAATAGAGCTCCCCTCTGAGGTGTGCCTCTTGTTGGCAACTTCCTTACAGAACTGTGTCCATCGATAATTCGACTGTTTATCATATTACCAATCCAGAATATAATGGATCTGTCTACTTTTGAGTCTTCTAGAGCTGCTACTATGGCGTCTGTTTTTACGTTATTGAAGGCCCCCTCAATATCGATGATGGCTGCCAGTGTAAATTCCTTGTTACTCAATGTACCCTCAATCTCCTTCTT
The DNA here is from genome assembly GCA_964034865.1 of Eristalis intricaria. Taxonomy (NCBI): domain Eukaryota; kingdom Metazoa; phylum Arthropoda; class Insecta; order Diptera; family Syrphidae; genus Eristalis; species Eristalis intricaria. Next base: position 16,272,867 of record OZ035873.1, read on the forward strand.
CACGAACAACACTATGCAGGGCACTTTCCACTGATCTACCTTTGATTGATGATTGAAGATAAATGTACTTTTTAGCTACAGCCTATCCTCTCAAATTTTTTGAACTGAACTTTCCCGTGTTGTGCTACAGCTCTTAGAGGTCCAATGCGTGATATGCGTGGGACCTACAGTTCTATGCCGACTCCGAACGGGCGAGTTTGAGAACCTTTTTCTAGACAGGGATGCTCTTTGAGCGTTGTCAACAATGAGCTCTGAAACGTCAGCATCGCACCATCCTCGCAAAAAGGCTGTGACACCGCATCACTGCGCAAATGTTTGACGTTTCTGAATTCATTCGCGATGATTTTTCGCGCAGAGTTCGTCACGAGACTCTTGTAATTGCTCCAATCTTCACATGTACTAAGTGTTCGGGTTGTAATGCGTTGTAATACTGGAGTAGGAAATGCAAAAATTACCAAAAGTATGGTCACAACCAAAAGTTAAGAGCCAGATAGACCCTGCGAGCTGAGCAGGAACTGATAGTGCTTGGATTTGATCGATAAGCTTGTAGGCTGCAGTGTGGATTCGATCCAAGGCCCCAGAGAAATTTCGCTCGGAAAACTGCCTTTAGACTAGTTTGTTGATCCATTAATAGACACTCTATTCTCCTTCCTCCTTTTATGGCGCTAAACTCTAGAGTTGTCCCAACTTCGGTCTGTCGCAATGTGACACAAGGACTGTTTAGTACGTGTAATATGATCTTAATTTCTGTCCAACTCCACCTGCGATTGTAGTTCTGCAGGAAGTTCCCTCCCAGAGGAATCATTTCTGGGCACTCCAACGCCCACGCAGAACAAACCACGACATTGACAAGCACTGCACTCCAAGTCACATATCAAACGCCGTTCCGCAGGACCTCCACCACGCAAGAGATTGCATACGCGCGTCACATGCCATAATCATTTGCTGTTACTGCCTCGTTAGCGTGTTTCTTGTCATCACCTCTAATTCCACAATCTACAGCTCCCATAAGTGTGCGGATCCTCTGCCCCGCACCAGCACTGTCCACCGGTGGAAGGCAATGATCGGAAAATATCACCAATTAAGATACTATTTCCGAAAAGATAATAAAATATTCGTCAAACAAGGAAGAGCGCAGTGCCCAACCGGCCAGTAACTGGAAATGATGCCCATCACGGCGAACGCGCCGAAGCTGTGATGCCGTCCTGCAGCCGCTCTCTAGCGCTCTTTCTAATCCTAATCCTCGGCGCAACCGTCCGCCGAAGGCGAGCCTCAAACTTGTTCGCCGCGCCGTTTTATCGTTCTTTTACGACAAATAATCATAACCTATGCGTCCAGGCCGAGAACAGGGTGACTCCTCCTCGCCAATAAAAGTGTTAACATTCCATGTTCGGACACCCGATTGAACTTGTAATTCTTCGATTAAATATGGCAGATACCTATCGGCCGGGAGACTGGCCTGGCCATAGCCCCACTCTCATCCCTGCTGGTTAACTATCCAATTTGTCCTGCATGCCTCCCTCCCACCGGCGTCACAGGACCGTGTTGGTCGTATCAAATGGCAGCAACCGTCCCCACAGCCACTGTGCCTGCGACAGTCGCATCCTGTCAAACAAGATTCCTTCGCGATTACCCCACGAAGCATCCGCGCCTCTAACAGTCCTTGCAGTCTTGTTCGCGTTTCAAGTGCGCGACCAGATGGCACAGAGATAACACCGCCTCGGCTAGGAACACGCATAATTTGCAATTTGCACACACTCAACAAAAGATGCGTATCGCATAAATAGCCGCGGATAAGTATCTCGTCGATTCATCGGCACAACAAGGTGCGAAAACCGATTGTGATCCGATCCAATCCGATCCGATCCGATTCGCCTCGATTCCTCGACGCGGTATCCCAAGGGGAAGTCTCCGAACACCGCTGCTGAAATTGTTTGTCTACAAATGCAATGTGTATAGCGGCCACCGCCGCCGACATAAGCCACCTCACCTCAGCAACAACACAGCAGCCGACGCGACGCGCCGCGCCGTCAAATGTTTATTCAGCTCACAACTATCGCATATCGAATATCGGATAGGAAGGTATGCGATCTACAAGACGATAAATCACGAAATTAATTAACATGATCGGAATGTTTCACATGCACTTTATCGTGTATTAATTTTGACAATAAAACTTTGACACATCGAACTCGAAAATGGCTCGAAAACGAGCAAACAAAAGCGCATCTGTTTCGATCGGACGTCAATCGAATTCGAAATTCGAGTGAGTCTCGAATGTTGTCGTGAGTTGTTGCTGTTGTTGTTCTGCTGTGCTATTGTGCTGTTGTGCTGTTGTGCGCATGGGTGCGCGTCTGCGCGTGAGCGTTTCATTTCGTAGCATGTCTTTTTTGATTCATTAGGCATTCGAACTATGTACTGACATTAATGGCGATTGAAAAATGTTTTACGATCGTATTAGGATGCCGGAGAGCAGTGTTGGACGTTGCATGAAGCGAATTTGTGAATTCGATTTACGATCATGCATTACGATCATGCGGTGGAGACTAATAGCTTTTGTTTGGGATAAGATCACCGACAAGGTGTTGTCCTTTTTCAGTTTGCTTTTGTTTTTGTTTGGGGTTTTCTGTTGAGGTCCTGATTGTCAATCGAATTCGTTGTGAAATGTGGGCGTTTGTTCGGCGTTTTGTCGTGAGTCCGGCGCACAATCAGTGCCGAGCTTTGAACTCACGAATTTGATGGAACAAGCCGATCGCTTTGGGGACATCTTGTCAATCTTGTTGTGGGTTTATCGCATGGTACTTTACCATGTCGCATCGCTGAGACGTGAGACGCGTTGACCTGCCGATTTGGATTTCAAGGTTGACAAAATATCATTGAAATGTGATTTCTTTGTTCTTCTTTTATTTGAACGGGGATAACTTTTAAGGTGTACCAGGGTTAGGTTGGTTTAAAGGGACTGGCTACAGAAAGCATGTGACATCATGCGGACTGACTTATTGCCTTACCTGGAAGCAGTTGGTGTTTGTGACAAAGCGGTTTGACTGAAATCGTTCAGTTCGTTCAAGTTATTGAAAAAAAGGCTCCTAGAAGTTTCACCCGTTACCCAGCCCACTGCACGAGTAGAGTAGATGTCGTGTCTTCTAATCCTCCTCTTCACCCTTGAGCTTCTGCTGAAATCATTGCATGGAAAACCGATTCTGCTGGCTTGAGAGCCAATACGCAATACCGTGGTATGACGCTGATGAGAATCCTGGTCTATTGAAGCTCAACAGACAAACTTACCGCCTGAGATTGAATGTTGGCTTTAACTGTTATTGCATGAATGTTAAAAAGATGGTAGACTGTGGCGAGAGGTATAGAGAGTGGATCTCCTCCTGGTGTGGGCAAAGAGGTTGTACCAAACGTAGCGAGTTCGTCAGTTTTGCAATTGCTCGATATATTCCAGTGTTGTCAGGGCTTAGTCACATCGCTAAGAAACAGCCGAGAATCGATGCATGCTTTTGGGCGCAAAATGACATTGTCTAAGCATTTTTCAAGTCTAAGGATTTAATTGCAGTCTGGTAGTCCGAATTAATAGTGAATATAATAGTAATAATATGGGTGGCGCTACAGTCCGAGACGGACCTGGGCCTAGCTTCTCAGCAACCACTCGTGTTGTGCGTGCTATTGTTCTCTCACGAGTGGAAGGGACCTACAGTTTAATGCCGACTCCGAACGGCCAAGTTTGAGAAGCTTTTTCTAGACAGGAAATACTCTTTGAGCATTGTCAGTTACTCGAAAGAGGTGGAGCCGTGAATAATGATAGGCGGTAAATTCGGGTGTCGAACCTGGCACCCTCTGCGTAGGAGTCAACGCACTTACCCACTACGCTACGGCGACCCACAAGTAGTGGGAATAGTGAATATGCCTTTTCGAATATTGCACTGTTCTTGAGCCGGGACAGTGCCTCTTTTACGAACGGAATGCCGGTAGACAAGTTTTTTCTGGAATATGTCTTGGGGAAGCAGGCAATTGGAATCTCAGTATCGTTTGCCCGATCCACAAGAAAGGAGACCCCTTTGACTGCGCCAACTACCGAGCGACAAGTTTTCTCAAACATCACTTACAAGATCTTCTCTGCCGTTTAGTGTACTCGCCTGAAGCCGTTTATAAACAACCTGATCCACAAAAGACATGAACGCGGAATTGACTTTGGCAATTCAGTTGGCTCTACACTTCTCTCTTGCTTAATTTAGCCGGCACTAGGTGATGGCGACTACGTGAGTTGTTGTCGTGGCCCACAGAATTCTTGAACCTTGTTGGAGGCCAATTGTCCAAGCACCAACTCTCTCATCGTTGCAACACTCATGTTGTTAGGAATGGCTGGGACTAGTGCAACCAACTTAAATGGAGAACCTTACAATGACAAAAAGTGTTCCCACGTTAGAAAAATGGTCACTCAAGGGGCAACTGTAACTTTGAGACTGCGCCTGTCGCGGCTACACGATGAACAGGACCAATATCAGTTCTGAGATCAAATGCAAAATAACTCTTGCGGATCGCTGTTTCTTTTGGCTCAAAAGGCTATGCAGTTACAGTTACATGAAGAAATAGGTTACATATTACAAGACCAATAAGAAGACCGAATGAAGTAGGCCTTAACCTTCATATCAGTGTGGCTTCAAGCCAGGGAAGTCCACCATCGACCAAATCTTCACATTACGCCAGATCCTGGAAAAGACCCAAGAGATGCAGATCGACACCCACCACCTTTTGTCGATTTCAAGGCCGCATATGACAGCGTGCATAGGGACGAGCTATACAACGCCATGTCTAGTTTTGATATTCCTGCCAAACTCGTCAGGTTGTGCAGGATGACGATGGAGAATTCTCGCTGCTCCATCAAGGTCGGTAACGAACTCACCGAGACCTTCAATGTCAAAAAAGGATTTAGACAAGGCGACGCGCTGTCATGTGACTTTTTCAACATCATTCTTGAGAAGATCTTGCAGAACTCACACGCTAACACTAGAGGCACGATCTTCCAAAGGTCCGTACAACTGCTAGCATACGCGGATGACATTGACGTGATTGGCAGAACACAGCGAGCCGTCAATGAAGCGTTTGCTGGCATTGAGGCGGAGGCGGCCAAAATGGGTTTAGCGGTGAACGAGGGCAAAACGAGAAAGCTGTCATCGAGAAAGTACGCGCAACATCGACGACTTGGCCAAAACGTCGCTATAGGCAGCTATAACTTCGAGGTAGTGAAGGACTTCGTCTACCTCGGCTCGCAAGTGAACAGTACGAACAACACCAGTACCGAGATTAAACGCAGAGTAACTCTTGCCAACCGCTGTTTCTATGGGCTCAAGAGGCAATTGAGTGATAGAGCCATCTCTCGAAGGACCAAGCTGACTTTATGCAAGACCTTGATCATCCCAGCCATGTTGTACGGCGCGGAGGCATGGACAATCTCAAAAGGCGGATGAGGAAGCACTTGGTCTCTTCGGGAGAAATGCTTTGCGTTCCATCTTTGGTCATGTCTGCGTTGATGGTTATTGGAGGAGAAGATTCAACCACGAACGGGCTGTACAGCGACATGAGTCTAGTCAGGCGTCTACGGATTCAACGTCTAAGATGGCTGGAAACTCAGCTCCTGCCCGAAGAGTCTTCGACTTCGAACCCGTGGACAACGCAACAGAGGACACCCGCGTTTAAAGTGGCGCACCCAGGTGGAGAAGGACCTCAATCGACTTGGTGTGCGCGGTTGGAGACAGCTGGCTAAAGATCGTGCCGGCTGGAGAGGCTTACTGGTTGAGGCCTAGGTCCACCCCGGACTGTAGCGCCACCAGAAGAAGAAGAAGAAGACTGAATCTCCCGATGTCAAAATATCTTATGCTCTTACTGATCGATTTTTATTTCGTCGTACATTGTTTTAGTATCGCCAAATGTGGGTACAATTTAAGCATTCTATTCTTAAAATTATTAATCACTTACTTTTATAAAGTAAGAAGGTAAGATTCGATGTATATATGTATCTGACACAAAATCTCCGAATCTACCCAACGGATTCGAGCGCAGTTTTCTCCTATAGCTTCATAATTCTTCTGCGGAGTTTTTTCTATACCACGTATTAAGTTTGTTTTTTTTTAACAAAAACCCTTTAAATAAACATGTTAAGTAATACATTTTTCGGTGGTTCATCTCAACTTCTCTTGACTCTCACCGAACAGAACTTAACTTAATTTACATATCTGTGTAGAACTTTCATTAACGAATCCATTGGCATATATGTTATCTCTGTACGTTGTCTAAGAGAAAAGTTAGAACATAAAACATATATTATTTGCATTGTTTTGCGAATAAGAGGAGTGGAGACCATTGCCAGTATCTAAGCACTGGCATGTTGATCTTGGACGCTGAGAAAGCATTCGGTATCGTCTGGCATGATGGTTGGATACACAAGCTGTTGAATTATAACCTTCCACTGTATCTTATTAAAATCGTTCAGTCGTTTCTATCTCTCCGTACTTTCAAAGTGTCCGTAAATCAAAGCCTCTCGGAGAACAAAATAATTAGCGCTGGAGTCCCACAAGGCTCTGTCCTAGCGCCTGTTCTATATAATGTATACACCTCTGATTTACCAAATATTAATAATTGCAATATTGCTTTATATGCAGATGATACATGTATTTACTCCTCTGATGCAACTGGTTCCATTATTGAAACCAATCTGCAATCTAGGATAAATACTGTCCTTCAATATTGTCATGATTGGAAAATTAGCATTAACGCTTCGAAAACGCAAGCAATCTTTTTCACTCGAAAAAGAAAAGCTTGTTTACTTCCAAGCAATAGCCTTCAACTTAATGGTTTTCCGATCGAGTGGAAACCGAGTGGAAAATATCTTGGGGTACATTTAGACGAAAGGTTAACTTTTAGGCTTCATATTCAAGAAATTATCAAAAAGATTCTCTATCCATTCATTTGCAGGAATTCTAAACTAAGCAATGAAAACAAAATATTGATTTTTAAGTCTATTTTCCAACCGATCATGTTCTATGGGTCGCCTGTCTGGGGTAAGTGCGCCAAAAGTCATCTGCGGAGACTCCAAATAACGCAAAATAAGCTCCTTACAATGGTTCTAAATCTCCTTTGGTTTTTCTCGACTACGGAACTTCATAAGATAGCCAAGATCGAATTGGTCACAGCTAGAGTTGAAAAACTTTTTCTCCAATATGATCAATCGCTTTTATCATCCGGAAACGACTTGATTTCAAACTTAGCTGCAGGTTGAGTGCAATACTTACCTGTTTATTATCTATCTGTATATTGATTTGTTTAATGTATTAACATATTTATTTATTTACTTATTTATTTATTTATTTATTTATTTATTTATTAACTTATTTATTTATTTATTCATTTATATACTTAATTATTTATTTATTTATTTATTTACTTATTTATTTGTTTATTATTTATTTATTTATATTAACATATTTATTTATTGTCAATCATTTTTGTGTTTTCTAAAACATTCTAGTCAGAAATTTGAAATCAAGACTAACCACTTCTCTCTTCCCTCCAACGGAATTAGAATTTTTTTTTTTTTTGCCATGAAGGTTTTTTACGTGGCTTTTCCTTCAGACTAAATTCCAATGCTTCTGTGATAAATTATTTAAAGATTATATGAATATTTTAGTAGTAAGGTGATGCAAACCAAATCTCTGTACAACTAATTGTATGCAATACATTGTAAAATTTGTGCCACTATAAAATAAAAAGAAAAAATAAAATAATAAGCCACAGAACAATGGACTTTTGGCAAATTCCTCATAAAATGGCGCAAAATTATAGTCGGCAAAAGTGGACTTTAAAATTATAATAGCACGTAACAAAGTGTTTTGATAATTATAGTCGCCATAAAGCCCACTTTCTCGTTATCACCTCGTGACAAAGTTAAAGTCATGACCGAAACGTCATTCTAAATATTTAATGTGGAATTAAGCTTATATGTCATGTCATTTCAGTGAAAGAATTTTGTGAACATGTTTACTGAAGATGAAGATTTCGATATTTTTAAAGACTTTAATTTAAATTAATCCTTTCGCTGTTCAATGTCCAGCGTATGAAGCTCTCTTGCACGTTCAGTGTCTTTTTTTGCTTTCAAAAGCAGCTCTGCCGCATGACGCGCTTTGCAACAAGTGAAGTTCTGCTGCTTGGGAAGTGGCTTCTTGAATCTGAGATTGCCGTGCCGACATCACCTGATACTTTGTTGTCGGTTTTTTCGGTAATTGTCTCAACCTCTTCAGCACATTTTTTGCCGGAGGTAGTGTGGGCGTGGATGGATAGGTAGCTGTGACAGTTGGTTGAGATATAGATGCCATATTGCTATCAATCATAGCATTTCCGCTTGGGCTTGGACTTGCTGCGATTGTGCCAGTTGAATTTAACGCAGGAAGGCTAGCAGGGGTGACTGGATAGTTTGCGGTAGCGGTAGCTATCGATCAATATTGTATCGTCTTCTAGTTGATCACGTAGCATTGCCTGTACTAAAATGTCCGTCGGAAATTGTAATAGGCACCATGTTTCCCGTCGCTTTGATAGCTTTTTTGGCAGCTGTTCTCGATTTTTTTGCACAAATCTTCATCCTTGTCTATTGCTGCCTGATTTTATCACCGCTTCTGACGTATCCATCAGCAGTCATGCCGTTTCTGACAGACTCCCAAGCAGACTTCTTCTTGTTGATCATCCGCAAGCCGTTGCCCTTGTCCTCGATTGTTAGCAAGTGCTGCTCTATCAGCTGCCGTAACATTGCCTTTTAAATCCTATCCACATTGTGCTTCTTTTCTCGCTTAGTCTGACATTTAATCGTTCTTGTCATCTACCATATATCATGTTTAATTTTAAATTATACCTTTGTGTACATTTCTTACACTTAATTTTTAGATCCGGCAAATGAAAAGATAAACAAACGAATGACAGCAGTGAAAGTGCGTTTGCTTATCCCATGGTTTATTCGAACTGTCATTCTTAAGTGTGTTTGATTGAAAATCCAGTTAGCGGCAGGTTAAAAAGTGACTATTTTTGACAAAAAGTTAAAGCATGCTTTTAAGTTTAAAGTTGCGTATAACTAGCTCGGACTTAAACTCTTAGAGTGGAGTCGACTATAAATTTGCGCCGGCATTATAAAAAAGCAGTGTGGTCACCGTGGCGTAGTGGGTAAGTGCGTCGACTCCTACGCAGAGGGTGCCAGGTTCGATACCCGAATTTACCCACCTATCATAATTCACGGCTCCACCTATTTCGAGTCACTGACAATGCTCAAAAAGTACTCCTGTCTAGAAAAAGCTTCTCAAACTCGCCGTTCGGAGTCGGCATTAAGCTGTTGGTCCCTTCCACGCGTGAGAGAACAATAGCACGCACAACACGAGTGGTTGCTGAGAAGCTAGGCCCAGGTCCACCTCAGACTGTCATATTATATTATATTAAAAATTGCTCTATGGACCTCCCAAAGGTGACAGGTGCGATTGCCAACTAGAGCTGCTTAAATTGACTTATAACTGCCCACCGAACAAACGATGGTGATTCATTCTGCTTACGGTGCTCTTTGACAGAAACACACACAATTCTGGAAATCTGATGAATGAGAAATGAACTAGTCTGTCTTCTCATCCATTCGCCTTCCTCGCTGATGAAAACATATATCCGATGCAGAATCTCTTTTCGAAGGCACCAAGAATCAGCTCTGAAGTTTTGCTTATCGTCCAGTTTTCGGCTCCAAAAAGCAGGACTTGCAAAATAAGAGCATTGTAGAGCATGATCTTAGTCCTTCGAGTCAGGAGCTTTGACGCCAGTTGTTTTGACTAACCGAAGTGAGACCGGTTGCCAAAGACGGTTCTACGTCGGATGCCCCTTTTGCCCCTTAAAATTTTTGGGGGGCAAATTGACCCATCAGCAACGCCTGCAAACCAAAAAAAAAAACCTCCCAGCCTCTTTCTCTCAGAATAAAATTAGCCACTAATACATTGCCTGTCGTGTGACTTAATTTCGAATTCGATTGCCAACATTTGCCGCAGCCTCAAGTGACACGTGTGTTCAAGTGCCTCACATCCCCGTCGCCTCTTGCAGCGGCTTACCTCACCCGTCGTGTGAAATCCGCTTGGAAGCAATTAATTTTGCCCCAAATGCATCTCCGGGATACTTCAAACAACTCGCATGACGTAGCAGCGCAGCAACAAGGAGCTGGTTCTATTCAACGAGCGCGATCATTGTTTACTCAACGCGCAGACACCTTCGGCCCTTCGGCCCCTCAGCTCTTGCTCTTGCCCAATCACCCAAAAATTGATCGTTTAATCAGCTTAGAACCGACCGCGATGCATCACATCTAAGGCAATCACCGAGGAGGCTGTGCCCGCCAGCGGCAGATAGGAGACCGGACCTATTAGTATTTCGTGTGTTAATCACTGGGTCGGCCCAAATTGACGGCCCAGACAAGTACCAAACAAATATTTTGAAGAAAAAGAGGTGTTTTGCCGCAGAGGAAATGCGCAACGCAAGCCGTAATTATCGGCGAAGGGAAACTATAATCGACACACCGACAGCGTTATGTTGATTTATGGGCGTCTTCACGGAGCTCTCATGCGATTTTCACGTTGTCTGCGTTTGTCGGGGCGGGCGTGCCAACGACTACTTTATGGACACAAGCAACGCTCAGATGAGGTGATAAATACGAATATGACTAGGAGATGTCGATTGGGGGGGACGATGAGGAGGGAAACGAGAATCGTTCCTTGGACGTTGTCGGAGTGAGGACTGGGTCTAGAGTATGGCATTTGATCTGGTGGCATACACTGAACATCACTGGCGGAGGAATGATTCTTGAGGAAGTACATTCAGAAGTTTAGTGCTGTGGACAGACAGAATTTCTTGGCGGCGCAGCTTCAGTTCATTTAGAGAGTTCGGCGGAAGTCGAAACTTGCGGTAGTCTGTTTCCGAGGAAATCAAGGCAGTGCCAAAATACAGCGTGACGAGAAAAGAGCAATAGGAAAAGAAGTTCAAATAAAACAAGTATCGAATGAGATGTAAGATTGGTTCATGCCATTGTGTATGGAATAGCAGGTCGTTCCAATGGCGTCATGGCTTTGCTGTCAGTGCTTCAAGCTGCCAATAAATTTTTTGGTGATTCGGTGCAATATGTGCGATGTTATTTCGGCAATATAACGCCTCTGTCCTGGCCTCGCCTAAAGTGGTAGCCTTGATGCAGCGTCGTGAACAAAAATCGAGTGATGTCAAATGGAAAAATCGCGGCGACGCAGCCAATTGGTGCACAGTCGCCATGAGTTGAACCTTTTCCTTCATAACTTCGAGCGTGATACTGTACTGCTGGAATCTCACCTCGGATATATCGACATTGGGTACATAATGCCGCTCAAAATTGTTCTTTACCTGAAGCTATTGACGTTAACGTTGTCTTCTTCCTCAGTCCGAAAGACAAAGATGTCTGTGATAGAGCTCCCCAAATAGTCAGTCCTTCTGGTTGCATTTATCTTTAGTCGAATACTTGTGGATGGTGTACCAATTATGTCATTGTTGACATAGTCGCTTAGACGAAAATGGAGAATATGATTTCTTACATTCGGCCTCAGCAAAATCTTACACGGACTTAGGTTCAAATTAAGCCACAAATAAGCCGGGCTGACCCTCAGGCAATCCCCTTATTCAATACTGGCAGCTACGACGGCTATGTTTTCTTAATTTTGATAAGACAGCCTGATATGCCTTTAATGCCAGAAAAGAGATGGGCTTGGATGAATGATGGTTTCAACAAAATGGGATTACGAGTGTGGCGACCTTGTCAGTAGTATAAACATTTTACTACACTAATCAAGGTGGCAAAGCAATCTATAATTTCTGGTTGTCATAGCTTTAGATAAATAAACTCTCACTTTTTATTCTGGCAACCGAATACTTAAGTTGTTTCATTTAGTAGTTCTCTAGAGAATTGTGGGTCATTACAACGATCATATCGTTTAGATGTTCCATTAGCGTGTAATTAGTTGTTGAGGTAATGTTGCTCCGATTTTACTCCTCTTTTAGTGAATCATTTTAGATCGATGCTATGCCGACAGTCCAGGGGTCCGACGGTAAGGTGATAGTTGACCATCACACATTGACCGGCACATCCATTTCCGATTGTGTATTGTGATCGGAAAAAATGTGTCTTGATTTGGCATCCTTAAATTTCATTTTACTTAAGTGTCATATTTCCCTTCGCCCTCTCGGAATTTTAATTGCAAAAAATAAACAACAAACAAACATGTAGGTTAGGTTAGGTAGAAGAGCTACTAGCACACTTAGACCATATTGGTCCATTGTGATACCCCTAGTCAGACTACTACCACTGATTGACTACTCCAGTGAAAGTGCCCTTATTTTGTTTCCAACGGCAAATGGTGACTGGACCAAATTTGAAAACCAGAGAAAAGCGTATTAACTTTGCTGTCACTGGGGTTCGTACCGGGGACCGCGCTAACCAGCGGCAGGCACTCTACCAACTGCACCATCCAGTCGTTAACAAACATGTAAGTAAATTGGGAATAAGTTTTAAAGCTTTTGTCAATACATATACATTTTACGGCACAAGTTAACGAAACTCAACTGAGGATAGTGACGGAGTTTATGGAGGACCATCTCGACGTGGCCAAATCCTACAACTCCCTATCCTGCCAGGAAGGGTATGCCAAAAAGAGGCTGTGGAAGCCATTGACGCTGCAAATGGTCAATGCAATGGTCCGCCATCAAAATCTGTTCCAGAATGGAAGTGTCATTTCGTTTTAATTCAAATTTCATTTTTATTATGTACTTCATGACAACTTAAATACTAGACAAAAATGCTTAAAACTAGTTGGTCGAACAGTGTTAGTTACTTATTCTAACTAACTGACCCTTGGCGGTTACTCTAAGCTAAACTTAAACTTATTCTATGTCTTTCGACTTAACCCAACAATATATTGTAGAAGAAAATTGCAACATGACTAATGTGTATTAAGAACAAATTTACAAGCTTAATGACCGTACATTTTTTTGTTTTTAAAGAAACCACAAGCTAACTTACATTCTACCTTAAAATAAAACTTACAAACTATCTTAAGCTAATATACGCAGCTGATATATGAGGGGGTCTGAACTAGCCTTTCTAACCGGGGTCCCCAGCCACCAGAACTTTCCAACATCCAGCACATCTCACCTAGATACCGCCGTACTGAACCGGAGGAGACCCTCCTAAGCTCGTTGTGCGACGGAGCGGTCGTCGTTGAGTCGCCCATTCACAGTTGATCTGGCGATGTGATAGATGAGCGGTACCGCATTTATATTTTGTATCAGACCGTGCTTATCCATATGGAAGAATGTTTCCGGGGGACGAAGCCGTTGTGCCGTACCCTTTCGTGGTATTGAGGGTTGGGATAGTAAGCCCCAGAGTCTAGTAGTATGACGGATCAGCTTCAGCAGGCAATTATCCACTCTTATCAGGTTTGCCCTGTTGTATAAGACCTCATTGGAATAGAAATGTATGTACTGGGATTCTGGAGTTCTATAAAGGCGAAGGCAAGCCCTAAGACAAGCCCTCTCGAACAACCGAATCTTTTCCATCAAGCTTGCACTTACGTTGAACCACACGGGACAGCCATAGGTGAGCATTGGCCGGATGAGGGCAATGTAGCAGATAACCTTCACCCTCGCATCGAGTTGGCTGTTGTAAAACAGTCTCTTTGTGAGGGCAAAAGCGCCTCGGGCCCTAGCCAGAGCAGCATCTACATGTTTGTTAAAATATAGATACTGATCTAGCCAAATCCCCAGGTATCTGACTACAGTCCTTTGGGCAGTGGTTCCCCGTGTCTTCCAACGATTGAGAACTTTCGCCAATTTTTTTTCGTATCCGCCGAGGCCTTATACAACGGCGTCCTGAACAGAATGGTTTCCGACTTCCGGAAGTTGATACACAACTTCCAGTTGAGGACTCCAGTTGATACTCAACTTCCAGTTGAGGACTCAAAAAGTTGAGTATCAACTTCCAGCCATCGCAACTTCTCATGAATGAATCGAAGTCACCCTACGTGAGAGTAGTGATTTCCTCGATCTTTTTGCCTGATCTGTACACGATCAAGTCATCGGCGTACGCAGTTGCATGAGGAAGAGAACTTAACAGATCGCTCAAGTAAATGTTGAACAGGATCGGCGAATTTGCGGCACCCTGTTGGAGACCATTTTTAACTTGGAATATACCTGTGGAGGTCACGTTGCCATTCTTGACTACGAACCGTCTACCGGTAAGCATGTTACACAGTAGTTGCAGCAGTGGTTTGCTAATGCCTAGCCGACAGAATGGAAGTGTATGTTTAAAGTTATCATTTCGTTCCTTTGTTGACTTTATACGTTGCAGAACGAAAAATCTCTTTCAATAAGGCTATGCAGCAGACGGGTACTGGGCCATACGCCAGAAAATATTTGACGGAGGATGAGGCTATTTCTGTTTGTTCATTCACTAATTTTGCCGGCACAAAACGCGTGCTTGGTTTGATAGTAAGACAAAGAATAAACGAGAATAAGCTTGACAGGCGCCAATGTGTATTATGCCAGAAACACAATAGTGTGCTGCGCCAGCCGACTTCATGTTATGGCAAGAGTAAGATGGCGCACTGCGTTGAAATAAATACTCAATTTATCAGCTGTTCTTTCTCTCATCTAGCAAGATGAAAAATATTGTCGCCTTTCTGCATACACTCATTTGAAATGACTTTTCCGTTAAATTATTTGTAATCAGCTGTTTTCATTTCTCAAATGACAGTTGATACAAAATACTCTCAATTTGGAAGAAAACTCTCAATCTGGGAGAAAATCTCTCTCACAGCGCACCCCTCTGTCAAAAAATATCGAACATGTCGAATAATGACGTGCGATGGGCTACGTTTTACGTTTTCTGACGATCCTCTCAATCTCTCTCAATTCACTAACGCAGGTCGACGCTGTATTTTGTGCTTGGCCATTGAATTGTGTGCGTTGAAAGCTAACGCAATCGCAAACGCACTATTGTGTTTCAGGCATTTATCGTTTGATTTGAATAGGAAGGCACCATTCCACTCCATGTCGGTGCTGCCAAGTTTGATCGCGTATCACAATAATTTTCTTAGAATAATTTACTATAGAATCAAGGCACTGATTGGGAATTGAGAAACTCGAAAAGCAAGTGGAACTATTGCTGTGGCAGGCGGTCTAAAGTTGGTCTGGCCATTCCTGCCTGCCAAATATGTCCCAGCGAGAGTATTTTCACAAGTTCGCCTTGTCAAGTTTCTCCTTAGCTATCGACACAGGGTGAGATTACGAAGCAAATGTTCGCCAAGCAAATGTTCACATACGAGCTCCGGCCACGGAGGATTCGATCGGCGTATGTGTCCCTTTGGCAGACTCAAATAATCTCCAATTATCACTCACATCCCAATAAAACTCCCAACACAGTCGCATGCTGCCAACATATGATCGTCCATTACACATCCACAAGAGGAAAAAAACAGAACTCGCGTAAATAGGTTATCACAGATGATGTAATTCCTTCCTTAACATCCACAGCAGATCTCCTCGTTCGATAATGACGACTCCTTTCTCTGGTGTCCACTTGCAGAGCAGAGCCCCAGCCAGCCAATTGGCATCACCAGAACCCGTCTTCGATGGCTATCTGCACAAGGAAATGCACGCGCGAGGAACGCATCTCATGCAACCTTGCACCGAGGTGTAAAACCGCCCAAAAGCGCAACGCGTCCGCCAAACAGTCCACCGTACGACGACCGCTTCGTCGGCGCACACCCGATCGGATGCTCCTGATAAATCATCGAGCAAACAGTTCAGGAATCTCGCCTTCCTTTGAGTTCTAAGAAAACGAAGCGCGTCCTCTTCCATGATGATCGTCATCATCGCCTCGACGCCGAGACGGTGCATTGGCGCTTCGCTTGAAAAAAAGGCGAAAATTTATTATCCTTCAGCCCCCGCGGTATGCGCGAGCAAACCGAACGCGAATTTACGCCCAGGAAAAGATGTGGCTCCGCAATGGACGCCCGGACGCGCGGACGCGCCGATCGAGGATGACTTAATCATAGAAGCCACAGACGGAGCAGACGTTGATTTACTTTGTCAATTATGAAAGCCACTAATTAAGGGCCTAGTCCGCCCCTGATCGCCGCGATTTATGCGCCGCTGATTGAGTCATATCCTGGCTGGAGACTTCCAAATTGGATTCGGTCTACGAGTATTTAGCCCTCGAATAGGTTCCTCCGGGTGCACCGCGGTCTGGCCGATAAATCACCGAAGAGTGCGAAAATTGGCCGCGAATCTGCGACGAGCGCGCCAAGTGCGATGGTGCTGCACGCTCGCGTTGTGGTTTCTAATTTCGCCGGATGAAATATTGTTTTGATTTGGGAGCATTCCTGCGCGCCGACGATTTACGAGCGGCTCAGCACCCGCAGATGAATGATGACGCTGGCCGGTCGTGGGCCTAGACTGCGCCTGGAACTCGCCCGGTCAAGGCTATGAATTTATAGACGCCAGCTTAGCGCACCGCGTTTCGGCACAATTGATTCCAATCGTCCAGGCTGGGTATATTTTTTTGGCAGCACTGGTGGTGGCGCCACAGCGTCAGCTTGGCAATAAATTTTGATTCCCCTTCGATTGGGTTAATTGATTCGTTGCCAAGGTCGTCTCACTCTGTGGCGCTCTATCTGTCATCGAGACGCCAGCGATTGGCTGCGAAAACCATTTGACGGTGAGTGTGTCCAATGCAATTAGCAGCGCTGTCAGCTGAATGCGGGAAGTGTTCGCTTGTCAATTGGTGACGAGAGTGGGTGCAATTCCTTGTTGCGGCATCGGTGTTGATTGATGCCTCGCCGGGCGGACAATGGAATCTCGCGAATGTCGCGAATCTTACGCAAGAATTCGTTAGAAGTCGCGAAATGATATGGGCGTCGCGTCGAGAGGACGAGCGACAACGAGGCAACAGTCGGCGCTCGCAAGGGGCACTTGGCGAGGGCAACTTGTCGAGCCAAATGATATGCACTCCAATGGACAGGTGGAGGGAATTATTTCCGAGGCTGTGCAGTGGCGCCTGCGACTGAGTCGCTTGATTGATTTGACGTTGACAGGTCTTGCATTCTGTGTGCTGCTTTAGTCACGGAATGAAAGCTAATTGCATTCTTACAAGTTTAAGGACAAGTTGTTCTCTCATGTGTCAAGTGCAATGTGATTTGTCACTCACTGACAGAGCGTGGAAATTGACTGCGTCATCTTGACATTTCGTTGAAGATGTTTACGTTTTGAATGAAACGACTTTATTGCTGTCGCAAAGCGGCTTAGTCTGCTTTGTGCACTGGATGCTGTCATCGCTGGTGATGTCAGGTGTTCAGTGTTGTTGTGGTTTCGCTGTGTGGTTGTATAGAATGTCAGAGATGGGCACCAGAGGCTTATCCAAATCGATGTCAATTGGTTCGGGGGAGAGAGAGCACCGTCGAGTATGCAATTTCCTGGAATGTCGCAGTGAATGCACTCATGTGAGGTGAGAGTTAGAAGACAATGGCAGTCTCCGAGTCTGGACCCAAGGGCTCCCGCCAGGGGGGCGAATCATTTGCCTGTTTAGTAGCACGAGGCGCAGCAAGCCTCTGGCACAGCAGCAGAGTCGCAAATCCATGGGCTTCCGGCCAATATCAAGGTTATTTGGCTTTCATCAAGAACACTCAGTGGTATCATGAAGATGTTGGTTTTGTATTTTGGGACAGATCCAAAAGGGTTTAGTTCTTTGGCATGTTTATGGCAAGTACCTCCTTAAGACTGTTTTTGTAGTTCAACAACATGTGAGTGTATCTTGAACGCACCATGAACTTGGTGCGGATTAAGCTGGGGCATGTAAAGTAGGTCTGGTCGGTATTTGAGCAATTTACAATTGCGATTCCAACTGCAGCTCGAACCCAACACAGAAAATGATTCTCTATCAAGCGGGCCTTCTTGGGGAACGAACTTGGTGACTGTGCGATCATGTAAATTCTGTTGACAGCTACACTGGAACTCCATCTACAAATAATCTCCCGACGTATTTGCGAAATCGTTCAAAAGCATTCGGAGTACCCAACTTCACTCAATTGCCATCGAGCAACTTAAGCAGTTTCCAAAGTCAGTGAGGGTCTTGACTTGGGCTACGATCAGTGTCCTTGATGAAAGCGCCAAAGCGATGATGATTTGAAATTCGACAAATAGCGACCAGGAAGATAGGTTGCCTAGAATGGCACCTGCATGGGCTAAAAGGGCTGTTTTCCGTCGAGAGACACGCTGTTGTGATAAGAAAAGGCAGTCTTTAGCTTACTTGTTATTTATTCCATGGTTGTATACAGAATGTTCTTAATATCTTTTACATCTACTTGATGTAAGTGGGTATACACCAGAATTGTATATTTCCAGAGAGAGCTATACTTGTAAGCTGTAATTATAGATACCACACTCGCATTCATTTTGTTCGGTAAAAAGCATAAATTTCAATACACTTCTTCAAGTTTTGCATTGCTCCTTCAAGCTCGATCGGCTAGGCATTAGCAAACCACTGCTGCAACTACTGTGTAACATGCTTACCGGTAGACGGTTCGTAGTCAAGAATGGCAACGTGACCTCGACAGGTATATTCCAAGTTAAAAATGGTCTCCAACAAGGTGCCGATAATTCGCCGATCCTGTTCAACATTTACTTGAGCGATCTGATAAGTTCTCTTCCTCATGCAATTGCGTACGCCGATGACTTGATCGTGTACAGATCAGGCAAAAAGATCGAGGAAATCACTCTCACGCAGGGTGACTTCGATTCATTCATGAGAAATTGCGATGACTAGAAGTTGACATTCAACTTTTTGAGTCCTCAACTGGAAGTTGAGTATCAACTGGAGTCCTCAACTGGAAGTTGTGTATCAACTTCCGGAAGTCGGAAACCATTCTGTTCAGGACGCCATTGTATAAGGCCTCGGCGGATACGAAAAAAAATTGGCGAAAGTTCTCAATCGTTGGAAGACACGGGGAACCACTGCCCAAAGGACTGTAGTCAGATACCTGGGGATTTGGCTAGATCAGGGCCCGAGGCGCTTTTGCCCTCACAAAGAGACTGTTTTACAACAGCCAACTCGATGCGAGGGTGAAGGTTATCTGCTACATGGCCTTTATCCGGCTAATGCTCACCTATGGTTGTCCCGTGTGGTTCAACGTGAGTGCAAGCATGATAGAAAAGATTCGGTTGTTTGAGAGGGCTTGTCTTAGGGCTTGCCTTCATCTTTATCGAACTCCAGAGTCCCAGTACATACATTTCTATTCCAATGAGGTCTTATACAACAGGGCAAACCTGATAAGAGTGGAAAATTTTCTTGAAGTTGGTTCGAGGTCATACTGCCAGAGCGATGCAATCGGTCAACAATCTGATCTCAGGGACTTACTACCCCAACCCTCAATGCCACGAAAGGGTATGGCACAACGGGTTCGTCCCCCAGAAACATTCCTCCATAAGGATAAGCACGGTCTGATACAAAATATAAATGCGGTATTGCTCATCTATCACATCGCCAGATCAACTGTGAATGGGCGACTCAACGACGACCGCTCCGTCGCACAACGAGCTTAGGAGGGTCTCCTCCGGTTCAGTACGGCGGTATCTAGGCGGGATGTGCTGGATGTTGGAAAGTTCTGGTTATTGGGGAGCGAGAGAACTTCAGCGTCGAACACATTAGACCCCGGTTAGAAAGGGTAGGAAATGAGGGGGTTCAGACCCCCTCATGGGGAGCAGTCGGTCCACGTCTTGCAGCGGATTTTATACATATATCAGCTGCGTATATTAGCTTAAGATAGTTTGTAAGTTTTATTTTAAGGTAGAATGTAAGTTAGCTTGTGGTTTCTTTAAAAACAAAAAATGTACGGTCATTAAGTTGTTAAATTTGTTCTTAATACACATTAGTCATGTAGCAATTTTCTTCTACATAATATTGTTAGGTGGGTCGCCGTGGAGTAGTGGGTTAGTGCGTCGACTCCTACGCAGAGGCTTCCAGGTTCGATACCCGAATTGACCACCTCTGATAATTCACGGCTTCCACCTCTTTCGAGTCACTGACAATGCTCAAAGAGTAATTCCTGTCTAGAAAAAGCTTCTCAAACTTGGCCGTTCGGAGTCGGCATTAAAATGTAGGCCCCTTCCACGCGTGAGAGAACAATAGCACGCATAACACGAGTGGTTGCTGGGAAGCTAGGCCCAGGTCCGCCTTGGACTGTCGCGCCACCCATATTATTATATTATTGTGACGCTCTGTCCAAGGCGTCGATGTTGTGTGTCCTTTCTCGTTGACAGCATATATTTCGTTTTGCCCTCCCATTGCAACTTGCGATCTTCTCCAGAACGATGTTAAAGAAGTCACATGACAGCTCGTCGCCTTGTCTAAAACCTTTTTTGGCTTTGATGGTCTCGACGAGTTCTCCTGCACAACCTGACGAGTTTGGCAGGAATGTCAAAACTAGACATGGCGTTGTATAGCTCGTCCCTATGCACGCTGTCACATGCGGCCTTGAAAACGACAAAAAGGTGGTGGGTGTCGATAAACATTTCTTGGGTTTTTTGCAGGATCTGCCGCAGGGTGAAAATCTGGTCGATGATGGACTTCTCCGGCCTGAAACCACTGACGAGGACCTATCAGGTTGTTGACGAATGGTTTCAGGCGCTCACACAGAACGGTAGCGGGCGATGTTCAGGAGACTTATCCCTCGGTAGTTGTCGCAGTTGAAGGGGTATCCTTTCTTATGGATCGGGCAACGATACTGAGGTTCCACTCGTCGGGCATGCTTTCCTCCGACCATATCTTACGGATGAGTTGGTGCATGTAACTTACCAGCTCATCTCCAGCTGCCTTAAACCGTTCCGCAGACAGTCCGTCTGCACCAGCAGCTTTATTCGACTTTAGTCTCGATATGGCTATCTTGACTTCGTCTGGGTCGGGGGGACGGAATTCTCGTCGATCATCGTCAATTGCGTTGAGTGGAACATTCTGCCTGACAGCGGTATTGGGGTCTTCCTCGCCGTTTAACAGTCTGCAGAAATGATCTTTCCAGATTCTCAGTATCGACTGCGAATCTATTACGCGTTGTCGCTCTGCGTCATGACAGGCTTCTGTCCGAATTTTGTATCCATTGGATAGTTGTTTTACCCGTTGGTAAAACTTTCGGACATCATTTCTGCCGTAACACCTCTCCATTTCCTCGACCGCGCGCTTCTCGTGCTCTTTCTTTTTCCTTTTGAGATGCCCGTGCTCTTCCCTTCGTTTAAGTTCGTAGAGCGCACGAACCACTCTCGTCCTTCTGTCCACCGTCCCCTTGTATGGCGCTTGCTTCGCTGAATGTGCCTGCCTGCACTCGTTGTCAAACCACGAGTTTTTTTGGGGTGGCGTTTAAAAAACGCGTTTTGACAACGGTTTGAAGATAGGACTTGACTGTGATGACTGTACAGTTCGCGATAAACCTGGCCCTCAATCAACAAGGTTCCACAACCTTTGGCAAACTACCTCAAATTACACGCACTAAGTTTTCGCATATTTTCTTCACTTGTGGTGCCGCATTAGACGTGGTCGTTTTCTATTGATTTGTAAAACACGTTCGGTCTCTCCTTTCATATTCATTCACTATACTCCTCCTATATGCACGAGACTTCCGCGTGGATCGGACATCCATCCTTGTTACAGTATCCACCATACGGTGTGATTGTAGAGGTCCGAGCCCTTGAAGCGATGATTTTGCATGCCATTGACTCATTTTCCACAACATGTTCCTAAGCTCGACACCACCTAACTCTGTTTTATCGCCCCTCAAAGCTGTCTTCTCATGCTCTTGTGCTCCATGGACTTTGGGAGACCATTAGTACCATTTGCAGAGTTCTCCTTGAGGCATCTTCTACGTAGCTAAGCGATTTCTGGTTTCACGATTATTTTAATGTGATGTGCGACTCTCGTAGTCAGCATTGGTGCTCCGCAGGCATCAGTCGCATTGTTACAAGAACAAACATCTCACATGACTTCAGACAGCTACACCATCACAGCAGCAATCATTCCTCACAATCGATGCTAATTTAAGGGGAGGAAAAAAAATACCAACAACATCGATCAAATCACAGAACACGTGTCAAGCTGTTTACCAGCCTCTTTACCATACCTGCTTCAAGTGACACTCATATTGCTTGACATATCAATTGACAGTAATTAGCGAGGCAATATTTTTTCTTTTCCCTCGTTCAGATCGCTATCGCAGTCTTTAGCCTCATGTCGCCTAATATACTCATTAGGTGGCCGCGAATAAATCAAACAATTCAATGGCATGCGGCATCGGGACACTCGGGCCTCGGGAGTGGCACAACAATTAGAACGACAGTGTCGGGGAAATTAACGACACTTGTCATCGGAACAGGCTGCACATCGAACTGCCACTGTCGCCACCACAAATCGATTATGGATGATTTATCATGTCACTGAAAGTGTTGGAATTCGCACAACTGCCACGCCGCGCCATCCCACTGTCACCCGGATTTTCACAAAGCGCTCAAGTCACCTAATCCTGTGGCGCGAACCCCCGCCGTGTGATCGATAGTCGTCAATCGGTTTGCCGCGCGTTACGTTGTGGCGGCTGCGGCGCGGCGCGGCAGCTTCACAACGGCGGACCGTTTAAACAAGACTCGCTACACGACGCAATGGAAACGTCCCCGCTTGACAGGTGGCCGCGGCAAGCAGATATATGATGCGAGACTGACTTTGGAATAAATAACACGAGTAATGATCGGTCAAGAGCGGTCCGGCCGCGGTGGGTGGGATGTTTTGCATAATCTCCCGTCGATCTTAATTGCTGTTGTTTTGCATTTAAACGCGTCTAATTAATTTATTCCCGTGCAATTGAATAAATGCAAGTAATTTGAGAAATGAAATCAGTACCCACGGGTCCCATCGATTATGTTTCGCAATAAATTAGATGCCGCCACTGCCGCCAGTACCGCCAACGCCCGCAACGCTGCCGTCGCCATCGTCTAGCTAGCTGCAAGGAGTGTCCCTTGCCCCCCGCAAGAGGGCTATGGCGCGATGTGCTATGATTCTATTCTGACGTGTGAAATGGACGTTTCTATGTTAATTTCGGAGTCGATTTGTTGCGCGAACGCGAACGAATGCTAATTGGCAACGTCGACGGGAATGTTGCATCGCTTGTTGCTGTCAGATTACGTTTCACTGTCGCAAACAACTTGTTGGCATTTGGCCGGTGTTGTTGCTCAGAGTTATGACACTAGCCGGAGGCTGTTCAGGCTGTAAAAGTCTGTTCGTGGTTGTTTATGGGTTTGGTGGAACCAGAGGAGTGTGGCATTCAAGGTGGCAGAGTTCCCTTTAGCGTGAAGGAATGAGAGCAATCTGGACTTGGGAGAAACGGCCAAGTTTTCATTGAACAATCAAGTGAACTAACGCGCAGGCTGTCAAGTTCAACGCTTCGGGGTTCCTTTGATGCTTTCCGTGGTGAGAAGGCGTGGGATCGTGATTATTTCTCTGGAGTTTGCCCGGAATGCAGAAGTGGTGTAAGTGCCGTGAGCGGCATGTATTTTCTGTTATCGACTTAAGGGAGAACCATAAAGATCTTATGTACACTTGAGCTTATGTCAAAATTGAACGAAAGATGGCCGGAAGCATCGTCAAAATGTCCACACTTGCTTCGGCGAACATCATATCAATAGAAAATGACATTTACACAGTCATTTGTCATGTCTTCCTCCCGCTTAAACCTAAAGAAGGTGAACGAATATAATGAAAGTGAACGAATTTAACGAAAATATGCTAACCTAATGAAAGTGAGCGAACGAAAGGAAATGGAACGATCATAAAGGTAGTCCGCTAACTTAATGAAAATGGACGAAAATAACGAAAGTCAATGAATCTAACGAAAGTGAACGAGCCTAGTGAAAGCGAATGAACATAACAAAGGTGAACGAACTTAACGAAAGTGTAATAACTTAATGAAAGTGAGTGAACATAACGAAAGTGACCGAACATAACGAAAAGGGAACGAATCCAACGAAAGTGAGTTTACCTAATAATAGCGAACGAAAAATGTAAAGATAATGATGAAAGTGAAGTAACTAATGAAAGTTAACGAACTTAATGAAAGTGAACGAACATTACGCAAAGCGAAGAATCCAACGAAAGTCAATGAACATAAAAAAATTGAACGCAATGTTAACTAACCTAAAGAAAGTGAACGAAACTAACGAAAGTGAACGAAACTAAGGAAATGCAACGAACCTAATGAAAGAGAACCTAACTAATGAAATTTGGCGACTATAAAGAATGGGAACGGACATAACGAAAGTGCACTAACCTAATAAACGTGAACGAACATAGCGACCGAGAACTAACTTAACGAAAGTGTATTAACCTTATGAAATCGAGCGAATATAACCAAAGTGGACGAACATAACGAAAAGGAAATGAAAGTGATCGAACCTAGTGAAAGTGAACATAGTGACGGTGAACATAATGAAAGTGAACGAATTTGTCGAAACTGAACGAATCTAATAAAAGCGAATGAACATAACGAACTTGAATAAACATAACGAATTGTAACGAAACTAAAGAAAGTGGACGAAACTAAGGAAATGCAACGAACCTAATGAAAGTGAATGAGCCTAACAAAAGTGAACGAACTTAATGATAGTGAATGAACAAAACTAACACAATGGAATGAACCTAATGAAAGTGAACGAATCCAACGATAGGGAATGAACATAACGAATATTGACTAACATATCGACAGAGAAAGAGCTTAACGAAAGTGTGCTAACCTAATGAAGTTGAACGAATATAACAAAAGTGAACGAACATTACGCAAAGAGAAGCATCTAACGAAAGTCAATGAACACAAAAAAAAAATTTAACGCAATGTAAACGAACCTAAGGAAAGTTAACGATATCAACGAATTTGAACGAACCTAATGAAAGCGAATGACCATAACGAAGGTGAAGGAACGTAATAAAATTGAATTAACATAACGAAATTTAACGAAACTAAGGAACGGCAACGAACCTAATGAAAAGGAACGGACCTAAGAAAAGTGAACGAACTTAGTGATAGTGAAAAGAAAACATAACGAAAGTGACTGAACCTAATGAAAGTGAAAGAAACTTAAGAAGTTAACCGAACCTAATGAATGAGATTGAAAAAAACAAAAGTGAGCAAAACTAATGTAAGTGAACGTCCCTAACCCAAGTGACCGACCCTAACTAAATTGAAGAAACTAACGAAAGTGAACGAATCTAATGAAAGTGAAGGAAATGAACGAACATTACGAAACTGATCGAAGCAGCCATCATGTGTCACTTATGAGCATTCCTCTCGGATGTTATTCGACGTAAGCCCAATAAAGTCGGCCCTTTACCCAAGAATCCACAAAAGCCGCTTACTGAACGAAGCCCCGTTATAATCCGCTCACTACCCTACCGACATTGGCATTGTGAAACACAAAGTCGTGCACCCGCAGGGGTACCACAGCTGCCAATTACAACACACATATCCCATCCATATTCGAGACGTCAAAAATCGATCGACATAAGCGATATTGTCAGATGCCAATCAAATGTCAAATTTGCAACAATTTCCCATTAACCCAGCAGAACATGGCCTCAAGCGCATGCTGGGGGAATCAAAAAGCAATTTTCTTTCTCATTAGTCACATGTAATTGCTTTCCTGTTGCCCCCCTCTCACTATATGCCGCTCTGTTTCACTCTATTAAACACTATCATTCATCTAAATAAGCCATCTCCTCGTTGACACTTGTTCGTTGGCACTGATTGCCTTAACGGCGCAACCCAACCACGGATCACTAGTATGGTGTGTACCCACGTTAGCCTTAAAAAATCTGCTCCACATAAGTGCTTATCACATCTGATAGACACTTCATTAAGACGCCCGATGGAAAATGTCCAACAAACTGGCAACAAATGTGTCCCTCTGTGTGTACAAGGCCATAATTGATCTTGGTCTTGGTGAAGCCATCGAAGAAGAACGGTTGCCACCATCAAGCACCGCAACAAGAAATAAACGGCCAGCCATCTCTAAACTAACGCGAATCCTCTAATCTCCATCAATCAATGGGTTTCCTGGTTGAACATCGTCATTTATCTCTCCTTGGACGTCCCACATTGTGTCAGAGAATCTGGCGAAAATGTCTGAAAGATCGTGTGAGCGAGAGGGGATTGAATCCAGCGAGTACACAGCAACCCACGATGACGACTCGACCGAGGAGACTGCTTCTACATAATTCCACATAATTACGAAGGGGCGTCCATTTGAGAATATAATATTCAATTACACGCTGCTATAGATTACCCGGCGTATGACAGCTACGCTTTTCCTATTCTCCTTGGTTGCGGCGAACGCACTGCACTGCACCACACACGGCCATGTGATGACAAGTCTTTTTGGTCGTCTTTGGCGTCGACGACGCGACGGTCGCTGCGGCACCGGTGTTATCACGCCGCCGTCGAGCTAAAAGCGATTTTGTCCAGTTAGTCACTGGAGGCTGACTGACTTTGTGCCCCCCATGCAGCTGGCTGTCAATATGATAATGACTTGCAAATGATGGTATAATGATTTGGGATTATAGTGGCGGCCTGGAACGCACTGGAACCTGTTGGGAGTTCGTGGCGGTTGTGCCAGCTTCAAAGTGCTAGTAAATTTGATTCTAGGTTCGGATATGCACTCGAGCTGGACGTGGTTTTTGTGGAATGCGTGCAATCGTCGCTGGAGGTGGGTGAATGTGACCATCATTCATGCTCGTTGCGGTTATTTGCTCTACGAGTGCGATCGAGGAGGTGGTGTGGATTCATTCAGGCGACGGCTGACCCTTATTTCAGACGTCGGAGTGATGGCCACTTCCGCAGGCATACGCGAATGCCGTTCGAAGAGGTGGACGTTTTGATGGGTGCTTGGTGATCGACGAGCATGTTATTTGCTCGTTGATGGTGACAACCAGGGAGTATGCCATCGTGTCAGCGGGCTATTCAGCAGCAGCATCGTTTACCCAGTGGACTTCTCAGCTATTACCGATCACTTTCCAATCACTCGTCTCATTTTTGCTCCCTCAAATTCCTCCGAATGCTGGCAGCAAACTTGAATCCTCACTTTCACCGTACGTTGCATCGCTGCGCGAATTTTATGTGGCTTCTGTTACGTAATTCTATCCAATGAATCAAACGAGTTCATCAAACGCCTAGCTAGCCTCGACGAGCACACTTAAACTCCGCACAGTCGGTAGGTGGCCTCGAGCAGCAATTCACTGCTCGACCATCGCCGATTCCAGCGACACACCGCATCTGACATGTGCGTTTGGCATCGTTGATCATAGCCATCTCATGACAGCTGAGCGCTCAATTATCTGTCGATTTGCTCGCTGCGAGCACGCATGAAATATGACGTCTGTGTCGCCTTGAGTTCTAATCCCGCAAAGCGATGCAAATGATCTCAGCAGCATCTCGGTGCTGGCTAAACTCCGACAGAGCACCGATGATCTTGAGAAAGAAAGTCCGTCAAGTCATAAAAACGAACCGACCACGGCGCGGCAGCGGTGGTGTGGATTTTGACACTGACAATCCTAATTGCACACCCGTCGCTTAGTACAACCAAACGTGGCATCATTGAAATACAGTTCCTCGCCGGTCGTCGGGAACGTTTTTAATTTGCTCGTCCTGATGGCCTTCTGGCGAGAAACAACTCCCGGTCGGGACCGGCAGTTAAGGAAACCGAATGCAGCGCTCAGACGACAAGTTGTGTAGTTTTACGACTTCTGCACAGCATGAGGAGGTGGAAGGACTGCTGCCGCCAGAGATGCCTTCCGCACAGTCGACGACGAGCGAGCAGTGAGGGCGCAACAATCTCTGTAAGACGATATCCGATGGCATTCGGGGATTGGGACACTGTGCCACTCCGGCATTCCGACACTCTCGGTGCCGTCTTTTGTTTCGCCTCGTTAATGGTGTTGAGGTCATAAAAAGATCCTTGGGCGGGCGATCAGTGACACTGCATGCCCCCGCTGATAGGACTGGCCACAGAACTGTGAACAGCCTCGGTCTCGAGGAGAGCTGCAATCCGATATCCGAGTGGTCACTGCTGACTGGGGCATGGCAGCGTGTGTTTTGCGTCCGAACAACGAACGATTGATGAGTTTTGAATTGAATTTCGGATCCGTGATTGGTGATTGCTTATGTCTTCATTTTTTCAATTCACCCGCGGACGGGGGGCATCGATGGCATCGCTGTGAAATATGAGAATTTCTCGCCCGGGATTGGGCTCAGTGTGAAGGCACGCAGTCGATAGCTGTTTATGACTTTCAGTGGTTGAGGGTGTAAATCAGGGCTTATCCTGCTGACGATCGTAATTAGGGATGACGCGAGCCTTGGCCAAAGGGAATCTTGCAAAAAAAAGAAAAAACAACCACAAAGTGCGCGATGGATGGAATCTGAGTGGAATGAGATCGCGACTGTGCTTGGGCAGCTGTGATACTGGTTTTGACTTAAGTCGGTTTGATGGACCCACGGATGTTGGCAGCATAACGAAATTGTCTTTCGCAATCTGGATAGACCGAGATGATGGCCGCGGATGATTTCCACGGAACTGCCGTTGAGTCAGCATAATCAGGCGTGCGGTGCTGCTGCAGGATCACTGATCTTATCACTCATTTACTGTGTCTATTGGAGTCGTGGTTTGTTTTGCAAGAA
This sequence comes from Eristalis intricaria, assembly GCA_964034865.1. NCBI lineage: Eukaryota > Metazoa > Arthropoda > Insecta > Diptera > Syrphidae > Eristalis > Eristalis intricaria. The sequence goes on from OZ035873.1 coordinate 16,301,696, forward strand.
CGGTCTTGTGAATTTATTAAACGATTTAAGCGAGAATTCTCCTGACTTACAAAGCAACTTGGATGTAACCCCCGATGGACTCAGTCTCTCGGTCTCGCCTCGGTCAATAGGCTCGGAGGGGCCTTAAAGCCTTTCACTATTTCTTGTTGGCTTTGTTTTCAGCTGTGCATGGATTGGTGACAGCTCCATGAAAACCTACTGACTTTTTCAATAATTGCCGAGGCGGCCAATGTCTTGACAGCTTTACCAGAGAATACTTCAGCACATCTCGGAAGGTAGTTCACACGTTCGTTGTGATCTCTTGTAGGATTCGGTATTCATTAAAGGACGAGTGTCGTATGATAAGCCAGTGAATGTCCATGAAGCCAAATAGTGATAATATGAGTGGCGCTACAGCCCGTAGAGGGCCAGGGCCTAGCTTCTCAGCAACCACCAGTGTTGTGCATGCTATTGTTGTCTCTCGAGTGGAAGGGATCCACAGTTTTATGCAAGCTCCGAACGGCCAAGTTTGAAAAGCTTTTTATAGACATTTTATTACTCTTTGAGAATTGTCTTCTTGTTCTTCTTCTGGTGGCGCTACAGTCCGGGGTGGACCTAGACCTCAACCAGTAAGCCTCTCCAGCCGGCAAGATCTTTAGCCAGCTGTCTCCAACTGCGCACACCAAATCGATTGAGGTCCTTCTCTACCAGGGTGCGCCATGTGTTCCGTGGCGTCCTCTATTGCGTTGTCCCACTGGTTCGGAGTCGGGCTGGAGCAGTGTTGTCCATGCGCTCTACATGGCCCAGCTATCTTAGCCGTTGAATCCGTAGACGCCTGACTAGACTCATGTCGCTGTACAGCCCGTACAGTTCGTGGTTGAATCTTCTCCTCCAAAAACCGTCAACTCAAACAGGACCAAAGATCGCACGCAAAGCTTTTCTCTCGAAGTGACTTATGACTTCCTCATCCGCTTTTGAGATTGTACATGCCTCCGCACCATAAAGCAGGACTGGGATGATCAAGGTCTTGTATAAAGTCAGCTTGGTCCTTCGAGGGATGGCTCTACTACTCAATTGCCTCTTGAGCCCATAGAAACAGCGGTTGGCAAGAGTTACTCTGCGTTTGATCTTGGTACTGGTGTTGTTCGCATTGTTCACTTGGGAGCCGAGGTAGACGAGGTCCTTGACTATCTCGAAGTTATAGCCGCCCATTGTGACCCTCTGTCCAAGATGTCGAAGTTGTATGTCCTATCTTGAACCCTTAATTCACCCCTAGACCCATCTTGGCCGCCTCCGCTTCAATGCCAGCAAACGCTTTATTGAGGGCTCGCTGTGTGCCAATCACGTCAATGTCATCCGCGTATACTAGCAGTTGTACGGACTTCTAGTGTTGGCGTGTGAGTCTTGCACGATCTTCTCAAGAACGATATTAAAGAAGTCACATGACAGCGCGTCGCCTTGTCTAAAATCTTTTTTGGCTTTGATGGTATCGACGAATTCGTTACCGACCCTGATGGAGAAGCGAGAACTCTCCATCGTCGTCCTACACAACCTGACGAGTTTGGCAGGAATGTCAAAACTAGATATGGCGTTGTATGGCTCGTCCCTATGCACGCTGTCATATGCGGCCTTGAAATCGACAAAAAGGTGGTGGGTGTCGATCTGCATTTCTTAGGTTTTTTGCAGGATCTGGCGCAGTGTGAAAATCTGGTCGATGATGGACTTCCCCGGCCTGAAACCACTGACGAGGACCTATCAGGTTGTTGACGAATGGTTTCAGGCGCTCACACAAAACGGCAGAGAGGATCTTATATGCGATGTTCAGGAGACTTATCCATTCTATATTTGGCGCAGTCAAAGGGGTCTCCGTTCTTGTGGATCGGGCGAACGATACTGAGGTTCCACTCGTCGGGCATGCTTTCCTCCAACCATATCTTACGGATGAGTTGGTGCATGTACCTTACCAGCTCATCTCCAGCTGCCTTAAACAGTTCCGCAGACAGTCCGTCTGCACCAGCAGCTTTATTCGACTTTAGTCTCGATATCGCTATCTTCACTTCGTCTGGGTCGGGGTGACGGAACTCTCGTCGATCATCGTCAATTGCGTTGAGTGGAACATTCTGCCTGACAGCGGTATTGGGGTCTTCCTCGCCGTTTAACAGTCTACAGAAGTGATCTTGCCAGATTCTCAGAATCGACTGCGAATTTACTACGAATTGTCCCTCTGCGTGATGACAGGCTTCTGTCCGAATTTTGCATCCATTGGATAGTTGTTTTACTCGTTGGTAGAACTTTCGGACGTCACTTCTGCCGTAACACCTCTCCATTCCCCCTCTCGAGCGCTTCTCATGCTCTTTCTTTTTCCTTTTGAGAAGCCGGTGCTCTTCCCTTCGTTTAAGTTCGTAGAGCTCAGAGAGAACCGCTCCTGTGCTTCTGTCCAACGTCCCCTTGTATGGCGCTTGCTTCGCTGAATATGCCTGCCTGCAGTCGTTGTCAAACCAGCGGTTTTTTTGGGGTGGCGTTTTAAAACCCAGCACATCAGATGCAACTTCTCTGATGGCGTTTTGACAACGGTTTGATTGTTCGTCGATTGTTTCGCCTGGCAGGGTTGGGCTCTCTGAGAGCTTTAGGGAGACTCGATCGGCAAAGTTGCGATTGTAGCTTTCCGACGTCAAACTGTTTTGGTCTTGCTCTACTCCGTTGTCCAATCGATATCCGTGTTCTTACCTTGGCTACCACAAGGAAATGATCCGAGTCGATGTTGGCTCCTCAGAATGTTCGAATACCAAGAACACTGGAGGAGTGTCTGACGTCGATCGCAATGTGATCAATCTGGTTGACGGTTGATTGATCAGGAGACCGCCAGGTCCCCTTTGTGTATATTGAGGTGAGGGAACCGCGTACTGACTACAGAGAGGTTTCGGCCCGTTACGAAGTCCAACAGCCTGAGCCCGTTATCGGATGTGGTGCGCTTCCCGATGACTCTAGCAAAGATGTCTTCCTTGCCCAGCTCCTAGAACGATCGTGGTGTAGTAGCTGGGGTATAGATCGTATGCCCTTTCTAGGAGATCATAAAAGTCACCTTTGCTGTCTTCATCTTAATCCTTCGTTGGGCGTGCGCGCAGATCAGGCTGATGTTACCGAATGTAGCCTTCATGCGGATTCTTATGAAGCCCTCGCTTATGTATTCAAAGCTTAAGACCTCTTGCCTAAGCCTGCCTCGAACAACAAACCCGCATCCGAACAAGCGCTGCCTTCGCGCCGATGAATATGTCGCAGTTTTTCATCCTCTCTTTGCCCGGCCCATCCCAACGCACCTCCTGAATGGCGGTGATATCTGCCTTATAAGCTGCGAGGGCTTCCGCAAGTTCACCGGCTGCACGTGGTCTGTTCAGGGACCTCATATTCCACGTGCAGAACCGAAAATCGTTGTCCTTACTTCCTTGTCCATGGACGTCAGCAGTAGGGACATCTGTATCCGAGGCTTCTCGTTGTTTCTGAAATAATTCTTGTTTTACACGGTGGGGAATTTAACCCCATCCACAACCCATAAACCTGGAGGACCGGGTCCTGGTTTAAGCCCCTGGACAAAGGGGCCGCTGCATACATTGGTTCACCTTAAAGCGGTTGCTGTAAGGGCGCTGCGAGGAGGCTGTGTGTCAACTTGACGTGTGCATTTAACAGGGATCGTTGCTGGCATCTTTGCCCTGGATGCACAGGCCCGTGCCCTCTACAGTTTCAATCACATAGTGAAAAAATTAAATATGAATGTGAAATATAAAAACATCCTAAGGGAAACATTTTCGAAACGATGTGCCACGAGGTACCTCTTACGTTGTAAAAATTTTATATAATCCTTGAAAAATACTCTTTTTTATTCATTCCCTATTATTTTGCACAGCTCTGCTTGCTGTCATGTGTTTGTTTTCGCTGTTCGTCTGTATACACATCGAAGATCATTGCCAAAGAAAGAACTTCGTTAATCCTTAAGCAATTTATGCTTACCTTCACAATGTACAACTCTGCTGAGGCAGTATCCCAGCCTGAGCGCACCATCATCAAGATGAACCATCACCACATTCTTCAGATGACCTCTATGGGAATTTTGAGGCAGGTCTACGAACACAGTCATTCCAGCGGTGATCTCCACTTACGGCTCCCCTTCACGAAACGGCTGCGTTCAGATAAACCACTTAGGGTGCAGTCTGTGGTCCCCTTTATCGGCAGTTCGGTCTTTAAATTCCAGCTCCCAAGCGCTGCTCGTTGGTGGGACCGATTCCCAGAGAAGCCCCCGTCAAATCGCCGACCGAACAAAGAAATTGATTTCATAATCCGCTGTGGCAGGTGCCAGTGCTTTGCATAAAACCCCAGCCAGCGCCCTCCGATAACGAGCATAATATATTCCAGGAACCCATTCCCAGTCCCACGGCACGGAAAGCTTATCCCCCGGCGACCGGGACCAGCCCAATGGTAATTCGAACCGATTGCCCAGAAGACAAAGTGGGCGAATACTAATGAGAAGCTCCCTCATGGCGTCCGTCACCGATCACTGTCCATCGGGAACCACCGAACCACCGCCGGTCAGCAGACAATGCAATTGTGCTTCGCTGTGATAAACGTCAAAGAAGATATCAGCGATCGGCTGATTGAAACCGAAAAGCTTTCCAGCGTGCTCCACGTCAGATTGTCTGCGCTCTGGCTGCACTGACTGCACTGACGCGCGATAGCGTCCCCCTCGTAGTGTGATTGCGAGTGCGACGGAATTGAGGGACCATCTCCTGAGAAATGATCGAGATCGAGATCTCGAATCGGTGTCGGAGCGCACCCAAGTGTGGCTTGTGTGGCTCGTTGTTGGGCGCGTTAACGTGTAACCACTATCTGGGGGATCATCTTGAAGGATTGCCTATTGAGAGTCACAGTTGGGCCCTGACCGGTGCGTGCTGAGTGGGCTCGGTGAGCGACCATCCCCGACCGGTGACCGGTGACCGGTGACCACGGTTATCGACGATTTAGTGGGCTTTTATTAATTGTTATCGATTGTCATTTTCATAAATACATTCCGAGCTGGAGATCTGATCTGATTGTGGCGATCCATTGATCGAATTACCTGGAGGCCATTCGAACTTGACAAATCGCCAATTAACTACGACTGCTGCACGGCGAACGGAGGATGGTGAACAGTGGACAGTGGGCAGTGGACAGTGGACGCGTATCTAATGTCCGAGCGAGTGAGGGAGCTTTTGTTTTGAACGAACCTAATGGATCTGGTCAAGTGGCTAAGTGGATGGGCACTTGGGTGCTCCGAGGAATGCCATAAACGAAGATATCTTGGATCTGGTGATGTGACATAATGAAATTTGTTGGTTCAAATGCGTACAACCGTTAGAGGGGGACTTCTTGGTATTTAGTGTGGTCTGGGGGTTCTTGGAAATCGCCTTCACAACGGACTGAGGGATAGCCGTCGTTCGAGTCAATTGCTGGCGCTGGGAAATGACTTGTGTTCGTCGTTGTGATCTTGTCGGAGTTGAGGTGATTGATGGTGTGGTGGGTTAGTAAGATTGGTGGCAGAGGCAAGTAGGAGTAGGAGAATAGGGACATTTTCAGAATGAGTGTCACAAAAGTCACTGAATTTTTTGTTTCATTTACGCGTTAAAGGTGGCAAATGTCAAAAGAGCGACAGCTAACAGTTCAGGGTTGTTAAAAATTACAGACTACGTGAAATAATGGCGCGTTTATACTACCTTTCAGTACACTAGACTATGTAGGTAGGCCACAGGTTGCTGCTACTAGATTTGCATCTAATTCGCTGCAAGATAGTGACCGACTGCTCCCACACGGAAATCCGCACTACCCTTTCTACCCAGGGTCTAAAGGGTTCGGCGAGGCAGTTCCATCGCTCCCCTTCTTCTTATTTATTTGGCTCTACAATCCGGGGTGGACCTGCGTCTCAACCAACAAGCCTCTCCGGCTAGCACGGTCTCTGGCGAGCTGTCTCCAGTGTCGCACGCCAAGTTGGTTGAGGTCCTTCTCCACCTGGGTGCGCCACCTTAAACGCGGGTTCGGAGTCGAAGACTCTTCGGGCCGAAGCTGAGTTGTCCATAGGCTCTACATGGCCTGGCCATCTTAGGCGTTGGATCCGAAGACATCTGACTAGACTCATGTCGCTGTACAGCCCGTACAGTTCGTAGTCGTCAACGCAAACATGACCAAAGATCGCACGCAGAGCTTTTCTCTCGAAGACCAAGGACTTCCCCATCCGCTTTTGAGATTGTCCATCCCTCCGCGCCGTACAGCACGACTGGGATGATCAAGGTCTTGTATAAAGTCAGCTTGGTCCTTCGCATCCTTGCTGTTGTCATGCTTGTCCTCTGTTGGGGCGTGGGCGCAAATCAGGCTGCTGTTCCCGAAGTCAGCCTTGATGCGGATTGTTATGAGTATGCTGCCGTTGGCTAGACAGTTACCAGCTCCTCTGCAGCCATCCATAAAGAGAGATGAGCCCTGGTACAGGCACACTCTCCCCCCTCTCTCGTCTGCAGCCACCAACGACGTCCCACGGGGGTTGGTTACCCCATCTTCGATCGAAGGTACTCGGCTCCCAGATCTCACCACATGGAGGTGAGAGTAGGAGTTCGCTGATAGAGCTCAAGTGCAGACGCTTGTGCCTGCATGAGACCCCATATCAACGCTTTGAAATCCTCCTTCGCTCCCCAGCCACTAGAATTTTCGATGTTGCATTGCAACATCTCGAACATCTCCCCTTGATACCGCCGTACTGAACCGGAGGAGACCTTCCTCAGCTCGTTGTGCGACGGAACGCTCGTGGTTGAGTCGTCCATCCACAGTTGAAGGGGCTATGTGGAAGATGAGCGGTACCGCATTTAGATTTTGTAACAGTCCGTTCTTGTCTAAATGGAGAAAGGCTTCTGGGGGGACGAAGCCATTGTGCCGTACCCTTTCGTGGTATTCTGGATTGGTTTAGTAAGCCCCTGAGATCAAGTTATTGGACGAGTTTATCGCTCTAGCAGTATGAACTCGAATCAGCTTCAGCAGGAAACTCCACTCTTATCAGGTTTTCCCTGTTGTATAAGACCTCGTTGGAGTAGAATTTTCTGTACTCGGACTCTGGAGTTCGATAAAGACGAAGGCAAGTCGTAAGACAAGCCCTCTCAAACCACACGGGACAGCCATAGGTGAGCATTGGCCGGATGAGGGCCATGCAGCGGATAACCTTCACCTTCGCATGGAGTTGGCTGTTGTAAAACAGTCTCTTTGTGAGGGCAAAAGCGCCTCGGGCCCTGATCTAGCCTGATACCCAGGTATCTGACTACAGTCCTTTGCTCCAGTGGCTCCCCGTGTCTTCCAACGATTGAGAACTTTCGCCAATTCTTTTTCGTATCCGCCGAGGCCTTATACAATAGCGTTCTGAACATAATGGTTTCCAACTTCCGGAAGTTGATACACAACTTCCAGTTGAGGACTCCAGTTGATACTCAACTTCCAGTTGAGGACTCAAAAAGTTGAATGTCAACTTCCAGTCATCGCAACTTCTCATGAATGAATCGAAGCCACCCTGCGTGAGAGTAGTGATTTCCTCGATCTTTTTGCCTGATCTGTACACGATCAAGTCATCGGCGTACGCAATTGCATGAGGAAGAGAACTTATCAGATCGCTCAAGTAAATGTTGAACAGGATCGGCGAATTTACGGCACCCTGTTGGAGACCATTTATCTTAAACCGTCTGTGTTTCTGTGTGACACTGCCATAGATACCAGTGTCTATCGAACGCTGTTATAAGCTGCTATATCTAGGAAGGTTTGTTCCTTGTTCTCGCGCTTTCTCTGCTTCCTGCCTGTCAGACTTGTAAAACTGGAACGCGATAGATCCCCTTTACCAGCAAAATAATCTCACAACAATTATTTTATACCATCTCATTCCATGAGATGGCAAAGACTGTCACTCCTCTCGGCGAAATACTTTAATGTCAATTCTCGTACCGTATGTCGACTAGAATCAGCCTCATTTCCTTATTAATTCAACAAAGTTCAAGATTCCCATCTTTTATCACACATCCCGCCAAACAGCATCACACCTCATCCACAAATGACCAGACGCCAGCGGCAGCGGCAGCGGTAGTCCATCAGCACGCCCATCAACCACGCCACATAACTTATGCCGACAGAGCCGAGAGGATGTAAATATTTTCAGAATCATTTCAGGTACTCAGCACCTCTATGATTGCCTAATATCCGCAATTCAACAAAAATGTACTCTCAACCGTCCGCCAAATCATCGCCTTCAGCGCCCGACCGCGCCGCGCAACCAACAGCATAAACCATCGAGTCCGCTTTCATTTCGTTCAGATACTCCAGCAACAATAAAATGTAAAACGTAAATATCCCCTCAAAGGCATTAGGCGTTTCCTAGCCGGCATTAGGTCGCACTGACTTCTGGCTCGCAGTGCGGTCCAAGAATAACACGGATCGCGGACCGCTCCACACCTGGTAGCTCCGCGAACGGCCGCTGCATCGGCCGGTGCCATTCAGCGCGCAAATGTCAAATAAATTGCAGCCATCGCTAATGGCGTAAGTGCGCAGTTAGCCATTCAGGCAGATCGTAATTTTCCATCGCCAACGATCGCCGCTGTAAAACTGTTCCGCTTTTCCCATCCGCCGGAGCGGGTGCATCCGATGGGATGCCCGCACTTGATTCTCAAGTGGAACTAGTCTCGCTCGGTGTGAGCGTGTTTGGGAACACATCCCTGGGGGATGATGCTAGATAAACAATTATCGGTAAATTAATTGGTTTTTAACAACCCCGCAACCCTTTTCTCATGGCACCGCTCAGCGGATTTGTTTGAAAACAATTTACCGGCCATGACAACACTTAGGCCTCGCTGCGGCTTAGGGACGACATCTTGAAGCCGTTTGTATGATTCGTTTTCGGTCGGTTTTATGGCGGAACCATGTTTTATGGGAAAATTTGATGAAAAGCAAGCGTGCTAGCGAGGGAAATTGTAAACAAATCTCACAACTGTCACACTGACGGGCAATAATTGACTTTGTTTACGACCGAACGGACGCATATTGACAGACGAACTGAAACGAATTCATCGACGACTTGCAGCGGGAGCTGATGGAAGCTAATGGGACGAGGAACACGCACTCGTGATGACATAATTGGACTGAAAGTGATTAGCGTTCAAAGGCACTCGAGTGGATGCGAGCATGCAGATCGGAGCAGATGTGGACCGCAATTAGAGGGGTTTTAAGTGGTTTTTGAACTGGTGCTGGCGAAGGACAAGGAAGTCTATGGGGCGCCTATTGTGGGTACACTCCCATGGAGGTCTAAATCATAAATCAGATCAGATAGAGATCATCAAAAAGGGCTTATTTTTTCTGTTCTTGAATAAAAACCGTTCGCGTGGTTAGTGATTATTGGGCCCAACTGTGTCGGACGTTCGACTAGAAATAAACGCTTGAGACAATATTTAATAATTGAGGCATATTCGAATGTATTTAATCTTTTTGAAAAAATAAACCGCTTTTCAGACACGGCGACACAGGTCGCAGGGAACTAGTGTAACCTACCCAGTAGCGAGCCCTCTTAACCCTCATCTCATCCTTGAGTAGAAAACTGCACAAGAGCTACTTTTTGTCTTATTTTGTTTATTTTTAAAGCCACATATTCTGTTGAAACTGCTTGGACGAGGATGAGGAAGAAACCATCGAACACTTTCTATGTAGCTGCAGTCCTCTCTCATCCCGTAGATTCAGACTTTTGCGGGCCCATTCTTTGTTAATCTGGCTTAACTGAGAAGCATCAAAATCAGCCCTCTTCTTCGCTTTATCAAAAGCACAAATTGGTTTGCGGAATAGGTAGCCTAAGATCCGCGTGGTAACACAATGGGCCTCTGCTTGGCCTAAGTGTGTCTGCTGTCCGTCCGCGCGGCAGTCAGCCACATCAACCTAACCTAACCTAGGGCATCTACACCTCAAATAATTGTAGCAGCTACGCCCACACTACCTCCGGCAAAAGATGTGCTGAAGAGGTTAAGGCACAAGGCTGTGAAATCGAGTTGCAACACAGAGCCTTAATTAAATTTTGTGTTATTTTTCAAAATGTTCCTAGATTTATTCGTTATTTTATTAAAAAATATTTATTTGAAAATTTTGGTTAGTAAAACAGCTCCCGAATGCTATTCCAGTTTCTTCTGTAGGTCCGTTGATGTTCGTTCGGTGATCTTTAAGCTTGGGCTTTGTGTTGAAATCTTCGAAAATATCTAAATCTTCATCTTCATAAACCATTTTCACAACTTTTTCCACAAAAATGGCGTGAAATTGTAAGCTTAACTCCACGTTAAGTATTTAAAATGACTGATGTTACGTGCTAACAACATTTTAAAGCTCACTTTTGACGAGGGAGGGGGGCGTCTATATGCCTCTGCTGATAGGAAGCAGTTTGTCGTAGTTCAACAGCATGAGTGTCCAAATAAAAGGGTCGATAATCTTTTGGTCAAAGATAAGTCAGACACATCAGACGGTTTAACCTAAGGGACACTATGCAGGTTTGCTGTGCCAGGTTTTTGCTGCTAGCCCCAATACCAGCCTCAGGCGGAGTCCAATAGGCGGAGTAGGAGGTGCTTTAATCGCTAACACACACTACTACATAAGCGCCCATATCTCGAAAACGGTGGCTCTCTCAATCATGTCGATTTTAATTGACAGCCATGTATCCCTTTTGAATGCCGAGACGGGAGATTGAACTTAACTCAAGTTTCATTACCAAGTTCCCAGCCAAATCCCCCTTAAAACACGAATCAACCAAGGTTCTCAGATGTCAAAGTTAACACGACGTCAAGATGCCTCATCAGACACAATCAACCACTCAACCAGTTTGTGCATAAATCCACTAATCCTTGTCCCCCTGAAATCGCTAAGCATTTGAATCTAATCACATGTCAGTCGTGCCTAACGCTCTACCACCTCTGGTCAGCTCCAATTCCGCCAGAGGCCTTACAGCGCCACGAAGACAGACAACTGATGCGGAGCCTCCTCCCTATGTTTGTGCAGAGCAGCGGCCAGCCCACCTCCCACCGTGAGCGCGGAAACAGCTCCTCGTCCAAGTCGGATGGTTAATTACGCGTCCGTCAAAACTGCCAGAACAGTCAAACGCCAATTTGTCGGTGGCAATTTGTGCGAAGCTGTGAAAATAGCGCCGACTGATGAGCCCGACTGATGAGCCTGACTGATGAGCGTTCGTCGTAAGCCGCTTGCGTGAAGTTGCAAGATTGACGAGCTTGTAATTGAATGCACGAGCCGCAATAGAAGAGCTCTCCGGCCAGCCGGTGCCACTTGACACAGACGCACCGCCAGCGTTGCCGACCCGTGGAATGCTGGCCTCTCTCAAGGACACGCTGACAGCGTGAGTGAGCCGCGGCTTGACTTATGGGTCAATATATCAAGACTGTTTGGAAAATAATAATTAAGCCAAAGCGAGGATCCGCATCGGAATTCATAGGCCAGCCGCCGCAGTCGTCTCTGCCTGGAATCGATTAGTAACGCTGGCAGGCGTTCGACAGGTTTATGAGTGTGCCCTGCTGCATCCGCGGCGATTGTGAAACGGGGCGGAACCGTTTCCCATGATAAATGGGAGCACCGGGGAGTTGACAGGTTCTGTGGTAATTAATATCTTAATTTTGTACTCCGTGAGTGATCGTCTGCTGCGCGGGTCTGTGTGGTGTGCTGACGCAGGGAATGGTCAAGAACAGGTGCATTCGAGGGAGCGACCCGCGAGCCGGTTGGTGTTTTGGGGTGCATTCAGGGAATCAATTAAGGACGAGGTCGATTTGAATGAGGGCAATCGCAGGGGGACGTCTGGAGAGAGGATCTGAAGAGACTGGCGTTCTTGGAAATGAGAGTTGATGATGGTTGTGGAGTTATGCAGCTGAGAGCAGCTAAGGTCTGTTCGAGCTGTCAATGAATGAAACCTTGCTTGTACATGTCGACAGTACCTTCCAGATGGTCTTTCTTTTCGTGAGACTCTAAGGGCCACTTTGTTGAGCCAAACGAAACTTTCTGATTTTTCTATTCAACTTCTGGATTTGCTTTCATTTATTCAAATTTGTTGGTTTCAACTTTCAATTTACAACTCATGAGTTGATCACCTCCTCGTTTCTTCATCTTACGGAAATAGCAGAAGTTAAGGGATGAAATCAGGGATTTTGCTATCTCTCTCCCTATCTCTCTTTCCCCTCTCTCTCTATATTTCTCTCTCTCTCTCTCCCTTCTTCAATAACCATATTGATTGTGATTTCATTTTCTTTCAAAGCGGACAAAAATAATGATGATCGAACGAATTCATGAGAAAACGAGAGAGAGTATTTGAAAGATTACTTTTACATTGTTAACTAACCCCGTAAATTACGGGCAATTACAGACTGACCAATAGTGAGCTCGGATCAATTCAATAGGCGAATGCAGACTTTATAAGTGTAATCATTACAAATATGCATAGTCGCTTGTGCTGTTCTCGTCAACAACTGAGGATAGAGATATTCAACCATTATCTCTGTTGAAAGGGTTCGCTCTCAATTCTCCTTCTCATGGCGCACACCAAAAGCACTCACCGTAAATTCAATGTTGAAAATGACATTGTTTGAGTTAATTGTCAAAATTATCCCAGCGGAAGTTTAAAAACTGAAAGTTGAGCAACTTCTAGATTTAGAAATGTCTGACTGTGTGTTGAAATAGTGAACAAAATCAATTTCCAACTCTTCAGTTAAACTACGAGTTGAGACCAACTTCGCAGTTGATCAACTCCCAATTTGCCGGCAAGTTGAATAATTGTGAACAAAATCGAACATAAGACGCAGAAACTCAGACTCAAGTTGGGTAAATCTGGATGGTACCCTTAGATTCCCAAGCTGGCAAGAGATGTTAATTGAGTTCAGTTCTTCGCACATAAAATACTGGGCTCTAGGAGTTGGCTGGGAGTTGAGAAGCTACTCGCTCTATACGTCATGAAGAGTTTGTAGAAAAGTTCGTGAACGATCTGTAGACCAAATATTTCTTCATATTTATTTTGCGCTACAATCCGAGGTGGACCTAATGGCACATTTGGTTGAATGCTTCCCCTTGGTTAGTGGGGTACCCGGTTCGAATCCCAGCGAAAGCAAGGTTAATACGCTCTTGTTTGGTTGATGATCTGAGGCACCGTTTTTTTTTTTTTTTTTTTTATAATTTGCCTCAAGGGATTGCTAATACCCTTATGTGTCCGGGGTCAAGACACAGCACGGGCCGAAGGTATAGAGGGAGAAAGGGAGAGGAGGTACCTGTGCACATTGGTTTCAAATATCTGCGGGTTGTAGTCTGTGGGAAATATTAGTTTGGGAAGAGCATTCCATATTCGTGCAGTGCGGCTGAAGAACGAGTCTCTGAATTTAACTGTGCGTCCGAAAGTAGGCTTAAGGGTATACTGATGGGCATTCCTGGCGAGACGAGTATTGCGGGTGAATTCATGGAGAGGAGGAATGCAGTTGGCTAGCTCACTTGAGCATCGTTTGTTGAAATAACGATAAAACACGGACAAAGAAGAGACGGTACGTCGATGTTCGAGCGAGTCTAATGACTCTGCGATATTGTTGTCTCCTATAAGTTTTATCGCTCGCTTTTGGATTCTATCAAGTAGGTGCAGTGTGGTCTTGGGGGCACCAGACCAGATATGAGCGTTATACTCAAGCTTGGGGCGGATGTACGCCTTATAAATTAAAGCCAAATCAGAAGGGGTGAAATATTTCTTGCATCGATTAAGAAAACCTAAACATTTCGCAGCATTTTTGGCTACCTCAAATATGTGATCGCTCCAACTAAGTGTTGTGTTGATACACATACCAAGGATGGAAAGTTTTCCGGTTTCATCGACACAAGCGCCATTCATGGATAATGGCTGATTATCAAGGGCTCGCTTGAGTGACAGCAGACACCATTGAGTTTTTGACGCATTGAATTCTACTCTATTGTTTTTTTCCCAGTTAATTATGCTGTCAAGATCGGAATTCAACGTGCTTAACATACGCTGCCGTTACAATTCTACGGTCGAAGTGCGGGGTCGTGGGTCTTGGAACGAATATGAAAAGCTAAGGGTGCTATCATCAGCGAAGGAATGGATTGGATTAGAAGTAGCAGACAAGAGATCATTTATAAAAATGAGAAAGAGTGTCGGAGACAGAACTGAGCCTTGGGGAACACCAGCATTAATTTGGTGAATATCAGGCTTGAACCCATCCAAAACAACTTGAATTGAACGGTTCGAAAGGAAATTTCTAATCCATAGAAGAAGAGATTCATCGATACCATAGGCACGCATTTTCGACAAGAGAGCTTGATGCCAAACTCTGTCAAATGCTTTAGAAATATCAAGCGCAACGATCTTGCTTTCGCCTGAATTGTGCAAAGATTGGTTCCACTTTTCGGTGAGATAAGCTATCAGATCACCAGTGGACCTGTCGCTGCGAAAACCATATTGTCGGTCATTAAGAAGCTTCCGCGATTCAAGATGCCGATCAATGAGTGGTAGTAGTCTGACTGTGGGTATCACAATGGACCAACAGGGTCTAAGTGCGTTGGTGAATGCGCTAGCACCCCCTCTACCTAACCTAACTTATCATGCCTTTACAAAAAGGTCAAAGGGAGAAAAAAAGGCTTCATGAAGAGTTTCAAACTGCTTTATCTAAAGTGAACAAGGAGACCTGGAAAGGAATTCAAGGAAAGATAAAAAACAAAAAATTCAAAACCTTATGGAAAGATCAATCGAAGACGGAGGCAGTTCTAAGATTCAACAACGAAATCATTTGCTGTTGAGGCTTAGCCTTAGAATAGAGGGAAGCCGTTCTAAGGCCGAAGTTGTAAAAAGGTTGCCGAATGTGCACCGAAAACAAATAATAATAATAAAGAGGGCCAGGGCCTAGCTTCTCAGCAACCACTCGTGTTGTGCGGGCTATTGTTGTCTCTCAAGTGGAAGGGACCTACAGTTTAATGCGAACTCCTAACGGCGAAGTTGAGAAGCTTTTTCTAGACAGGAAGACTCTTTGAGCATTGTCAGTGACTCGAAAGAGGTAGAGCCGTGAAATATGAAAGGTGGTGAATTCGGGTATCGAATCTGGCACCCTCTGTGTACGCACTAACCCACTACGCCACGGCGACCCACCGGGCATAAAAACCAATTATGATGAAACCATATACACCTACAGAAGCCCTAGCCCGGCAACAGGGCCCGAACATTTTTTAACGATTCAGCAAAAACCGCTGAAATAGGAGTAGGCTTGGACCCAAACCTAATTTAGCGGTTTTCAATTGTGTTGAAAACATTAACATCAGCTTTGAACAATCGATTGGGACAGACTGCCAGTCAGACTGCCAGTTAGTGTCAAATTCTGTGGCACGTTGCTGACATCACTGAGAGTTCTC
Source organism: Eristalis intricaria (assembly GCA_964034865.1). NCBI lineage: Eukaryota > Metazoa > Arthropoda > Insecta > Diptera > Syrphidae > Eristalis > Eristalis intricaria. Next base: position 16,317,140 of record OZ035873.1, read on the forward strand.
CAATCCCCATCGGACATCTTTCGGAAGATGTCTTAGAAGCTCGACGAAAGGATTACAACATTTTTCGAAGCAGATTTTCAAGTAAAATGTCCCGAATGGCAACAAATACTGATGTGATCGCTTCAGATTCAAAAATAAGCGATTTAGGACATCTACCAAACCGACATTACAAGACACCGCCCCCGGAAGTTATGGAAATGATTTCAAATTGACCGTGAAACATATTTCGAACTGAGCAAGATAAAGGAAGTTAAATGAATCTTAATCGACCACTGTGCGGTGCCCTTAGATGCGCAAGTTGCTAAAAGATGTCAGTTATTCAGATCTTTGCACTGCGATCACAGCTAGGAGATGAGGAGATACCACCAGCCTTCAAGTTTTGGTTCAGCAGAAGTTTGTAGGTTTCGTGATCGATCTAAACCTTGTGGTTTGGGGGTGGGGAGACATCTTATTTGTATTTGTAAGGCACCTCAAGTCAAGATCATAGACGGCTGTTCAAATGTAAGCAAAGAAAGGTGTTGGAACAAATTGTTAAACTTACACTGCTCTATCACATCTGTGTACAGCAGTTGTTTTCAAGCGGGCAGTCAAAGAAGCGCACAGAATGATATCAATGTTGGCTAAACCACGGGTTGAGAGACTAAATGACTAATTGACAGTCAATCGGTCAGTGAAGCAATTTCTGAAAGCAACAGGAAAAGTCCAAACTAGTCGCAGGCTGTAGGTTCTCAGTATGCAGTATGCTCGAGCACTATGTTAAGTCCCAGGGCACGGAGGTGAACTTGACTGAAAGGGACAGGGACTGAAACCGACCCATCCCAGCCTCTTGTGGATGTCAAGCAAAAGATGGTAGACACCATCGCAGAGTAAGCCTATAAAAGGTGGAACTCTCTAACCGCCTGCGAGACCACTAGCATGCTCTGGCCCATGTGACACAAGCAACAAACAGTTGTAAGAAAAGTTGCTGGCTATAGTACTCTGTAATATTAATAGTAATTAGAAATCAGGAATATCGACCCCTTGCTATAATGGCAATCGATTGAAGCGTATCTGTAGCACCGCGCTGTGATCACTTTCTTGTTGTAGCCAAGGTAAGAACACGGATATCGAGAGAACAACGGACTCGAGGAAGAGAACCACGGTTTGACATCGGGAAGTTACAATCCCAGCAGACAGACAGTAACTTTGCCGTTCGAGTCTCCCCAAGTGCAATAGCAGCAATGAAAGTTTGGCCGAAAAATCTTCGACTCTGAACCAGTGGGACAAAGCAAAAGTTCACGTGCAAGGTGTTGCGCTCAAATCAAGGGTGACCTCAGCCGGCTTGGTGGGAACAATTGAAGACAGCTAGCCAGAGATGTCAAACTCAGACTGAAGCTTAAGAGGGCAATCAAATTACATTTCTGAACTTCCTGACACAGTAGGTTAGGGCTGCTAGTCACCAGCACACTTAGACCATGTTGGCCCATTGTGATAACCACAGTCAGACTACTACCACTGATTGATCACTCTAGTGATAGTGTCGTTAACTTGATCCAAATGGCAAATGGTGACTGGACCAGATTTGAAAATCAAATAGAAGCCTAAGCCCGCTAATCAGGGGCAGGCACTCAACCAACTGCCCCATCCCGTCGTCTCCTGACACCGTAAACCACAATACACTCTGCATGAAATTGTTCAACTCTTTTTAAGGCTTGCATCATTTGTCACACACACAACTCATAAAGTCGTATCTGGTTGGCAGGTAGCCGGCAGCAATGCCCACAAACTCAATGCAACTGGAGCACTACAAGGATCCATTCTCGGTCCCGGCCTTTTTTCGCTTAATCTAAAACTGGGCATCCACCACCCCGCATGAATGGTCTTTCATTCAGAATACCGTCCTGTCAGTGCTATAAAGTAATGGTAGTGCTCAGACTCAGCAGCACGACCGCCCTTGCCGATGTTCGGACCACAACTGCCCTGAGACAAAAATTTAACATGTCGCGAGTATTAGAACATATCGAAAGGGATCTCTCGAGCTCCCACGCTCCACCGTTGTGTTGCCAGTACACAACGATGGTTATTCGATAACATGCTTTGGCTGATAACTTAAAAGATCCAAAACGCTCAAACTTCTTAGTACTGATAGCTTGTCGCACATCGGACTGGGTGACTTGAATTTAGACTATTGTCCATACGTCACAGTTCGTTGGCACCGCAAGAAATCTGGGGCTCACTTTCAGTTCTATCCTCACGTTGACTGACCTTATAAGGTACCTAATGCACTCTGTGACCGATGAGACGATGATGCAGGAAGCCAGGTTAGCTTTAACGAGGGAAAAAGCGCCAAGCCAAATCTCTCTGGACTCCCTTGATGAGATTTCCAAGAAGTTCACCGAGAAGTGTGCACTTTTCTTAAAGTGGCGCCCGAAAGATGTCCCTTGACACCAAGTACACTAGGGTGGTTCCTGACCTCAAGCTCCTCCACCCAACAACTCCGGACTTCACCAGCTGCCTCCTATTGGGCCAAGTTGCTTAAGATCTTTCTCGATTTATGTGCTTTGCCAGAAGGTGGGCACAATTAAAATCATATCAAACGAAAGAGAGTGCATCAAGCTAGCTGAACTGGTTCTCACCAAGTAATCCTGTACAACTTGCATAGCCACACTACTTCGGATCCACGGTGAAACTTTCCTCTCAGCACAATCTTCCGATGGACTTCGATCGACCAACCGATGCCTCCGACCTAGAAACTGGTGTAAAATGGACCACTCGCCCACCTCAGATCGCCGAGGGTGTCACCTGACTGGCGATTGATTCAGCCACTGTGCCATCGGGCGAACACTGATTTGTGGCACGTCATAAACCAAAGCAATGACACCACGCCCACAGCGCGGCAAGAGCCCCACCGATGGCCGACGCCCGCCTCGCCTATAATTCCCGATCATCGCCGAGATCGAGATGGCAACGCGTTCCGCAGTAAAACTCCCCGAATCTGTGGCCAGAACGACTAGGAAGCAGCTTGTTATAAACCACTTATGTACCGCCGCGAGCTGCGATTCCTGGTAAATCCATTCGCAAATTTATTGTTTCTGGTGCACTCGCAACACCCCATCCATCATGCGCTTCCTACACACGCCCAAGGACTCACGCAAATCACCCGAACTCTCGCGCCCCCCAGCCATTCCTAACCAGATCAACAGTTACAATGCAACAATCGCCTGACACCCAGAGACTTACAGTCCCACTGGCAGGGGGGGAGGGGGGGGGAGTAAGGAGAGCCACCCCACCACAGATGGATCCGTATCTAAATCATGATTCACTTATCATGTCCACATTATGTCTGGTCCGATAAATTTTAATTAAATCCCGATTCCATGGTACTTGTGTGCCCTGGGGACATCCTTCATTCTCTAGCCGGACACTCCAGTCAACGCGTTGCAGAGGACCGCCGCAGACTGTCCGTGGCCTAACTAAGCCGAAGGATGTGTTCGTTTGGCTTGCGATCCCGGCGATCGGGAATAATGCGGAAAAGATTTATGACACACCGGCGCGACATGCGTTCCATTCAAACCGCATTCTCAGTGACCACAGCAGAGGACTGCCTCCCATCCCTGGCCTCCTCCGCACGGGCTAAGTGAAAATTGTTGACCAAAAATAGACGACACCTTGTGTCGTCCAGATACCTACCTGGCAGGCGTTCAGAACAAGTCACCTTCCTGTGCGGCGTGCATCATCTTCCGGCGAATTTTTGTCGATAAGGCGACTCGCCGGACGATGGGGTGCACCGCACACGAGGACAAACTGATGCACCACCACCCGTCGCCACCGCCACCACCGCAGCGCGTTGGTTACATCATGTAGCAACGACGACGCATGGCACTCTGGCCCGACTTATGTAACCTAATCTGTGCCGTGAAAGTTGCATCACCAACACTCGTCGAGCGCGTCGTGTGTTGTTGTAATCGCCAGAGAATCAGGAAGACTCATTAGGGGCCCTGCGTCCGGGATAAGAAAGGGAAACAACGCGTGCACTAGTCGCAGGGCCGAGCGAACGAACGCACGACCGCACGGACACCGGACAGGTTTCGTCCCGCATCGCGGTGGAATGCCCGCAGTGATTGTTGGCGGTCCTGCTGATGTGTCCGTTCGCCTTTGCCCACCGGCCGATGGTGTACCGGTGTACTGTTGGACTGGCGTGGTGGCGTGGTGGCGTGTGACTTTGACATTGAATTCCTTGTCTGATTGTGGAAAACGCATCGACCACGAGGCGAGGGCCCAGGGATTGGCACATGATTAATCAAGCGACTGACTGCTTCAAAGGATGCGCCAATAGAGAGTGCCTCTAGCCGACAAATGGCTCTAAGGGCAGCGGCACTTAATTAGCCCTGGCGATAGATACGACGACTAAAGTGAATGCCGCCTCTTCCATCCACTTCCAGCATTAGATTGACATGCCCAGACGAGGCGGCCGCCGCGCCGCATAAGCTACCCTCAGCCAGCCCAGTGAATTGGAATCATACACGGACATCAGATCCTGTCCACCTGATTTGAGTCACGCTCCTAGACCGGCACCGCAGTCGGACAACTTGTTGCGGTGGTAGCTTCCACGGCGTGGAAGTAATGGAATTAGATGTCAGTTCAGGTGGAGAGACGCGAACGCATCGCTCACGTCCAGCCATGGCGGGACTATTAATCCGGTGTTCGGATAGCGTTAGATGGACAGCGACGATAAAGTGCGTGTGTGTGCAAAGTGCATTTCGCATGGTGGCCACTAGCCACTGGCCACACCTGCGGATGATTGCTTGTTGTTGGCTTCGCTTGACGTTTATAAATTATGGCTGCTACTGTCAATTTGTGAAACGTGTTACATGCGCTGAACGAAGTGTGTGTGAGTGTGTGCGTCTGCTCATCAGATCGGCAACCGCCACTGCCGCCAGTGAAATGGGTCAGAATCAATTAGATCATCCTGCGTTGGTGGCGTTGGCTTGAAATCCGAGTCAGCAATCGCTGAGGCTGATGCGTCCCTCGGCTGACGACAGCGAAGTGACACAAACACTTGTTTCGCCACACACTTGTTGGAGGAGCATTCAGGCATAACGACTGGCCTGACCTTGTTCAGGTTCGCGGCTACTCGATAAATAACCCTAAGGTCATTGCGTCTGTTGATGTGGCGCAGGAGATAAGCTCTAAACCACATTCCGCTTGACAATTACGCTGGCGATCGTGCCGATTTGAGATCGATTGAGAAGGAAATCTGATTACCGTCAAGTGTTAAGCTGGCCTTATCTCACTCGTTTTACTGGTTTCAAGTGCATTTAATTACCAAACGATTCTCATTCAAATTGAAATTAATTGTCTCTTTATTTATTCGCAGTGAATTGCGCATTCTTTTTGATGCAGACGCGATCCTTCATCACTTGATGTTGCGGCGCCGTCAATGTCTTGGCGGCTGGAGGAGACTGTGGGAACTGCTCTTTTCTGATGTTAATTACTCGTCTTAGACTGCTGTGAGGTTCGTTTGAGGAAGCCGGGCTTTCTGAGGCTGGGCAACTTAAAGATCTTCAACACCCTTAAATTTAAAAGACTCAAACGTGACATGATAAGTTCAAGCACGAACATGATACCAATTTCCTTACACAGACGGTCGGGTCAAACCTGGAGATCATCTGCGTACTCCTACACCTTCTCTAGAGCTACGAAGAAGACAAGGAGTCCTCTGGTTTGCGGCATGTAATGAAATAAGATCGAGATCAAAGTTTGGTCATAGTTTGTTCAAAAAATAATCACAAACATTTTCAAATGACAGCCAATTCTGACATAAGTCCCAAGCTGACAAATTTGGGGAGACTAAAAGGTCTTCCAATGGCCTCCGAACTTTGACAGTTGATAGCGGACTTATTGTTGAAGCTTCTGCTGTTAAATTGATTGCCATTTACTTAGTCTGCTTTGTCAAATCACAGTTCACAGTGGTTTGTTAGGACCATGTTCCGAGATCTTCGCCCATTTTACGACCACCCTATTCGTCCTACCGAAAGAGGCAAATTTGGGACGATAACATAAGATTCAAGTTCGATGTGGGCCAAAGGCTGGTGGGGTCATATATTTCCACATTTCTCTGCTTCACCAAGCGATGATTACAAACTTCTTTTGGCCTGACTTGGATGCTATGGACAACAAAGACACGTGGCTTAAACAGGACGACGCTGCGCTACCTGTCACACAACTCACGTCGTATAGGAAACTCTCCAGGAACGTGGAGCTGACATGAACTGGCCACCGAGATCAAGGGGTGCGATTTGACATAGTCAGACATTTTCTTGTGGGGTTTCCTGAAGTCGCAAGCCTATACGTATAAGCCACAAACGACAGCGGCCTTCAATGCCAACATAGCCCATGCCATCGGTCGAGTTCACCATTATTTTATATATTTATGCGCCAGAGTCAAGGCAACATTTAAGATGTGCGACACCCAGAAAATCCTCGACAGACATTTGAACGTTGTTATGTTTCAAAGATAATGGCATGGATAGGCCTTTAAAAAAATTCGATGATATCTCACTTAAGGTTAAAAATAGAAAATGCTTAATGAATGACTCTTAAGATCTCAATAAACATGTAAATAAAACCGCTCTGGCCAGGGCCCGAGGCGCTTTTGGCCTTACAAAGAGACTGTTTTACAACAGCCAACTCGATGCGAGTGTGAAGGTTATCTGTTACATGGCCCTCATCCGGCCAATGCTCACCTATGGCTGTCCCGTGTGGTTCAACGTGAGCGCAACCTTAATGGAAAAGATTCGGTTGTTCGAGAGGGCTTGTCTTAGGGCTTGCCTTCGTCTCTATCGAACTCCAGAATCCCAGTACATAAAATTCTATTCCAATGAGGTCTTATACAACAGGGCAAACCTAATAAGACTGGACAATTTCCTGGTGAAGTTGATTCGAGGTCACACTGCTAGAGCGATGAACTCGTCCAATAACTTGATCTCAGGGGCTTACTACCCCGATTCACAATACCACGAAAGGGTACACCACAACGGCTTCGTTCCCCAGAAGCCTTTCTCCATTTAGACAAAAACGGAAATAAATGCGGTAACACTCATCTTCCACATAGCCCGTTCAACTGAGGAAGGGCGACTCAACCACGACCGTTCCGTCGCACAAAGAGCTGAGGAGGGTCTCCTTCAATCAAGGAGAGATGTTCGGCATGTTGCAATGCAACATCGAAAATTCTGGTGGCTGGGGAGCGAAGGAACTCCCTCGTCGAACCCTTTAGACCCGGCGTAGAAAGGGTAGTACAGAACCCCCTGTGGGGGGTAGTCGGTCCTGTCATGCAGCGGATTGGTGCAGATCCATCAGATGTAACCTACGGCCGACTGACATAGCTTAGGGTAGTTTTAAGGTAATAGGTAGTTATAGGTAATAATTGAGATCTCCCACGGAAACCTCCTTGCATCCATATGGACGAAACATGGACTATCCTAGAGAAGTTCTTACGATACTACAGGATGATACGAGACTTCAATGTGGCCGTTTGACGGATGATAGTGCTTCCTTGCCACGACTTCTACTTGGAAAATGCTGAAATATGCAAACGTATGCCTTTTTTTTTAATTCATTTTTATTTCTCAATTCATAGCGTATATTCTTACATACCAGACAAAAATGCTTAAACTAGTTGGACTAACAAAGAATCTATTTTAACTTACTGGCCCTCGGCGGGCTCTCTAAGCTAAACTAAATATTATACTATGTCTTTCGACTTAACCTAACTGCTTGTTTAACGAAATGAAAATCAATTTAAATGTACAACTTTATATTAAGAAAAAATGGCAAAAAAAAAACTTAATAAATGAACTGTTTTATTAAAAAATTTATATACTAACTTACATACTACCTTAAAAATAACTTACACTAACTTAAGCAAAACTACGTACATATGCATATGTATATATATGAAGATATATACAAATGCAGACCCATATACTAAAATATATACATTGTATACATATGGGTACACACTCGTATACGCATGTGTATACTTATTTCTTTTTTTTTTTATATTTTATCTTAAAATCTAACTTACACTACACTAGACTATGTAGGTCGGCCGTAGGTTGCTGCTACTAGATCTGCATCTAATTCGCTACAAGACAGTGACCGACTGCTCCCACACGGAGATCCGCAATACCCTTTCTACCCACGGTCTAAAGGGTTCGACGAGGGAGTTCCTTCGCTCCCCAGCCACCAGAATTTTCGATGCTGCGTTGCAACATCCCGTATATCCCGCCTTGAGACCGCCATACTGAACCGGGGGAGGCCTTCCTCAGCTCGTTGTGTGACGGCACGGTCGTGGTTGAGTCGCCCATCCACAGTTGAACGGGCGGTAAGAAAGAGGAGCGGTACCGCATTTATGTCTTGTATCAGACCGTTCATGTCAAAATAGAGGAATGCTTCTGGGGGGACAAAGCCATTGTGCCGTACCCTTTCGTGGTATTGTGAATCGGGGTAGTAAGGCCCCGAGATCAGATTATTGACCGCGTTCATCGCTCTAGCAGTGTGACATCGGATCAACTTCAGCTGGAAATTGTCCACTCTTATCAGGTTTGCCCTGTTGTATAAGACCTCATTGGAATAGAATTGTCTGTACTGGGACTCTGGAGTTCGATAGAGACGAAGGCAAGCCCTAAGACAAGCCCTCTCGAACTACCGAATCTTTTCCATCAAGCTTGCACTCACGTTGAACCACGCGGGACAGCCATAGGTGAGCATTGACCGAATGAGCGCCATGTAGCAGATGACCTTCACCCTCGCATCGAGTTGGCTGTTGTAAAACAGTCTCTTTGTGAGGGCAAAAGCGCCTCGGGCCCTGGCCAGTGCAGCATCAACATGTTTGTTAAAATATAGATACTCATCTAGCCAGGTCTCCAGGTATCTGACTACAGTCCTTTGCTCCAGTGGTTCCCCGTGTCTTCCAACGATTGAGAACTTTCGCCAATTCTTCTTCGTATCCGCCGAGGCCTTATACAACGACGTCCTGAACGGAATGGTTCCGACTTCCGGAAGTTGATACTCAACTTCCAGTTGAGGACTCAAAAAGTTGAGTATCAACTTCCAGTCATCGCAATTTCTCATGAATGAATCGAAGTCACCCTGCGTGAGAGTGATTTCCTCGATCTTTTTGCCTGATCTGTACACGATCAAGTCATCGGCGTACGCAATTGCATGAGGAAGAGAACTTATCAGATCGCTCAAGTAAATGTTTAACAGGATCGACGAATTAACGGCACCCTGTTGGAGACCATTTTTTACCTCAAATATACCTGTGGAGGTCACGTTGCCATTCTTGACTACGAACCGTCTACCGGTAAGCATGTTACACAGTAGGTACAGCAGTGGTTTGCTTATGCCTAGCCGATCGAGCTTGTAAAAAAAACTTTCTAACCATACGGTGTCAAGGGCCTTCTCCAGGTCAATCAAGCAGGCACCCGTACATTGTTTCCGGCTTCTGTTCCATTGGATACCCGACACCAGTCTCGACGCGGCATGAATAGTGTCATGCACCGCTTTGAAACCGAATTGATTATCCGGAATTATATTTTTGTCCTTAGTCCAGTTGATCAGAGGTCTATTGATCACCTTCTCGAATACCTTACTGATGTTCGGAAGGAGACTAATTGACCGGAGGTTGGAAGGATTCGAAGAATCTTTTCCTCTCTTGGATATGGGTTGCACAATAGCCGTTTTCCAATGGTCCGGATAATGTGCATTATTCAGAGCATTGTTAAACAAGATTGTGTACATATTGACCACTTCCAGGGGGAGGTGTCTTAGCACAATGTTGGAGATCCCGTCGATTCCAACAGACTTTTTCTTCTTTAATGATTCGAAGACCGCTTGGAGTTCTGTCTTCGATATGAACGGGGGTTGACCCCCTTCGTCGGCGATGGCATTATCTGCCATGTTATCATCATTGAACATGACAAAGCCAGTGTTCTCAGATCGCCATTGTTGCATGTCTTCTCGAAGTTGAGAGTTGCTAGCCAGTACGCGGTTATCCAAGTCGTGGTTCGGGCGAACGCTCTCATTCACCTTGTACACCTCTTGGAAGATCGCGCCTAGTACCTCTATTTTTTCTTGCGGATCTTCGACCACAAAGAAGTTATCATCGAGTACGGCATTATCTGGAGTGATACCAGTATACGTTCGTTGTCCGTCGTTCTGGGAAGCTTAAGACACGGAAGATCGCTATTTTTGCTACGGAAGAATTTGTTTATTTGCGGGAACATGCTCGGGTTGTTAGATCTAACAGCACGAATCTTATCATTCCAGTAAGAATTAACAGAAAGTCTGTAATTCTGGGCAATTAATGTCTGAATGTTCTTAATTAGCGATTTCAGTGTCCTGACTTCCTCGTCTCGTCTGTCAGTAAACCGCCTGTACAAGGTTTTTAATCTTGACAGGAGTCTACTTTTTTGTTGGTGTAGTGCGTCAATTGTCGCATTGCGGTAAATGTCTTGGTTGTTTGTACGTATATACCGTGGTATCGTGCTGGCCATCGTTCGTTTAATTGTCTCGTCCAATTGAATTAGATACATGTCAATCTCTTCGTTTGACAAGTTTCTATTGGACGGTATGTGGAGCGCGTTCGAAGAGAGTGCTCGTGTCATTTGTCTGGAGGAGCGTGTCCATCGTGCCCTACTGTAGTTGTAGGTGTACGTTTGAACATACTCTCATAATTCCGCAATGTCGTAGGATCTTGAATTCGGCACTGAGTCCGCAATGGTCACTGAGGTACACGAATGTGTTCAAACAGTTTACCGTTTGTGACAAACGTATGCCTTGAACACAGCTTAATTCTCTTCTTTATTGTATATCTATCTGTGCAAATTGTATAGTGCCTATTCGCCTGGTTGACAGTCTGGTGGTAAGCATTTTGGCGAAACGAGAAAGACGCTGGTCTACGAGTTGAGTATTATCCATGTCTCATCAACATTACTTGAATCTTTTTCTCCAAAAAGATCGCAGAACTTGTCTCTCGAACAGACCAAGGACTTCCTTAACCGCTTTTGAGATGGTCCATGCCTCCACGCTCTACAGCAGGACTGGGATCTTGTATAAAGCTTGGTCCTTCTAGAGATGCCTCTATTACACAATTGGCCATTACGCCCATAGGAACAGTGGCTTACTTTACCTACCCCTGAAAATATAACCAGTCATTTTCAATTGACTCGAGATTACAGGAAAGGCGGTGATCGTGTTTCTACTTGCGGTGTTGTCGTTAGGGCCAATAACAAGCAACAGCGAACGAAGAAACTGACTGAAATGAACGACTGTTTAAATTGAGTCAAGTTCACCATCAAGACTATATTTGGGGACATCAAACTATTGGACGTACACTGCCCCAACGAATAAAATTGATTTTAGAATGATTTATTTAAGCTTTTAGATAAGGACGCTATGTCCACAAGGCAGTTATGGCACGAGATTTCCCGTCCAGGTAAATATTAGACTGGGCTCTCATCGCGTAACTTTTCAGATGACTATCGTCCTTTTGATTCACATCGATGATATAATATAATAATATGGGTAGCGGGACAGTCCGAGGTGGACCTGGAACTCCCTCAAAAGCGGAACTAAGGAACGATGCTAAGAAGCGCACCAAGGTGTAAGCTAAAAATATACTCTATTGAAAGATCGTGTAGCTCCTTGGACGAGCTGATGACATTCTGATGATCCACTGAAAGGTAAAAAAGAACTACTTTGGCTGTTTTGCCTTGTGACCACAGATACGTCTGAGACTTCAAACATCCATAGGCCGCTGGTTCATATCCGGCTCGAAGGACCACATTTTGCTTTGAGCAACAATGATGAGTCAACAGTAATGAATCATTTTTTGACTCCTTACCACTGATGGGGGGGAGTTGGACCATCAATAAGGCGTTTACTGGCATTGAGGCGGAGCGGCTAAATTGGTCTAGCGGTGAATGGGGGCGAAACGAAGTATATGCTGTCATCAAGGAAGGACACACAATATCGACGTCTTCGACAGAGCGTCACTATGGGCAGCTATAACTTCAAGGTAGTCAAGGACTTCGCTTACCTCGGCTCGCAAGTGAACAGTGCGAACAACACCAGTCCAGAGATTAAACGCAGAATTGCTCTTGCCAACCGCTGTTTTTATGGGCTCAAGAGGCAATTGAGTGGTAGAGCCATCTCTCGAAGGACCAAGCTGACTTTATACAAGACCTTGATCATCCCAGTCCTGCTGTACGGCGTGGAGGCATGGACAATCTCTAAAGCGGAAGGGGAAGTCCTTGGTATCTTCGAGAGAAAAGCCCTGCGTGCGATCTTTGATCCTGGTTGCGTTGATGGTTTTTGGAGAAACGAAACTGTACGGGCTGTACAGCGACATGAGTCTAGTCAGGCGTCTTCGAATCCAACGCCTGAGATGGCTAGGCCATGTAGAGCGTATGAACAACTCAGCTCCGATCCGAAGAGTCTTCGACTCCGAACCTGTTGGACAACGCAACAGAGGACGCCCATGTTTAAGGTGGCGCGCCCAGGTGGAGAAGGACCTCAACCAACTTGGCGTGCGACACTGGAGACAGCTAGCCAGAGACCGTGCTAGCTGGAGAGGCCCGGACTGTGGTGCCAAATAAAGTAGAAGAAGTTGGCATGATCATTAGGCACCTTCAACCAAGCATGCTCGTCAAGTTGTCTTAGGTCCTTTTCCTGTTCAAATGGCTCGGAGTCGAAGGCGTCGTGTAGTATTGTCTTTAAGTTCTACACCACCTTGCGATCTACGGCAATCTGTATACGCTTAGCTAGACTCATGTGGATGTACAGCCGATATAGTTTCGTGGTTCTTGATTTTAATACTGGCTGTACGGTCGAGAAGGCCGGGATTTGATGAATACCCTGAGATATCACTCTGATACCCAAGTCAGTGTAGTCGACGAATCTTCGCTTTCTGGACCTCATCTACAGTTGTAGACAGACAGTAATAAAGACAGTCGCTTCTGCTGCTCATTGTTCTGTCGGTAAGGAGGATAGGTTGATTTCTGTAAGCGAGGGCGATTCCCCGAGTTGATCGAAAGGCATGGCACTTTGAACTGGGCGTTTCCGCAAAAAACACCCCACATCCCCAATCATATAATCTCGAGGTACATGTTCTCAGACACTCAACAAGGACATTCGATATCACTCGAAATTATCGTACCGCTGCCTTAGCCACACCCAATCGGAGATCAACAAAGCGGGATCCTACCCACATCGTCCGAGGATGGCGGTCTCCAACACTCCAATTTAATGAGTAATTTCGAGATGATTTTGTGAACATTCATCGATCGCGCTGGACCAAGATAAGACAGTTTCTTCGCTTGAATTACGCATTTTACAGCCAACCACGACCAAGGCACAGCCAACATCATCCCTCCGCACGCAGAAACTGCAATTGAATTTTCCATGAAAAACTCGTAAATCTTCCCACGCAACCTCCTCGCCGAGGACGCACGATTTTTTGGTAACAAACGTCGCCAGATGAGACGGCAACAATGCCTAAGACAATTCCCATGGCGAATACAAAAGAGGTGATAAGTGATCAGGGCGGTCAAAGCGATCGTTCCGACAATGCACCACTCGTTCACTCGACGATCATAAAACTGTCCACTGGGACCTGTTTCCCAGTTTCAATGTTTCCTTGGTTTTCGTGGCCCCGGGCGGCGTGCAGTGTGCCGTTGACGCGGCTGCCGGCGTGTATTGTTCATGCACCGATCGAGCGGCGGCGAACAGCAGGAACAAACCGAAAAGCGATGAAAACGAAAAAAAGGACACAGGCGCACTGCGGCCGAGGACTTCTCGGGAATCTGGCTCTCCGCCGGGCGCAGTGTCCGTCCTAATGATGTGTAATTTCAAATTTATTCTAATTTATAATCGATCCTTCATTTCCCAGACCGGGCGTCGGTCCTATTCAAAATATTTGCCCTCACTTGTCCGCGTTCGGGTCTTAATTGGACGTGTGTGTAGCGTTGCGCTGCGTTGCGCTGGAGCTGCAGTGATCCACGGTGGTGGGTAAATTATTCCAATTCCCAATTTGCATATTCGACATCAAAGTCCGTGTGTGAAGGAGACTGATTAAAGTCCAGTAACCCAGAATGCTGCAGTCGTGTGTGCGCAGCAATTGTGTCCTGATTCCTGGAAAACAAACGAAAGGCAAGAAAAAAAAAACAAAAACACAGAAGAACGGACGAGAATGCAGAGTCAGAGCTCCTCCTCGGTAACAGTTTGAGGTTACCCACATTCGGTGGGAGATTGTGTGTGGAACTGCGGATTCCTCGCAACGAAATGGGTCACATGGTGAGCTGGTTGCGAGTTGATTGGACGTTCGTTTTTTTTTTTTGTTGTGTCAGGTTTTCTTCTTTTTCATTCGTGTAACCGCCGGTGGTTAGGCTTGAAGTAGTTTTCCAGGACACTGTGGGAACTAGGTTTGCCTTCTCTGTCACGTATGCACTTCGGATTCGGTCGGGTGTTGGCCACTGAACTGCGCCATGGAATACGAACGTTGTCCTGGACGTGACTCTTGGACTGCCCTCGGCACTGTCATTTGATTACTTTTGACGCCTTTTGTGCGGTTCTGCTTGCTTACTTGGATGGTTGCCAAATCTTACTTAATGACGGTTATTTGCTTTTGAAAGACTGCAACGCCGTACATTACTTGGAACGCTTGTGTTGTCATCCAGTGCTTTGCAACTGATTGACACGGAGTTGGGAACGAGTTTTAAGGCTCCGGCACATATAATACTTTATGGCTGAAACACAATAGTGCGTTCGCGCTGGCGTTGGCTTTCAACACACACAATTCAACGGCCAAGCACAAAATACAGCGTCGACTTGCGTCAGTAAATAATGAGAGAGATTGAGAGGATCGTAATAAAACGTTAAACGTAGTCCATCGCACGTCATTATTCAACATGTTCGATATTTTTTGACAGAGGGGTGTGCTGTGAGAGAGATTTTCTCCCAGATTGAGAGTTTTCTTCCAAATTGAGAGGATTTTGTATCAACTGTCATTTGAGAAATGAAATCAGCTGATAAAAAATAATTTAACGACAAATGTCATTTCAAATGAGTGTATGCAGAAAGGCGGCAATATTTTTCATCCAGTAGATGAGAGAGAGAACAGCTGATAAATTGAGTATTTATTTCAACGCAGTGCGTCATCGTAACATGAAGTCGGCTGGCGCAGCGCACTATTGTGTTTCAGGCATTACTTGCGTAGCGTCAGAGCATACGTACACGCTGAAGTAGCTGACGCAAGGGGATGACGCAATGAATACTTCAACGCACAGCCGATTTCATTTGACAGTTTTAAGTTTGAATTGAAAATTCAAGTTGTTTTGCGTATTTAATCACAATTAAACATTCATTTATATTTTGATCTATTTTGAAGGTGCTTCAAGGAGAACCAACTCCCAAATTTTAACACAAATTTCGAATTCTCTTGAAATGTCACAATGTGAGGATTGTCAACGCTGAAGGAGAGAGAAAAGTTAAAAGTTGAGTAACCATCTCACTACCAGTCTATGTGTCACCTCGCATAAGAACACATGTATTTTATGTATCTGTCAAAGTCAGCAGTCATGAAGATATAGTATCAAGCGTAACTCGTCATAGAGCCCAAAAATGAAGACCTGCATGGGATCAAATATCCCCTACTTTCTGACCCAGTCATTCGATCCAATGTAATAGGGCAATGGAGAATGCGTATGCTGCCAGAATGGGTGACAGATTGTCCATCGTGCTGTGAGTGGGCTCTGTGGGCTCTGTGGGACATGCAAATTGGCGTCAAGAACTGCATCACTGATTAAGGTCGGTTGGGCCCATTCTTCTGCAGCAGGGATACTCATGTCCCGTATCCCCTTGTGGGTCCTATGTCCTCCACAATGCCTACGCCCCATGGAGTGCGGTTTCGGGAAATGTGCCTCAGTTCGCCCCAACTTTTGCCCAGTTGACGTGCTTCCCTCTTAACTATTCTGCGCCACGTACTTCTAGGACCGCCCCGCTTCATGCAATCCTGAGTAAGCGGGCTCGATTGCATCGCTTGGCTAGATATGGTCCTGTCACCCTTTCGGAGAGTGAGACCAACCCACTGCCACTGCCATCTGGTGAAGGTACATTATCCTGTGAGACAGAAGGCATACGTCGTTCGCGTAGTCAAGGCGTTTGAGTTCCGTTTGAGTTCCGATGTTCCTGGAGCTTGTCCATCGAATTCCTCGAGCACATGGTTAATCAGCAATGGAAATATTATTGGTGAAAGTATGCAGCCTTGCCGAACCCCACTTTGGACTACGAATTTCTAAGACAGCCTTCCTCTATGTAAGACGTGGCATGCCGACCCATCATGTGTAGCCTTGATGGGAATGCCTCTCCTGCGTAAGGCACGCCAGAGAATTCCCGATTGACACTATAAAACGCCTCGTTTAAATCGATGAACAGCAGGTGAAGTGGTGATCGATACTCAACACACTGCTAGACGATGATCCGCAAGGTCTTGATGTGGTCTGTCAAAGTATTGCTGACGCTCACGCACATAAAGTATGTGCGGGAATCTTTACTTGTTATAAACGCCAGAGTTCACCAGAAATGGACACACACTGATTTTTGTTTTCACACCATCGCCTCTCTGCAGTCAACTGTCAATATTAATCGGTAGGTTATTATGTTCACTGCTGAGAGATCAATTAAGGGTGAGGGACTATAGCACAAGAAGTAAAACTAAAATTAAGGGCACCCTCTTGCGTCTGGTTAGGGTTTGAGAACCTAAAAACAGTGGGTAAGGTGTTGAGGTCATAGCCCATCAAATTCGTTGCTTGCCTTGCGTTCTGTCAAAAAAGTAAATACGAACCCAACGTGTTGAGTCTCTGAGCTGTTGGTGAGTATGTTGATTTCCCCCTCTGTTGTTTCGACTTATTTCACCCATTGTTCCCCGTCCGGAAAACCTTTGATAGGAACTCTTCTCCCGGGCCAGGTTTGGTGAAAGGTGTCCTTCCTAAGGTTTGCGATTCTTTCCAACTATTATAGCAGCGTGACCTCGTGGTTCCTCCTTCCAGAGTCTCAGGGCCGAGGAGGCTGCACTGGTACTGCAGAGTAAGTCGAGGGGAGAGATGGCGAAGTGTAAACTAGGTTGGTATTGAGCATGACAGGCAGTATTAGCTCTTGCTCAAACCCTCCAAGGCAGGATCCAGTAAGCAAGTAAGCAGTAATGCACACTGACGATGAATTACCTCGTGCTGTGTCCCTGTCATGGGCCACAGAAGTAAGCAGCATTCCCTGATAAGAAAAACGAAAAAACCGCGAAAACTATGCGGTTTCTTGTGAATTTATTGTTTGAAGGTGGCAGCAAAGTTTCGATCCGTACAGCTTTTATTAAATGTAGTCCTCAATCAGACGATTAGTGACAATGGGAAGGAGGGAACTGAAGTGACGCTCTCTCTCTCTCTCTATAATCGAGAACAGAACGTTGTTTGTTGGATTGCTATTGTGGATAGTTTATTTTATCGTATGAACCTTAGCATCATAATAATAATAATAATATGGGTGGTGCGACAGTCCGAGGCGGACCTGGGCTTAGCTTCTCAGCAACCACTCGTGTTGTGCGTGCTATTGTTCTTTCACGAGTAGAAGGGACCTACAGTTTGAGCGAGCTTTTTCTAGACAGGAATACTCTTTGAGAATTGTCAGTGACTCGAAGGAGGTGGAAGCCGTGAATTATCAGAGGTGGCCAATTCGGGTATCGAACCTGGCAGCCTCTGCGGAGGAGTCGACGCACTTTATTTTTTCAATGCTAGACAAAATATACTTGAAACTAGCTTAAATATCTTAAATAACTTATTGTATTTAATCCTAACTTACTGACCCTATGCGAGTACTATAAGCTATTCTAATTTATAATTATTTGTGCCTTTCGGCTTAAACAACGTTCTTTTAGTCTTTAGAGACAATATGTTATTAATTTCAATTACCAAGAAAACTTGAAAAACTTTGTTTAACCTAGCTAACCTATGAAACAAAATAACTTAAACCTAACTTAACCTAACATAACCTTAAAATTACCTTAGATATGTCCCTAAGAGACAGACGTGTGCACCTAGGCGTATATGTTATGTATATGCATAACATATACATCCACCACACTACCACCACAAATACATACTACCACTACGCCACGTCGCACAGTGGTCCCGCAGTGGAAATAAGTACCCGAAGTAACATATTTTTCCCGGCCAAATGGTGTATGTTTTTCGATTCTACAAATATGAGAACCTAGAAAGTCAAAATTTTGTTGACTTTAGATCATCCGTTTGGCTGTACCGTTAGCTCAAGTTTGGGAATTACAAAAATTTACGTATTTTTTAAGCAAATTTGATGTGCCATATTTCCTAAAATTATGTACATTGGAACCTAAAGTAAATTTTTTATAAAAAGGTCATACATCTTGCTTTCCAACTGCGTTTTCAGTTTTTTCTTATTGCTTACCAATTTTTTAAACCAGGCTTTTAAGTAAAGGCACATTTTGAGAGGGGCATTTCACTGTTTGATGGACTATAACAAAAATGCTCCAAGAGTCTCCAACGGGAGACCAACTTTTTCTGAAAGCTAAAAGTATTGTCTATCGATGCTGAAAAAACTAAAGATCACTTTTGATCACTTTGGGAGTATGAGGCATTTAAGTGGAGCAATGTCGTGCATTTTTCGGCATTTTCAAAAGATTTCCCTTGCAATGCATGTATTGTGCAAACGCTATGCGAGATGCCGAGGATGTTTTTATTATTGTGAATTAGAATTCTTTCGGTCATAAAATTGTTATAGTTATGAAACTAATTGCCTTTATCTTGTTTTGTTTGCGGTTTCATAAATGCATGTCGCAATGGGGCAAAAAAGGGCGGTAATTAGAGCTGACTTTGAGGCATCGGGAATTAGTTTATGATTCCGAAAATATTGAAGATTTCAATTAGGAAGATGACGTTTTGCTTTATATAGATATCGAAAATACTTTACAAATTCCAGTTGCATTCCAGCATTTGTTGTGCAAATTTGAAGTTTTTCACGATGGCAAGTATTGTATTTGAATATAGATTCTTGTGCGATTACTTTTTTGATGGAAATATTTCCAACTTCGGCAGCTTTTTATCAAATAGTATCGGAAACTTAATATCGTATTATATGCCAGCAACAGTGCATACAATTCTGTTCCACGTAGCAGAAATAATATCGTCAGCAGCCTCGCCCGTCGGATCAATGTCAGAGGAGGCGCAGGAAAGTCGGAATAAAGACTATACGTACTATCGCTTTAATAATAGTAGACAATTTTCTCGTTCGGCAACAAATGAAGATGTTATTCATCAAATGTTGGTATCATCTGATCCCTGGATTGCGTATTTAAGGCCTGAACCAAAAACAAACGATTCGCTGCCACTTGACTAATGAAGTGCAAGCCTTATTATACTGAATTGCTTAGTTTCTTTAATTCCAAATAAAGTGTTCGTTATCAAAACTTGTAAAATTGAATAGTGATTACAAATTTGCGTTAGGTCCCAATTTCGAGTTATAGACAATAATAAATAATTATTTTATGCTTTTAAACAAAAAAAAGTGTTTTTATTTTTTAACTTAAGATTACTCCGTTAGCTTATGAGATAAATCCACCATTTTTGAAAAATCTTCTTGCAATAGTGTTTCAAATTTCATTAAGAGCGGTTCACGGGTTACAGATTTATTTCCAACTTTCCCATAGAACTTGCCCACTGTGCGGCGACCCACGAACCTTAGCATTAACATACCATTAAAAGAGATCACAAATTCTAACATCGCAGTGTTGATTCACCTTTGACCCTTAGTCTTCGATCGTCGTTCTCCATCAGTGTATCCATCTGTTTGTCACAATCAGAATTCTCTGAATTTTTGAATGCACTCAACCATGAGATATGGATAAGGATACAAAATTTGTGTCATATCATGTTTACGTGTTTTCCTCTTGAAAATAAAATATAGATCACAAAATTATCACACGCTGTTATCGTTGGGGTATGTCCAAATTTCTGGGGAACTGGGAAAATAGAGCAGTAAACTGCGTTGCTGTTAATGGAATATCCTAGTTCGGCTGTCATGTATGTACATATGATTTATTGATACATAGACTTAGTAGTTAGGGATAAGAACAACTACTTTCTCAACAGCTTTGTGGACGTAGCAGGCACAAACAGAAATCTTTAAATTTCTAAAAACCACCAACTATAAGCAGTATCAATATATACACCAATAGAGGGTAAGTGTAAATGAAGTTCTTAATTCTTCTTCTTCTTCTGGTGGGGGTGGATCTAAGCCCCAACCAGTAAGCCTCTCCAGCCGGCACGGTCTTTAGCCAGTTGTCTCCAATTGCACACACCAAGTCGATTGAGGTCCTTCTCCACCTGGGTGCGCCATCGGTTCCGTGGGCGTCCTCTTTTGCGTTGTCCCACTGGTTCCGAGTCGAAGACTCTTCGGGCTGGAGCAGTGTTGTCCATGCGCTCTTGTGTCGGAAAAAACCCGATGAGCGTAACGCTCATACAACTGTCATGCGAAGCTTCTCAAAACTCAGCAGTCATGAAGATCTATTATCAAGCATAACTCGTCATAGAGCCCAAAGATGAAGACATGGATGGGACAACATAGCCCCTACTTTCTGCCCCAGTCATTCGATCCAATGTAATAGGGTAATGGAGAGTGCGTATGCTGCCAGAATGGGTGACATATTGTCCATCGTGCTGTGAGTGGGCTCTGTGGGCTCTGTGGGACATGCAAATTGGCGTCAAGAACTGCATCACTGATTAAGGTCGGTTGTGCCCATTCTTCTGCAGCAGGGATACTCATGTCCCGTATCCCCTTATGGGTCCTATGTCCTCCACAATGCCAACGCGCCATGGAGTGCGGTTTCGGGAAATGTGCCTCAGTTCGCCCCAACTTTTGCCCAGTTGACGTGCTTCCTTTTCAACAGTTCTGTCACTGTCCCATCACGTACTCCACACATCATGCAATCCTGACTACGGGCTCAATTGCATCGCTTGGCTTGATATGGTCCTGTCACCCATTCGGAGAGTGAGACCAGCCCACTGCCACTGTCAGTTGGTGAAGGTACATTATTCTGTGAGACAGAAGGCATACGTCGTTCGCGTAGTCAAGGCGTTTGAGTTCCGTTTGAGTTCCGATGTTCCTGGAGCTTGTCCATCGAATTCCTCCAGCACATGGTTAATCAGCAATGGACAAATTATTGGAGAAAGTATGCAACCTTGCCGAACCCCACTTTGGACTTATAATTCCTTAGACAGCCTTCCTCTATGTAAGACGTGACATCCGTGTGTAGCCTTGATGGGAATGCCTCTACTGCGTAAGGCACGCCGGAACAATTCCCGATTGACACTATCAAATGCCGTCTTAAGATCGATGAACAGCAGGTGAAGTGGTGATCGATACTCAACACACTGCTAAACGATGATCCGCAAAGTCTTGATTTGGTCGACACAGGAGGATCCAGAGCGGTGACCTGGTTGTTCGCCGTCGAGTGTGTCGTCGAAATTTCTTGGGCACAGCCATTTTCTTGGG
This sequence comes from Eristalis intricaria, assembly GCA_964034865.1. Lineage (NCBI taxonomy): Eukaryota > Metazoa > Arthropoda > Insecta > Diptera > Syrphidae > Eristalis > Eristalis intricaria. The sequence continues at coordinate 16,338,758 of OZ035873.1, forward strand.
CACAGCAGGCAGCACGCTGATACCTCTCCAGTTTTCGTACAGAATTAGATCGCATTTTTTTGGGAACTTGACGATCATTTCCTTTCTCTACTCGTCCGGAAAACTCTTGCCTTTCCATGATCTCCCGACAAGTGGGAACAATAGCTCAGCTGATGCCGTTGGCGTAGCTCGGAACAGCTCCGCAGGTATGCCCTCAAGTCCTATTGGTTTTTATCGCGGTAATAATCTCTTCCTTACTGGGGTTTCTGGTGCGAATTCAGGCATTTCTTTTTACGGACAAATCGGTCTGACTTTGGTGCATATTGCTGGTTTAGGTCCTTCTCTTCAGTGGATCCTCATGCGATATTAGCAACGAACCAGTTAAGCCATTCACTGGGTGTCGAGTAGAGCTTCGGCCGCCTATAAGCTCTTTGGTGTTTCTGTTAACGGCTCTGCTGTCGTACCCCTCTGCTGTCGTACCCCTGTGCTGTCTTCTGCCTCTTCTTGCGTAGCCAGCGCATTGATGTAATTGCACTTGTCACATCTCACGCTCCGCTGCACTTCTCTCATCTTCATGCGATCTAGGGACTCTATCTCGATCGTCTCTTCTGCTGGAGCTGCTGCAATTCGAGCTCTTAGCTGTTTTCGTTCGTTGATCCTTCTCGAGGTGTCCTCGGAAAGCCACGTCCTATGGCTTTCCTTCAATCGGCAGAAAACCTTTCAGCCCTTGATTTTAAAACAGTTTTCACAGCACACCAATGCCCTCGGATGGTGGCGGGCAGTGAGCTGCTGATTGTTTCCACTCCACGTGAGAGATGGTCCCATGGTTCTCAGGTCAATTAAGCAAACAGAGATAGTTAAATCCTCGTCTGATTTGTAAGTAGACATTCATCTGTGTCTTACCACTAGACTTGAACCATGGCCTTTGTCAAAAGCGGATGAGGATACACCATATACCACCCCGTGTGGGTTGCCTGGCTTTGGATGAGGAGCTTCAACGACGGACTAATCGAGCAACACAGCGACATCGTCCTTGTCAGAAAACTGCGCATAAGTCGCTTAAGATGGCTAGAACATGTAGGGCGAGCGGACACTAATGCTCCGGCCTGCAGAGTCTTCGAATCCACCACAGAGAGAAAAAGGAAGACCTCTTCTAAAGTGGCGCGCACAATTTGAAGGAGACCTCGGCTGGCTTGAAGTGCGTACTAGCAGAAGATGTTTGTTGCTTAGTTTAGGTTAGGTAGGGGGGTTGCTAGTGCATTCACTAGAACACTTAGACCATCTTGGTCCATTGTGATACCCCTAGTCAGACTACTACCACTGATTGACCAATCCAGTGATAGTGCCGTTAATTTGATCCCAACGGCAAAGGGTGACTGGACCAGATTTGAAAACCAGCTAAGAGCGTATTAACTTTGCTTTCACTTGGATTCGAACCGGGCAACCTGCTAACCAGGGGCAGGCACTCTACTGCTCCATTTAGTCGTCATGTTTGTTACTTAGTTGATGCTCAGGTTTATCCCGAACTGTAGCGCCAACTAAGGAAGTAAATGAGTATGCAAGTATCACTAGACTAATAGCTTCCAAGCCCGATGGGTCTTACCGTCGTGTAAAGTCAACCACAGCTGCCTATCGCTACTAAGTTACATGTTTTCTTCCTCTTGACATTTTCCATAGCTTGAACCAAGTTTAAATCCATTTCACCGTTACAGGCATGTTAAATACCTAACAGGAAAAGCTTCACTGCTCCACCCATCTCGAGTGAAAGACAATGATGTGCACAACAGGAATGATTGCTGTACAAGCTAGATCCGGCCGCCTAACTAATCTAGAAAGCTGCTCATCCTGGTCATCCAACGCAAGACTGGCCATTCCTCCCTCTCTGAGGATTGATGGCAATTTCTTCAAATGTCATAATTTTCCCCCAAAGTTCACATTTTTAAATTAAATCAACTGCTTTTCACTTTGCTCACCTTAGTCCAAAGTTCCCTTGAATCGTGAATATAACGGTGTTCTTTCAGTGAGACACAAGACATCCCATCCAAACATTCTCTTTCCATTCACAGTTGCACTTGTCTGGTGCGTGAACTTGCCCGTGAATTGTTATGACACCTGTCAAAGACGCTGTGGGACATTTCAAAAAAATGCCGCAAATTTCCCTGGCACACGAACCAGTCGAGGTGACTTTTGATTTTGGCAGATGTCATCACATAACCTTCAGAGACCACTGAGAGCGAGATTACGTAACGCATTCATACTTCAATTGTTCGCGGGCCAATTCGCAATCCGAACAGGATCGCAATAAAGATTAAGCCCGTCAGTGTATCCCTCGACAAGAAACTTGAAGCGACTTCAAAGGATCACTGCCTCAGTGGCGTTTGATTCCGCAGAACAGAGATGCGCGGATTACTTTCTCAATCTGATCGATTATCGGATAAGATGCGTCCGTTGTGCGGCCGTTGCACAAACCCGTCGCCCAGCCGCCAGTCATGTTGCATGTCAACTTGCCATCAGCCAGCGTTTCCCGGTACTTAAGCAATTTTTGAAGACGCTGCACTCGTTCGGGGTTTTTGTTCCCTTTGGGAGTTGTCACGTTGAATCAGGTCATTCGTCGGGTGCATCAGCGTCGTGCTGCGGTTAACCGAGACGCACACCATTCGAATGTGACTCCGTGCCGCGCAAAATCGTGCGGCCATGTCGTAAATTCGTCGCCGGAGATGTTTTCATCGGGATTACAGCGTGGCAGGCGTGTAAGTACCTTTCGCGGACTAATTACGGCGGCATTGTGTCCATTAATTATTCCATCTCGAGTCTGTTTGCCTCAAAATAGGATCGCGGCGGATTCGAAGATTATTTATGGCTTGGCTTCCGATGCAGCATCCTCTGGCGCTATAAATTGCTGCGATCTTATTGTGCTCCTCCGCCGCTGAGTGGAACGTGCCCGTCGTCTGGGGCGGGCATAAATTTGGATTACCGGCCGGAATTTATGTGTTTCGTCAAATTCGCGACGACAAATCGTTTGCTGTACTCGCGGCGGTAACTTATGGACCGTCGGGTGTGGGTGCATGCATGCTTCTGGAACGGACCAAGGAGGAATTGTTTATTGCTTCGGTGTGACATTGAAAAGCTGGTTTTGATTTAATGTGTTTTGCTGAAGAGATTAACCAGACGCGCATGTTAAGCGGAATGGTGGCGGTGTTAGGAAAGGTCGGCAAGGGGTTCAATGTTGTTGACCTTTACTGTTCACTAGGAGCTGTGAAATGTAATTGGTTTGGTAGCTGGCTAAGAATTTTGTAGGCCTCTTGGAGTGCAAATAGAATGGGTGGTATACTGGGGACTTTGGTGTATCTTGAGAGAGTATCTTGCAGTAGACGGTCTACAGAATGAAAGGCAGCTACGGAGCACTTAAAATGTTGGCTTGGAGCCGATCAGCTCATTGGACCCGCCTCGAAAGACGTGTTGTTACGGTCATTCATTTAAATTTTATTTTAATCTGCAAAAAGCACACATATGTACATATGTGTTAACAGGTTTTGTGTACAATATATATTAATAATTAGTTTTAATAATACAATTAGCAGGCCCATGCCCGCTTCATTGAGGACATCTCCAAGAGCTCAGTTAAGAGGCATACAAATTACTGTCGGTTTCCCTACTCTAAAACACCCAACATACAGTTGACCTTGAGAAAACACCTGATATTCTAGACCTATACTCAATAAGCAAATTTTCAAAGACCTTGCGCTTTATTTATAATGATGGCAAGAGCAAGGTGAATAGGAAATCGAAGACCCGGTACTTAACTGGAATCATTGAAATTCTTGGTAATAAAACTTCTTTCCTCAACTCACAATTGTAGCTTCAATCAGATTTATTTCATTTAGTTCATTTACTTTTTTTTTTGTTGATTTATACTACGCAGCACTACAATCTCTCTGCTTCATGTGAAGGAAAGTCGACGGGAATGTTACTCTTCGACATAGAGAAAGCATTTGACTCCGTCTGGCACAATGGACTTATATTTAAGATGCTCAATCTTAATTTTCCCCCTTATTTGTGCAAAGTTATTCAAAGTTTCTTGTCAAATCGTAATTTTAAAGTTTTTGTGAATAATAGCTCGTCTAATTCGTTAATTGTGCACGCTGGTGTCCCTCAAGGCTCGGTCCTAGGACCACCTCTATATAATTTGCATACATCCGACTTTCCGGACCTACCAGGATGTGAATTTGCGACATATGCTGATGACACAGCGATACTTTCGTCGCATAAGTTCGGTCTCAATATTGAGACGAATCTTAAAAATGCGGCGGAAGTATTCTGTGATTATTGTAAAAAAATGGAAAATTAAATTGAACGTGGGAAAAATTCAAGCAATCTTTTTCAACAGAAAAAGAAAAAACCTTGTATCCTCCCATCTGATCAAATCATGGTTCCTGGGCAGCCGATAGCCTGGGAGAACACAGTTCGATACCTGGGTATACATCTTGATAAAAGACTGACTTTTCAAGAACATATAACAAAAACTCTGCACAAAATAAGCATTGCTGTAAAAATACTAAAATCTCTCTTGTCCGATCAAAATAAAATAATTATACATAAAGTCATATTTCAAGCACTCCTGCTCTATGGTTGTCCTGTGTGGGGAAATTGTGCAAAGTGTCATATTAAAAAGATTCAAATCTAGCAAAATAAACTTCTAAAAATGATGTTTAGATGATGTTTAACTTACCTTGGTACTATTCTACTTGTGAATTGCATCGACAAGCAAATGTTGAATTGATCTCTGACAGAATAGAAAGGCTAACTAACTCTTTTTTTTTATAAGATGTAACATACCTGAAAATCCACTCGTTAACGAGCTTAATGTCACTTAGCATTGGTTGAAATATTTAACATTTAATTTCTTCTTTTTTTTCTATTTCTTATTTACTTATCTAATTATTATATGTATATTATACATATTGTATTATTTTTTTTTCGTAATTATTGTTATTAATTTATTAAATTGTTTATTTATTTATTTATTTATTCATTTATTTATTTATTTATTTGTTTATTTATTTATTTATTTATCTATTTATTTACCTATCTGTATATATTATATCTATTTACTTACATATTATTCTTTTTTATTTATTTACTTGTTATTTGTTTATTTGTTATTTATTTACATATTTATATATTTATTTAATTGTTTTATTACATATATTATACATTTTTTTTTTAAGTTATCCTCTGACTTTTTTTTTTTTTTTTTATATGAGGGTTTTTCCCCGTTGTTTATCCTCCAAAATACTCAAAATTTAATAAATAGTTCTTAACAATAAAAATCATCCTCATCCTAATAAAGTTTTTCACACAATGTCTAAAGTGTTCGAACGAATAATACTTAGACGTTTAAGTCCGGTTGTAGAAGAAAGACGACTTACTCTTAACCACCAGTTCGGTTTTAGAAGCAAGCTTTCAACTATTGGACAAGAACATAAGCAAGTCTGCTCAGCTGTATTTCTCGACGTTTCTCAAGCCTTTGGCAAGGTTTGCCACAAAGCCTTGAAACACAAGCTTCAACAATTCCTCCCGAGAAAACTTTGTACAATTTTATCGAACTATTTATCGGATAGAATCTTACGTGTGAAACATGAGAAAGAATACTCCCTATCTAAATCCATACAAGCTGGAGTACCACAAGGAAGTGTTCTTGGTCGTGGAACCTTTCTAATAAAATATCTCATGTACGGAGCGATCTAGATGGGGTATGAAATTCAATCATGAATAAGAGGAAAGAACATTTTATATTACCCCAAATTAATTATAAAAGGTAGAGTTATGTTAACACGTCGCACAGTGGTCGATTTAGTACATCGTAGTTGGACATAAGTCAAACAATTTTTTTTTCTTTTAGAAAAACTACCGCTAGGTTAGAAGTCAAATACCCAAATCACAAGAATCAAAAAACAAACAATTTTCAATTCCCTTACTGTAGCAATGGAAAGCTTTCCAATTCAATGTATAAATCTTTATCTTAAAGTGGTATAGTGCAAAAAAAAAAGTGAGGTATATATTTGAAGAAAATATGCAAGCAATTGCTACTGGTAAGTACTTTTAAATTGAATGTATTTTTATTAATATAGTAATATAATAGTAATAATATAATATGGGTAGCGCTACAGTCCGAGGCGGACCTGGGCTTAGCTTCTCAGCAACCACTCGTGTTGTGCGTGCTATTGTTCTTTCACGAGTAGAAGGGACCTACAGTTTGAGGAAGCTTTTTCTAGACAGGAATACTCTTTGAGCATTGTCAGTAACTCGACAGAGGTGGAAGCCGTGAATTATGAAAGTTGGCAGATTGGGGATTCGAACCTGGCAACCTCTGCGTAGGAGTCGACGCACTTACCCACAACGCCACGGCGACCCTGGCGATTAATATAGTAGGGACGATTTAGTCGCTATGAACTAAATGCGGAGGTACTTTTCTTTTTTATAAAAGACAATCCAAATTTTTTTTCTTGTTGATCCATAAAAAAAAACTGGGCAAGGTACAGAGCCAAATTAAACGAAAGACTTTGTCATGCTGATACTAACTTGAATAACATTACCTGTGAACAGGATGTTGATTCCCTGTTGTGTAATCTTACTGGACAAATTATAGATGCAGCTAATCAAAGCATACCGAAAATTGTTACAAAGGACAATTCCTTTAAGCTTCCTCCCCACATTTTGCTACTTATTAAGAAAAGAAATATGTGCCGAAGAAATTGGCAAAGATACAGACTGGATTTCTTTAAACACGAAATGAAATGTCTAAACAAACTTATTCAGGATAATATTGTTCGACTTCGAAATGAATCCTGGAATAAAAAGCTCAGCAGTTTAGATAAAAATTCGAAGCCTTTCTGGAACATGGTTAAAATAGTTAGAAACAGAAACAGAACTATACCATGCCTGAAAAACTCAACTGATATTTTCTACACAGATGTTGAAAAAGCAAATACACTTGCCTTGACTTTCGAGCGCAACCATTGTGTATCACAAAATTTAGGTGATATTCACACAGACACTTTGGTTAACAACACTCTGTTAGCAATTCAAAGATTGCAACTAGATACGTTGAAAATGATGACATTGAGTTCTTCATTAAAAATCTGAAGACGAAAAAATCTGACGGCCTAGATATGGTTAGAAACATCTATATTAGGGAGTTACCAAAACGTGGGATTATGATGGTGAGACATCTTATAAATGCTTGCCTCAAGTTGCGGTATTTTCCAGCTAAATGGAAACTAGCCAAAATTGTACCGATACCCAAGGCTGGTAAGCCACCAGATAACGTAGATAGCTACCGACCAATTAGCTTACTGAGTAATTTGAGTAAAATTTATGAAAGAGTTCTTAAGGAGAAGATCATGAAATTTATTGATGAGACACACATACTTCCGAATGAGCAATTTGGTTTTAGACCTTATCACAGTACGTCACATCAAGTCAAGAGAATTTGTGACATGGTGCTACTTGACGTCGAAAAGGCTTTCGATAGTGTGTGGCATTACGGTCTACTATACAAAATGATTAACCTAAAATTTCCATCTTACCTGTGCAATATTGTTTTAAGTTATTTGTCAAATCGATGTTTTCAAGTGCATGTTAACAATGGTGTTTCTAACGTAGTTTTTTACAATGCTGGAGTACCGCAAGGTTCTGTTTTGGCCCCCATATTGTATATCCTTTATACATCTGATTTTCCGAAGATACCAGAATGTGAAACAGCGTTTTACGCTGATGACACAGCTATTTTTTCGTCGCATGAGCTTGGTCTTGTTATTGAGACCAATCTTAAGATTGCGATGGAAATTGTACTTAGCTACTGCAATAAATGGAAAATTAAAGTAAACGAAGACAAATTGCAACTCATCTTTTTCAGCCGAAAAAGAAAAGCTTGTTTTCTCCCTTCCAGTAGCTTGCAGGTAAATGGAAGTGATGTGGAATGGCGAAACTTCGTAAAGTACTTAGGTGTATATCTAGACTCCAAATTAACTTTTCGTGAGCACATCGCACAAACCGTTAATAAGGTTAAAATTGCAACGACAATTTTATATCCATTTATTAATAGGAAATCGTTATTGTCTATATCAAACAAAAGCATAATATTTAAGGTCATATTCCAAGCTATACTTTTGTATGGATGGCCGGTATGGGGAAAATCCGCCCAGTGCCACATTAGGAAATTACAAGTGGCTCAAAACAAAGTCCTTAAAATGATGTTTAATCTACCATATGATTTCCCTACTTCAAGACTGCATGAAAGAGCGGGTGTTGACCCAATCACTTCACGAATATTAAAATTAACAAATAAATTTATAAACTCATGCGCTTTGACCGAAAATTCCTTAATTAACGACTTGTGTACCAATAATTAAAAACGTATACATATATATTTTGTTTATTTATTTATTTAAATTGTTTATTTATTCAATTGTTCATATTGTGTGTTCATTGTACATTTTTGTTTTAGTTATTCATATATATATATACACCTAAGTCTGTTTTTACACGGTAGATTGGTTCCAGAAGAAGCCGTGTAAAAAAAACCATGTAAAAAAAGACATTGATCGTATACAGAAATGGGTGATTTGTTCCTAATCTCTAAAACCTATTAAAATTAGTGAAAAACAAGAATTTTTAAGAACAAGAATTCATGTTTATTTTATTAAATCAATAATCTTATTGCATTGACAGTTCACAAAATATTAACACGTTTCAATTGCTCTGACCAGTAAATTTTATTGTATGCACATAAAGGAAATTCCCCTAAATTAGTGCTATTCACATTTGCTTTGACCAGTAAAAATTGCTTGTACGCGCTAAAAGGGAATTCACTTAAATCTTTAAGCTAGTGTTCGCAAACTATCGATAGCACTATCGATACTATCGATGGTTTCAGACTGTTTTCTTTCATAAATACTTTTTTGTGATATGAACATACTTCGCAAAAATTAAATTTGACAAAAAAAATTTAAGTACATAAAATTTCAAATCGTGCTAAATGGAATAAAATCGTGTAAAAAAATTAAAAATATTCAATTTTCAAACCGTGTTATATCAAAACCGTGTAAAAACAGACTTAGGTGTATATATATTTATTTATTTATTTATTTATTTATTTATTTATTTACCTATTTATTTATTTATTTATTTATTTATTTATTTATTTATTTACCTATTTATTTATTTATTTATTTATTTATTTGTTTATTTATTTATTTATTTACTTATTTGTTTATTTATTTATTTATTTTTCTCTCTTATTGAAGGTTTTTCTCGTATTTTCCTTCAATTTTCGACAGTTTCCATCAAATATAAATAACTTAAAATATAAATATAAACGTTTTTCAGAAGAAAGATGCATAATTCATCACATCTCTGTAATATATATTGTGCGATAAACTAAATCAAATGTAAACTTTTTATACGGAAATAAACTATCTATCTATCTATCTATAAAAAAAAAGTTAGAGGTGAGTACAATTTCAAAACTTTAAAAAATTTATTATTACCTTTTAATAATGTAAAACTTAAGTGCCGACACTCAGCGCAACATACTTTTTTCTTGCCAATACGTCCTTTTCAGGGCGACAATATCATCTACGGAAATTCAAAATCTCATGGAAAGATCGGCCGAAGAATTATCATTTGCTGTTGAGTCTAAGTTAAGAATAGAAGGAATCCGATCTAAAGTTGTTAAAAGGGTTGTCGAGTATACTCCGAAAACAATATAAAGTCTTAAAAAAACCTGAGATATCGAATACGGTCAAAGGATATACATCTAAAGAAGCCCTGGCCCTTATAACTGACTTGAAACTCATAAAACATTAATATGAGCAACCTCAAAAAAGCGCAAAAGGAAGAAATGATAATATCTACCCAGCTTAGGATCGTATTTTAAAAGTAAAACAAGAGCGTTATCCGATAAGTAACTTTTTGACTGTAACCGAAACCTTATGTGAAGTCAAACTACAGTCATTGTTCGACTTGACAGTACAACGTTTGTCTGTCGCACATCTTGAAACTTTTGAAAATCAGATAGACAATGGTGATACCTTAGTATGCTCGTGGAAATGGGGCTCTGATGGTAGTGAAGGGCACTCGCGATATAAGCAAAATGATATTGTTATTGATAAATCCTGAGGCAACTGATACTGGTATTGTGCTAACATGCATAGTACCTTTAGAAATACGTAAAGCTGGTTCTAGTACTGAAAATATCTAGATGAACTTAAGAGCATCCTCGATCCAAGATACTGCCGTCCAGTACGTTTCGAATTCGCAAAGGAAAATATTGAGGCAATAAATAGAGAGTTCAGCCGTATTGAAGCCGAGATATATAAAACCATTCTTTGTTTAAGACAATTGTAGATGGCAAAACATTGTTATGGAGAACAGGGCTAAGCAGATGAACAATCTCGAACTTTGCTTACAAAAACCTCCTAATACCACTGCCTATTCATATGGCTTACAAACTCTGCATGCTCATATAAGTTTTATGGAAACACAAAAGGAAAGCTGGCAGGCTAGAGGCTCTTCAGCTCCTCTGCAGTCGAAAATAGAAAAAAGGTTTTTGCAAAATTAACTTACATCTAAATTGGGAAACTTAGAGAGAGAATGAGAGAGAGAGAGAGAGTTTCGAGTTAGAGAGAGATTTTTGTATGGAGGGACATTTTTGCAAAATATGGCCAAAAAGTTCGAGTTAGAGAGAGTTCGTCTTAGGGAGAGTCTACTGCATTTAAGATAATGTCAAAAAAAGTTGAACGCCGGCTACAAGGACTCAAGAACGAGAAGATAAGGTTCGTTGTGCCTGGTCAAGGCAAAGAAGATCCTTGTTGACAGACGAGTAGCAATTCGTCAAAATAATGTTGCCTCCTCCGGACAATGACTGACAACAAATGGGTGACTTTTGATCCCAGGAATCCAAGTGTTTTTCATGAGAAAACGTCGCCAAAAACCGCCTGATCAACAAAACCCCTTGCAAATGGTTCCCTCCACACCGAAATAAACATTTCCTGCTTTCTCGCTTGTCACCTCTCAGCCTTCGCACGATGCCCTGCTTTCCGTACACGTGTAGATTCCAATCATAACCGTATAACCAACCCACCACACCACACCACACGCAATGCCTTAAATCAAACCCGATGACTCCGGAACGAAATTACAAAATCCCACACCGCGACCGCCTTAATCCCAGATCCATTCCCAATCAAATTCAAATCTAATTCAATGATAAGACGCTCTTAACCAATTACACCGATCGCTCTGGCGACATAACTTCACATTAGAGTCCATTGATAGCGTTCACAAGGCGCGCTCGGGCCGCACCTGGTTTGGGAAGACGCATCGCGTCTGCCCATCGTACAGGTGCACACAATAACTAAAGGCGTTCAACCGCTTCCCTCGTTCAGCGATCCCAATTGAAAATGTGTTTTGCGGTACACGCGCACTGATCGAGTGTGTGGGCCGGCCAACATGGTTGCTAACACTTTTCTTCCGACGCAGGGCTGTAAATTAAGTCCGCAGTCGCATCTGCATGCGATGAACTTGATGCTGGATGCTAGCGCAGTGATATTTCAGACCGATTGCATCATAAATTTCCGGGACAGCACATGGAACGTGGCCAGGAGTCAATTGCTTTCTCTATTCCGGTCTAATGTGCGGTAAATATGGCGACGGTGACAGTCGTCTCCTACTGTCGGCTGGTGGGTTGCGTTGCGTTGCGACTGTGTAAATTCGGACCGTTGACAGCTTAACGAGACGTTTATTAATTGTTCACTTTTCAGCGATGGCACGCGCATGCGATGTGCAACGGGTGACACGGTGGCGATGCGGTATGTGTCTTTCTGAAAAATGGCGTCGAGTGAAAGGTGGAGTGCGTGTGCTATCGGGACTTCGATTAGACTTTTGACACTGATGCGTGAAATCTTTTAAGTGGCACGTGTGGAAGGAGGTGAATATGAGGACTTGACACAAGGATGTGGACACGATGATGTAGGGGATAAGTGCGTCGATATTCTGCCAACATTCGATTACCATCACGGGCAAATTGATGCTTCATTTGATTACCATCATGGCCAGTTTGATGTTTGACGCACCGCCTCTGTAGGCTCCTCCACCCGTCGAAGAACCGTAAAAAGCACACGCAGTCGAGCAGTTACGGCAAAAGCTAGGAGAAAGCGTTAAATGACGCCAAGTTTTGCATTTTAAATCGAAATAAGGTCGCACATCTAGATTCGCCGATTTCACATTAGCACACGTTAGCACACATGAGATGTTTATGACAGTCACAGTGGCACAATGGCTATTCACAATGAAGTGATGACCGCTTCCAAATGGATTCCAAGACATAAACTTGAAACGCGTACTTAATGCTTGCCAGAGATCTATTTTCAGCATCGGAGAGTATTTTTGGGTTGCGGAACAACATGATTGCCAATTTGATTGGTGGTCTATTCTGAGTCGGTGGGGGGATGGAAATGAAGTTCAGAGCTGATATGAGGAGCAGATGTGGCTGTTTGATTTTTGTGCTTTTTTTTCTAATGTCTTGAACGACACCAAACGCTTATGAATTTCTTGGATTCTGAATTTGAGCGGAGATTAATGTGACAACTGCTTGTTAGGATATGTCTACTTTCACCCTTATCGTCCTGTAATATAAGAACCGTTAGACATTTTTCGAATGCCACGACGCCGACACAAGCAGGCAATTTGTTCTACACAAATTTTACGTAATTATGTACATAACATAGAAAACGAACCCACATTTATTAAAAAAATCAGACAGGAGGTTCTAGACCTAATCCTTGTCTCTGATCACATAGCGGATGGAATAATGGAATGGAGGGTGTCTAAGGACCACTCATTCTCTGACCACCGTTATAGCACTTTCAGCTTTACAAGCTGCCCCCCGGGTGTAAATCCCCTTCCGTAGCATCAGGAAGACAAATTGGGTCTTGTATAGGGGGACGGTCAGTCACAGGCTTCTGACAAATCCCAACCGCTGAATTCTTCAGAGCTTGACTCATCAGGGGAGAGACTCACTGATATCCTGAATCAGGCTCTAGTCAGATCTTGTCCCATAAGGATAGTTAAGGGAAAGCCTAAGCCTAAACCCCCATGGTGGCATTCAAAACTTGATTCCCTCCGCAAAGGTTGCAGGAAGCTCTTCAGCAGAGCCACGGCAACCCGAATAAATGCCGACTGGGAATCTTATAAAAGAGCTCTCAGTACCTTTAAATATGAGCCAAAAGAACAGCCAAAAGATCGTCCTGGAGACTCTTTTGTGGGAAGATCGAAGAGGCCTCTGAGACTTCCCGGTTACGAATAATATTAGCGTCATCACCCAGAATGCCCTTCTTGATTCAAAGCGCTGATGGAACCTGGACTAAATCCAGCCTGGAGAGTAGGGGTCTTCTCATTGACACCCACTTCCCAGGCTGTAGTGATGGGGGCGAATACACCCGTCCCCTTCCAACCAGTCACACCAGTCATCCCCACCCCCATCTCAGCTCCCGGAGGGTGGGTGACCGAAAACACAGTCCAGTGGGCCATTAACTCCTGTAAGCCCTACAGGATGGCAGGACCGGCAGAACTGCAAAAAGTTGCAGACCTAATCTCGACCTGGCTGGTCAGCATCTTTCAAGGATGTTCAGATCTTGGCCACGTACACACAACTTGAAGAACGACGACGGTCGTCTTCATACCCAAGACTGGGAAATGCTCACATGTCAACCCAAAGGATCTTCGGACTATAAGCCTATCCTCCCTTCTGCTGAAGGCTTTGGAAAAAAGTTTCTTTGGCCTATAAGCCTTTCCAGACCTTGGAAAAAATTCATCGATGCATTCATCCGACACTTAGTCACAGACAAACTTTCGATCTCTCAGCATGCTTGCAACAAGGGCTAATCTGTGGAAACAGCCCTGCACTCACTTGCTGGCACTATAGAGAGATCCCTCGATTTCAAGGACTGCCTTTGTCGATATCGAGGGAGCCTTTAATAACATAGAACCTCACGCAATAACCTCAGCGCTCAACAGACTTGCGACCGAAAAGCCTATAGTGACTCTTATCCACCGGCTTCTCAATAACAGAGTGTGGTGATACCACGATCCGTAAATCTGTGAAAAGAGGCCCACAGCAGGGTGGTGTACTCTCCCCTCTACTGTGGAACATAGTGGTCAACGAACTACTTGTGAAACTTGAGGGGACTGCGTGTCATAGATGACATTACCATCGCAGCATCTGGGAAATATGTATCCACGATCAGGGATATTATGCAACCTGCCCTGTCCAAGCTAGTGAAATGGACCAGCGAATGTGGCCTAGGTGTCAATCGGCAAGAAACAGATCTAGTCCTCTTTACTGTGAAGTATAAGATCCCTAACTTTGACCCTCCCACACTATGCGGGGCCCCCTTGGTGCTAAGCGACAGCGCTAAATTCCTAGGCCTTATACTAGACACGAAGTTAAGCTGGAAGGTAAATATCCAGGAACGTGTCAAGAAGGCCTCAACGGCTATCTACTGCGGTAGAAGGGCCTTTGGGTGCAAATGGGGACTGCAACCCCGAGTGGTTCACTGGCTATTTATATCGGTAGTGAGACCCATACTGCTGTGGGGTGTCGCAATTCGGTGGACCGCACTCGATACGAGAATCAACATCACCCCACTCGCTAGAGTGCAGAGTATGGCATATGCATTAGCGGGGCGCTAAGGACTACCTCCGGGGTCGACGTGGCGTAGTGGGTTAGTGTGTCGACTCCTTCGCAGAGGGTGCCAGGTTGGATACCTGAATTTACCACCTTCGATAATTCACGGCTTCCACCTCTTTCGAGTCACTGACAATTCTCAAAGAGTATTCCTGTCTAGAAAAAGCTTCTCAAATTCGCCGTTCGGAGTCGGCATTAAACTGTAGGTCCCTTCCACGCGTGAGAGAACAATAGCACGCACCACACTAGTGGTTGCTGAGAAGCTAGGCCCTTGCCCTCTATATAGGAACTACCCCCGCCGAAGCATTAAACATAGTCCTCAACCTGCCACCGATAGAACTAATTGGCAGACAGACAGCAGCTAGCACGGCGATCAGGTTTAGATAGCTGAACAGCTGGAAAGAACTGCAGTCTGGCCATTCAACGATGCTACGCAGGTATGCCTCTATACCCATAGACACAGACCTGACTCTACCTAAACTCCTCTTCGAGAAGAATTTCTCAACCAGCATACCGCCCAG
This sequence comes from Eristalis intricaria, assembly GCA_964034865.1. Classification (NCBI taxonomy): domain Eukaryota; kingdom Metazoa; phylum Arthropoda; class Insecta; order Diptera; family Syrphidae; genus Eristalis; species Eristalis intricaria. Next base: position 16,354,007 of record OZ035873.1, read on the forward strand.
ATCTTACTGGGAGTCTGAACACCAGACGCTGGAAGGTCCACTGCGGATCTTCACCGATGGATAGAAGATGGATGCAGGTGTCGGTGCTGGCGTCTATTCCAAGGATCTGGATATCCAGCTATTTTTCCGACCACCTACCACTGCAGCATCTTTCAGGCTGACAGATATCGTCATCTGTTCCGATAGCCACGCAGCGATCAAATCTCTGGATTCAGTCACCTTTAATTCCAAGACTTCCCTTAATTGCCGCCTATCACTTAACGGGAGGGCCAAGTATTTTAGCATCCAACGTATGTGGTTGCCGGGACACTGTGACATTCCAGAGAATTGCGAAGCGGACGAACTCGCTAGAAAGGGCACAAACTCCGTGCTCTTTCCGGGTGGAGACCCACCCTCCATGCCTATCGCTACTGTTAAACATCTGCTAAAGCTTGAAACGCTTGCTCAAGCAAACCGCGGATGGACATCTGGCACAGGATGCCCCTTTACCAAGCAACTCTCACATATGATCGATCCCAAGCGATCGCTTAGCTTGATCAGATTAAGCAGCCCAAACCTCAGATCTCTTGTTGGCCCTGTTACATTGTACCATCGGCTCTAAACTAGGCCTTCTCTATAATGATTTCTGTAGAAGCTGCTTGGACGAGGATGAGGAAGAAGCCATCGAACACTTGCTTTGTAATTGCAGTGCTCTCTCACCCCATAGACGTCGAGCAACCAGGTGTCATTACCAAAGAGGGAGTGTTATGAACAAAGCGCAACAGTGTAAACGCGGCTTAAGAAATCATAATGTAACCAACATCTAAAATTTTAAGTTCGTTGGGCAACCATCATGGCAGCTCTTTGGACGACGATCATGTACGGCTTAAGTTAGCTTTTTCCTTTGTCTTCATATCGTTGTAAGAAGAACTATTGCAAGACTATATGTATTGAATTGTAGTTACAGTCCGAGGTGGACTTGGGCCTCTACCAACAAGCCTCGTGGGCGTCCTCTATTGCGTTGTCCCACTGGTTCGGAGTCGAAGACTCTTCGGGCTGGAGTAGTGTTGTCCATGCGCTGCCCAGCCATCTTAGGCGTTGAATCGTAAGAACTAATGAATTAAATAAAAACCTTAGAGTTTTAATTCATCCTAGAAGTAAATGTTGCTATTGTTGATAGCCAAGCCATTACAGACCTTTGCTGAGCTTGACGTTTTCCAAATGAATCGTCATCACGTGCAGGTTCTGATAAATCAACAAGACGCCTTGAGATGTCTTCCCATGGCTTCGTTAATGAGACGCTAAATTGAATGATTTAACTTGTCGATGCAAGCATTAATAATCCGAGAACCCAACGGATGATGGAGAAGTCAATATATTGCACGTCGATCAGATGCAAATTATACAGATGTGAATGAATCATGCCTCGTATAGGGATCAGAAGTTGTAGCCTATCCCCCTTATAGACCACATTTGCACCGAAGTATTCTCAGCTGTAGAATGAACTTCTGTCAAATATCGCATGACTTAATGGTTTGGCCTGTGTGGTGTCTCACAGTGAATCTAGGGGTTTATCCGGTTGACGTTGTTAGGGGCATACGTCTGACTTTCAGTGAGCAATAGAAATGTACAAGCAGCAATGAAGTATTCAGAGATAGCCGACTTCACAGCTGATTGCCCCCTAGTCCATCGACGAATTTCAGGGCCTTTTTGACAGATATTCATGAATTTTTGACGGTTATTCACGATACGATACTCTGATTGGTCAATTCGGTTTAAGGTCACGTTATAAAAAAGAGTTGTCAAACATTTGAAGGGGAAAGAGAGGTAGAAGTCGGGTTTCTCTGTAATACTTCATTTCTGTGTACAAGCCTCTGCCTGTCTGTCGAGTTATAGCTGAAACGCAATTGTACGCTGCGTCAGCCGACTTCATGTTACGATGACGCACTGCGTTGAAATAAATACGCAATTTATCAGCTGTTCTCTCTCTCATCTACTGGATGAAAAATATTGCCGCCTTTCTGCATACACTCATTTGTTGTTAAGTTATTTGTAATCAGCTGATTTCATTTCTCAAATGACAGTTGATACAAAATCCTCTCAATTTGGAAGAAAACTCTCAATCTGGGAGAAAATCTCTCTCACAGCACACCCCTCTGTCAAAAAATATCCAACATGTTGAATAATGACCTGCGATGGACTACGTTTTACGTTTTATTACGATCCTCTCAATCTCTCTCATTATTCACTGACGCAGGTCGACGCTGTATTTTGTGCTGGACCATTGAATTGTGTATGTTGAAAGCCAACGCCAGTGCAAACGCACTATTGTGTTTCAGGCATTAGTTGTCTCGTAGTACTCTCGTAGTCTCGTAGTACTCTCATTCACTCTTGACAGCCAGATATGTCATTTCATTCTGTCATCACAAGCCGATGTTTTCTCGTGGATAGGCAGTAGTTAGGTGCGTCGACACCTAAGCTGGGGTTTCCTGGCTCCATCCCCGACAGAAGCAACTTTCATAATTCACGAACCTACGTCTTTGAAGTTAATGACAATGCTCAAGGAGTACATTTGGTCTAGAAAAACTTCGTCATTCGAATTCGCCATACAAATGTAAGCCACCCCCCTAGAGATAAAATTACACACGCAACACGAGTTGTACCTCTAAGTTAGGACTATGGCGCCACCCATGCTAGCTTCAAGGCAAACCAAGAACTGTGAGTAGGAGTCAATGAATTACGCCTTGTTGAACAAGATCATAAACAATAATGACCTCATCCATCGACGACTGATTCAGCGAAACGAGTTCCTTCTTGACGAGTACAAAATGCAAACAGTGATGCAATGAAATCAACAAACTCCACGCCGGTGAAGGGAATTGCATGGATGACATCATGGAACTCTGACACGCTCTTGGAAATATTTGAACTGTTTACATCCGCCACAGTAACGACTTTTTTTGGTGTGTTTACTTGGCGGTTACTTTATGAGTGTTCTGCTGCTGCTGCTGATTGTAACCTACATTCGCCGTGGACTGTAATTTACGAGGAAAATGATTCCATGGAAACTTGGACCAGCAGTATGACGGACGTTAATTAAGACATTTTTGAAAGAGATTCGCATTGTTTCGCCAATTTGCAAATGGTTTACTCAATTGAAAAGGAATCAATTAAATGAGGAACCGGAAGACAATCGACAGCAAACGATGTCGTAAACATTGCGAAAGCATTGTGTATTCTGCAAGAAGATGTGAGTCCGAACAGGCATTGAGTTGCGATAAATTTTTGGCCAAAATGAGTGCCTACCGGGAAACTGTAAGAAGAGGGCTGTTGTGAAATAGCATTCATATCATCAAATGATCATCTCAAAAACATGACTTGTCGGGAACAAAGTTGAGGTCCCAGTGCTGCCCAGTAAGTTGGGTGGCTCTAGCGAAAAAAGGTTTATCTTGGGGACATCAGATCAAATATGACCGTCTTTTCTATATTTTTTTTAGTTTTCTTTAAAAACAATTGGATTTACAATGTGTTGTATCACAACTTACATATTTTTCTTTACAAAGATCTGATATACAGTGCATGCCCCCTAAGTCGACCTTTCACGGGATACCATAATTTGTTCAAGTTGGAGGGAGTCTGAGCTAGAAAATTGGGGGAAATGTTTGAAGAACATAGCGAAAAAGTTCGTTTTACAAGCACTTTCGACTTAGGCTGAGTTCGACTTAGAGATAGTCTACTGTACTTTCTCCTGTAGCATTACTAATCACTAGAAGACGTATCATACCACCCTAAGCTGAAGAAAAAGGAACTCAGCTTCACTAGGCAGACCAAAGAATTAGGAGTAATCTTGGACAGCAAGTTAAGCTGGAAACCAAACATTAAGGAGTGCATTAAGAAGTCGGCGGCAGCTGTTTACACATGTATGAGAATCCTTGGCCCCACATGGGGAATTTAACCAAGAATGGCTCACTGGATGTATACGGCTGTTTTTAGACCCATCATAGCATACGGCATCCTTGTTTGGTGGCCAGCACTGACATATATAACAAATGCATCTATCGAGGAAACATAACAAATCCAATCTTAAATTGATAAGCAGTATTCAAAGGAGAGCGTGTATCTGCATCACAGTGGCATTGCGATCCACTCCCACAGCCGCCATGGAAACATTGTTACAGCTTTTTCCCATGAACATCTATGTACCTACCAAGGCAGCGTTAAGGCTAGCAACCGTTGAAGCTGTTCACATAGCTTAGGTCATACAGAGACAACCATAAAATCGAGACTACCAACGCATACAGATTATACAACACCCGCTTTAGACTTCGAGTTTGGGTTCAAAGCACTCATCTCAGACAGAGAAGATTGGGAAAATAGATCTGGTAAGAGAACCAGGCTACCTGGAGATCTATACAGATGGCTCAAAAACAGTCGAGGGCACCAGACTAGGAGTATTCGCGATATCGCCGGTCATATCCTTTTCCCCGTCTCTTCGACTGCCCGACCATTGTAGTGTATTCCAGGCAGAAGTTAAAGCTGTCAAGATGCTGCTCGCTTACTGTTGATGAACCCCATAGACGGTCTATTTATCGCCATCTAATGGGTAGTCGAAAAAGTATTTTCGTATTTTGTCAATAGATGCCGTTGGAGTCGTCTATCTCTAGTGATGCCAATCACATTGTGTCATACCATATGGTGTTGGAAAGGTAACGTTTTAAGCTTCATTTAACCAAAAAATAAATTTAAATTCGGAAAAATTGGAAAAAAAGTTACAGTTGTTCAAAACTGAGTGAAAATAACGAAGAAATTCGATATATTTTGAAATTTTTGTATAAAAACGGGAAGAATGCCACGCAAGCCCCCAATGAAATTTGTGAAGTTTGCGGAGACGATGCTGTATCAGTTCGTGTAGCGCAACAGTGGTTCGCTCGCTTCCGTTCTGGGAATTTCGATGCGAAAGATGCACCTCGCCCTGGTCCAACGATAGGTCGAAAAGTCGATGAAATTATGGAACAGATTGACCAGGACCGTCACACAAGCAGCCATGACATCGCCAAGGAACTAAACATTCATCATCAACCAGTTTTATACCATTTAAAAAAGGCTAGCTGACAAAAAGAAGCTCGATGTTTGGGTACCACATGAATTGTCTGTGAAAAAAGAAATACGAAAAGACTTTTTCGACTACCCATTATATAGATAGCCAGGCGGCCATAAAGGCTCTGGATACACCATCAATTAAATCGAAGATGGTAGAACTTTTCCGTCTATCTCTTAGGGAGATAGCGGTTAGATGCAACCAAACCCTATGCTGGCTCCCTGGGCATAGTAGTTTTCCAAGCAACGATAGGCCCGACGAGTTAGAAAGGGGTTGGACTGCAACTGGCAAATAATCAGGACAACCCATATCACCCAGGACAACCCATATCCAAGTAATAAACACCATGCTACTTACAGATGTCGTCGCCTCCGTTAATCAGAGATGGAGGATTACTTGGCCCTCACTAAATCCAAACAAAACAAAAACACTCCTAAAACTAAAGAGGAATGTTATAAGGAACGCAGTGGGCATTGTCACAGGCCGCTGCCTTTTCGGTATCCATTCCAGAAGGATGAGAGCCCCTCACAACGACTACTGCAGAAGTTGTAGGCTGTATAAGCTTCATCTCCTCGGCACTTGTCCAGCCCTTGGAAAAACTAGAAAAGCCATACTAGGCAACTACTTTTTCAGAAACCTAGAGGAAATGTCACACTAAAGGATGCAAGGCATAGCTGAGTTTATCAGGAAAACAAACTGGCTGTAAATCAACACAGAAGTGGATTCGTCAAAATAGGCCACTAGAATACCATTAAGCGGTATATTTTCCAGTCTAAAGAGAGTACAAAGGATCCAACCGAGATCTAAATGGGCCACAACTACTACAATGGTGGCAATAACCCTAACCTAACCTAACCAAACAATTTATTCAAAGAACAAAATAGAAATAAAATTATATCGTCTTGCTCAAGCTTTGGAAGAGAAATATTTCTTGCATATATTGAGAAAACATAGACATTTCTCAGCATTCTTGGCAACGTCGAAAATGTAATCCTTCCGACAAAGGCTCCCCCCCCCCACACACCTGCCTCGATCACTATAGGATTTGGAGAAGTTTCGATGTCACATTAGAAGACTAGCGAGTTTCAGATCGATACACACCAGCTCTTCATCGATTTCAAAGCAGCATACGACAGCACTCATCGCAAGGAGCTATTTGATGAGATGGCCGAATTCGGGATCCCGGCAAAACAGATCCGGTTGTGTACAACGCTAACAAATACGCGATGCACCTTGTAGTTTGGCTCGAGGACTTCGGAGCCGTATGAACCCTGCACCGGATATCGGCAAGAAAAGTGCCCAAATTGATGGTCTCATTGAAAATTTTCGTCTTGAAACTAATCATGATCTTAAACTCATTCTTGACTGGTCCTTTGATAATGGATTGACACTCAACCTTACTAAATCCAAATGCCTGGTTATATCAAGAACAAGATTTGACCTGTCGTCATTTCCGCAAATCACTCTAAAGAACTCCCCCATTGATTTTATGGGTACACCAAGGAGTTTGGGTGTTATATTTAAAAGTTTCTTAACATGGGACGACCATATAGACACTATCGGAGAGAAGGTGTATGGCGTTTTGTGAATCCTGTGGACAGCTCAATCTATTATACGACGGGACACACGTATCATATTGGTAAAATCACTATTAATTCCAATCCTTGGGAATGGGTGTGAATTATAGGGGAATTGTGATTCAGTATGCTTACGAAAATTTTAAATTGCGTTGAGTAGTGCTATTCGACATATATAGGGCTATATGATCATGTGTTACATCTCGCAGTAAACGTTGAAAACTATCTTAAATTTGACACTCTGATAAATACTCTTCAATGTCCCCAGAACACTATAGCCTTACTACCTCTTCAATCACTTACAATTCCCAGCTTCAAATAGATCCACCTATCTCATTACACCGAGATTTAACTTTCTAATATCTGACAGTCAGTTCTTTGTCAATGCCGTCCGTCTTTGGAATTCACTACATAACCCTATAAGAGCACTAAGCGATATACGCAAGTTTAAAAAAGAATTACAGCAATTTTTGTCACGTCAAAGTATCTGATTTTTGTTTATCGTATTTATTTTATATTTCTTGCTATTTTTTCATAGCCTTCGTAATCATATCCTACTTTCCTTAGTTGCTTTTTAAAATTGTTTACTTTATTCTTTTATAGTTCTCTAAGTAAAACAAAAACATAAATGTGCCTTTCGGCTTAATCTACGTTTTTTTTTAGTCTTTGAAGAGAGACTTTTATTAATTTTTCATTTACCAAAAAAACTTGGCCAAACTTAACTTCCTAACCTATCTTATACTAACTTACCCTGATACAAGACTTATATGTCCGTAAGAGTACGGACACGTGCTCCTGGGCGTATATGTTATGTATATGCCTAACATATGTAATTCATATGCCGTGGTGCAGCTTTTTTTGTTTTATTTATCTTTTTGGATTTTTTGTCTTATGGTTTTTTTTTGATTTTATTTTTATTTTATATATTTTTTTTTGGATTCATTTACTATTTGTTTTATTTTTCAAATTGTAACAAAGTATAAATTGTAACTAGCAATATAACTTATAACAAAGTTATAACATTCATTCTTACTGTTCTAGATTTTCTAAAAAAAATTAATAAACTAAACTAGATGCGCTGTCGTTTGATTACTTCAATTTAGTACTGGAGAAGATTGTGCGGCGGGCAGCCGTAAATACGCAAGGCAATATCTTCTACAAATCAGTGAAACTGTTGGGATATGCAGACGACATCGATATCGTGTCGTAGTGGAAGCTTTTACGGCGATTCAAGACGAGGCGAATCGAGCTGGTCTTACGGTGAATGAGGACAAAGCGAAATATATGCTGTCGACCAAAAAAGGAACCGTCACACACCACCTTGGACAAAATATTCCAATCGACAGCTACAATTTTGAGGTAGTGAAGGAGTTTGTCTATCTCGGGGCAAACATAAACTCCACAAACGACATCTTAGTGGAGATCCGACGTATAACCACCTTTCGAAACCGGTGTTACTTCGTTTTGTCAAAACAACTGGCGTCAAAACTCCTGACTCGAAGGACTAAAGTCATGCTCTACAATATGTTTATTTTGCCAGGCCTGCTATATGGAGCCGAAAGCTGGACGATAAGCAAAACTGCGGCGCTGAATCTTGGTGCCTTCGAAAGAAAAATTCTACGTCGCATATATGGTCCCGTCTGCCAGGAAGGCGAATAGAGGAGACCCCACAACCTCGAACTCTAGGAACTGTCCCAGGATGTGGATGTAGTCCGGAAGGCAAAGATCCGTTGACTGTACTGGCTAGGCCACATCGAGCGAATGGACAACAATGCTCCAGCTAAGAGGGTATTCGAAGCCTAGCCTCCTGGTTAGAGAAGGACAGGAAGACCGAACCTCCGGTATAAGGACCAAGTAATGGCGGATGCAGGAGAGCCTGTTGAACCTCCGGTATAAAGACCAAATAATGGCGGATGCAGGAGAACCTGGTCATAATGACTGGAAGCAGATTACCCAGGACCGTCAGAGCGACGTACAGTAGCTACTGCTCAGGCTCGGACCATGCATGGGTCGCCAGTAAGTAAGTAGAAGGAATGCTTTGTAGTCGATTGTTGTCTAAGTCAGATGAAAGAAATTCTCCACGTTCGTTAAAGGAATCCAGGCGAGAGTTCCATGATGAATGAATATGGTCATCCATGAACATGAACAGCCTCTTTGACAGCTGTCAAAAAATATTGCTCAGGATAGTCGTATCATCTGCAAGTGTGTTGCCGTCAGTTCGGGGAATACTCTAGGTGTACAGTAAAACTAAAGTAGGACCAAGGTCACTCCCCTGCGGAACTTCTTTAAGTGCGGAGTATTAATTGCCGTCTTTGATTTCAAGGATCCACTTAAAAGTGGATAAAAGACTGAATGGCGCAGTTGGTAGAGTGCCTGTCGCTAAAAAAAAACGAAAAAAAGGTGCACCACGGCGTATAAATTATACATGTTAGGCATATACATAACATATAGGCCCTGGAACAAGTGTCCGTACTGTAACGGACATTGTTAAGATAGTCTTAAGTTTCATGTTAGCATAAGGAAGTCTAAGTAGTTAAGTTTAGCCAAGTTTCTTACAAGTTTTCTTGGCAAATAAAAAATAAAAAAATTTATAAAAGATTGTCTTAGTGTCTAAAACGTAGATTAAGCCGAAAGGCACATTTATAAAGTATTAAGGTCCATAGGTTAGTATTAAGAACATTTCTAAATTATTAAGTTAGTTAAGTTTGTTTTAAGAACTTTTGAAAAAAAAGAGTGTCTGCCCCTGGTTAGCGAGGTCCCCGGTTCGAATCCCAGTGAAAGCAACGTTAACACGCTTTTATCTGGTTCCTTATCGCTATCAGGGCTTCCTTAATCGCTATAGTTTCAGCCTGAAAGACGCTAAGATGCTTATTGGATGAAGCCCAAATTCATCCCAGACTGTGGTCCATAAGGAGGACATGGTGCTCGACTTGATGATAGGGACAGAAAAAAACGCTAGTTACGTTGTCACATTTTTTGTTTGTTAAGACAGAAGCCAAACAACCAAAAGGGTACAATGAACAAGATCAACAGTGTGGAACTGTTGAGCAGATGCTTTTTTAACCGGAAAGTGCTAAAGTTTGATCGCGTATTCCAAGGTGTGGGTTAAATTTGACTCCATCAGGTAGGCGGCTGCCTTGTAGATCTAGGGCGACGTAGTTGGACCAAATTGAAGAACTCGCCTACTTGCGTTTGGGCAAAGTGCATGGGGAGTTAGGTTAGGGGCTGCTAGTGCATTCACCAGCACACTTAGACCATGTTGGTCAATTGTGATACCCACAGCCAGACTCCAGTGATAGTGTCGTAAATTTGATCCGAACGGCAAATTTTGACTAGACCAGATTTGAAAACCAGATAAAAGCGGATTAACTTTGCCTTGACTGGGATTCGAACCGGGGACCCCGCTAACCAGGGACTGGCACTCAACCAACTACGCCATCCAGTCTTTAACAGAGAAGATAAGCGCAGCGAAAAACGATGTGAAAGACGCAGCTGTTAATGATTCCTACCACCAGCAAAGTGTGTTGGCAACTGCGGTGAAAAGTACAGAGGTCAGAATGTGTACAGGATTTCGAATGACTACCCTGACTACGGCAGTCCGACGCCAAAATTAACATGTGAGAGAGCTGATATGTGACCTTATTAAGTGTGCGAAGGAGGATCGGACCTCGAGGAATGGTTGACGGTCCTAGGTACGCAATCATTCTTCATGCCGCGATTTCTTGCTTTTATATTGGTTCAGTCTCCGTCTCCTTCTAGAAACAGGAGGCTTGGGGTTCAAAGTCACTCTTACCTGGAGCATTGATGTCTCTCCAACGAATATCTCTCCATCGAGTCTCTTCATCGAATATCGAATGGTTGACGTATTATTACCTTCCGGAGATAGTTATCGGATAAAGTTCCTCCTTTGACTTTGCTCGATCTGGTGTGTGATGGAACGTTTCTTACTCAACAGCATAAGTCGTTCGTTGACAAAGTCGATATCATCTCCTCACCCCAAAAATTAAACTGACTTGCAGAAGACAGTGCCTTCCGCGTTTACAGCTTTCCTGCGCACTATCTTCTCCAGATTTAAAAGAGGGGACCCGAACCGGGGACCCCGCTAACCAGGGGGAAGCCACTCAACCAACTGCGCCATCCAGTCATCTCATGGTGAGTTAGAGTCGCTAGATCACGGAGAATCCAGTGGCTAGGCGACACCTCGTGCGAGTTTACGTTGCCACACTCCACAAAACCGAAGTTTGAAGGAAACCATGTTCATTCGATACTCCAGACTAACTGTCATCAATTTTGTTGATAACCTACACCGATCGCGACTCAGTCTGGTCGAGGAAATGAACTCGGTGTGTGAACTTGTTCCTAGAACTTGTCAGTATTTAAGATGAATTGATTGATTCAGGTCAGTTCTAGAGGTGTTATCTCGGCTTTATATGCCAAAACAATTTTCCTCTTAACTGTCACAGAAAGTTACTCATGGAAAAAAACTTTAGCTTGCGTATGGTATTATTAAGCATTTGTCTGACCACTTTATTGTAACAACTTACTTACGATTTTGGTAGATTTTGAGAACGGAGTGAATGAAATCTAAAAAGTCAAAAAATAATGAGAAACGAAAACCCAGCAATTCCATCTTTGACGCAAAGCAATCATAGGGATGACAATCTTAATTTCTTATTCAACCGGGAGCAGATGCAGATGTCCGTTTTATGAGGCGTCAGCACCCCCCGGTAAATGGATCTGAAGTCTCCTTCAAGTTTGTATTGCTTTCCAGTCGCCCTTGGTCTGGACAACGAACTTAGCTGCATAACGGTCAAAAAGTCCACATGAAGTTCGCATGGTCGCTCTTCTAACTTGTCCGTCCTGAGCAAACACAGTGTTGACCATAACGCCCCTCGGCCCGTAGTTCCTGGGAAGATGCTCGTCGACTATGATTACCAGGGCTCCCTTCGCGATTATCAACCATTTAGCTCGTCGGTTTAAATTGATCTTCTGGGATGTTCTCTATAGCGGACACCTGCGGGACCATCATAATAGTCCGTTATGCAGGGTGTGCGTGTCCATTCTACAGGGTAACGAGTAAAGTTGATTTTTGACAAATAGAATTAATTTTGTTTTAAAGTTAGCGATTTTTTACTATCTCGTACTGCCGTGACGTAGTGGGTAAGTGCGTCGACTCCTACGCAGAGGGTGCCAGGTTCCAGGTGGAATAAAAAAGTCAACGCATCAGCCAGAGTAAATATCGGATAGAGAGTAAAGCCTATGTCCAATCGAAGCAAAGCAGTATTTTGAAGTAATGCCGGAAATTCAAAAGTTTTAGAGCAGACAGTTCCTTTGACGGTGACCATCTTGTAGAAAGTTTAATTTTCGAGATGCAGCGGTCGAAGCTTAGCGTTCTTAAGTCTGACATCATACCTCAGAGACTCAGGAACTTACAAGCGAGTGAGTTTCAATCTTCAACGGCCTAATCCGAAAGCCCAATGAAGGAAGTGACTCTGCTCATTACAACAACACGAAAATGCGTAATTTTCTAGCAGACTTATGGTGCAGGATTCCCAGAGAACGTCGTGTCTTAATGGATGCCTCAACGGAAAGCTCTCATGCGGATGGCAAGGATATTTCTCACAATCAATTAATTACTGTCTACAGATCAGCATACAAGGGCTATTTAAATTTCTAATGGCCACCAACCTTCAACCAAATCTCCCATTGCGTTACATTTTCCATTGGGATCAACTTAACTGTGGTAGTAGTCTGAGTATCACAGTGGACCAATATGGTCGAATAGTGCTGGTGACTGCGCCTACTTAACCTTACCTAACCTAAAAGTGGATCGCCAACCCTTTCCGCAATCTAAAACAACTTTCGCACCCCAAAAACAATAATGACCATTCCTCAAAAAACTCTTTTGGCATTCCTCCCAAACGTCTAGAAGACTGACCTCGTTTCCCCCTCTCAACCAAAAACGATCCATTCACAAACCAAGCCATTAACACCAGCGATCCCTAAAATTAATCGCCGCATAATTAACAGAACGTAATGCAAGTGGTCCACCCACATGCCGCATTCCGACCGTCGATTCAAGCGATTTGTTAGGAATAATTAACATTATCGCCTCGCCAGCAAAGCGAGGGATCTGATGAAAGCCACTCGAACGAGGGTGCAATCAAGAAATACACATTTGTACTCAAGTGCATATCACTTTTACTTTCGCCGTGTGCACCACCGTGGTTCGCGGGAGTTGGCTCTCATCTCGAGTGGGGCGAGATTGAGTGAGGGAGTCAAGTGACGGAGAGTCACCCTTGTTTGAGTTGAATGTTGGGGGTGGGGAAAAGAATCGTCATCACACTCAACTCTGAACTCGCTCTCTTTCTCTATTCGCTCTCTTAAGTCGGGTTTCTCCTCGGGCGAATTCATTGGGGTCGTTGCATAATATCGCTTCACTGAGTCTGATAAGAATCTGTTTAGAAAGGGGAAATGCGATTCTGAGGCGAATTCGAACAGCTGATTGCCTGTATAACAGTTTGATAGAACATTCTCTTTGGCGAGGTCACTCTCTCTCTCTCTTTTTCGTTTCTCTTTTGTGGTGAAATGTGAAATCAGAGGGGATGGCCAGAATGTATTCTTATCGGAGTTCTGGCTGCATTGGCTGTTGTGACGGGCTGATGGTTGGGAAGAGTCTAGTTGTTTCCTGATTCTAGTGCAGTCTGAAAGGTTTTGATGGCATGCTGATGAGGATAAGTCCTCTATTCTTCTCTAGAAGGGTCATATGCTGTAAAAAATTAAATTAAAAGAATTGGTTAACGGAGGGAAGAGTTGTCGAACGACGAGAAATGCTCTTCAAACGGACTTGGAAAAGTTTGAGGTTAAGAAATTTTTGTGGTAGTTTCAACACTTTTCATTGATTGGTCAGTGATCCATGGAGACTCTGACAGTTTTGTTTGCTTTTAATAAAACCAAAACAGGGCGCCTTTCTGACATGAGGCAGCTTGTTCTCATCGAAGTTCCCGGGTAGGATCTGTGAAAAGAAAAGAAAGAAAGTGTCAAAGAGGCAAAATTAGGATGCTGCTTCAATTAAGTAATTCAACTTCACGCTTCAATTGAAGCTTTAACAAGGAATAAGATTTTGCGAATACAATTTTGAGAAAAATGTCAATGAACTTCACACTTCAATTGAAGCTTTAACAAGGAATAAAATTGTGCGAATTCAATTTTTGGGAAAAAATGTGAAAAGTCACATTTTATGTTGAAGTACACATTCAAACTATACTAGACACTTTACAGTTTAATATTAGGTCTGTTCCCGTACCCAAAATAAACAACACAAATCTACGAAAGTCTGTTCCCGTACGCCAAAAATTTGGGTTTTATATCAAATGAGAGCTCCCTCTAGAGAGTGAAAAATTTCCCCACCCTGCCCATTTTAACACAAGAAGTTTCTGTGGGCAGTTTGTTGGTTTTATGTCAAATGAATTGATGTGTCAAATACTCAAATAGTTTGTTGTGCATTTGGTATGGTACATGTATGTATGCATGGGAGATTTGAGACTTGACGCTTCATAAATGACATAATTTATACATTTGGTAAAACTACGTTCCCGTACTTTCTTGAGATTTTGCTTCTCTCGGAGAGATTTTTCCTCCACTCCTTAAAAAATGACAGTCTTCACAATTTTGTGCAGAAAGTACGGGAACAGACCTATTATTTCGTTCTCGTAAACATTTACTCATTCGTTGCCTAGCGTTGAACAAGATTGTTTGAAACCATGAAGTACTGCAGTCAGTGATGCCCGACTTCTACCTCTCTTTCGCCTTAAGATTTTTGACAACTGTTTTTTATAACGTGTTCATATACCAAACTGACCAATCAGAGGACGGCATTTAAGTTATTTCGTGAATAACCGTCAAAAATTCATGAATATCTGTCAAAAATGCACTCAAATTCGTCGATGGACTTGAGGGCAATCAGCTGTAAAGTCGGCTATCTCTGTAATACTTCATTTCTGATTAAAACAGGGCACCAATAAGACATATTGGGACTCTCATTGAAGTTCCCGATGATGATCTTGGAAGAAACTGTCAAGCAGTCAAATGTAGGATGCTGTTTCAATTCAGTCATTTACATCCCTATTCTGGCAAACCTCAGTGATGTGTTTAAAGTCACAACTACCTCACAAGAGCATGGTGAGTCACAAATTGTGAGGTTTTCGTATTCTAAGCAAAACCTCACAGATTGTGAGCATCACAAGAACCGTCAAAATTGTGATGGTCTCATGAGCACATCATAAGGAAATACAGCAACAAAATAACTGTCACACACAAGGAAAAATAAACAGATGTTGATTTGCAAAAAGGTGAAAATAAAGAAATAAATAAAGGAGATTGTTTTGATTTATATAGAAACATTTGAGGATAATCAGGCTCCAGAACCAGGAATTTCAACGGATACCAGTGAAGAAAATCCACCCAGAGGAGCAAGCGATTATTACGCTGAAGGGAAACAAGTCCGGCAAATGTATATCAATTTCACTAGTCAAAACGTTTTAATTAATTAAAAAACCTATTTTTCATTTACATATATGTTTTATTTATTTTCTTTATCAATGACAACCTTCAACAAAACCGAAAAATTGCGAAAGGCTTCAGCCATTACTTTCTGTGTGTCGACGATTTGCAGCTGCATCCTGAAAATGCTGAAGAAAATCGGGATTCATTTGCAAGACATTCGTATAATGGTCCAACTGCTCCTGGGATGTACGCTGATATTTTCTTGTTCCTGCAAAATATTCATTATTAATAAATACTTATACATATGTCATTAATATACACCTAAGTCTGTTTTTACACGGTCTTTTTTTACACGGTTTTGATATAACACGGTTTGAAAATTGAATATTTTTAATTTTTTTACACGATTTTATTCCATTTAGCACGATTCTTCTTCAACTTGCAAATAAATTAGGACACCATTTCGTCAAAAATGATCCCAATGTCGAAAGAGCTGCACAATTCCAACGTGAGCTGAATTCTTGTATGGCTCGTTACAAGGAATTATACAAAGAGGTAGCAAGAATTGGCGAACAACGGCTCATAACAGAGTTCATTTTTCAAAATGTAGATGCCGAACGAGCAAGAGAAAGTCCAGTTCAAAATTATTCCAGCGATGATAGTGAATGTACATATACGCGTTCGAAGCAAGCGAATGCGAATAACTGATTACGACAGCAATTAAATTTATGTTGCTGTATTTATGATTATCACTTATTTTATTTTATTTTATTTTATTTTTTACCTTAAAAATTGAATAACCTATTCTTTTCGTTCACAACATAGTTGTTTAGTTCCTGAACTTGCCATACATTTAATTTATATTATGTACTTTTAAGATTAGAGTGCATATCTTTTTTATCATTAATTACTATGCTTGTGAAAATAAGCATTATATATTTGATTTAACAAAATAAACATGAATTCTTGTTCTTAAAAATTCTTGTCTTTCACTAATTTTAATAGGTTTTAGAGATTAGGAACAAATCACCCATTTTTGTATACGATCAATGTCTTTTTTTACACGGTTTTTTTTTACACGGCTTCTTCTGGAACCAATCTACTGTGTAAAAACAGACTTAGGTGTACACAATATTACCTTGTTCGCTACGTTCTGCCATTATTTTTTAGATATTACTTTTCCAAAAGCAAGTATTAGTAGCAGAGATAACCTATAATAGAGATATCCAACTTCTACCTCCCTTGTGCCTTGATTTCAGCTGACAGCGTTTCTTTTACGCTTTTTGTCCCCTGTCTGTGAATACGTGTGAGCTGTTGAGAACAGCTGTGGAGACAGCTGATACCCTTGAATTACGGTTCTTATTTGAAAATTCGCTCGTTATTTGAACGTTTTTTTTTTTCAAATTTCGGTGTTCAATTTTCAACACAGTATGGAGGGGTAAACGAACGAACAAAGCTTATGTTCATGAAGTCGATTCATTAAAACTTTGAGCAATTTACAATCTGAAATACTTGGACATAATTAATGAATGCACAACATAATGTGAATTTTTTCGTATGAATAACAATTAATAATACATTCACACGTTCAGTTAACCAATAATAAAAATATTACTGAAGCATGAATCACAAATAAGAAGTTTTGACAACCATTTTGTATGCATTAGTAAAAGTTGCAATATATTGCCATTGTTCTTATCAAATTGTTTAAATTAAATTCATGAGTTTTTCAGAATTCATGATTTAAGCGTATAGAGCGGGCTTCATTTTTTGAGTTAATTTGTCAGGTATGGTTTATGCATAGGCCATAGACAATAGAAACATTTCTAACAACCGTCGTGCAGATAATCGTGGTGTTTTTACTCCAAGTCAACAAACTAAGAAAACCCGACAATCTTACCAAGTTTATGACGAAACACCAATGGACATTCATACTAATAATAGGACAGATTCAATCCAAAATTTTCCCCGGAACGGACTAAGCAATTACCCTATATAACAATAGACACAAAAATTAAAAAACTTAAATTTATTGTAGACACTGGTGCTGAGTTCAGTATAATTAATAGTAATCTTTGTCAACCCAAGTGGAAAACACAAATAAAAACACAAGCACTAAAAGCATTCGACAAAGTTATTAACTGCAATATGAAGTGCAAGTTTCCTTTGTTTGAAGTATTTAACTTACAAAATTATTTAGTTGAATTTTTGGAATACCCATTTCATAATAATTTTGATGGCATAATCGGTAACAACATTTTAGTGCCACTGTATGCAATAATAAATTATAAACAGCGATTACTTATAACACCCAGTGCAAAAATACCTCTTTTTCTAAATGCACACGAAGAATTTTATTACAACAAAAGTCATTCTAATGAATCTGTCAACTTATTTACTAATGAAATTACAAAATTTAAAGTTCAGGACTTTAATTTCGCTTCTCACCTTAACAAAACTGACATTCTAAAAATTAAATACTTGTTGAATTCTTTTAAAGACATTTTTTATAACGACAAAGACAAACTCACCTTTACCAGCAACATTAAGCATAGGATCATAACAAAAAATGAGATTCCAATCTATACACGGAGTTATCGTTACCCTGAAATACACCGAGAAGAAGTTGATCGACAGATCCACGAAATGCTTGAACAAGGCATTGTTGTCAACAGCAGTTCTCCATATAACGCTCCAATTTGGGTTGTTACAAAAAAAAACTGACAACTCCGGAGAGCAAAAATGGAGAATTGTAGTTGACTATCGTAAACTAAACGATAACATGATTGACGACAAGTTTCCTCTTCCGAACATCGATGAGCTTTTCAACAAGTTGGGTAGGTGTCAGTATTTCACCACAATTGATCTGGCGAAAGGATTTCATCAGATTGAAGTCCACCCTGATGACAGATATAAGACTGCTTTCTCCACGGCAAATGGCCATTACGAGTTCACTCGTATGCCATTCGGCCTAAAGAATTCTCCTTCCACTTTCCAGCGCCTCATGAACTTCGTGCTAAAAGATTTCATTAACAAAATATGCGGCGTATATTTGGACGATATTTTAATTTTTTCCACCTCATTAGAAGAGCATTTATGTTCAGTAAGAAAAATATTTGAGCGCTTAAGAGAGACCAATTTGAATACACTTAAGAATTAATTTTAGGTCAAATAGTTCCAGTTAAATGGACATGGCAATACATTTTTATTCACGAAAGTCCATAATAACAATGCAAGAAAATTCTCTTAAAAATATGAGTCAACTTTTGAACACCCTCCGAACAACATGCCCATGTACGTTACATGGAAAGTACATGGATTCCCACTAAATTTATGAATCTGCCGCTTTTTCCCACAAAATTCACGAACCGGCCGCAATATTGTGGTGAATTGACGAGCGTTGTAAATGTATAAGTGAAATACAAGGGATTACCACTACATCTTCGCTGTGGGCTAGGGGAAAAAATGGCCGAAGTTGGATATCTCTTTCATCCATTATCTCCGATTAGTAGACCGCTCAGTAAGAAAAAAAAAAACGCGAATATAATAATTGTCAAAAAAAAAAAACAATTTTTGACATGGCAACGAATTCACCTCACCTGATGGTGACTATTCTTGTGTGTTTTCTTGTGAGGTTTTCTCCAGAATACCAAATAGCTGAAACCTCACAAGGTAGGCATTATAATTTTCGCCTTACTGACATTCGTGCGTTGTGACCACATCATAACCAGAATAGGGGTGTTAACTTGACATTTCAATTGAAGGTTAGTTATAAGGACGAAGAATGGCCGAGAACAATTTTATGAACAATTTCACAAGACGCATAAGCTCATGCTATCCATCCATAGCGGGACCATCATCTATCATCAACAGCTACAAAATATCTTGTGGACTAGAGTGAAGTGGAATGAGTGAGTCAACAAATATCTTTTTCTATTAAATCTTGGACAGACAGAAAACTATCCAGAAAGTTTCTTAGAATCTGTAAGTATATTCTCGAATTTTCTGAAACTCTTCTTTGAAGTGCTCTATTTTTGACAGCTTACGTGTGATGCATGACATGTGTCAAAGTCATACATGCCCAGTTAGCTTTATGAAAATTGTCTTCAGCGGAGAAGCCATCAAACAAAACACGAGCTGTCAAATCAGAGGACGCTCACGTCTGTGATGGCGCAAACAATTGGCGAAGGACTTTGACCAAGATGGTGCTCGTAACTGGAGGCAGATTCTTTGTTTTATGTGACGGTACAGTCAAAAGTGCATCTAGGCCTCAACCAAATAGCCTTTTAAGCACGTTCTAAGGGCAGTGTGCCCCTAGCGGAGTCCCCAGAACATGCTAAGAAGGCTATTTGATTGTGGCCTGACTGTAGCGAAGAATGTGCTCCTCACTTATGATAGCACAAAGTTTTTAAGTAAGTCCAATCATCCTCTAAAATTCTATGGTGAACGGAATGTGGAGAGAATGTGGGGACACGAATATCCCTGTTAATTGGGACCAGCTAACCGCTGAGGTATTTCCGTTTGTCCTTTCCACTTCGTTCCGGCTTCATTTCTGAAAGTGAAACTTCAACATTAATAGGCTTTTCATAGACATCTTATTTTGGTACAACTCTTGGTCTGGTCAAACTGCTCTTCGGCTACTAAATGCAATCAAATCAAGACACGAAGAACCTCTGCAGAGATTCGTAACAATGAGTGCAGTGTAAAATGACAATTTCCTTCGTATTACACCAACTCTTGACCAAGAGAAAAATGCCCATACCATGTTAGCACCAACATGATGTGATAGTTTTCTAGTATTCCATTCAGCGTTGGATGGACGTCACACATTACATATACTTTCCGATCAAAATCAAATTTAAATTACTTTCGTGGTTGTTTCGCCACTTTTTAAGTGGCGTTGCGTTTTATTGTGTGTGCTGTGCAACTTGCTCGGGAAGGGAGGGTTTGGAGAGTGTAAATCCACTTATGTAAATACTACCAGCTGTGTTTTATTGATAATCTATACTCAGCTCAGTATTTCTTTTACATGCAAAGCAACAACAAAATAAATTACTAAGCAAAAATTACTCAGTGAACAACACTGAGTAGAGCGTGTTGAAGAATCGTCATCACAGGTGGCGTGGCTATCACTGGAGAGGTCAATTAGTGGTGGTAGCCTGACTGTGGGTATAACTAAGTGAGCTGGTGAATGCACTAGCAGCCCCCCTAACTAACCTAACCTAATCCATCCTTTGTTTAATATACAAACGCTTCTATTGAATTGAACCATATTTGTACAAACACTGGCAACCAACTGCCAGAACTATTTAAAGGTTGAAGTCTAGTATAATGAAAATAAAGTCACGAACCAACTTTTGAAAAAAAAAAGGATTAAAAAGTACAAGTGAATAATGAGCGTTTTATTGAGATTCATTACGGAGCTGAGTGTGGATTATCAATAAAACACGATGATCATATCCACTCAGTCCTTTGCAAATTCCTCTCAGGGGCATTTGAATGATCTTGCTTTTGAGTTTTTGTTTCCTGTGATTTCTCGCTTCATTTTCTACTTCGTTACATTTTGGGGAGCGATTGCGGGTTGGACGCTGATCGTGGGAAAGCTGCATGTCAATTTTACGTTAGAATCAAAGGCGAGTGCCTACTTGTCTTACTATAACTTGTATGGAGAGTGGACTCATCCAAAGTCGAATTGTTACGGGATACCAAAATTTGTTCGAGTTAGAGAGAGGTTTTTGTATGGAAAGTTGAGGGAAATGTATTTAAAATATGGCGAAAAAGGGAGAGTTTCGACTTAATGAGAGTTCGACTTAGGGAGAGTCCACTGTATTTGCAAGGTTGGAAGCCTAAAAATTATTTCTGTTCAGTTACCAGCCGATTGAAAATCGTCAAAATTGTAAACCGGAAATGGGGAAGTCCCCTTATTGAGATAAAAGTTCTTCGTTAAATTTTGGGTCCTGTTTGCATTGATGTACGGGCTGTGCTACACTGCAAATGAGTCTAGCTAGTCGTCTACAGATTAAACTTCTAAGGTGACTAGGACGTGTAGAGATCCTGGACAACACTGCTCCCTCAGAAAACGTCTTTGACTCCGAACCAGTGGGACAATGAGAACAGAGGACGCCCACTATGTCGCACACAAGTGGAAAAGGACCCCAAGCAACTGGAGGCCTGCGAGAGTGGGGGCCGATGGCTAAGGATCATGCCATCTAGAGAGGCTTGTTGGCTGAGACTTAGGTCCACCTCAGACTTCAGTGCAAAGTCAAATAATCTTCCCAAACTTGACGTCACCTGGCAGCTGCCTAAAACTGACTTTAGACTTTACGTCGAAATGACTTTATTTTAGATCCTCTTGGAGTAGCAAGATCGTCAATTTGCACCGGCCGTAGTACAGGAAGCGAGTCGATTCCTAATCCAAAGTGTCTTGCTTCGAGTATGGTTCAACACAACGACGTCCCATTTACAAGGCACCAACGCTCTCGAAAAAATAGAGACTCCCAATGAGTACAACTTTCAAGAACTTGTCTCAAACATTGCCGTCTTCGTTATTCGAAGTCGGTTCTTTGAAAAATCGGAGGTGAGGATTAAGTCTTGCTTTCAAGTCAAGAAGCAAGCATGCCCCCCATCATCATTTGTTGCTCCTTTGCCACCGGATTAAGTAGGTCCTTGAGGCTTTGTGCGATATTTTCAGAATTCTAGCAAACCCAAAAATAAATCGCTCCCGCGTCACCCTATGATCGATGTGCGCGCATCTTTGGCCTCGAGTTGCCGAGTGCCACCTGCCGCCCCGTGCGCCCTGTCAGTCATTTGCCAACCGCCTCTCATCTCATTTGTCGTCCGCCTAATCCGCTTATCACAACAGCCACTTCCATCACTCCCGTCACAACATCGCCGTCATTTCCTACCCCCATGCGCACCGCAGCCACGCAAACAATCGAGATCCACGCCGCAGATATGCATTATTCAGCAGCTCCTGTCAGGCCGCAGTCGCCTTCCGCCAAATATCACTGAATGATGTAACATCAAGATTCGGCGTAATCCCAGGCCTGGGTGGTACCGTCGCCATTGGCCATTAGCAGTCACAAAAACTCAGCAATTCAACTTAATCCCCAGCGAGGATACCCTCCAGGAAGGGCACCAGGCCCACGGACCGTCGAAAAAATTCGAACAGATGTGGTAATTGCCAGACACACACTCAGGACGGATGAGCCGAGCGACCAATCAATCAATCGATGGTATTTCTGGAATCCGATGATGCTATCGCATGTGTCAGTGTCAACCGGCGATTGCGCTGCGTCCCGCTGCGTTCCTGAATGTGCGCAGCGGCCGCAGGACGATCGTAATCTGATTATCACACCCGAAATCGCTCGCCTCCAGACGGAGGGCCCCTGAGGAACAGATTCACTTTCCGTCCAATTACGAGGCCGAATTCGGGCGTGCACATAGACGCCGCCACCGCAACCGGCCCCGCAGGAGGGGAGGAAGAATAACGATCTGTCTGCATCCAAATTGGATGAGAATCTGGCCGTGAAGTCCAATCGAAATCAGAGCGATCTGGGGCATTGTTCCCGATGACGCCGCCGCGGCAGCATAATCCTAATTGAAGCGCGACAACGCGCCAGACTGCACACCTTCGCAGGACACGGGCGCTTACTCCGTCGTTTGGCCGTCGCGATCGTCGTCATCCATTTATTACGAGACCGGTCGCTTTGACAGATCATTTGATGCATTACGTGCCAAAGGGACTGCGCGCCGTCCGTCGCCGTGCGTGCGTTTTGTCTCTGTGGCAGGCGTGGAATTGTTTGCACACCTCGCGACCAGGTCCCGAGTGCAGAATCGAATTCTGCACTGCCGCCGTGCGAGACTGGGATTCTGTGTCAGCGGGGAGCGACTGCGCAGTGAGTCAATGGGTCTGGGGTCGGTGAGCATGATCAATGGCCGGCCAACATTGACTGATTGAAACGGCCCTTTCCGATGGTCGCTGGTTATAAATTGACTTCGGACGGATGGTGGGCCTGTGAGCCAGCACCGCCCTGGGAACCAGTTCCGGGGTGCGTGAGCTTTGGGTTCCGTGAAAAATCGCAGAGTTTCGAAATATCACACTTGGCCCGCATGTGCTGAGTTGTCTATGGGGCGCCAAACGCATGGCAGCAACCCTAATTTGCCGTTCGACTAATGAGTGCGGCGCTTAATGACCACGGACATGTCAAATGGGCGAGTTGACAAATTGGGCGGGACAGAAGCTTTGCAGCGGAACGCGGTCCCATGGGGAGCAATGACTTGTAAATGAATGTCGCGGGACGGGAGATATATTGCCAACGTGACAGTGACCAAGTGAGAGTCGGGGCTTGGACCGAGCAACACCCTGTTGCTTGCGACAGCCTTGGGAATAGCTCAACTTGGTCCGGCGGTCGTTGGCTTTCGGGAAAAAATGGGTTTGTGGATGGAAACGATGGGGTGGGGTCGAGGACAAATGAATCCGACGACAGACGGGATGGAGAAGGAAGAACGCACAACGGGAGTGGCTGCTGATGGCGGGACGATAGGCAAAACTTTGTATTTTGTGGTGAACCATTAAGAGGTGTCAGTTAAGAATTGGCGCCAATCTTGAACTAACAACACCAAGCTCTTATTGCGATGGCTTTTATTGATTTAAAAGTAGCGAGGCAATATAAAGAATTAACAATCTTCTGGTTTTTCAGTAATCCATCAAAACATTCGCAGCTTGAGAAACAATTTCGATGCATTTTCCATTCACCTTTTATCTTTGGACCATTTACCGGATTTAATTTTTGTTTGTGAAATCGGGATTTATGATGAAGAAATCTCCGATTTCCATATTCCTTGATGGATGGTGCAACATGCAATGATACGTATGCATCTGGTGGTGTTGTGTATTTTTCCGAAATGACATTGTAAACAAATACATTAAAAAATTCAATCTACAAAGTGCCGATATAATCAGATTATGTTGTCAGATTGCTGGTACCTAATATTGTTTTATTTGTGTTTATAGACATCACAAGTGTTCAGTGAAATTCTTTATTGAAGAGCTCTACTGGTTCTTGGAGTCACAAGTACGTAAAAATATTATCCAACTTGGCGATTTTAATATTAACTTATTGTCCGCTTTTTCTGACGTCGATGACTTTTTGACGACTCTAGCTGTGTTTTTTTGCAAGCGTATATACGCCTAAATTTCAATTTGAGTGTAAAATACACTAACAACAAATCCGATATCCGCTTAAGTTACTCATCATATCTATCGCCGCTTAAGAAATAAGCGCGTATAGAAACAATGCTTCCAATCATTATTTTCTGTGTGTTCATTCCTGAATTTATTCATTCCTTGTTTAGGTTGCTGTATGTGGGTTACATTTGTAGGTGTGGTTGATGTATTAGATCATTTTTCAATTTTTTGCACCCATAAGTATGCAATTTTTGGTATACCCAGAGTGTCTACCCCCCTGACTGCTTAGCAAATGTCATAAATGTCGTCGGTGCTACCAAGATTTTATGATGAATCATTAAGCGGCGATGATCGTTTATTTTTGTGCACTTATTAATTAAGCATATACGCTTGCAAAAAAACACAGCTTATATCGGACCGTCTGGAAATTGTTAATGCATTCAATGACTCCTTTTGTAACGTTAGGTCTTTTTTTGGACATAGTTGAGCTAGAATGTCAAACTGAGAGATTTTTCTGTAAACCACTCACTGCTTTAGAGATACATAAAATAATTTGCTCTCTAAAACCATATAATTCTACCTCCTGCGATATGATCTCAAATCGCATGTTGAAAAAAATTTCATTTCAAATCTCAAAGTTTTTTGTTTTATTTTCAACAATAGCATACAGCACGGCATTTTTCCCCAATCATTAAGAACGACTATAGTTAAGCCACTTCACAAAAAAGGGTGACAACACAATTTTGAGCAATTATCTAATCTCGTTGCTGTCGCTGCTAACTATTTAATTTTTTTACTTTTGTATCCCAAAAATGAAATAAAGCGAATAAATAAATAAAAAATAAGAATATGCACAAAAATACAACCGCATCAAGTAAAGGAATAGTGACACTGGTCTCCAAATTGCTTGTCGTGGAGAATGGCAATTCCACATAAACGTAAGCAGGCCACAGCAATTGGCGGATACGGTTGGCAACCATGAAATATGTATCCAACCCAAGCTGTATTATCAGTATTATCCTTCTTAGATGCCTTGCCGGTGCGGACGGACTGTGCGCTGAAATCTTTACGGCAGCTGGAGATGCTCTGGTTGGGCGCATGCACCAGCTCATCTGTAAGATATGGTCGAAGGAAAGCATGCCCGATGAGTGGAATCTCAGTATCGTTTGCCCGATCCACAAGAAAGGAGACCCCTTTGCCTACGCCAACTACCGAAGGATAAGTCTCCTGAACATCACTTACAAGATCTTCTCTGCCGGTTTGTGTACTCGCCTGAAGCCCTTTATAATGCACAAAAGACATGAACGCGGACTTGACTTTGGCAATTCAGTTGGTTCACTTCTCTCTTGCTTAATTTAGCCGGCACAAGGTGATGGCTACGTGAGTTGTTGTCGTGACCACAGAATTCTTGAACCTTGTTGGCTGACTATCGTGGCCAATTGTCCAAGCACCAACCCTCTCATCGTTGCAAGACTCATGTTGTTAGGAATGGCAGGGACTTGTGATCGAACTTAGATGGAGAAGCTTACAAAGACAAAAAGTGTTCCCACGTTAGACAAATGGTCACACAGGGGGCTACTGTAACTTTGAAGTGATCAGAGACTGCGCCTGTCACGGCTGCACGATGAGCAGGACCAATATCAGTTCTGAGATCAAATCCAAAATAACTCTTGCCGATCACTGTTTCTTTTGGCTCAAAAGGAAAAGGATTTTCGGTTATAGGAAGAAATATGCTACATATTACAAGACCAATAAGAAGACCGAAGTAGGCCTTAACCTCCTTGCTTCAGGCAAGGGAAGTCCACCATCGACCAGATTTTCATACTACGGAAGATCCTGGAAAAGACCCAAGAAATGCAGATCGACACCCACCACCGTTTTGTCGATTTCAAGGCCGCATGTGACAGCGTGCATAGGGACGAGCCTTACAGAGCCATGTCTAGTTTTGACATTCCTGCCAAACTCGTCAGGTTGTGCAGGATGACGATGGAGAACTCTAGCTGCTATATCAAGGTCGGTAACAAACTCACCGAGACCGTCAAAGCCAAAAAATGTTTTAGACAAGGCGGCACGCTGTCATGTGAATTCTTTAACATCATCTTGGAGAAGATCGTCCAAGACTCACACGCCAACAATAGAGCCATGATCTTCCAGAAGTCCGTACAACTGCTAGCATACGCGGATGACATTGAAGTGATTGGCAGAACACAGCGAGCCGTCAATGAGGCGTTTGCTGGCATTGAGGCGGAAGCGGCTAAAATGGGTCTAGCTGTGAAGTGTATGCTGTCATCGAGAAATGACACACAACATCGACGTCTTGGACAGAGCGTCACAATGGGCAGCTATAGCTTCGAGGTATTCAAGTACTTCGTCTACCTCGGCTCCGCAGTAAACAGTACAAACAACATCAGTACCGAGATCAAACGCAGAGTAACTCTTGCCAACCGCTGTTTCTTTGGGCTCACGAGGCAATTGAGGAGTAGAATCATCTCTTGAAGCTGACTTTATACAAGACCTTGATCATCCCAATCCTGCTGTACGGCGTGGAGGCATGGCCAATCTCAAAAGCGGTTGAGGTAAACGGGAAGAATGCCACGCAAGCCATCAATGAAATTTGTGAAGCTTACGGAGACGATGCTGTATCAGATCGTGCAGCACAGTAATGGTTCGCTCGCTTCCGTTCTGTAAATTTCGATGTGAAAGATGCACCTCGCCCTGGTCGACCTATCGTTGAAAAAGTCGATGAAATTATGGAAAAGATTGACCAGGACCGTCACACAAGCAGCCATGACATCGCCAAGGAACTAAACATTCATCATCAAACGGTTTTGAACCATTTAAAAACGGCTGGCTACAAAAAGAAGCCCGATCTTTGGGTAAAACATGAATTGCCTGTGAAAAATTTAATGGACCGAATTAATTATCTGCGATTCTTTGCTGAAACGAAATGAAATTAAACCATTTCTGAAGGGAATGACAACAGGAGACGAAAAGTGGATCAAATAAGACAATAATGTGCGAAAAAGATCACTGTGCACGCGTGGTGAAGCTCAACAAATGGTCGCAAAGCCAGGTTTGATGCCTCGAAAGGTTATGCTGAGTGATTGGTGGGATTGCGAAGGAATCATCCGCTGCTCCAGCCTGGTCGATTGATTGACTCTACTCTTTACTGTCAACAGCTGAGGAGTTTGAAGCAAGCAGTCGAAAACGGCCAGAACTGATCAACAGAAAGGGCTTGGTTTTCCATCAGGACAACGCTAGACCACACACATCTTTGATGACTCAGCAAAAACTGGGAGAGCTTGGCTGGGAAGTTTTGATGCATCCACCATATAGGCCTGACCTTGCACCATCGGACTACCATTTGCTTCGGTCAATGCAGAACTCCCTTAATGGAGCAAAAGTTGGCTCCAAGAGAAGCCTCTAAAATGACTTGTTTTTCGCCGAGGAACCACAAAAGTTTTAAACTGACGGAAAAATGGCAAAAGGTGGTCGACCAAAATGGTACATATTTGGTTCAATGAAGTTCATTATAAATATTTTTTATTGCAATGCAGAACATTTCCAGCGGAATAAATGCTGCGGTCTAGACACTGCTTCTGAGACCTAAGACTGTCGATACACTATATCATCCTGCACAAGCTGACAAGTTTGCCGGTTTGTCAACACCAGACATGACTGTGTATGCTTGTCACACGCTGCGTTGAAAACGAAAAATTTGTTCCGACTACAGCTTTAGACTTCGGTTTTGTTATTATGACCGATGATGGGGAGGGAAGAACCTTTTTTTATGACCGCCCAGCCTGAGAATACTGTCTGCTCATTTCGCCGTATAACAGTCTGAATAAGTGACTATAGCTGACCATTTTTGGACCTGATTCGGTGAAACATTCAGACATTTCTGCTTAAGCACATCTCCATCATCTCGATCTTTCATACGTCGTGTTTTTGCTTCTTTTTCCTTAGAACCCAGGGCTTTACCAATCTTTTGTGATTAGGTGGGTGATGAGTGGCGTTGCTTAGTTGACTTCCATCTTTAGTGCAGGAGCCTGGCTGCACTCATTGGGCCGTATGCATAAAAAGTACTAAATGCTTTTGCTAGAGGATTTTCAAAACGTAAGTAAGTGGTGGAAAACATGGATTTACCAAGCGACAAGGTACCTTCTAAAAATGCCCGTCACCCCCCCCCCCCCTTCACTTAGTAAAAAAAAACCCTCTATCAAAACCCCTCTATAAAATACCGTTGTCAATTCTTAGCGCCAAAGTTATCTTACTCGTGTCCAGAGAGTTTTTGGAAGACTCGGTAGTGGAAGATTCTAGCAGGCTGTCCGAGTCAAACAGTGATTGTCTTCCTCGACACCGTTGTTCTCTAGACATCAGTGTTCGGACCTTGGTTGCTAAACAGAGAGCGGACTACAGGTCTTCAGTAAGCTCGGAGCTAATACTCTTAATAATAATAAGATGAGTAGCTCACGAATCCGAGGCGGACCTGGTCCTAGTTTCTTAGCAACCAGTCGTGTCGTCCGTGCTATTGCTCTCTCATGAGTGGTACCTACAGTACCTACAGGCCAAGGTTGGCAAGCTTTTTTCCAGACAAAAATACTCTGTGAAGATTGTCAGTGACTAGATAGAAATGCAACCGTGAATCAAGAAAGTTGGTAAGTTCGGGAATCGAACCTGGCGACGCACTAACCCATTCCTCGACGGCAACCCAATTGTATTTAAGATCAATCTTGACATTCAGATTATATTTTCGACTCAATCAAAATCACTCCTCTTGTTGGATGACAGTAGATTAACAAAGAAGCAAGCTAAATGATCTGATATCCGTTGCATCGATTTCACTGAAGAAGTCAGTATAAACGTCCCATTTAACGCTCCACTTAATAAACTCACCATCTCCCACTGATGCCAAAGGAAATGCTGGGAAGTGCAGTCTTGCAGCTGCAGAATGCCAAGTAGGCAGACTAAGCACCGATTTGTATGAACTTGCGTCTTGACTTGAAAGAGTTCTAAAATGTATGCCACTTTGGCTATGTTAGTAAGATGTTCAATCATTTGCAGAGGTTCACTAAGTCTTCCAGGACTGAAAGCACAGTTTCCACGACTTCTGGGCTCTGGAAATATCCTTGAACATCTTAAGGCCAAGGTTTAGTGTTCGACAATAGATGTCACCGCTAAATTTAAAAGTAATGTACTATTGCGCTATCTGCCCCCAGAGATCGCAGAAGAGCTAGAGAGAAAGAAAAAAGGAATAGGTGGGACGGATTTTGTTCTAGACGAAAGCTTAAACTTAAACTGATGGTCTGCCGCGTGTTAGCGTGACCATGAGACGTTCGTTTTCTCATCGAACTCACCTTCAAGCCATCGTGACTGGTTTCATGTGAAAAAGCAACCAATTCTCTTAAGCGATGTCACCCCGTGAATAACACGCACTAATGGATGTCATCTCCATTAGCCGTCCTGACACCAGTCAATGACACGATGTTCTGTCAAAAACTGTCAAAAGCCCATTAACCGACCAATTGCGTTCAATTTCGTGTAAAGCACTAGTTTTCGATTTTATGGCAATGTCCACTTTCGGAATCGTGTCATTTATTGGTTTCTAATCAAGCCAAAGTGGCTTCGCCTTCGTCGGCCATCCGATTAATTAAGCAAATTGCGACGACTTACGGCCGCAGAGGTTGCGACTGACGCAGCGTGCGTCATCGGTCGATTTTATGGTTTCATCTGAATAAATTGAAAAGCATCGATGAACTGCCTTCTGCTAAGTGATTAGCGAAAGTGCTTCCTAGCCCAAGTCACCCCTCTTGGGACGTCGCGGTCGGAGATGCTCTTTGACTGATCTGTGCGTCCGGCTGACCGGTTCGCTTCCCAGAACCGGCACCGGTTTGAGGTGTGAATTTATACGTTCATATAAAATTGGTTACAAATTGAGTTAAGATAATTGGCCGGCCCAATAAATTTTCGCCAATAAATTAAGTGAGAAAAATTGAACGGAATTAAGGGAAAACGCCGATGCAAAGTGGTACACCGCCTGCATGTCGTGACAGCGGCGGCATCGGAGACGGGAGCCCTGCAGACGGTGGCCGGTGCGCAAGCTTGTAGACGCGCTGAGTGATTTATGAGCCCAATTTGCGATCCTTGATGGAACAATCAATATTCGTGGCCAGAAGCCACTGGAAGTGGGCTCCGGCAGTGGGCATATTTTCTGCCCAAAATTGGCCCGTAATCGAAATGGTGAAATTTATATCCGACGGGCTGGTGTGGTGACGTTGATGGTGATTGAGTTGAGTGCCGTGGTAGATGGCGAAGGGTGATGATGTGATCGTGAGGGGGATTTCTTTGGGCACCGGTTGGAATGGCGTTCTCACTCTATTGAGTGAAATGCGCTCGAAGGGAACTGGACTTGATCAATGAATGCTGTTTTTGGAGTTTCAGGAAATATCGGCCATTCAGGTACTGGAAGACGAGTTTCAAATTCGGAAACATTGTTATTTTTATCTGTGAAAGGAGAGACCGACATCAGTCTCGTCACTTCCCAGATTCTTGACTGAAGGGCAAATGAAAATGTTTGAATAATTTACAAACGCAGAATTTTAGTAACTAAGCGGTGTCTCAAATTAACGTACGATTTCCATTTGCCGTAAACTGTTGGCAACTCTGGGAAAAAAGCACAATTTCATGGCTGATAGTTCTTCTTCTTCTTTATTTGGCGCTACAGTCCGGGGTGGACCTGCTAGCACGGTCTCTGGCTAGCGGCCTCCAGTGTCGCACGCCAAGTTGGTTGAGGTCCTTCTCCACCTGGGAGCACCACCTTAAACGCGGGAATCCTCTATTACGTTGTCCCACGGGTTCGGGCCGATGCTTAGTTGTCCATACGCTCTACATGGCCTAACCAGATTAGGCGTTGGATCCGAAGACGCCTGACTAGACTCATGCCGCTGTACAGCCCTTACAGTTCGTGGTTGAAATCATCCAAAAACCGTCAACCCATACAGGATTAAAGGTCACACGCAGAACCTTTCTCTCGAAGATACCAAGGAGTTCCTTATCCGCTTTTGAGATTGTCCATGCCTCCGCGCCGTACAGCAGGACTGGGGTGATCAAGGTCTTGTATAAAGTCAGCTTGGTCCTTCGAGAGATGGCTCTACTACTGGATTGCGTCTTGAGCGCATAGAAACAGCGGTTGACAAGAGTTACTCTGCGGTTTATCTCGGCACTGATGTTATTCGTACTATTTACTGTGGAGCCGAGTTAGACGAAGTCCTTGACTACCTCGAAGTTATAGCTGCCCATAGCTGATAGTCAGGGGTTAGGGAAAATTGAACGTCCCACGATACAGCAACGGGTTTTCATTTTTGCAAAATTAATGAACGTTTAGCGGTCAGAGTTTGAAAATTTCATACAAAATATGGTGAGCCTTCCTCAACTGTGAAGAGGTTAATTGAAACGAAGATTGGATTTGTTGAAGACGATAAATATTGGGCTGGATTTTTTGGTGGATTCAG
The DNA here is from genome assembly GCA_964034865.1 of Eristalis intricaria. Classification (NCBI taxonomy): domain Eukaryota; kingdom Metazoa; phylum Arthropoda; class Insecta; order Diptera; family Syrphidae; genus Eristalis; species Eristalis intricaria. The sequence goes on from OZ035873.1 coordinate 16,385,867, forward strand.
CAATTGACCATACTTTTTGAAAATTAATCTCGCCATGATAAAACTGCTCTTTCTGCCGTCGACTCGGACCATTTCCTCATAGCAGCTGGACTCAGAGGTCGACAGTCCAATGTCCTGACCATTTTCCACATAGCAGCAAGATTAAGAGGTCGACTGTCCAATGTCAGAAAGCTGCACCAGCCAATAAAGAGGAGTTTTAACATTGGACGCCTGAGGACACCCTAGATTGACAGAGCCAACGAAGAGCAACTCTCCGGTATGGCCACGTCATACACCAACGCCAACGAGATGTGGTTGCATTGCCGCTCGGCCATCAAAGAGGTAGCCGAAACCACCTTAGGCTATCTACCACCTCCGACAAGAAACCCGTTGTATGATGGCGACTGTGAGCAGAAGAATATACACGAGATACAAGAGAGACACGAGAAAACAAGAGCATCGCAAGAGGAGTATGGGCTAGAACATGGAAGGAGAATAAACTTCTACGCCTGAAGAAAAGGTCTCTCGCAACCTCCCAGCTCAAGGACATCGAGAGAGTCTAGGGACAAGCATAAAATATTGGCCTTCTACAAAAAAGCCAAAATCCTTGCCGCTGGCTTTAGGAAAGTCAGCCAGACTCTTCGAAACTGTGAGAGTAGCCTGGTTACTGACCCACAGCAAATGGTGGATGTGTTGCTTAGCGAGCCTGACCAGGAGAGAATGATAGGGAGTCAAGAAATCCCAACTCCGGTCGATGAAGCAGTCCTCCCACTTAGCTTGGCTTACCATCAGAGCTCTTTAAGGCCAGTGGCGACGTTCTGGTAGCCTGCACCAGATCATCTGTAGAATTTGGAAGGACGAAAGCATGCCCCCATATGCTCCATATGAGCCACACCAATGGGCACGTATTAGTGCGGCTTCCGTCCCGGCAAATCGACAATAGACCTAATCTTCACGCTAAGGCAAATCCTGGAAAAGACCAGCGAGTTTCAAATCGATACACACCACCTCTTCATCAATTTTAAAGCCGCATACGACAACATTCATCGCAAGGAGCTATTTGATGCGATGGCCGAATACGGGATCCCGGGAAAATTAATCCGTTTGTGTCGCACTACGCTAACAAATACGCGATACACCGTGCAATTCGACTCGAGGACTGCCGAGCCGTATGTAACCTGAGGCCGATTTCGGCAAGGAGATGCGCTGTCGTGTGATTTCTTCTATTTGGTACTGGAGAAGATAGTGCGGTGGGCAGCTGTAAACACGGAAGGCAGTCAGTCAAACTGTTGGAATATGCAGATGACATCGACATCGTCGCGCGTTCCCAACGTGTCGTGGTGGAAGCATCATACGGCTATTGAAGAAGAGGCGAAGCGAGCTGATCTTAAGGTCAATGAGGACAAAACGAAGTATATGCTGTCGAACAAAAAACGATCCATTACACATAACCTAGGACAAAATATTACAATCGACAGCTACAATTTCGGTGCAATAATAATAATAATACGGGTGGCGCGACAGTCCGAGGCGGACCTGGGCCTAGCTTCTCAGCAACCACTCGTGTTGTGCGTGCTATTGTTCTTTCACGAGGGGAAGGGACCTACAGTTTAATGCCGACTCCGAACGGCGATGTTGAGAAGCTTTTTCTAGACAGGAATACTCTTTGAGCATTGTCATTGACTCGAAAGAGGTGGAGCCGTGAATTATCAAAGGTGGTAAATTCGGGTATCAAACCTGTCACCCTCTGCGCAGGAGTCGACGAAGTACGCCATGGCGACCCAGAGCGTCACAATGGGCAGCTATAACTTCGAGGTAGTCAAGGACTTCGTCTATCATCATCAGTGCCGAGATAAGCCGTAGAGCAACTCTTGCCAACCGCTGTTTCTAGATTCTCAAGATGCAGCCATCTCTCGAAGGACCAAGCTGACTTTATACAAGACCTTGATCATCCCAGTCCTGCTGTACGGCGCGGAGGTATGGCCAATCTCAAAAGCGTATGAGGAAGTCCTTGGTATCTTCGAGAGAAAGGTTCTGCGTGTGACCTTTAATCCTGTATGGGTTGACGGTTTTTAGATGATTTGAACCACGAACTCTACGGGCTGTACAGCGGCATGAGTCTAGTCAGGCGTCTTCGTATCCAACGCCTAATCTGGTTAGGCCATGTAGAGCGTATGGACAACTAAGCTTCGGCCTGAACCCGTGGGACAACGTAATAGCGGATTCCCGCGTTTAAGGTGGTGCATCCAGGTGGAGAAGGACATCAACAAACTTGGCGTGCGACACTGGTGGCAACTAGCCAGAGACCGTGTTATTTGGAGAGGCTTGTTGGTTGAGGCCCAGGTGCACCTCGGACTGTAGCGCCAAATAAAGAAGAAGAATTGCATCGCAAGCAAAATGGGACAGATTGCAGACTTTTCATCGTTGCGATTATGAGGTGCCATGTGGGCTCGTTCATTGAAATTTAGTCGTGCGATTCAAAATGCATGTAAGCTCCTAGCCTTAGGCAGCAATTAGATCCTTAACATCGATCTCGATAAACTCTAAAGCAGGTATCTGAACAGTTTCACAGTCTTCAGTGCTTAGTGATATAAAGACGCTAAGGGAAGGTGTGAAGCTGACAAACTCAAAAAATCGACACCCCACTACCAGATGACGGAACCTTTTGTGACAAAGGTTTTCCCTTAGCTTCCTTCAAGGTACAACTCAACACTCGGAGCAATACAGGCACCACTTATCTCCACTAACTCCAAGCAAATGTGGCCCAGTCTAGAACCAAAAAGATTTGATAGATCTCCTTAAAAGTATCTAAAAAGGATCACCGGACTCTGCCTTTTAGGTCTACAAGAGAAAAGAGGCTATTCTTCAATCTTCTGCAGAAGCAGTCTAGATGAAGAAGAGGAGGAAAGTGTGCAACACCATCTCTGCAGCTGCCCTGTACTCTCCACTTTCCCCCCACACTGCGCTCCTATTCCTTTGACCTTAGTGAAACACCAAGCAGACTGTTACTGGGTTTAACTGACAAATCTTGCTGACTGTCGTAGAATTCACTCCACCCCAACCCTATTTTCGTAAACCCAAGTAGCAGTACAACGGGCCTACTTTGGCCGAAGTGCGCCTCCCATTTTTAAAGCCTCTTATAACCTAGCTACCACATTCCTTGATCTCCTCTAACAACTGGTGAATGATGTCTGTGGGAATCGGGTGTTCAGTCGGCTGACCAAGGCACACGTCTGTGCTGTCAATACGAGAGTCCAGTGGGACAGATTTGCTTTGGACAAATAGACCCACTGGACTTTTTTTTTTTTTATAGTGGCACAAATTTTACTATGTATTGCATACAATTAGTTGTACAGAGATTTGGTTTGTATCACCTTACTACTAAAATATTCATATAATCTTTATATAATTTATCACAGAAGTATTGGAATTTAGTCTGAAGGAAAAGCCACTTAAAAAACCTTCATGGCAAAAAAAAGAAAAAAAAAATTCTAATTCCGTTGGAGGGAAGAGAGAAGTGGTTAGTCTTGATTTCAAATTTCTGACTAGAATGTTTTAGAAAACACAAAAATGATTGACAATAAATAAATATGTTAATATAAATAAATAAATAATAAACAAATAAATAAGTAAATAAATAAATAAATAAATAATTAAGTATATAAATGAATAAATAAATAAATAAGTTAATAAATAAATATGTTAATATATTAAACAAATCAATATACAGATAGATAATAAACAGGTAAGTATTGCACTCATCCTGCAGCTAAGTTTGAAATCAAGTCGTTTCCGGATGATAAAACGGATTGATTATATTGGAGAAAAAGTTTTTCAACTCTAGCTGTGACCATTTCGATCTTGGCTATCTTATGAAGTTAAAGAAACCAAGGGAGATTTAGAATCATTTTAAGGAGCTTATTTTGCGTTATTTGGAGTCTCCGCAGATGACTTTTGGCGCACTTACCCCAGACAGGAGACCCATATAACATGATCGGTTGGAAAATAGACTTAAAAATCAATATTTTGTTTTCATTGCTTAGTTTAGAATTCCTGCAAATGAATGGATAGAGAATCTTTATCGTTACGTTTATCTTTTTGATAATTTCTTGAATATGAAGCCTACAAGTTAACCTTTCGTCTAAATGTACCCCAAGATATTTTCCACTCGGTTTCCACTCGATCGGAAAACCATTAAGTTGAAGGCTATTGCTTGGAAGTAAACAAGCTTTTCTTTTTCGAGTGAAAAAGATTGCTTGCGTTTTCGAAGCGTTAATGCTTATTTTCCAATCATGACAATATTGAAGGACAGTATTTATCCTAGATTGCAGATTGGTTTCAATAATGGAACCAGTTGCATCAGAGGAGTAAATACATGTATCATCTGCATATAAAGCAATATTGCAATTATTAATATTTGGTAAATCAGAGGTGTATATATTATATAGAACAGGCGCTAGGACAGAGCCTTGTGGGACACCAGCGCTAATTATTTTGTTCTCCGAGAGGCTTTGATTTACGGACACTTTGAAAGTACGGCGAGATAGAAACGACTGAACGATTTTAATAAGATACAGTGGAAGGTTATAATTCAACAGCTTGTGTATCAAACCATCATGCCAGACGGTATCGAATGCTTTCTCAGCGTCCAAGATCAACATGCCAGTGCTTTTCCCTTCTGAAAGATTGATTCTGATGTCATTTTTTATACGATGCATTTGATGAGTAGTGCTATGACGAGCCCTAAATCCAAATTGTTCTTTAGGTAAGATTCCGTTTTCATCAATTTAAGAAACAACCCCATTCTTTATGATCTTTTCCAAGCATTTGCTTAGAGAGCTGAGCAAACTAATAGGTCTGTAACTACCAGGAAGATTCGCTCTTTTTCCGGGTTTTAAAATGGGCACTAGCTTGGCGGCTTTCCATCTAGTAGGGATATATCCCACAGTTATTGAAGATGTCTTGCAAATGTTTGAGGGCAGATACGGCTAGATTTTTAAGGAATACATTTTTAATACCATCAAAACCGGATGACTTCCTTGCCTTTAAATTGTGCATTATGCATTTTAGCTCACTTAGGGGTATAGGATTGGGATTGCTCACAAGTGGGTGTGAACTGACGAAATTGACTGACTGTTGGACTGAGTGTCTAACATGCATGGTTGGGATAATGTTACTAGCAATTGAGTGATTATTCAAAAAACAAACACTGGACTTGACTTACTGACTTAAAGGGAGTGTCTGTGATTTGTCATGCCCTTATTAATTTAAAGGGAGTCTGAGTCTGCGTTTTCGAAACAATCTTCTTCAAATGCGCTATACTCTCCATCTCCATTCCGACCACCGGCCGAACCATCGCCACCACAAGCAGCCAACCACTGACCTTCAGACAGAGTTTACTTTCTCATTTGTGGCAACCATAGCCCAAAGAGCCAAAGTCTGGCCCACGGCTAGATGTCTAGTGGCAATGATACATGACATAAATTAACCAAAAATTCCATTCACTTCGCTCCCTAATAGACAAGACATCTTAATTCATCATGAAACCATAAACTTCCTCTTAAGTGGTGCGAAATATTTCCACGAATAGACCATGGCACCAGCGCCAGCAGCATCTGATCAGCGAACTGCAGCAACCGCGGACGTGGCCATTCATCATCGGGCCCGGGTTCAGCGAAAACGTTTTTCCTATCTGTCCGGCGCGAGTGTCAAAACTTGCACTCGCAATTAATTAAGCGCCATTAATCACGAGCATGCACCAGCAGCGCGGCGCGTCGGTGGCGACGACCAGCAATGGTGGCCGCTCCATTGCCATGGACTATTTCGCAGGGTCTCATATTTCACTGGTTGCCCCGGCCGAGGCTCTGTAGGTCAAACTCGGTTTGACAGTGCGGCTGTGCCGCACGGAACACGCCCAGCCAGCGAAGTGATAAATGACAAATGCCGTCGCGCTGATGTGACATCATTGGGATAATTCCAGGAGATTAACACTTACACGCCGGGTTGCTGTCGCAGTTCATGCTAAATAAGGAACTGGTTGAGCGCCCCGGGCGAGTGTGGTGGTGAGCGATGGGAGTTCTCACGAATTCGGGATAAGGTCATTCGAGCAGGATGTTCGATCGCATGTTGTCGCAGTGTCAGAAACGTGCACGTTGTGAAATCCGCTGACAGATGACGGTTGACTCGCAACAAGTCGAACAACTGTTTGACACTTGAGATTATGTCCTTAAATGGAGTCGTTGGAATTCCGCGTTACCCCGAGGAGAAGTGAGAGGATCAAAGGGATTGAATGGGTTTAGCAACCAATAGTTTGTTGGAAAACATGAATTTCGATGCTTGTGATGATGTCTTAGATAATCGGTCCTTTAATCGGACATGAGACTTGGATCATCGACTCTGCCGAAAGATTTGCGACAGATGCTTGTGTCGTGATGAGCACTTGACAGTTCGAACCTTCGAACAGATGGAACGTCTTAAGTCGCGTCTCTCATGTCACTTAATCCCATTTCCATCATCTTATGCATGATTTCTCTGTTTTTGTAACTCTTACATGCATGGACCGGTTTTTAAAGGTTTTTCGAACAATTTTTGGATCAAAAGAGGTGTATTCTTGGATATTCTTCTCGTTAAGACGGAATTTACAACACTTTTTCGACCACATGCATCGGCGTCAGTGGAGTCGATTTTTAAGGAGGCAAAGCCTACATTTGCCTGCTTTAGTGGCATTCAGTTAGTCACATAATCTTTCAGTTGACTGAGCCGATTCATTGGATGCACTTAACTACAAGCGATGTTATTTAACATGTTAGACCATCCATTCGAACTGCTTCTACTGTTCGAGTGCGTTCGATACCGTCACATAAGAGTAAGCAAATTGAAAACTTCACCAATAGTACAGTCCTATGATCTTTCTTTACAACATGCTAGAAGTCTCGAACTCAGAAATAGACTTTTGAATTCGGGTATGTATGCACTCTGTCATACCAGAAGTTCCCGGCATCGCAGTTCCTTTGGAAATAGCTTATTTGTCAGCCTAAGGATCGAAAAAATATCTGAATCATAGCTAATGCTCGCTGTGGACAGTAAAATCATGGAGCTAGCTAATGAAAGGTGGAGTTCCTTCACCACATGTGAGACCACCCGTGCGGTATGGCCTAGGTTTAACAGCGGAAGAACCGATATCCTCCCCCAATGCAGCAGGAAACTGCTGAGGATGGTGGTCAGAACCGGCCATAGCCACCTGAGATACCCCGAACATAAAATGGGACTTACCCATGACACCATTTGCAGAGGCTGTGGGGATGAAGAGGTAATTAAGGATACTCTCTTTGTCAATGCCCCTGTCTATGCAAACTGAGACAGAGAATCCTGGAAGAATTTATCTTCCATGACCTCCATGGTATATCAGATATCCTACTAAAATCTCTTTGCAGGTTTACAAGGATCTCTGGATGGCTGGAAGGAGGGCATGGGCTTGTGCATCCAGGGCAAAGTTGTTGACTGCTCTCAACTTGGCGAGATGCCAGCAACGAACCCTGTTAAATGCACAGGTCAAGTTGACACACTGTCTCCTCCCCGCGCCCTCTGAGTAGCCCTTACAGCAACCGCTTAAAGGTGAACCAATATATGCGGCGGCCCCATGTCCCATTGGGGCTTAAACCAGGACCCGCTCCTCCCGGTTTATGGGTTGTGCATGGGGTTAACTTCCCCACCGTGTAAAAAACATCATTAGCTTAGAAACAACGAGAAGCCTCGGATACGGATGACCCTACTGCTGACGACGATGGACAACGAAATAAGGACAACGATTTTCGGTTCTGCACGTGGAATGTGAGGTCCATGAACAGACCACGTGCAGCCGATGAACTTGCGGAAGCCCTCGAAGCTTACAAGGCAGATATCACCGCCATTCAGGAGGTGCGGTGGGATGGGCCGGGCAAAGAGAGGATGAGAAACTGCGATATTTACTTCGGCGATTGCTACAAAGAGCGAAGGCAGCGCTTATTCGGATGCGTCTTTGTTGTTCGAGGCAGACTTAGGCAAGAAGTCTTAAGCTTTAAACACATAAGCGAGCGCGTCATAACAATGCGCATCAAGGCTACACTCGGTAACATCAGCCTGATCTGCGCCCACGCCCAACGAAGGATTAAGATGACGACAGTAAAGATGAATTTTATGATCTCCTAGAAAGGACATACGATCTATACCCCAGCTACGACACCAAGAGCGTTGTAGGAGATTTCAACGCAAAACTGCGCAAGGAAGACATCGTTGCTAGAGTCATCGGGAAGAACAGCCTACACGACAACAAGTTCGAGAACGAACTCAGGCTGTTGGACTTCGAAACGGGCCGAAACCTCTTTGTAGCCAGTACGCGGTTCCCACACCTCAACATCCATAAAGGGACCTGCCAACGTCAACCAGATTGATCACATTGGGATCGACGTCAGACACTCCTCCAGCATTCTCGATGTCGAAACATTCCGGGGAGCCAACATCGACTCGGATCACTTCCTTATTGTAGCCAAGGTAAGAAGACGGATATCGATAGGACAATGGAGTAGAGCAAGACCAAAACAGTTTGACGTCGGTAAGCTACAATCGCAAATGACCGCTAGCAACTTTGCCGATCGAGGCTCCCTAAAGCCCTCAGAGAGTCCAACCCTGCCAGGCGAAACAAACGAGTGCAGGCAGGCACATTCAGCGAAGCAAGCAGCATACAAGGCGACGCTGGACAGAAGGACGGGAGCGGTTCTCTCTGAGTTCTACGAACTTTAAAGAAGCGAAGAGCACCGGCTTCTCAAAAGGAAAAAAAAGAGCATGAGAAACGCTCGAGAGGGGGAATGGAGAGGTGCTACGGCAGAAATGACGTCCGAAAGTTCTACCAGCGGGTAAAACAACTATCCAATGGATACAAAATTCGGACAGAAGCCTGTCGTGACGCAGAGGGACAATTCGTAGCAGATTCGCAGTCGATACTGAGAATCTGGAAAGATCATTTCTGCAGACTGTTAAACGGCGAGGAAGACTCCAATACCGCTGTCAGGCAGAATGTTCCACTCAACGCATTTCGTTGAGTAGTATCGTTTGCGTTGTCCCACGGATTCGGAATCGAAGACTCTTCGGGCCGGAGCTGAGTTGTCCATACGCTTTACATGGCCTAGCCATCTTAGGCGTTGGATCCGAAGCCGTCTGACTAGACTCATGCCGCTGTACAGCCCGTACAGTTCGTGGTTGAATCTTCTCCTAAAAAAATCGTCTTCGCAAACAGGACCAAAGATCGCACGCGGAACCTTTCTCTCGAAAAGCTTCTTCATCCACTTTTGAGATTGTCCATGCCTCCGTGCCGTACAGCAGGACTGGGATGATCAAGGCCTTGTATAAAGTCAGCTTGGTCCTTCGAGAGATGGATCTACTACTCAATTGCCCCTTGAGCCCAAAGAAACAGCGGCTGGCGAGAGTTACTCTGCGTTTGATCTCGGTACTGATGTTGTTTGTACTGTCTACTGCGGAGCCGAGGTAGAGGAAGTCCTTGACTACTTCGAAGTTATAGCTGCCCATTAAGACTCTCTATCCAAGATGTCGATGTTGTGTGTCCTTTCTTGATGACAGCATATACTTCGTTTTGCCCTCATTTACCGCTAGACCCATTTTAGCCGCTTCCGCCTCAATGCCAGCAAACGCTTCATTGACGGCTCGCTGTGTTCTGCCAATCACGTGTATGTTAGCAGTTGTACGGACTTCTGGGAGATCGTGCTTCTATTTTTGGCGTGTGAGTCTTGCACGATCTTCTCCAGGATGACGTTAAAAAAGGCACATGACAGCGCGTCGCCTTGTCTAAAACCTTTTTTGGCTTTGACGGTATCGGTGAGTTTGTTACCGACCTTGATGGAGCAGCGAGAGTTCTACATCGTCATTCTGCACAACCTGACTAGTTTGGCAGGAATGTCAAAAGTAGACATGGCGTTGTATAGCTCGTCCCTATGCACGCTGTCATATGCGGCCTTGAAATCGGCGAATAGGTGGTGGGTGTCGATCTGCATATCTTGTGTCTTTTCCAGGATATGTCGTAGTGTGAAAATCTGGTCGATGGTGGACTTCCCTGGCCTGTAGCCACAGTGATATGGACCTATCAGGTTGTTTATAAACGGCTTCAGGCGAGTACACAACGGCAGAGAAGATCTTGTATGCGATGTTAAGGAGACTTATCCGTCGGTAGTTGGCGCAGTCAAAGGGGTCTCCTTTCTTGTGGATCGGGCGGACGAGACTGAGATTCCACTCATCGGGCATGCTTTCCTCCTTAAATTTTAAGGTGGACATTGTCCAAATTAAAAGATTTGGTCCTTTGAGCCGGATATGAACTAGAGACCTATGGACTGCTCCAGTTACTCACGGTTATCAACTAGTTCCGCATGTATTTCTTCTTTCTCGAAGTAAACGTTTGCAATGATGGAAGTATGGGGTTTGGTGATGATTTCCCATTGGCGTTGGTCTTATACCTTGCTCATTTCTTTCCAATGATCCACCGATCCAATGACCTGCGGAAAGCTTACCTCTTAGCTGTTCGTCATCATGTCTGCAGGGACAAAGACAAAACTTTGTTCGAAAAGAGAAACCATGCAACAATTGTTTTAAACCCAATTTCGGCTCCATTCTTTGTCCTTCCCAAGCTAACGAATGCATAGCGTGGGACTACATTAATCTTATATCTTTGGCAGATCCCTCGTATAATAAGGCAGAAGCCATAGACGTATATATTGGTTCTGAAATCTTTTAGGACATAAATACTTGTACATCGAACTATGGGACAAAATGAAGGCCTAAGCCAAATGTATACCCAATCCATTAACAGACGTTCTCCGACGGACCTTCGTTCCCTCCAAGTAGGCCATCTCCGGTCTTAATTCGACACATCCTTCAGAATCGAAACTGACATTGATGAACGGCCCGAAAGAACAGAAACTCTCAGTTTGCGTAAAAGGAACATCTGTGTACACCAGTCAATCACCATTGGCCTTGTCTTCTTCAAAATCGTGTCAAAGCGTGGGTGGCGATCATTTCAAGAAGAACATCACCGTTAACTCAGTTTACTGGAACACGAGCTAACTGCTTGACATGAAGTCACTGGACTTGTTCCAGCCACACGACCACCCGGAATATCTCCTTCACTTCTCGCATAGACCACGAATTTGTCAGAGCCTAGAACGGATCGATCGAGGAATGCCGCCTGAGACGGATCTATCACAAGACTTCCAAATAGTTCTGGTCCATCCATCAGCTTCACTCCCCCGTCCCAACAGGAAAACCCTTCCGAGGCAACAATGCCTTGCAGAAACTCAAACCCTCTCGGCCGACTCCAATCCATCACACTTGCCAAACGGGAGTACAACAATATGTCAGATCCGCTGTCAAATTACAATGGAACCATCCACCCACCAACTGACACCGGCGCACTCGCACAACCCGACCGACCCTTGATACCCTTGAGTCAATAATAGACACATAGCCGGCTCGTGCAGGCACCACCTCCAGCCATTCGATGATCGATTACAATGCCGTTTACACGAGATTACAATCAGTCCCGACGTGTGTGCCATTGTTTCCGTCCCACGGGACGAGCGCAGAGAAAGCAGCCACAGCAGCAGCATCACGCACAAGAAATAAACAAACACAACTCGAGACCATGTAATTGCCTCTTGCGAAGATAACCAACAGCACCACCACCGCCAGGCAGCCAGGCAGTCCCCATGAGGCCATCTTCCAGAGCGTCCACTTGAAATTCATTTCATGAAAAATATTGAATTCAATTATTGGGAACAACAGCGCCGAGGAGTGAGGAGCAACCTTCGGCCTGTCGTCTTTTATTTTTTGGAAGAGACCATCGATCATCAACCCTCTGCGCGTTCGTGTCAAGGCGTGCGCACAATCGCATCGCACAGCGCGACACAGACAACAACGGCAGCACAGGCGAACGCAGGGCGCAACAAGAAAGGATTCGATCACGAAGTGCCATCGTGAGGATCATTAAGACACTCATTTAGCGGGCAATTAATGGAGAGGAAGACATTTAAGCTCACCGCAAATGGCATCGGCTTGAGCAAGGCGCTCCACTCCCAGAGGGCTGGCGCTCATTCAAATCGGATGACTAGTTGCTCGCAATGAAAGTGTGCTGTTGACTCGGCTTGACATCATCCTGCTGGAGGTTTGCAGCATGCGGGGAGTTGATGATGAGGCTGATCAGGGTTTCTTTGGCGATACCTTGAAGTTATGCATTAGTGGCTGTTAAGCCAGCAATTTATAGGACGAGGCGCTAGATGTGTGAGTCGTTTTGAAGTTTTTGACAAGCCGGCAACTAGATTCTTAAGTCGTATATGAAAGTACTAGGCTGCCGTAGTCTTTTGCCTGAAAAAAAAATAGTGGACACAATAGGTAACCTTGTGGGACTCCGTCTTGTTGTCAATCTAAATGACTACGAGACCACACTAGGAAGGCATAGCCACGAGTACAAATATTCCATAAAAAATAATCTGGTGTCCTTAAACATGCTCGTCAAGACAATCGAGTCCTTAACCAGGCCATGGTTATCCATTATAGTCCACGAGCTTTAATCTATAAGACACAACGCTTGGTCGACGAGTCTAGCTCGTCCACATCGAGGGCATGGACACCAATGTCTCGTCAAAGAAGGTCTTCGAACCCGAAGCCCTCGGTCAGAGACATCCGATCCAAGCCATCGCGGACGCAAGACAACTTGGTCTGGGACCTCCTGACGAAGCAAAGCGCTGGACTTCGTACGGAGACTACATGATTGACTAGGTGTGACCAATTCGATTAAGAAAAACTCAAGAAACTGGAGTCTCTTTGACCTCTCCCACATGACCGTCAGGTGGACTGTGTTTGATGTCGGAAAACATCATGACTCGACTCATGTACGACTTCCTTGCGCTATTTCGCAATCAGACAAGCTCCCTACAACTCCCTCAACCCAGTCTGTGGCAACCAATGAACTCCTGGAGATGATTTTCTTTACGGCACCTGGACAAGCGAGGAAAATTTGAATTAATTACAAATCACTTACTTCACCGGTCGTTGTAGTTCGTCAGCCCATCCGACACACGATCATACGTCTCTTTGGCAACTTTGATGGATTGGAATCGGCGGCAAATGTTTCTGCATCGCTTTCGAGAAGGGCTCTTTAAAGAAGCTCAACACGGTTGTGAAACTGATGGATGGAGTGTAACGTTCTGACGAGGCCCAACTGCTAGCGGGATTTCCTCATTCAGTGGGCGATGTCTGGTGAAATCGAGTACAACTGGATGTGAGTGAACTCAGCCGATGTCGAATGTCATGGCATCATGTAGTTGCCGTTTACCAAATTTGTCATGCTCTCTCTTCGACGTGGGATGGTTGGAGCTATTTTGAAATGAAATCTTGTGCCGGAAAGTCACTTTGAGTGCTCACTTTGAGGAACAAAAATTGGACTTGTGATGTAGAAAACGATCTCTTGGAGGTTTCAGAGGCAGCGTTTCTGGAGAGAAATTCTATAAGGTATTGCCGCAGTCATAGATTAGGTCAGGTAGGGGGGCACACTTAGACCATATAACTCCATTGTGATACCCCTAGTCGGACTACTACCACTGATCGATGACGCCAGTGATAGTGACTTTAACTTGATGCCAACGGTAAATGGTGACTGGAACGGATTTGAAAAGCAGATAAAAGCGTATTAACTTTGCGTTCACTGGGATTCGAATCGATGACTCCGGTAACCAGGGGCAGGTACTCTACCAACTGCGTTTTTTACGGCAGTCATAAATAAGGAGTCTTTTGGAAAAAAAAACTAGTAGTACGGATTACGAAAGGACGCCAGCGCTGCACAATATATACAAAAAAAAAATAATAACTGTAGGATGTGATCGCGCCATAAGGGAAATTCCTACATAAGGATATTTCAACGCGATAACGAAAGAGACGAGAAGGAGAGCAATAAACGGCGTCGGGACTAATTACATGTGTGTGTTCATTCCTGAATTCATTCATTCATTGTTTAGGTTGCTGTATGTGGCTTACATCTGTAGGTTTGGTTGATGTATTAGATCATTTGTAATTCTTTTGGCATCCATAAGTATGCAATTTTTGGTTTCGTAAACGATTCTTTCCATTTGATGATCATTTTTTTATTTAAAATTATAGTGTTTTTGCTTTTAAAATTATGGTCACGCTGCACAATCGCAAAACGAAGATTGTGCCCATCAAAGATCAACCATCACCTTCCACGACTACACCCCTGGCTGCCTAGCAAATGTCATAAATGCCGTCGGTGCTGCCAAGATTTTATGATGAATCATTAAGCGCCGATGATCGTTTTTTGTGCACTTCAAAATTAGGCGTATATACGCTTGCAAAAAAACACAGCTATCATTGAACACGACAAAGCCAGTGTTCTCAGATCACCATTGTCGCATGTCTTCTCGAGGTTGAGAGTTGCTAGCCAGTACGCGGTTATCCAATTCGTGGTTCGGGCGAACGCTCTCATTCACCTTGTACACTTCTTGGAAGACCGCGCCTAGTACCTCCATTTTTTCTTGCGGATCTTCGACCACAAAGAAGTTATCATCGAGTACGGCATTATCTGGAGTGATACCTGCTGTAGTCAGTATACGTTCGTTGTCCGTCGTTCTGGGAAGTTTAAGACACGGAAGATCGCTATATTTACTTCGAAAGAATTTATTAATTTGCGGGAAAATACTCGGATTGTTAGATCTTACAGCCCGAATCTTATCGTTCCAATATGAATTGACAGAAAGTCTGTAATTCTGGACAATTAACGTTTGAATATTCTTAATGAGCGATTTCAGTGTCCTAACTTCCTTATCTCGTCTGTCAGTATACCGCCTGTACAAGGCTTTTAATCTTGAAAGGAGTCTACTTCTTCGTTTTGCGATACAACTTTTCGTTGTTTGTCCTTGTATACCGAGGTATAGTAATGTCAAAGGTTCGTTTTATTGCATGTCAATCTGCATGCAATGTCAATCTCTTCGTTTGACAAGTTTCTATTGGACGTTATGTGGAGCTTGTTCGAAGAGAGTGCTCGCGTCATTTGTCTGGAGAAGCGTGCCCTATTGTAATTGTAAGTGTACGTTTGAACATACTCTCCTAGTTCCGCAATGTCGTTGGGGATCTTGAATTCGGCACTGAGTCCGCAATGATCACTGAGATACACGAATGTGTTCAAACAGTTTACCGTTTGTGCGTCTGCGTCTGTCAGCTGCAGTCTTGCGTCTAACAGCAGGAGATCCAGATAAGAGCCGCTTCTGGGATAAGACGAGATCTGTGTTGCTTTCAAATCGAGTCTATACTCGACACTGTGCAAGCAAAACCAGCTGTAAAGCTGGTCCCCTCTATTGTTGGAAATTATGTTTCCCCAATATCCATGTCGGACATTTAAGTCCCCGGCCAAAATGAAATAGTTCTCCTCCGAGTCCAGCCTCAGACATCGAAAGAGTGAATCGAGCTCTGATATAGTTGTTCTGGAGCTAGGGTTGCCAGAGGAGTAGACCGACACCGCATACAACCTCCTTCCACTGCGGAGCGAAATGCACACGATGCAGGCCTCCAACTCCTGAAACCTTCGTACTTCACCACTATACACTACTTTATGTTTAATATTATTTTTAATGAAGATAGCAACACAGCCTCCACCACTGGAATTGGGCCGGTCTCTTCCAATAACATTATAATTGCTGTGCTCCAGTGTGCCTCTCCGAGTTAGCTTGGTTTCGCTAATCAGCATCACCTCTGGACTTTGGTCATCCAAAAGTTTATAGAGCTCGTTTTTTCGAGGGACCGCTATCAATGAATTTGCACTCACTGCAAGGATCTTGTAAGTGAACTCGTTCGTCTGCGCAGCCATTAAAATGGTTGTCGTAGTTGGCTCTGCAGGAGCGCCAAGATTTGGTCTACCCGCTCCTCTAACCGAGGATTTCCAATCCGGCGTTGGATCGGCACTGAAGGTTGCGGCACTACCTTCGGTAGTTGCTGCTTCTCCATGTTCCCCTGACCGGACACCATTTGGGCGAACGTCATTTGAGGCGTTACGGGTATGGCTGCCCCGAGTGGATTTTTCACTGGGAGCTGCTTCTGCAGAACCATTTTTGTTTTCCTCTCTTGGAATTTAGGGCAACCCCGATAGTTAGCGGCGTGCCCCGCGTTTCCGCAGAGTACGCATTTGAACTGACTTATAGTTATTCATCAACTCCACACCATGTGTCGAGTATTCGAGGCAAACACCATCTGTACCGTGGATCTCTTCGAAATGACAAGAGAGGAACGAATTGTGGCACAGATTAAGAGACACAGGAAAAAAGTCGAAAGCATTACCCGAATAGCAACCCCCAAGGCAAAAGATCCAGAGATCCTTCAAGACGATCGGTACTCCTGGAACTAGGACAATGCAGCCTCACTTGCAATAGTGTAAAAACAGCTGCAACCAACTGAATGAGACGGAGATACCAAGTGGAACCCCTGTGCTCCCAAGAGCCGTGATGAAGAGAAAAAAAAGAAAAGAAAGTCGAAGAGAAAAAGTCGACTTCTACGCAGAGGGTACCAGGTTCGATACTCGAATTTAATATCATTCCTAATTCACGGCTTGATCTCTTTGAAGCCCCTGAGAATACTTAAAGGGTATTCCTATCGAAAAAAATGCTTCTCAACAGTCGGCATGAAACTGTAGGTCCCATCCTCTCGTGATAGAAGGAACAGAAGCACGCGGTGTAGAAGTGTAGTTGCTGTAGAAGCTAGTCCCAGGTCTGGACGGTGGGTCCACCCATACCCTATTCACTTTGGGGTTTGTGAGAAATAAGCACACATACATATTTCTTAGAAACATTTCAACACTCTCCAGGATTTCTTTAGCTGCAACTGAGGAAGCAAGAGGTAAGGACTGGCATGTACGCCCTTCCGTAAACATATTTGGATTTTTCTTAAAAAAATATCTAACAGAGATCTGACTCTGTCTCCGTGCAATTGTTGAAAGATTATACAAGATTATACCACACCAAGTGAAGATACAGCCACTGAGAGGTGAAGAGGGGAATATACAACGCCACCACCTCGTCAAACATCTGCAACGACATTGTATCCGGAATGCTCTTTGCACCAAGAGGTGCCAGTTCTGCCAGAGTTACAAATGAAATCCGATGACCCAGTGTCATAAACCATCATTTCTCTGACACACAAAGCCGCGCCGTGCAATGCATTCCTCGGCGCTGCGTTCCACAGACCGAGTACTCACACAACACGGCCGCTGTCGCTCCACACGTCGTTTGATGTGCCCAGCAAGAGGTGTTGTTTACAAATGATTCCCGATGACTTCCTGAAACCTTAAAACAACACCCAAGTCATATTTCTGTCCGACTCCTCATTACTCATCGCGTTCTTCGCCTCTGCGTTGGCGGATTATTGATAATTTGCTCCGTCGCCATCGCCCCGGAGATTAGCACCCCACAATGCAGTGCCTGACGGCCTGGTCCACACCGCGCACCGGTCGACCGCAAATAGAAACCAAAAGTCAGCGGTTTCCCTCTCAAGCTCCGACGCGCTATCACACCCAGACCGCAGGTAACCGCATGAACTTCCAACGTGCGGACGCATCGCCCTGCTGGAGACCTCCCACACCCACGAGAGCAAGAGCCACAAGATTCCTGCGATTCCAGGAATCTAGAATCTCGAGTCGAGAAACCAGCGCCACCGACACCGCCATCGCCCCATCGAGGCAGCTTCGACAAATTGCCCAACGCAACAGGTAGCACTGGTTGGCTGTGGCAGCGTTTCTAACTGCCACCCCAGGAAAGTGCAGACAATTTCGTTAGATAAATCTGCTGCAGCACTTCAAGGGACACAACACGTCGGACGCGGACGCGGACGCGAACGCACTCGAGTGGAGTTTTCCCATCGCCATCGCCACCAATCACTGCGTCACCGGGGCGGGAGGCAGCCCCAGCGACCATTAGACGTTTTACATTCGTGTTGAGAGGCCTGTATCGTGAATGCAAATGTATCGCAAATAAATTAGTTTTCCATGTTGATCTATCGTTTATCACTTGTTGTGTCCTGTGGCACGCTAGTCTGGCCTGGTCCGGTCTGCGCTGTGCGTTCACCTGAAAGGGATAGTTTCCTGATTTGTCTCTTGCCGCCGACCGCGCCGCCGCGCCTTCGCTCCACCAGCGCCGTCAATACCAAACTGCGTGGCTCTCCTGCTCATCATCATCATCATAATGGTCGTAGCGGCGGCGGCGACGGTGGAGGACTTGTTATCTAGGAAGAGCACAAGCATGCAACAGATATCCAAGCCCAGAGTCCAAAGAGACAGCCAGAGAGAGAGAGAGAGAGAGAGAGAGAGAGAGAGAGAGTTCAGCGCAGAGCAGTGACAAGAGTTGCAATCAATTTAAAGTAATTGCCATCAGGATATGTTAATTATCGTCCGCTCGCCGGTCGAGAAGTGCGTTCGGGCAATACGAGTCTTCAGTGGCCGGGCGGCGGCGCGGCGGCGATGCCAGTGGAAGAGTGAACTTTATAAATTGCCATGAGAAATAGCCGCCGAGCCTTCGCGAGAATAGGCGAATTTGTCTATCCGGTGGACGAGGACGATGATTGTGACAAGTGGGCGCTGTGTGATAGTTGACACTTGAGTGTCGAAATTGAATGGCTGCGAATGGAGCTTTGTGCTTCGGCACAGAAGGCGGGGTGATGGTCTGTTAAGTGGCGACGACCGTTGGTGGTTCCTCTTCGACTTGGAGTGGGGGAGCATGTGAAGAGCGTTTTGAAGAGCTTACGAGGAAATGTTTGTTTGACCCACTTTGATGGTCGAGGCGGGAGGCGGCACATGGACGAGTGTGACGATCAACAACGTTTAAAGGGGGGCTATAAAGATGCAAGCTAGCGACGTCAAATTCATCAGCGGTGTTCATAGCGGACGGTGAATAGACCCTTGGCCAGATGGTGGGGGACTATACCACTGACCCTCGCTTCATAGGCTCTGCAGATCATAGAGGATAAGATCTAGTTGGACAGCACAGAATAACAGACAAACAGAGTACCTACCACCAAACCAGCCATCTCCGTTTTATGGACAGTACAAAACAACAGAAAGGGAAACCTCCGGAACGAGCCCGGGGATAGGTGCAGGCGTCTTCTGTGACCACTCGCTCGAACTCAGAACCGACTGCAGTGTTTTTCCGGTTCAAATGGATGCAATACGTGAGGCACCACCAAAAGCGACAAATCGATCGCCATCCGGAAATAAATGCCATTGATTCGGACATTCTGACATCGAAACTAATCAGGTTCTGCGGACAAAGCCAGAGATAAGGGATAACAGAGATATCCAACTTCGGGCATTTTTTCCCCTAGTCAACACCGGAGAAAAATGCAAAAGTAGGATGGATGCAAGAAACCATGCAATAGCTGCAGATTCGTAAATTTAGCGAGAAAATAGCGACAGATTGCTGAATTTGCCCACGATCCATGTATGTTGTTCGGAGGGTGTTCAAAAGTTGACACTTACGTTAGGTTAGGTACGTGGGATACGTGGGTGGGGCCGCGCCTCGCTGAGGTCTTATTGGACCTATTGTGATGCCCATGGGGTGAATCCTTTCCTATCTTCTCACTCGCCGGATGATGAAAACTCCTGACTCCAAGGTGTTATTTGGTTATTGTCCTCCTTCCAGCAATCCTTCTTGTTCTTCTGATGGCGCTAGAGTCCGGGGTGGACCTGGGCCTCAACCACCAGCTAGCCTCTCCAGCCGGCACGATCTTTAGCCAGCTGTCTCCAATTACGCACACCAAGTCGATTGAGGTCCTTCTCCACCTGGGTGCGCCATCGGCTCCGTGGGCGTCCTCTATTGCGTTGTCCCACTGGTTCAGGGTCGAAGACTCTTCGGGCTGGAGCAGTGTTGCCCATACGCTCTACATGGCCTAGCCATCTTAGGCGTTGAATCCGTAGACGCCTGACTAGGCTCATGCCGCTGTACAGCCCGTACAGTTCGTGGTTGAATCTTCTCCTAAAAAAACCGTCAACGCAAACAGGACCAAAGATCGCACGCAGAAACTTTCTCTCGAAGAGACCAAGGACTTCCTTATCCGCTTTTGAGATTGTCCATGTCTCCGCGCCGTACAGCAGGACTGGGATGATCAAGGTCTTTTATAAAGACAGCTTGGTCCTTCGAGAGATGGCTGTTCTACTCTATTGCCCCTTGAGCCCAAAGAGAGCAAGAGTTACTCTACGTTTGATCTCGGTACTGATGTTGTTCGTACTGTTTACTTGCGAGCCGAGGTAGACGAAGTCCTTAAAGTTACAGCTGCCCATTGGGACTGTCCTTTCTTGATGACAGCATATACTTCGTTTTTCCCCTTATTCACCGCTAGACCCATTTTAGCCGCTTCCGCCTTAATGCCAGCAAACGCTTCATTGACGGCTCGCTGTGTTCTGCCAATCACGTCAATGTCATCCAAGTATGCTAGCAGTTGTAGGTATATCTGGAAGGTCGTGCCTCTAGTGTTGGCGTGTGAGTCTTGCACGATCTTCTCCAGGATGATGTTAAAGAAGTTACATGACAGCTGGTTGCCTTGTCTAAAACCGTTTTTGGCTTTGACGGTATCGGTGAGTTCGTTACCGACCTTGATGGAGCAGCGAGAATTCCCCATCGTCATCCTGCACAACCTGACGAGTTTGGCAGGAATGTCAAAACTAGACATGGCGTTGTATAGCTCGTCCCTATGCGCGCACGTCATATGCGGCCTTGAAATCGACGAATAGGTGGTGGGTGTGGATCTGCATCTCTTGGTTTTTTTTCAGGATCTGCCGTAATGTGAGGATTTGGTCGATGGTGGACTTCCCCGGCCTGAAACCGCATTGATAAGAACCGATCAGTTTGTTGACGAATGGTTTCAGGCGCTCACACAAAACGGCAGAGAGGATCTTATGGGCGATGATAAGGAGACTTATCCGTCGGTAGTTGGCGCAGTTGAAGGGGTCTCCTTTCCTGTGGATCGGGCAAACGATACTGTGATTCCACTCGTCGGGCATGCTTTCCTCCGACCATATCTTACAGATGAGTTGGGGCATGCGTCCAACCAGATCATCTCCAGCTGCCTCAAAGATTTCAACGGACAGACCGTGTAAGACTTCAGCCTTGATGTTGCTATTTTGACCTCTTCTAAGTCGGGGCACGGAATTCTCGTCGATCATTGTCCATATTAAGTGGAACATGCTGCCTAGCGGTATTGGTGTCATCATCGCTGTTTAGCAGTCTTCAGAAATGGTTCTCCCAAATTCTCAGTATCAAGCGACATCCATTGCCAAAAATTAAAGCAATAAATCTCCTGTTTATTCCATTTTTCTCCACCGTCCCTTCTCCACTCCTTCAGTTCATTGACACCAGACCACAAGTTGACTTTCACTCCAAGCATCGCGGATCGCATTTCTTCCCCAAGAGGGGAGGTGACAAAAAATCCTTGCCGGCCACGTAAATAGATCAGTCCTGCGAATCTGGGCCACATGCCCTACCTGCCGGCGGTCCGGCCTCACTTTCAAATTCCTCACACGCAGCACCTTCCCGCCGTATCATACCCGCACCGACATCACTCGAACTCGGGGTAAACGAAATTCCAGACGCGTACGCGCGTCACTGACTTCCTCTAATTGGCACTGCCAAGTGTGCGCACCCATGTTCCTCATGCTCACTCGGTGTGATCGCCCCCCAAAAACAAGACGCACACAGCGCATCCCCGAACAGGTGTAGGCATCCCATAAATGGACCGAAATTGGTAACATTACACCAAAACCAATCAAACGAATGTCACTCTCTGTGAATGGCCATCGGACGGTCGGCCACCGCTGCAGCCCAGTCTATCACTGCGGCGCGGCAGCGGCTGTCAGGAATTCAGGTTTCGCATTTTAATGGCATCTAATTAAACGACACTGGACCTGGGTACTGGACACGACTGCGCTCCGGCGCACCGACTCGTTTGTGTGCACTCGTGGAAAAAGGGTCGCCGAGAAACCGACACCGCACGGCGGACGGAATTGGGAAGTGAACATGTCCCGTAAAAAGCATAACAAGTTCGGTGGCCCTTATGCAATCCGAATGACAATGCCCTGACATTGATCTTTTGTTCTGCGTGTGCGTGTGCGTGTGCGTGTGCATGAATGGCTGGCCGCGATCAATGGAGACGCGCGCGGCGGGGGCGGCTCTGTCATGTCATTCCGGGCGGGGGGGCAATAAAAGTGACAAACAAGTGTTGTACCGGCCGGGGAACACGTCATTAAATTAAAACCAAATAAACAAGGAATATAATGGAACTTGTTCGGAGGTTGTCGCATTGTCCGCGCGCGCTTGTACGCCACTCAGGCTGGAGTGCGTCGACATGGATCTGTTCCTGGTTGTGATTTATTCCGGCGCGGACACGAAGTTTCCTTTCGAGCACTTAAAGTTTCGGTTCGTGACTGCTGCCATGAGGAGGGGACGTGAGAACGGCCGCGGGCGGCTACTTTGAAAAGTCAACTTCGAGGAGCTTCCAGCTGCCGGAGAGAAGGAACGGGTGGCATTCGGCTAAGAAAGGCCCTTTGTCCAGCGAGGAAGTCATCCACTCAGGCACGCTGTGGGAACCAATGGGGCCTTCCATCTGGAGACTTCGGATGGGAACTTTGGTGGGGTTCTCGAAGGTGGCCATGCGACTGGGAGGACTGGCTCCTCCCGCAACCGACTCTGATAGCACGCGTGTGAGCTGTGCCAGAAGTGGGCGGATGTAGAAAATGTGGAGAACGACTTCCTCTTCGTTTAGGCATCTTCCGGGGAAGACTTCTGCGTGTGTACACGTGAGGGAGGGTCCTGTAATGATGCCTGTCCTAATCTGCCCAACTTAGAGGGACTGCAGGGCTTAAGATCTAACTTCTACAACTGATGCCAGTCATCCACTCACTTCTGTCTTTTGAGGCTCGTCTTATTTGTGAGCAAGGAGCCTTGTCATTTCCTATATCCGCACCATGACTGGAAAGTCGCGAGGGAGATTTTCTCCGGAAGATGTCTGGAATGGGCAATAAGCTCTTTTCAGCCAACATCTGTCATTGAAATCAAAGAGTAGTCTGGCAGTGAACTATATACAAAAGCAGTGGGGACGGACAAAGGTATTGTTTGTTTTGAAAATGGGGAAGAAAGGCCCAAGCCTATCCAAGCCCTATAGACCGATCGTGAAGCCGTGGATTATTACATAAGAGATGAGGAAGTGAGGCGTTTTCTTGAAAGTTGAGGGCGTCTTTCGACTCCGGCCATTCATCATAATCGTTATATTTTATTATAACGTTGTATGCACTACCTGTGAGTTTAGACTTTACTATGTCGACTAACTCCGCTTTGTCTGCTGGAGACTTCTTTGACTGGAGGTCGACTAACTGCACGAATCTATCTATCGCCCTAGCGGCTGGTGGACTTTGTCGCGGGACGTAATCTCTCTGTAGCTAGCACGCGGTTCCCTCACCTCAGCATCCACAAAAGGGACCTGGCGGTCTCCTGATCAATCAACCGTTAACCAGATTGATCACATTGGGATCGACGTCAGAAACTCCTCCAGCATTCTCGATGTCCAAACATTCCGGGGAGCCAACATTAACTCGGATCACTTCCTTGTTGTAGCCAAGGTAAGAACACGGATATCGATAGGACAACGGAGTAGAGCAAGACCAAAACAGTTTGACGTCGGAAAGCTACAACCGCAAATGACCGCTAGCAACTTTGCCGATCGAGTCTCCCTAAAGCTCTCAGAGAGTCCATCCCTGCCAGGCGAAACAATCGACCAACAATGGAACCGTTGTAAAAAAGCCATCAGAGAAGCTGCATCTGATGTGCTGGCTTTTAAAACGCCACCCCAAAAAAAACCCCTGGTTTGACAAGGAGTGCAGGCAGGCACATTCAGCGAAGCAAGCAGCATACAAGGCGACGCTGGACAGAAGGACGGGAGCGGTTCTCTCTGAGCTCTGAGAAGCGCGCGATCGAGGACATGGAGAGGTGTTACGGCAGAAATGACGTCCGAAAGTTCTACCAACGGGTAAAACAACTATCCAATGGATACAAAATTCGGACAGAAGCCTGTCGTGACGCAGAGGGACAATTCGTAGCAGATCCGCAGTCGATACTGAGAATCTGGAAAGATCATTTCTGCAGACTGTTAAATGGCGAGGAAGACTCCAATACCGCTGTCAGGCAGAATGTTCCACTCAACGCAATTGACGATGATCGACGAGAATTCCGTCCCCCCGACCTAGACGAAGTCAAGATAGCGATGTCGAGACTAAACGGACTGTCAGCGGAACTGTTTAAAGCAGCTGGAGATGAGCTGGTTGGACGCATGCCCCAGCTCATCTGTAAGATATGGTCGGAGGAAAGCATGCCCGACGAATGGAATCTCAGTATCGTCTGCCCGATCCACAAGAAAGGAGGCCTCTTCAACTGCGCCAAATACCGAGGGATAAGTCTAATTATCATCGCCCATAAGATCCTCTCTGCCGTTTTGTGTGAGCGCCTGAAAACATTCGTCAACAACCTGATAGGTCCTTATCAGTGCGGTTTCAGGCCAGGGAAGTCCACCACCGACCAGATTTTCACACTACGGCAGATCCTGGAAATGACCCAAGAGATGCAAATCGACACCAACCAGCGTTAGGGACGAGCTATACAACGCCATGTCTAGTTTTGACATTCCTGCCAAACTCGTCAGGTTGTGCAGGATGACGATGGACAACTCGCGCTGCTCCATCAAGGTCGGTAACGAACTCGTCGAGACCATCAAAGCCAAAAAAGTTGTTAGACAAGGCAACGAGCTGTCATGTGACTTCTTTAACATCATCCTGGAGAAGATCGTGCAAGACTCACACGCCAAGACTAGAGGCAAGATCTTCCAGAAGTCCGTATAACTGTTAGTACACTTGGATGACATTGAAGTGATTGGCAGAACACAGCGAGCCGTCAATGAGGCGTTTGCTGGCATTAAGGCGGAAGCGGGTAAAATTGGTCTAGCGGTGAATGAGGGCAAAACGAAGTATATGCTGTCATCGAGAAAGGACACACAAAATCGACGTCTTGGACAGAGCGTCCCAATGGGCAGCTGTAACTTCAAGGACTTCGTCTACCTCGGCTCCGCAGTAAACAGTAAAAACAACATCGGTGCGGAGATCAAACGCAGAATTACTCTTGCCAACCACTGTTTCTTTGGGCTCAAGAGGCAATTGAGTAGTAGATCCATCTCTCGAAGGACCAAGCTGACTTTATACAAGACCTTGATCATCCCAGTCCTGCTGTACGGCGTGGAGGCATGGACAATCTCAAAAGCGGATGAGGAAGTCCTTGGTATCTTCGAGAGAAAGGTTCTGCGTGCGATTTTTGGTCCTGTTTGCGTTGATGGTTATTGGAGAAGAAGATTCAACCACGAACTGTACGGGCTGTACAGCGGCATGAGCCTAGTCAGGCGTTTACGGATTCAACGCCTAAGATGGCTAGGCCATGTAGAGCGCATGGACAACACTGCTCCAGCCCGAAGAGTCTTCGACTCCGAACCAGTGGGACAAAGCAATAGAGGACGCCCACGGAACCGATGGCGCACCCAGGTGGAGAAGGACCTCAATCGACTTGGTGTGCGTAATTGGAGACAGCTGGCTGGAGAGGCTTACTGGTTGAGGCCCAGATTCACCCAGGACTGTAGTGCCACCAGAAGAACAAGGAGAAGTATGGTCCAGACGAACCGACCTGATCAGCGCAAGAGAGACACTCCATCAAGCTCAAAGTTTGCCGTGCCTCTTTAGCACAGGGGCCATGAGAACTTCCCCAACTGTTGCCATAGAGGTGTCACTGGAGCCGACTCCTTTGCATCTAGTGGTTGCAGAATGTGCAAACTAAAATAATATAGGAACGCCTGTCTTGCATTACATCAATACAATTATAGGCGCTAGTCAAAAACTGCCACTCTTGGCCATTCCGAAAGATGACGTGACTAGGAATTTCAATTCCCAAAAGGAGTTTACCTTTAAGCTCAACACCAAAGCAATGAATCCACAGACCGAGCAAAAATATGGTAAAATGGGATACGGATGGATCGTGAACTGATGAAGGAACAGGGGCAGAAGTATTTGGCAAAGTACTACGAACTCATGGTCAAACTCACCAGCATCTTTCAAGCAGATGCCATAGACAGATGCACTCAGATCATTCTTGACAGGAACTATACCAACTGCGACACAGCATTAATATCGGACAGTCGTGCCGCTATCCTGGCACTGGACTCCTATACCACCAAATCCAAGCTTGTGCCTACAGAAGCTTGAAGAGTTGAGCAGGAGAAAAGGAGTAAAACTCTGCTGGATACCTGGCCATAGGTAAGAGGCAACGAAATGGACGACTCTCTCGCTAGGAAAGGAACAAACTTTTATGGGCCCCGCACCATTCTGCGCTCTAGGATATCACGTCCTCAGGAAAGAGTTCGGAGAACTAGAAAGAAGGAAGTGGAATAACGCTCTTTTTTTTTCTTTGCATGGAGCAGGGCAAGGAACTCTTGCGAGAGGTTTGAGGCATGTGTCATGAACAAGAACAACCTCCGTATCCCAACAGGCTTCCCAACAGGACACTGTAGACGCAGTAAGCACCTAAGGAAAATACGGACATCAGGAGAAGGTCTCTGCAGATTCTGCGGAGAATATAACGAAATTCCAGAACATATACTGGGATATTGCAAGGGGCTAGCCTCCTAAAGACAAAGGTATCTGGGCAAGCACCTAATATCAGAGGAAGAATTAAGGTCACTAGAACCAGCTATACATCAGATTCCTAAAGGAAACTGGTTTAGAGAGAATAATCTAGAACAAATCTCTTCGACCTTCGCGCTACAGGAGTCCATAACCCTCAATACAACTCTGAAAAGGACTGCATGGGAGGGGAGCTCTTAAGAAAGCGGAGTTATAAAAAGGGGGCACAATAGATCTAAAGGTCGCTGTGTAAAATACCCTCAACAATAATAAAAATATAACAGCACCATACGAGTGCCTACCGTCACAATGCGCATGGTTTACGGACCGCATATCTTCGCAACGGCTGCAGTCTTCCACTCGCAAGTCGACAAAAATGATGACATTTGATCTGTGAGCAATCCACTTCAATCAGGCGCCAAAGTGACATCTGACAAAACAATGACTCGCGGTGCCCGCTACACTCATTTAATTTAACGACTACCGACCTCCCCACCTACCCACGAAGACTCGAAACCAGAAGTACGTTGACCACATTTTTTTTTTGGCTGCTGGTGTATCATTTCATGGCCGTCGAAGATTATTTTATGGCCTCGCTTAACGATATCGGGCAGATGGACGTTGCAAGAATAAAGCGCGGAAGTTACCACGAACGAACAGAAGTTTTTTTAAGAACAACATTTGATTGTTGGTGGGGCTCACGTTGTGAGACCGTTGTGCTTCGTGTTTTTTGGTTGACGTGACACACTTAACGGTCCAAGCAAACAAGAGTAATTAAACAAATTTTATTGATATTCGGCCCGTGTGGGCGTACTTTTAGTGGAAGCAGTTCAGTTCACAAGTTCAGTCATACAAGAATGAAGACCACCATTGCTGTCCTCAGAAGAGGAGGAACAGAGTGAGTAAAAACCTGGCCTTGATAAAATTTGATGCAGGGTATTCCTTGAGTCGAACTGTATGTGATGGCGTGGTGCACGGATCACCACCTATTCGAGTGTGATCTCTTTTCTTCAGTTTTTCTCAGTGTCTGCTCGAGATTAGGGCGAGGATCTCAGAAATCCCATCTTCATCTGATTTACTAAACTTTCACTTGAATACTGTGAACTCCCCACATCCAGTCCAACTTGAACACCATTTAAATTCGACGAGGATCATCACGGATGTGTCTTCTTTCACCTGACAGACGACACTCTCTGTGACAATGCCTTCCCGACTCCTTTCACTTAATACAAACTTTCACGTTGCATCGAACGGATTGATAACCTCCCAACTGGGTCACCTCCAAATCAGACAGAGCCACGTCCAATCGGCCAACACGCTGTGTGTAGCTGTCACTCTGACAGACAGCAATACGTCAAATCTGACGTGTACACACACGGAACCAATTCCCTGAGCACGCCCACTATTCTCGGCGCGGAAATTGATGAACCCCATCATTTGTTCGCCGGCGTCAAGCTTCAATTCGATTCTGGCGCAGCAATCACACACCGGGATGTGAATTTTCAATTTTCCCAAGCGTCCGACCGCGTCAAATGAGTGTTGCATCCTCCCACGGTCGGGGAACGAGAACTCGATCAGGAACGGAACGCCAGCCGAACATCGGTCGTCCTCCGTGGATCGTGCAAACTATTTGATGTTAGCACGAATGTTAGCTCGCCCATCATCGGACTCACGCCAACATCAACAACCGATGACGTGCTGGGCCGTATGCGGTACGTACGCGTCCGGCGATTTCTGAGTGCGCTTCCTCGCTCGCTCAAAGGATCACTCGACGCGTTTGGCTAATATAAATCAAATTCGATCTGCCGGTGTGTTGTTTATTCGCCAACCGCTGTCACCGCAGCCGCCGCCGCCACCGCCACCACCAGCCCTCGGACATGAATAAACAAGCGAAGCATGACGCATTCGATTACTAGGCGCACTCGCGATTGAAGATGTTCCCTCACGGGCCCTCGGGAAAGGGTTGCCGGCAATTGCATCGGTCCCAGGGTGTAGGTGTCGGTGCTTCATAAATAATCCCGTCACCCTTCGAAATGGGTTCGCACCCCGCGCCCCCACCCACGAGAGCGTGCAACCCATAAATATGAAAAATAAATGGCCATGCTTTCAAGAGTCTCTCATCATGATTATCATCGCAGCAACGATCGGGCGGAGATCACTTAGCGCGGCGCACACACGCTGAATTATGTCACCGGCAAGGTCTGGGGAACCGCACCGATTCTGGAACACATGCTCCTCTCCGACCCGAAACAATGCGTGTGCTCATGATTCCGGGAAAACCGTTCCCGTCGATGACACTGAGGGTATTTGCTCGAGACAACAGTGAGTACTTTCCGATCTGAAGAGGGGGACACGTCATGCTCGGTGTTGTTCTAATTGAAGATCACACGAGGGGCTGGTGCTGGTGCTGGTGCTGGAGCTGGGATTTTGATGAAACGTTGACGCTTCGAATGGGAATCAATTTGTTGTCGATGCCGTTGAAGTGCTCCCAGTGCGGAGGGGACAAGCACACGACGTCTGTGAAAGAAATGTGTCAACAAGGTAACATCGCACGCACACACATCTCTCCAACCCTTCGTCGAACACACACGCACTCGCAATAGGGCTACTCGTGCATCGAGTGGATGAGCGCTGTGGATTGTGGATCACTCCACGAGACAAAGGAACCCATAATGTGGCTGCTGCAACCGCGCCGCGCCGCCCCTCAGTGCTCTGCGCTCCGGTGTGCCAGCGCAGAGATGCATTACTCATACTCGCACCTTAATTAGGCTTTTGACTTACATACAGTGTTCCCCGTGTTCCCCGTGTGCCCCGACGTAGCGTGGGCCTTTCTTTTGGATAAATATCCGAGAGACCGTTCGCTAAGTGCACTTCCATTCGGTAATTGCCTTCAGATCGTGAGTGTGCCTCGAGTGGTCGTTGTTATTATTAAAGGGCTGCGAGGGGAGGGCTGAGATATTTTTGTATCTCTTCTGCGGCGTGGCCGCAGACATTGGCGACACGATACGTCTCAAGGAAGTGACCTACAAAATGTGGCAAAAAATTTGCTCTTAATCGAAGGCGCGATGGGAATGCAATTTGGGGCAAGTTTTAGGACTGCTTTGTCTGGATCTCGATTGGTTCCGGGAATTGTGCTAAAAGCTGGGAAGACAATGCGATGAGCTGGAGATGGCTGCCTAAAGACAGGCGGGCACGATCTGTTTGACAAGATCGCCTTCCGGCCCTGATCATGCATCAAGCCACTCTTGAGATCACCGCTGATCAAGAGTCGTGATGAGTCATTTGTCCACACTCTGATCAGTTTGAGAAGATCACACCTTCGCGCACTCGCGTCAAGCCACTCACTGATCAAGAGCCGTGATGAGTCATCACCCCACACTCTGATCAGTTTGACAAGATCATTTTCGCGCACTGATCCCAGACCTGATGCGTCACTTCCCCAGAGTCTGGTAAAAGAACCAGACGCACTGATGGCTTACAGGATCACCTCGAAACACTTATGACAGACTCATAATCCAGGGCAACCATCTACAGCCCAGAAAGGCCGCCAAATTTGACCGCCTTCCTTGTGAAAGTTGCCCAGCAGCCTTAAGAGGTGCCCTCAAAAAGAACCGTGATCGGCCAACATCTCCCATCACCTCCCGAAGACTTGTCCACTCCTGACTGTCAATGGGCACCGTCAAGCCAGCAGCGGACGCACACACAAACGTATCGTCGAATGCAACAAATAAACCCAACGGATTATCCGCTCCTTATCAAGTGCAATAATAAATAGCCAAGTCAATGGGAGGACTAGGCACAGACGCCGCCATTTGCCGTCGTCGCCGATGACAGCGGGAGCATGGCACACGGCACACGGTACACGGTACGGGAGTGTGACGGATATCTGGGCTACGCAGCAGTTCAGATGCATCGCATCTATTTTCGTTGCGAATCTCCGATCCGAAATGACAAATGGGCCGAGGTGTGAGGATAATCGAATCGAACAGCACTAGGAATGTGGCAGCGTGCTTAGCCTTATCGCGCCAACAGTGAACGGGTTAAGTAGCTGGGTGTGGTGTCGACGGTGATGATGGTGCACCCGCCCCAAAGACCGGGAGAGGTGTAATTTTTCAGAGGCCAGCTTATCAGTAGGCCGGTGATTACGGCAGACGGATGGACGGATCTGCGTGCGCCGCAACGACCGGAGGTGAAGTGAAAAATTGAACTTGGCCTACCGTTGGTGTGCGCGGCAGTCAAAGAGGAATGCTGTGCGCGAAATCGCCGCCGACGATCTCCCTCGAACTTGGGGATCGTGCAAGCATAATGGTACTAATGGGATCTTGTTTGTTGGCCGCTGATGTTGGTGATGCGTGGACAGACAGAGAGAGAGAGAGAGAGAGAGAGAGAGCGCTGGATGTTTACTCGCGCCGGTGTCGGTCTTAATGGGGCAACAAATGTGTGAAGCCTATGATCGCGCAGGTGGAGTACGATATGATGGACGGTGCTGACCGTATGGATGCGTGCTGTGCTTGACTTGGTTTGATAATCCGTGGCTGTAAGGAGGCGGTCGCGTTGTTTTGTTTATCGGCGATCACGCAACCTTGCGGCGAATGAGGCTTGACCGCGATTGCATGCGACGGGGAAAATGCATTGAGCTGGAGCTTGGTGGGAGCCTAGCAGGAGCAAGGGAAAGGCGTTTGATCCAAATTCGATGGGGGAGAAATGTCTGTTTTGAGCCAGGGAGGCATGGGTGGAGAGTGGAGGGGTTCATGCAGCCATGCTCGCTCGTGTAAACAAGTGTGTAATTCAGGTCCACAGTTGGATTTGTTCGCAAGTAATCGGGATCGCTGAGCTGGGCGACTGGGATGGGAATGTCACAACCAATCTTCGTCCGTCTATGCTCGTCCATGGATACGAGCCGTGCAGCTGTCTTTCTACAAATCCTTGTAATTTATTTATTTTTTTCATTTATTTATTTTTAATATCTATCGCTGTACTTCAAGAATCATATGTTCTTTTACTAGTTATTTCAATTATAATTTAAGAGTGTAGATTTCTGATTTTAAAATTTAATGTTATTAGAATACATATGTGTAGAGAAAGCGTTAAGACTGAAGTTACTAGGAATTATTTCAGTTCGAGCGGGAGAAATATGAGAAACAAGCGTTACAAAATTGTCTGTACTTGGTCTTAGACCGTACCTGTGAAGGTAGGTGATTCCATAAATGAACAGCATGAATGAAAAAGTGCCTACGTGACATTAAACAGGTATGATTGGAGGGTTTCAAGGTAATATTACGACTTGATCGACAGAAGGTGATCTTTTCATATAAATATTTTGGCTGTTTCTTGTGAATAATTTTGAAGAGTAATAAGCACGACCGGTAGCATAAGAATGCGTCCAGTTCGCATCCTAGGAGAATGCGACGTTGTTCCGAGACGTGATCAAATCTGCGAAGGTTAAAAACATACCGTGCAGCCGCGTTAATTGCTTTTGTCAATTTTAGGGAGGAAGAATAATCACAGTCAGCGAACAACTCAGATCCATATTCAAGATTGGCACTATGAGTGCTCTGGCAAGTTTTAATTTGATGTTCACAGGGAGAATGTATTTGCTGATTGATAAGCCTCTTAGGGATGTATACACCTTTGATACTACGCTATCAATGTGGTCAGTCCACGTCAGTTCACTATTGCACATTATTCCAAGGTTTTTTACACATGTAACATATTCAATTGCGGTCGAGTTCAGTTCTATTAGCGGGAAATTTGACAAGGAAGGCGGTTGTTTCGAGAACGGGATGGCTTTGGTTTTGTTAGGATTACGCATTATACCATTTTGTGTAGCCCAGTTTGCAATAGAGCCCAAATCCTCGTTTATTTTAGCAACTGAGTCTTCAACCATACCAAGAGGGAAACTTAGGTAGATTTGGACATCGTCTGCATAGATATGGAATTTACAATAGGATAAAACTAGTGGAAGGTCATTCATAAACATTGAAAATAATAAAGGGCCGAGAATGGAACCTTGAGGAACACCATAACGTACGTCACAAAAGGATGACAGTTTAGAGTTATGAAAAACTGCTTGGACTCGGTTAGTAAGATACGAGAGAATTAATTTATTAGTAGGATTACAGAAATTGAATTGGGTGGACAGTTTATGACAAAGTATTGTTGGGTCTACGCAGTCAAATGCTTTCGAGAAGTCGAGTAAGGTTAGTATGGTCGTTTTGTCTTCGTCGATAGCTCCTCGAATATCGTCTGTTACTTTTAATAAGGCTGTGACACAGCTATGTCCTTTCCGGAAACCTGATTGCAGGGGGCTTAGAAGCTTGTTTCGCTCAATGTAATCTTTGATGTTTCGGCTAACAATAGATTCAAACACTTTTGAAAGAAACGGAAGGATTGCAATGGGTCGGAATTCAGGTGGATTAGTTTTCTTTGGTACTAGGATTATCTTAGCCTTCTTCCACAGTGTTGGGTAGCGGGACGTCATGATTATTGTGTTACTAATGTGCGTGATATGATGAAGTATCACTGGAAGCAATATTTTAATGAAGTCAGGGTGGATATAGTCGAGGCCAACGGATTATGACTTGATGGCAAATACTGCACAACCGACTGTGTAGGAATCGACTCTTGCGAGTTCAAAGGCATTTGCTCGAGTGTTGTTTAAAAGTATTGAAGGCATTCTTTCAGAGACTGCGGGACCAGTAGAAGCGAATCGAATATTTAAGATATCAGGGTTAATGTTATCGTCGTTTATCCGTTTATCCTTATCCTATGCTCAGTCCAATGTCGCGAACCTGTTTCCATAGGAAACTGGAAGATCGATCGTTTCTGAATTTCATTTTCCTTCCTAATCCCTTGCACATTTTATTTTGTCTGCCTTCAAATAACCATAGGGACTCTAGACAGGCTTTCCTATTTTGGAAACCCACAGGGCGGATTGAACATCCTTAACTTGGAGCCTTTGAGATGATGATGATGGAAAGATTAAGATTGGTGGATGGTTGGGAAACTAGAATGTGATAACATGTTGTGCCCCTCTTAAGGTGGACAAACACGCAGAAGAGGATGGCATCAGTAAAAGGTTGGATACTCCTAGACAACAGCGGAAACAGGCGAGACGTATACATAGGTAGGTTAGGTTAGGTAGTGGGGCTGCTAGTGAATTGTGATACCAATACATAGTCAGACTTCTACCACTGAATGACTACTCCAGTGATAGTGCCGTTAATTTGATCCCAACGGCAAATGGTGGTTGGACCAGATTTAAAAGATAAGAGCGTATTAACTTTGCTTTCGTTTTATATTTTTTTTTGGATTTTATTTTTGTTTTATTATTTTTTTTTTCTTCTTTTTTTCAAGCTGGCCACTATGGTCAACTAACTGATCATTAAGAAAAGCTAGCGGTGGCAGAGACTGGTTTTGGTGTTACCACCAGTAAAATTGCCGTTCTTTGGCAGGCTCTCTCCCATCTCGACCGGGCATCGCTCTACTAAACCGGAGAAGATCCTTGTGGGTGCGAGCGATATCCGGTTCATATTGGAGTCGCCTACCCACTGTTCTGCGTACGACATTGAAGATGATAGGGCATCCTTGTGGATCCTGTATAAGGCCACTTGTGTCTAGATAAAGGAATGCTTAGGGTGGAATAAAGCCATTAAGGCGCACCCTTTCATGGTACATAATATTGGGGTAGTAAGCCCCAAAGATCAGACTGTTGGCAGAGGTCATAGCTTGTGCAGTGTTCCTCCTGATCAGCTTAATGATAAAATTATCTACCCTGTTCACGTTCGCCTCGTTGTACAGAACCTTGGTAGGATAGTACTTCTTGTACTCAGACTCGGGTGTACGATACAGAGGGGGACAGCTCCTAAGACACTGCCCCTCGAACACCCTCATCTTTCCCATATCGGAAGGACACTCGTTGAACCACGATGGATAAGCATACACCATAATTGGCCGTACTAAGCCATGTAGCAGAAAACCTTCACTCTCGTATCAAGTTGGCTGCTGAAAAACAACCTTCTTGCCGCAGCAAAGGCTTTTCTGGCTTTCGTCAGAGCAATATCTATATGTTTGTCAAAATACAGAAATGCCTGGATATCTAACTACACTTTTCACGGCTAACGGCCGACCATGCGGGTCAACTATTCCGAACTTACGCCAGTTTTGGCGCGTATCCCACGGTGCCCTGTCCAAAGGGGTCCGGAAAAGACTAGTTTCGCACTTCTGGAAGTTGATAAGCAACTTCCAGTCGTCTCAAGATCGCTGAATTTTCTCGAAGTCACGCTGCAACAAGATGTTTATTACCTCGACCTTCAGACCTGATCTGTACTGGGGCAGGTACTCTATCAGCTGCGCCATCCAGTTGTCCATCGTTGGCAAGCCGCTCTTTCACTCAAGAGGTAGTATATGTTGCTGGTTGAGGCGATTGAGGAAGAGGATCATTTTTATTCGTCATAGCAAATTATTTATTTGTTTATTTAAAATCTACAACTGACATATGTATTAACAGATTTGGTGAAGTGTACTGAAGTAAATTACACAACGTTTGAACAATACTAATAATAATGATAATATGGGTGGGGCGACAGTCCGAGGCGGACCTGGGCTCAGCTTCTCAGCAACCACTCGTGTTGTGCGGGCTATTGTTCTTTCACGAGTGGAAGAGGACCTACAGTTTAATGCCGACTCCGAACGGCGATGTTGAGCAGCTTTTTGTAGACAGGAATACTCCTTGAGCATTGTCAGTGACTCGGAGGAGATGGAGCCGGGAACTATCAAAGGTGGTAAGTTCGGGTACCGAATCTGGCATCCTCTGCGTAGGAGTCGACGCACTTACCCACTACGCCACGGCGAGCCACATATGAAAAATACTCCGTTGCGTTGTGCGTTCCTTTTCCAGAAGAGTCTTGCAATACGCCTCACATGTTCGGGCTTGCTTACCTGGAAATAAAAATAAAACACATTCAATTAAGAAATGCTTGAACAGGGCGGGAAGGAATTGTTTGATTTAAAACTGAATTAAAAGAGGCACCACTCACCGAGTGAGGCGCCCTAGTGAAATTCACACGATTCACTGATTGAAAATATAACTACGGACTACGGACTCCACTCGGGAGAGAACAATAGCCATGCAGCCGACCAGTGATTGCTGGTCCAAGTCCACGTCGCACAGTGGTCCCGCAGTGGAAATAAGTACCCGAAGTGACATATTTTTTCCCGGCCAAATGGTTTATGTTTTTCGATTCTACAATTATGAGAACCTAGAAAGCCAAAATTTTGTTGACATTGGATCATCCGTTTGGCTGTACCGTTAGCTCAAAGTTGGGACTTTGAAAATTACAAAAATTGAGGTATTTTTTAAGCAAATTTGATGTGCCATATTTCCTACAATTATGTACATTGGAACCTAAAGTCAATTTTTTTTAAAAGGTCATAGATCTTGCTTTCCAACTGCGTTTTCAGTTTTTTCTTATTGCTTACCAATTTTTTAAACCAGGCTTTTAAGTAAAGGCACATTTTGAGAGGGGCATTTAAATGTTTGATGGACTATAACAAAAATGCTCCAAGAGTCTCCAACGGGAGACCAACTTTTTCTGAAAGCAAAAAGTATTGTCTATCGATGCTGAAAAAACCAATGATCACTTTTGATCACTTTGGGAGTATGAGGAATTTAAGTGGAGCAATGTCGTGCATTTTTCGGCATTTTCAAAAGATTTCCCTTGCAATGCATGTAT
The DNA here is from genome assembly GCA_964034865.1 of Eristalis intricaria. Classification (NCBI taxonomy): domain Eukaryota; kingdom Metazoa; phylum Arthropoda; class Insecta; order Diptera; family Syrphidae; genus Eristalis; species Eristalis intricaria. The sequence continues at coordinate 16,422,368 of OZ035873.1, forward strand.
TGTGCAAACGCTATGCGAGATGCCGAGGATGTTTTTATTATTGTGAATTAGAATTCTTTAGGTCATAAAATTGTTATAGTTATGAAACTAATTGCTTTTATCTTGTTTTGTTTGCGGTGTCATAAATGCATGTCGCATTGGGGCGAAAAAGGGGGGTAATTAGAGCTGACTTTGAGGCATCGGGAATTAGTTTATGATTCCGAAAATATTGAAGATTTCAATTAGGAAGATGACGTTTTGCTTTATATAGATATCGAAAATACTTTACAAATTCCAGTTGCATTCCAGCATTTGTTGTGCAAATTTGAAGTTTTTCACGATGGCAAGTATTGTATTTGAATATAGATTCTTGTGCGATTACTTTTTTGATGGAAATATTTCCAACTTCGGCAGCTTTTTATCAAATAGTATCGGAAACTTAATATCGTATTATATGCCAGCAACAGTGCATACAATTCTGTTCCACGGAGCAGAAATAATATCGTCAGCAGCCTCGCCCGTCGGATCATTGTCAGAGGAGGCGCAGGAAAGTCGGAATAAAGACTATAGGTACTATCGCATTAATAATAGTAGAAAATTTGCCCGTTCGGCAACAAATGAAGATGTTATTCATCAAATGTTGGTATCATCTGATCCCTGGCTTGCGTATTTAAGGCCTGAACAAAAAACAAACGATTCGCTGCCACTTAGAACTGAAGCGCAAGCCTTATTATACTGAATTGCTTAGTTTCTTTAATTCCAAATAAAGTGTACGTTACCAAAACTTGTAAAATTGAATAGTGATTACAAATTTGCTTCAAGTCCCAATTTCGAGTCATCGACAATAATAAATGATTAATTTATGCATTTAAACAAAAAAAAAAGTGTTTTTTTTTTATTTTTTTAACTTAAGATTACTCCGTTAGCTTATGAGATACATCAACCATTTTTGAAACATAATAAGATCTCGTAGTACATGCACTGTTAATTTCATTAAAATCGGTTCACGGGTTCACAAGTTACAGATTTATTTCCAACTCTCCCATACAACGGGACCACTGTGCGTCGACTAGGTAGACTATTCAACAGTCGACTGGCATCAAAGAATTAAGTGGTTGAGAGGTAAGTCGAAGTCGAAAAATCCAAACATTTTCATTTTTTTTTTTTAATTTCTTGAACAATGAACGGCGCAGAAATTTTAAATTCCGCCTTATTTCTCATCCGCCATATTTTCCCTAATTAACACCCAGTCGCCTTTGTCTGATAGTTGTTGGGGTAATTTTAACGGAGCGATGGACCGCATTTCCATTGCTGTTTGGTGCTTGGAGTTGAATGCTTCCCAAAACAGCTTTGTTGCAACAATAGTCGTCTGACTAGAATTATCGACATTATTGTTCAGACCGTGGTTGAAAAGAAAATAAGACTTTATTCCCAATTACGGAATAGAAATAAAACTTATTTTCAAACCATGGCCACGAGATAACAATAGCGGCAGACACAACAATTTGTCGTGACGATTTGGTGAAGCTGAAAAGTCAAAATGCTTTGTCCACCGCAAAATAAGTCTGCCGTTCACATTGGCGATTAAGTCCATCAACCAAGATTTTCAAACAAATTGTCGCGACAAATTGTGGAGTGCGAACGCCGCTTATGACAGTTTCTCCAATTTTTATGTATCAGCAGCTGTCAAAGATTCGGCTGTCAAAATATCCAGCAAACCTTGCTCATTTCATCATGCATCGTTTCACATTTCACGAAATTCCTTTGCATTCAATGTCAATCGGGAGGCTTAGATGAACATTTACTGAAACCTCAATAGACCGTTACAAGGTAGGTAGGTGGGTAGGTAGTAAACTTAGGCCAAAATAGGCCCATTGTACTGCCACGTGTGTTTGTCTGAAAAGAAAGGGAGGGGATGGGCCGGCGTGGTTATTATGACAGCCAGCCAGATCTGTCGATGAAGTCTAATAGCGATTTGATTGATGTTCCAAACCGTTCCAAAGTTTGAAATGTTTTCAAATGTTATTAGGTGTCAATTTTGAAGTGGGAATTGCCATCAGCATCGTCATTCATGATCAAGAACAGTTGACACAAATATCAAAATCAGCAAGACCCCCCTTGAGCGCAACGTCTCACAAAGTTGCAAGATCATCATTCCACGTTCCACTTCCACTTCCACATGATCAGCTGAACTTTCCCTTTCACGACTCTCATGACGGTAATTTATGGTTCCCCGTCTTGTTAGTCCTGTCAATACCAGCAATTTCGGGTGATTCTCAACAAACCAGCCCTCCAGAGAGACCACACACTCACGTCCGCCCCACTCAGACGTAACGTATCATTAGGGCGCTCCCCATGGGCCGATTCCCGACGAACATCAGAACATGATGTTGCCCACAATAAATGCATATCCGATTCCCAAATTACTTGGAACTACCAGTTGGATGCTCTGGCCATGCGTTAACAGTCACGCAATTGCCGCCCCGACGATGTGCCAAAGCATTTGCGTACTGCTGCTCCTAAGTGGGTAATGAGGTGCCTCAAGGCGTCGGTCGCTCTTCGTCCCCTCGGATCGACGGCGTCGTCTTACCGCAGCCGGCCCTGTTGAACAAGTTCAATTAATCGCTCCGGTGCGGAGTGCGGGGAGGCCGCCGCAGCAAAACCAGGAAATGATCGCTCCGCAATCTGGAGTGTGCAGTGTTTTGACTCCTGTTTGATGTCCAGAGCGACCATGGTTGCCATCAAAGCGGTGCGATGCATCAAAAAGCAAAAAAACACACACACACCTCTGCTGGACGATTGAGAGTCCCAATCGGCCGATTGAGTGCGTGAATTTGTGTCGACGATGACCGGCACTGGAACAAGTCTACCAGATGTTGCTCAGCGGATTCAGCGGGATCAGGTTGTCCATTTAAAGTGAGTTCGTGTGTGTTTGTGAAAAGCGTGAGATATGGTGGCGAATACCGTTAAGGGAAAATCTATGACGGGATTTATTGTGATCGAATGGCCAAAGGCTGGCAACGAAGCGACCCGTGGCCGTGGGTGGGTGGTGGTGAGCGCATAAGCAGATGTGGACCGATCCCGCGGAGTAATGAGAAAAGTCTGCGGACACTTAATTTACGGTCTTTGGGCCGTAAATTCGCCGAGCTCAGCATTAGCTGCGGGATTAGGATCGTAAGTGAGTTGTTTATCATTCACTGCGGGGTGTGCTGAGTTGAGTTACGAACGCGTTTTGGGTCGAAAAACACTCACATACCGTTCGAGACGCAGATTGCTTTTGATGACGCCCTTTTGGACGGTTGATTTGTTAACCGGATGATGACGCGATGGAGTTGTCATGTGCGGCGGAGCGGCTGAGTGACGATGGGAAGCACTGAAAGCACTTACACTAAATGTGGCTCGGAGAAAAATATGACACCGCCACATCATGTGTCATTGTGGGTCTTAATCAATTCAGCCCTTAATTTGGGACAGACATGGCGAATGAACATTTTTGTTGGGTTCCCACAGCATCGACGTGGGTGATCGGAAATGCAAAAGGGGGAGAGGAAGAAGGTTCGAGTCTGACTTAGACTCTGTGTGGAATGTAACAAGTAATCCGGTGGAACCCTCGAAGTGGTTGTCAAGTCCCAACTTCGTAATTCAATAACATGTATGACCTTGTGCAAGACCTAGTTCGGAGAGTTTTGAATTCTATAAGCAAACCGCCACTTTTTACAGATTTTCACACTTTTCCAGCCCATTTTCTAAATTACTTGATGCTTGACAGTACAGGGTGGACCAAGTTCATTTTAAAAATTCAATAAAATGAACAAATTGAAAGTTGTTGGCATTCATTCGCACTAATTATGAAATACAACGTCGTTCAAGTGGCCACCTCGGCTGGTTTGGCATTAGCGCATACTGCAACGGGCCACCCCAACTTTCCAAGACCTTGTTTATGCTTTCGGGCTGTAGCTCAAAGATTGCTTGGATGATCTTGGCCTTATTTCAGTAAGAAAAAATTCGGTTAACATTGCTCGGTAACGCCAACTGTTGACCGAAAGGGTTTTTCCTTGGCGACAGCAGCCACATGCTCATCTGTGCGACTACGGGGACCATGAGTGTTGTCCACGCGCTTACAAGTATCGCGAGCTTTTTGCCCAAAGTTGAGAACAGCCGTCGCTTCATGTCGCCTAAAACTTCTGTTTAAAAAACGCACCGTTTGGGCTAAACAGCACTCACTTGCTTACTTTGGCAAGCCAGACCTATGGAGGATCCGAGTCTGATAAATCGTTGACGGTCATGAGAACATTGCTTCCAGCCATCAAGACCAAGTCGTAATGCATCCGCGATAAATGGGACTTTAGACCGGAAGTTCGGTCTTCCTCTCCCTCTCAAGCCAGGAAAGTCGGATTCGAAGAACCGCTTTGCTGGAACGTTAGTGCTCATGCGCTCGATGAGCCAGTGTAGTCTATATATTATTATAGATTATTAAATATATTAAATTTGCAACGATTTTCCAAGCGAGCTGTTTTGTGAAGAACATCCAAGCTTTGCCCTTGCCGTGGGCTTGCGCAACTACCTCTGACCAATTCCAAAATAGTTCAGAAATCTAAGTCTTCTCTGAATTTGATCAGCATTCACTGAGACTTTCCCCGGGTTATGATGGGGTCGCTTAAAATAGGAACGCCGATGAACTTGCCAGACAAGGATCAGACTAGATGTTCTCAGGACTTGAACCTACGCTGGCTGTACCGTCGTCCTCAGTTTCGGCTTCCATCGATGGTTGGGCCTCTCGAAAGCACAATCGGAAGTGGCATGACTCTCTAGGATGCAAACAGACCAAACGCATGCTCCCCAACGTCTGTAAGAAATCTGTGGCATTCTTGAGATATCTTGACAGAAAAGAATGCAGACAAATAGCCTTTTGCTTGAACAAAGCGACTATATCCTATGCGACGCTTGTGGAGAAGTCGACGACACTACAGAGCAGCTCCACTGTCATTGTCACACCTTTGCTCGGATTACGTGGCAGGTATTCGGTGTGACCTGATGATGATGATCTCCATTACAGAAGCGCCAGCTGGTCTTCTTTCAGACCAAGAAGTGACAGCAGTACATTGGATCAGTTTTGGGTACTACAGTGTCGAGTTTAAAAACCTCCGACAAAAAACAAAACCTATGACAAGATAGGACATAGTCAATGGAAATACTTGTCAATAATGGTCAGTGGAGTTAATGAAAGTGGACATTGCACACAACCTTGCGGGACTCCGGTTTTTTTTTCATTGAAAGAGTCTGATAATGTACTACCTTTCCATGCCTGCTTTATGAGCTCATAGCCTCTAATGAATTTGCTCAAAAGAGCTATGGTCGACAGTTTGTATAGTAAAGAGGTCCTGGTGACCGTATCAAGGGCTGTTTTGAAATCCCTTCAAGGCATAGATGGGCTCCTCCACGATCATCCGTTGTAAAGTTCACTTCTTAAACTTGATCACCTTTAATCATTTCTTAGATGTCTCAGTGTTGAGCTCGAAGCTTGGCGAAACCATGATCCCCAAATCTGTGAACATAAGCAATCCGCAGGGTGGTGTACTCTACCCTCTACTGTCGAACATAGTGGTCAACAAACGTCTTGTGAAACTTGAGGGGACTAGGTGTCAGGTAGATGATATTGCCATCGCAGTATCTGGGAAATATTTATCCACGATCAGGGACACTATGCAATCTGCCCTATCCAAGCTAGTGAACTGGACTAGCCAGAGCGGCCTAGGCGTCAATCAGGAAAAAACGGATCTAGTCCCCTTTACTTATTTACTTACTTATCAGGCTGACGACCCATGCAGGGCTCGAGTCTGAGCGATAGCTGCTTTCCATTCCTGACGGTCCTCGGCACGATGCTTCCAGTCATCAGGACCAACCTGTCTTGCATCCTCGATTACTTGGTCTTTATACCGGAGATTCGGTCTTCCTCTCCTTCTCGAACTAGGAGCCTCGGATTCGACGACCCTCTTAGCTGGCCCTTATTTGTCCATACGCTCGAAGTGACCGAGCCAGTGCAGTCGATGGATCTTTGCCTTCCGGACTACATCCACATCCTGGCACAGCTCGTAGAGTTCGCGGGTGGGTCTTCTCCTCCATTCGCCTTCCTCACAGACGGGACCAGATAAGAATTTAGTAGATTTTTTAGTAGAATTTTTCTTTCGAAGGCACCAAGAATCAGCTCCGCAGTTTTGCTTAGCGTCTAACTTTCGGCTCCATACCGCAGGACTGGCACAATAAGGGTTTCATATAGCGTGGAACTTAGTCCTTCAAGTCAGGAGTTTTGGGTCCACTTGTTTCGACAATCCGAAGTAGCATCTGTTGCCAAGGGTGATTCTACGTCGGATCTCAACTGTGATGTTATACGAGGAGTTTATGTTTTCCCCGAGGTAGCTACAATCTTTACTACGTCGAAATTGTAGCTGTCGATTGCAATATCTTGTCCTAGTCCTCTTTTCTAGGAAGTAGAAGATCCAAAACTTTGACCCTCCTACACTAAGCAGGACCCCCTTGGTGCTAAGCGACAGCGCTAAATTCTTAGGTCTTATATTAGACACGAAGTTCAGCTGAAAGATAAATATCCAGGAACGTCTCAAGAAGGACATTTCGGCCCTTTACTGCTGCAAAAGGGCCTTTGGGTGCAAATGGGGACTGGAACCCCGAGTGGTTCACTGGCTATTTATATCGGTAGTCAGACCCACACTGCTGTTTAGTGGACCGCACTCGATAAGAAAATCAACATCACCCCACACGCTAGAGTGCAGAGGATGGCTTGCGTATGCATTAGCGGGCCGCTAAGGACTACCTCCGTGGTCGACGTGGCGTAGTGAGTTAGTGCGTCGACTCCTTCGCAGAGGGTGCCAGGTTGGATATCTGAATTTACCACCTTTCATAATTCACGGCTCCACCAATTTCGAGTCACACTATATTATTATATAAGAACTACCCCCGCCGAAGCATTAAACATAGTCCTCAACCTGCCACCGATAGAAATAATTGCAAGACAGACAGCAGCTAGCACGGCGATTTGATTAAGGTCGCTGAGCAGCTGGAAAGAACTGCAGTCTGGCTATTCCACGATCCTACGCAGGTATGCCTCTATACCCATAGACACAGACCCCACTCTACCTAAACTCCTCTTCGAGAAGAGTTTCTCAACCAGCATACCGCCCAGATCTTACTCGGAGTCTAAACACCGGACACTGGAAGGTCCACTGCGAATCTTCACAGATGGATAGAAGATGGATGGAGGTGTCGGTGCTGGCGTCTATTCCAATGATCTGAATATCCAGCTATATTTCCGACCACCTTATCACTGCAGCGTCTTTCAGGCTGACTCTAGCGATTAAGGAAGCGCTGTCCTGGCTGAAAAACAAAGTCATATCGCGCACAGATATCGTCATCTGTTCCGATAGGCAGGCAGCGATCAAATCTCTAGATTAAATCACCTTTAATTCCAAGACTTCCCTTGATTGCCGCCTATCTCTTAACGAGAAGGCCAAGTATTTTAACATCCGACTTATGTGGGTGCTGGGACACTGTGACATTCCAGAGAATTGCGAAGCGGATGAACTCGGTAGAAAAGGCACACACTACGTGCTCTTTCCGGGTGGAGACCCACCCCCCATACCTATCGCAACTATTAAACATCTGCTAAATCTTGAAACGCTTGACAAAACAAATCGCGGATGGATATCTGGCACAGGATGCACATTGCCAAACAACTCTGGCCTACGATCGATCCCAAACGATCGCTTAGCTTGATCAGATTAAGCAGCCCAAACCTCAGATCTCTTGTTGGCCCTGTTACATTGTACCATCGGAACTCACGCCTCTAGACTAGGCCTTCCATAAAATGGTTTCTGTAGAAGCTGCTTGGACGAGGATGAGGAAGAAGCAATCGAACACTTGCTATGTAATTGCAGTGCTCTCTCATCCCTTAGATTCAGACTTTTGGGGGCCCATTTCTTTGATAACCTGTCTGATCTGAGTAACATTAGAATCAGTCTCCTCCTCCTTTGTTAAAAGCACTAACTAGTTTGCGGAATAGGTACCCTTAGGTTAGGTTAGGTAGTGGGACTGCTAGTGAATTCGCCATCACACCTTGACCATTTTGGTCCATTGTGATAGCCACAGTCAGTCTAGTACCACTGATTGACCACTCCAGTGATAGTGCCGTTAATTTGATCTCAACGGCAAATGGTGACTGGACAAAATTTGAAAACCAGATAAGTATAAACCTTGCTTTTACTGGGATTCGAACCGGGGACCCCGCTAACCAGGGGAAGGCACTCTACCAACTGCGCCATCCAGTCGTCGTACTCTTAGATCCACGTGGTGGCACAATGGGCCTCCGCTTTGCCGGAGTGTGTCCACTGTCCTCCTGCGCAGCAGTCAGCCTCTTCAACCTAACTTAACCCAGAATGTCTCGGTCAGATGCCACCACTTTCGCTCTACATCCAACCCATGAAACCCCCCCATAACAGCTCACTCCTCATTAATTATCTAACAACTGTCCCACTCACAGGAAAAGTGTGCCACATGATGACTCAATTAACTCAGTGTTACCAAATTGCCGCGATCCCATTAAATTACCTAATGGATTGCTTACCCCATCTCCCGCTTCTGTTGTCCCGTCGTAAAGGGAACCAACACAAAGAGGAAAAAACTTTCTCAAAAATTCCGAATCAGTTTCGGTTTTCTGGTCCGACACGCAACCGTCACCCATAAATCGAGCCGTCCACTTTCGCTGTGCGGTAATTAAAACCCCTGCAACAACTAACAACTCAATCTGTAGCCAGAGCCCGTGGCAAGGGGCCTCACTCGTCGCACTCACCAATTTGATGCAATAGCGTGCATCCCTTGCCGGGGCAATTATGAATGCGCGGACACGCTCACCTCATCAACGACAACGACCGGTCCGGCCGAGCACGAATTTATGATCCCCGAAGCTGGGCTTATGACTAACAAGCGGGCCGCCGCGACAAAGGAAAACACGAAAAACGAAAAGGAGAAACTGAAAATCCTTTGGGAGCACTTTCCTTTGCGCCGACGACGATGGCATCGATAAGCTAAGACCGACGACCGACTCTCCAACCCTATCCGGATCGATCAGAAAATTCAACGGGCTGACACCTAACATCCGCCGGCGGCTGCGCCACAGCGCGCACCGCATGAGTTATGCGTCGCAACACACTCGCTTGCCGCGATACATCATCGTTCACTTAAGAGGGAAAAGGTTGCAACCAGCAACCAGCATCCTGCCGCCGAGACCAGCGGCTCACCACGCCCGCCAGCCAATCATCGCGTCCTCTCGAGAGTGAAATCTGGGTCTGTGGAACATGACTGATGTCGGCAACGGTGTGCGCGCCTGGGTTTGATGAAATCCGATCCTTTTCAGCCGAAACAGGAGCTCGATATGATCCCCTTACGCTCTTAGGTGCTTGTATCATATTTGTCTGGAGTTTAGGATTAGGACGGCCGGCACGGACCGGTGCGCGGCGAGGAAAGACGGAATGGATGGCGCATTGTGTCGAATTTGTTGGGCCAATTTGTGGATTTGTTTCGAGTGGATCCCGTATCATGAGACGGCAAAGAGGATTAATGAGTCAGACCTCCTGGGTGGTCGCCTGACTCCGGCGTCCCTTTGGACTCCGGCTGCACTGAACATTTGACACGTGTAACCTAGACTCTGTGAGGAGGCTGGTGATTGTTTGAGTGTCAGGCTTGCTGATTGGGGTCTGTGCAGATGTCTCGACGGTGCCACCAGTTGGAAATCTAATCTCTCCCAGTCCAATCATCATCATCATCAGCTTTGTCGTTAAGCCTCACCTAAGTGCGAATTATGGTCTTGGGGTCGTTAAGAAAACTAGTCTGTCCGTAGCTAAATGATTACATTTGTGCTCTAAGACCGCTTAGCACAACGCATCAAAGTAGATAATCGGCGATAACTTTGCAATCAAATGCAGGCTTTGACTGCGATCCAAAGGACGTGTGGGCTGACTGGTTTCTCGCGGCATATTGTACGAGGTGATAAAATTCACAGTCGACCAATTGTGACCGACACTTTGTGTCGTCAATGAAAAGAAGCAACACCTTTCCACTGAAGACGCAAAGTGTCAGTCAAAATGGGGAAAATAGGAATCCTGTTGTGTGAAGTCTTGACGTCGTATTGAATGTGTGGAGTTGAGGGAACTTCGCCAGTTGAGCTGGATTGCTTGTGACTTAACGCTGACCTAACCCATGAAGACGAAGGCTGTTATGGCATCTACAGAGCCTGGTCTCCGATTGAGAACTCTCAATCACGTCCCCTTCCTGGTGGAGTTCATCACAATAGTATTTTTAAAGTCCTCCACTAAGAGGTGTGATTCACGCCACTTTTGAAATAGTAACCTACGGATATCGTTGAGATGATTTTCAGTAAGTAAAAATCAAGCGTTTCTCACAGGATGTTGAAAAAGTGAAAATACCGAACAAAGGCTGTCGGTTTGTTTTGTCCGCGGTATAAGTATATGGGTGCGAGGTGGACACGGGTCTACTCCGATCCTGTGTGTTGAAGCGGCACAGTGCCAACGGACTGTCCGCTGAAATTTTTAAAGCTGATCTGGTTGGGCGCATGCACCAGATCATCTCTTAGATATGGTCGCAGGAAAGCGTGCTCGATGGGTGGAATCTCAGTATCGTTGCCCGATCCACAAGAAAGGAGACACCTTCAACTGCGCCAACTAGCGCGGAAGAAGTCCCCTTAACATCGCCTATAAGACCGTCTCCCTTCTTGTGAGGGCCTGAAACCATTTATGAATAACCTGACAGGTCCTTATCAGTGCGGTTTCAGGCCGGGGAAGTCCACCATCGACCAGACTTTTACACTACAGCAAATCCTGGAAAAGACTCAATAAAAGCAGATCAACACCCACCACCTATTCGTCGATTTCAACGTCGCGTATGACAGCGTGCAAAGGGACGAGCTATACAAAGCCATGTCTAGTTTTGACATTCCTGCCAAACTCGTCAGGTTGTGCAGGATGACGATGGAGAACTCACGCTGCTCCATCAAGGTCGGTAACGAACTCACCGAGACCTTCAATGTCAAAAAAGGTTTTAGACAAGGCGACGCGCTGTCATGTGACTTCTTTAACATCATCATGGAGAAGATGGTGCAAGACTCACACGCCAACACTAGAGGCACGATCATCCAGAAGTCCGTACAACTGTTAGGATGACATTGACGTGATTGGCAGAACACAGCGAGCCGTCAATGAGGCGTTTGCTGGCATTAAGGCGGAAGCGGCTAAAATGGGTCTAGCGGTGAATGAGGGACAAACGAAGCATATTCTGTCATCAAGAAAGGACAAACAACATCGACATCTTGGACAGAGCGTCTTAATGGGCAGCTATAACTTCGAGGTTGTCAAGTACTTCGTTTTCCTCGGCTCCGCAGTAAACAGTACAAACAACATCATTACCGAGATCAAACGCAGAGTAACTCTCGCCAGCCGCTGTTTTTATGGGCTCAAGAGACAATTCAGTAGTAGAGCCATCTCTCGAACGACCAAGCTGACTTTATACAAGACCTTGATCATCCCAGTCCTGCTGTACTGCACGGAGGCATGGACAATCTCAAAAGCGGATGAGGAAGTCCTTGGTCCTTTCGAGAGAAAGGTTCTGCGTGCGACCTTTGGGCCTGTTTGCGTTGACGATTTTTTTAGGAGAAGATTCAACCACGAACTGTACGGGCTGTACAGCGACATGAGTCTAGTCAGATGTCTTCGGATCCAAAGCCTAGGATGGCTAGGCCATGTAGAGTGTATGGACAACTCAGCTCCGGCCCGAACCCGTGGGACAACGTAACAGAGGACGCCCGCGTTTAAGAAGGACCTTAACCATCTTGGCGTGCGACACTGACGACAGCAAGCCAGAGACCCCGCTAGCTGGAGAGCCCTACCGGGAAGATCCCTACCGGGGAAATTGTATAGTATTTTAGCGAAGTATGCACATTATACATAGCACTGGAAAACTGCGATTGTGCAACCCATATCCAAGCAAGGAGAAGATTCTTCGAATCCGTGCAACCTCCGGTCAATTAGTCTCCTTCCGAACATCAGCAAGGTATTCGAGAAGGTGATCAATAGAACTCTGATCAACTGGACTAAGGACAAAAATATAATTCCGGATAACCAATTTGGTTTCAAAGCGGGGCATGACACTATTCATGCCGCGTCGAAACTGGTGTCGGATATCCAATGGAACACAAGCCAGAAACAATGTACGGGAGCCTGTTTGATCGATCTGGAGAAGGCCTTCGACACCGTGTGGTTAGAAGGACTTTTCTACAAGCTCAATCGGCTAGGCATTAGCAAACCACTGCTGTACCAACTTTGTAACATGCTTACCGGTAGACGGTTCGTAGTCAAGAATGGCAACGTGACCTCCACAGGTGTATTCCAAGTTAAAAATGGTCTCCAACAGGGTGCCGTTAATTCGCCGATCCTGTTCAACATTTACTTGAGCGATCTGTTAAGTTGACTTGATCGTGTACAGATCAGGCAAAAAGATCGAGGAAATCACTACTCGCACGCAGGGTGACTTCGATTCATTCATGAGAAGTTGCGATGACTGGAAGTTGAGTATCAACTCCCAGAAGACGGAAACCATTCCGTTCAGGACGCCGTTGTATAAGGCCTCGGCGGATACGAAAAAGAATAGGCGACAGTTCTCAATTGTTGGACGACACGTGGAACCACAGGTGCAAAGGACTGTAGTCAGATACCTGGGGATCTGGCTAGATCAGTATCCATATTTTAACAAATGTAGATGCTGCTCTGGCCAGGGCCCGAGGCGCTTTTGCCCTTACAAAGAGACTGTTTTACAACAGCCAACTCGATGCGAGGGTGAAGGTTATCTGCTACATGGCCCTCATCCGGCCAATGCTCACCTATGGGTGTCCCGTGTGGTTCAACGTGAGTGCAAGCTTCATGGAAAAGATTCGGTTGTTCGAGAGGGCTTGTCTTAGGGCTTGCCTTCGCCTTTATCGAACTCCAGAGTCCCAGTACATAAAATTCTATTCCAACGAGGTCTTATACAACAGGGCAAACCTGATAAGAGTGGACAATTTCCAGCTGAAGTTGATCCGATGTCACACTGCTAGAGCGATGAGCTCGTCCAATAACTTGATCTCGGGGGCTTACTAAACCAATCCAGAATACCACGAAAGGGTACGGCACAATGGCTTCGTCCCCCCAGAAGCCCTTCTCCATTTAGACAAGAACGGAAATAAATGCGGTAACACTCATCTTCCACATAGCCCGTTCAACTGTGAATTGGCGACTCAACCACGACCGTTCTGTCGCACAACGAGCTGAGGAGGGTCTCCTCCGGTTCAATACGGCGGTATCAAGAAGAAATGTACTGGACGTTGCAATGTAACATCGAAAATTCTGGTGGCTGGGGAGAGAGGGAACTCCCTCGTCGAACCCCTTAGACCCGGGGTAGAAAGGCTAGTACGTATCCCCGAATGGGGGACCAGTCGGTCACTGTCCTGCAGCAAATTAAATGCAAATCTATAATCTGCAACCTATGGCCGACCTACATGGCCTATTGTAGTTTTTAAGGCAGATGTAAGCTCTAAGCAACTAAGTTTCCTTATCTTCTTCTTCTTCTTCTGGTGGCACTACAGTCCGGGGTGGGCCTCAACCAGTAAGCCTCTCCAGCCGGCACGATCTTCAGCCAGCTGTCTCCAACAGCGCACACCAAGTTGATTGAGGTCCTTCTCCACCTGGGTGCGCCACTGGTTCCGTGGGCGTCCTCTATTGCGTTGTCCCACTGGTTCGGAGTCGAAGACGTGGCTTACATTTAAGGATTTTCGCATGTTGCCAGTGGACCACCTGCCATGACCATCGTTAGAATGGTTTATTACTATTGCGCCAAATCGAGTGGTCTCGTACCTTGGAGTCGGCATACTAAACGTCTCGTGTCCAGAATTTGGGGGAAGGCATGGTTACAATGACCATGAAGTCTGATACTTAGTTTTGGAGTGCAGTTTGTTATTTCTTCGCCGACGGTAGTTATCCGTAGGTCCCTTTGTTTATCACAATTCCTGAGATGCCAGGGAGCTTTCAGAATATCCCGTATAATTTTATTTAGAAAGGACTGAATAAATCCTCTGCTGTTTGCTTCGGTGCAAGCCCACAGTTGTATGCTGTAAGTCCATATAGGCTTCAGTAGCAGTTTGTTGTACATGCTTAACTTGGACTGTCTTCCAACTAACCAGTACATTTCTTTATCCCGGTGTTCGAGCTCATCCCGTTTCTTTTTCACGTGGGTCTTCCATTTGAGTTTCGCATCGAGTGTCATACCAAGATATGTTGCTTCATTAGCGTACGGTATTTGTACAGAATGAATGAAAACTGGTTGATTTTCTTTAGATTTGGTCTCATTGGGAGCAATGCACCAGCGGTTTGACCACTCGTTTACTTCGCCCAGAGCTCGTTGCAGCTTTTCAGTTGAGGCCTCAACTGAACCTCCCGTTGGCAGGATTGTTGTGTCATCCGCAAATGTAGCCACAAGTATACCCTCAGTTTGAGGTATGTCTCTAGTGTACAACAGGTACAATGTAGAGCCAGAGACACTCCCTTGAGGGACTCCTGTTCGGATCTCTTTAAAATCGGAGTTTTAAGTAAGTTCCGTGTTTAACTCTGAATATCCTGTTATCGAGATAGGAGATAGGCCAGGGCCTAACTTCTCAGCAACCACTCGTGTTGTGCATGCTATTGTTCTTTCACGAGTGGAAGGGACCTACAGTTTACCGAACGGCGTAGATGAGAAGCTTTTTCTAGACAGGAAATGCTCTTTGAGCATTGTCAGTGACTCGAAAGAGGTGGAGCCGTGAATTATGAAAGGTGGTAAATTCGGGTATCGAACCTGACACCCTCTGCGTAGGAGTCGACGTACTTACCCACTACGCCACGGCGACCCAACTTGACTTATACCTTGAGTTAATTCTTTCTTCTCTAAAAAAAAGTCTATGAGCAATGCGAACGTAGCCATTCCGAAATTACTTTATATCAAAACCAAAAAATCATTCTAAAATGTTTTACATAAGCTTTCTGCAAGATATTAGAAAAAATTCGATTTCAATGACGGTTTCTTTAACTAATTTTTGAATTTGAAAATCTATATTCTTTGTATTACAAATACATTTTATTTAACATCGCACATTTTACATTAAAGAGATTTGATATAAATTTATCTTTCTACTGAAATATTGTCTAGATAGTCAATGAACAGATCTATTTTGATCTGCAATGACACACTGAATGATAGTGAACAAGTGACTTTATTCAAAAATGTATGCAGTTTATATACAAAATACTAGGTCAAGAAAATGTGGGAAAATTTATTGTGGTTCCATTGCCGCATATCAATTTTCCTCGCCAAAATTCTCCGCCGAAATATGAGTCCAGTGTTTGGCTGGAGGAATTGATAAGGCGGCGACGGAACGCACTGTGCAAAAGGTGATGAGTGTGCAGAATGGATTGTGGGAAATAAATGATAAACTATGGAAGTGGGAATGTATGCGGACAGTTGGGAACATGGTTCTAAATATATTTATAGTACATCAATATAGCTTTATTGTTCTTATTCTAAACATCCTCCCCGACCTTGAGCTCATGGAGCTCAAATTCTTCCTCGGTAGATTGCTGAGGTTTGGGCTGTTTACATCTTCGGATGATTATAACTAGTGCAAGTATCAATAACGTTGATAGCGATAGATATCCTATTGAATACTGGTGTATATCATGATGGGTGAGTTGTCCGGGGAGCGTTTGTTGAGCCTTTAAGTCTAGAATTCCTTTTCTGATGATTGTCAGGTCTTCATCGCCTCTAATGATAAAGTTTTCTGGTAATGTCCTTGAAACTGCTGCGGTTGGTTGCGCAATTAGGAACCGACTTAAGTTAAGTGCTGGGACGAGGGACATCTTGGATTCAGTGATATAGAAATTGTGAGCGTTGATCGTCATGGTTGATTGACGGATGATGCAGTTGGAGGCTAAGGTTAACAGCCCTACTCCTTCTAGCTTAGTGTCGAGAATATCGGATCCACAAACGATTGAGAATATTTCCTCATGTTTAAATGCAAATATCCAATGATTTGGGTTATGTAACTGAATCCAGATCTTTTCCAGCTTTGATTTCTTTAGTTCGCAGTAGGTGGATAATGACTTCTGATGGTTAAGTAAATAAACCTCGCACTGATGTTCCGTGGAGTGGGTATTAAAAATAGGATGATGTTGCTTACACACGAACTCTCGATCGGCGTGCTCAATGCATCTCCGAAATTCTTCTAATGATATAGCGAAATATTGGTCCCGAAAAGGTGTGATCACTATGAATGCTGTTGAGGGCTGGATGAACACAAAATAATCGTCTTGTTTAACTGGTAAAGGTATGGCTTTGTAGATTTGGAACTTTTGTCGGTTTAGAAGTGGTAACTTGACATGGAAGATTATGTTGGAGGGAGTTACTCGGCCCTTAACCATTAAAAGCTCGTATAATTTTGGTAAATTATATTCGTCATAATCAGGGATAGATAGGGTGGTTGGTAATGATTTATGGATAATGTTGAGTTCATTCAGCAATTGTTTTGGTGGAAGAAGCAACGGGCTAATTTTTCCTTGATGGGTGTTTGTTATTGCATCCAAAATTGCTGTTTGAGTTTGTTGGAAACTATCCATAAGTTGGGATACATAAATAGCCACATAATTGAAGGTTTCTCTATCCATTTGACTCATGTTCGTGATATTGTGGTGGATTCGTGTTAATTGATGATTTATAAGGAGAAACTGATCCTTTATAGAACTTAACGATTTATTGAGGACGTTGACTGTGGATTCGATTATCGACGTTTGGTTTTTATTTAACTGCAACAGATGTTCTTGGTTTTGGGTTGCTTGGTGGATGTTGTGCTCAATGTGTTGTGCGTATTCCTGATCAAGAATACCAAATAGCTTGTTTGCCACAGTTCCTATGAAGTCAAAGGGTGATCTCTTTCTTCGAATTGGGATTCCGTTTCTATGTTGTAGTATTTCATTGAGATTGTTAGTGTGCGTAAGCCGATGCTCCAGTTGATTAACCATAGCGTCACAGAAGTTGTTTGGCTGATGTTTTAATTTGTCGCATTTACTCCGTAGCATTCGAACGCCTTCCTTTAAGCAATTATATTCTTCCCAATATGATGCCATGTTCAAATATACGTACAGATTCCATTCGTTACTGTTTAAGCTTACTTTGCCTAAATCCTCAAAGTACATCCCTGGATTGTCAATGAATTTCTTAACTTCTACTGGGCTGTGAGCTTTCGTTGATCCAAATGTTGAACCGATTACTAATAAGCATATCAGTAAAGTTGAAAGTGGATTGATTCCGATTTTCCGAATTTTTTGGGATGAGTCTTCGGCAATTTTACGTTTTTGAGCTTTGTTGCTTGATATAGTCTTTGTAGCTGAAGATGTAATCGGCAGGAATCTTCCCTTCAAAGGATGTTGTACGGTTGGGTTCTTTGGAATCTTAACCTTTACAGCAGGTTCTACAGCTTCTACACTTGGTTGTACGTCTTTAGGTAAGGGACAGATTTTGAAGATCGACCTTCTAATTTCCCCTGCTGATGTTCTTATGTCTACCACCCTCGAACATTTATCCTTTCCTGGTATCGTTCTTATAATTCTTCCCATTCGCCATTGAAGTGGAGGCAAGTTGTCGTCTTTTACAAGTACCAACGTTCCCAGTGGCACGTCTTCCTGTGGATGTTTCCACTTATATCGATTTTGAATTTCTTGCAAATATTCTTGCGTCCATCGACGCCAAAATTCTCGATGAATCGAAGTGACCAGGTTCCACCTTGATGCATTGGATGTATTAAGTGGCCTGCACTCTATATCTGCAATTGCAGTCAGAGGAGCACCAATTAGGAAATGCCCGGGTGTAAGCACTTCCATGTCATTCGGATCTGTTGACATGGGCGTCAGTGGACGAGAGTTGAGAATGGCTTCAATTTGTGCTAGCGCTGTTGTAAGTTCCTCTTGAGTTAGGGATGCACCACCAAATACTCTTTTCATATGGTGTTTAGCTGACTTAACGGCGGCCTCCCATAAGCCTCCAAAATGAGGTGATCGTGGCGGTATTGTTTTCCATTCAATTTCCTTATCAGCACAATGTGTATTAATGGTATGCTCGCCTTCCTTTGAAAATAGCGAAGAGTAGAGCTCGTTCAGTTCATTTCGTGCTCCTATGAAGTTAGTGGCGTTGTCAGAGAATATCTTTATTGGACATCCTCGTCGTGCAGTAAATCGCTTCAGAGCTCCCACGAAGGCTTGCGTAGTCAAGTCAGAAACTAACTCCAGATGTATGGCCTTTGTTGCGAAGCAGACGAACACTGCCACATAGGACTTTGTAGGTTGTTTACCCCGGATTTTATAATGGATGTATAGTGGTCCAAGAAAGTCAATTCCTACGTTTATGAAGGGTCTGCTTGGCTGAACACGTTCTGGGGGCAGATTACCCATTAACTGCTCAATACTTCTCGGCTTGGCTTTGAAGCACCGAATGCAGTTGTGCACGATGGATTGAGCCAGTTGTTTCCCTCGAAGAATCCAATATGTTTGTCTGGTTTTGGCAAGTAAGGCTTGAGGACCTGCATGTAAATTTTCTTCATGCAAGTACGTCATTATTAGCTTTGTAAATTCGTGTGCGTAAGGAAGTACCAGTTGATGCTTAGCTTCATATGGAAGGTGAGATGCGTCTAATCTGCCACCAACGCGAATCAACCCCCGATCGTCAATAAATGGAGACAAAGGGCTTAAGCGACTTTTATCCGACACGAGTTTTGTCGTTTTTAATGAATGAAGTTCTTCGGAGAAGCTCCTTTCTTGAATGTACCTGACTATAGTTAGCTTTGCTGCTTTTAGTTCTTGTACCGATGGTGTGGAACTTAGCAATCTGTAATTTCTGGCTCTCTTTAGGTTACTGATAAACCGGATAACGTATGCAGTTGTTCTCAGTAGAGTGCGAAACGAGTTGCGATGATTTATTCTGTCCAAAAAATGGTTGCTGGTTTTGATAACTGTTAGTACCGTTTTTATGTGTTTTCGTTCGGGAACATCTTCATCTGCTGCTGTTGGTGGCTGAGTCGGCCATGATGATCGGCTCTCTTTTAAAAAGGTTGGTCCTGTCAACCACGTAGTTTCTTTCAAGAACTGGTCCGGATACAACCCACGAGACAAAAAATCTGCTGGATTAAGCTTGGAGTTGACGTACTTCCATTGCTGTTTCTTTGTTTCATTTTTTATGTATGAAATGCGATTGGAAACGAAAGTCTGCAGTGGCGACTGAGAGTGAATCCATGACAATACTATCTGTGAATCTGTCCATAAGATCGTTTCGTCGATCGTTGTAGGGATACTGTCTTTAACAATTTTTATGAGTTGGACCATTAGTTTGGCTGCACAAAGCTCCAGGCGAGGAATAGTAAGCTGTTTGGTGGGTGCGACCCTGGATTTTGAACATACCAACTGTACATATACTTCTTTGTGGTTGTTCATAGATCTTAAGTATACTGCTGCCCCATACGCTCGCTCGGATGCATCCGAGAAAGCATGAAGCTCGATATTTATTGCATCTTTGAGTATCATATGTCGCGGAATTTTTACTTCGTTGAGTAGAAGCAAATGTTGTCTGAAGTTAACCCATTTAGTATGTAATTCCATGGGTAACGCAGCATCCCAGTCGAGTTTCAGCCTCCATAGTTCTTGCAGGAAGATTTTTGCCAGTGTGACGACTGGACTCACAATTCCAAGAGGGTCGAATATGTGAGCGGTATCTGATAAGATTGTGCGTTTGGTGATTTTGTTGGCTGGTTTCCACTTCGTTTTGATGATGAAGTGATCAGAGGATGGAAGCCAGGTTAGACCAAGCGTTTTGACGTAACCTTCGTTTTGATCATGCAGGTTGTTTTCTGTTTCTCGATGATCTTCAGGTATGTTTGCCAGAAGGGACTGCGTGTTGGAACACCATTTTCGCAGAGGGAATTGGCCCTCGTCTAAGAGATTCCTCAATTCTTGTTGCATCTGTAAGGCTTCTTGCAGATTATTGCTACCGGTGAGAATATCGTCTACATATATATCTCGTTGAATGATGGTTGATCCCAAAGGGTACTGACGATCTGCAGTTTGTGCAAGGTCCTGTAAGCATCTTAACGCTAAATATGGAGCCGATTTTGTTCCGTAGGTGACAGTGTTAAGTTGGTAAGTTTTTAACGGTTGCTCGGGTGATCTCCTCCAGATGATACGTTGGAAACGTTTACTGTCTTCGTCTACAAGTATCTGGCGATACATTTTTGAAATATCAGCCGTAAATACATAGACAAGAGTTCTAAACCGTAACATAATGGTAAACAGGTCGTTTTGCAAAGCTGGTCCAGGGTATAGCACATCATTTAAAGATATATTATTCGAAGTTTTTGCGGAAGCATCGAATACGACACGTAGCTTTGTTGTGCTACTTTCAGGACGTAACACACAGTGGTGTGGTAAAAAATAATGCGGAGTTTTAGTGTCATCAGGATGGCGTTTGATTTCGGTCATGTGATCTGAAGCGACATATTCATCCATAAACGCGACGTATTGTTGTTGTATATTTGGATTTTTAAGAAGCCGTTTCTCCAAGCTGAGAAATCTTCGAATAGCCATTTCCTTGGACTCTCCGAGGCTACTGGGGCTGTTTGCAAAGGGTAATTTTACAATATAACGTCCGGTAGATGATCTTCTGGTTGTATTGACAAAAATAGTTTCGCAATGCCTTTCGCTCGTAGTCAGCGGTTTTATACTCGTCTCCTTGGTAGGAGGGATATCGTCTTATGTCCAGAATCGTTCTATGACATCATTCAAATCGGGAGTTATTGCTCCAATGCCACAAAATGGGTATGAGCTTACTTCAGTTGTGGCCTTTCCTAAGATAACCCATCCCAATAAAGTATTTTGAAGGGTTGGAACATTCTTCTTCAGTTTTATTTGTCCAACGGACATCAGCTCTGGGTATACTTCTGCCCCAATCAACAAGTCAATCTCTTGGGGTTGATTGAAAGCATCATCCGCAAGTATAATGTTTTTCGGTATATTCCAGTGCTTAGTTTCGACGTATACACTTGGCTGGACGTTGGTTATTCTATTCAACACGAATACATCTAAATTGGTAGTGTATCCATTGATTCTGGATTGAAGACAGAGATTGACCTTTTTTCCGCTTTTTAGTGTGTTTTCTCCCATACCAGAAATCTCAACGGGTTCGTGTTTGAATGCTAGTTTTAACTTCTTTGCCAATTTTTCGGTAATGAGATTGACCTGTGAGCCTGAATCGAGTAACGCTCTTGTTTTTACTGGCTGGTTCGTCCGGTTGAGAACATTCACAACTGCTGTTCCTAGAAACACATAATTATTGTTTGCAGAACCGTAGTCTGTAGCCGACATGCTGGTTCTGTTGTCAAATTTTAATTGCGTCTTCGGTTCATAATTCGGGATATGAAGTAAGGTGTGGTGAAATTGCTTGCACTTCATACAATGTCCAGACTTGCAGTTTAAAGCCCGATGTCCGTCCCGTAGACAGTTAATGCATCGGTTCAGTATTTTTATTTTCTTCAGTTTCTCTGTTGTTGTTAGCTGCAGGAACTTTGGGCACTTGTGAAGAGGGTGGTTAGATTGTATGCAAACAGGGCATTTTGTGTCTTCTGAGTTGGAAGTCAAAGCGAACCTGGTTGGTTGCTTAGCTACACATTTTTCCTTTGTTCCCAGGGCCTCCAACATCTGGAACCGCCCTTCGAGAAACGTGAGCAAGCTACTAAAGGTTTGTAGTTCACGTGGTTTAGCGAGGGATTGCTCGTATAGTCTATGCGATTCTTTATCCATTTTAGGGAGAATAAGATGAATTAGGAGTGGATCCCAGTCGGCGGTCGACACTCCTAAATTGCTGATGCCGAGAAGACATTCCTTTGTAGTATCGTGCAATCGCTTGACTGCGCCGAAAGAGTCGCTGGTGATCGTCCCTTGCCCCAGTAGTTTATGGAGCAAAGCTGAAAGCAGCAGTCGCTTATTATCATAGCGATGCTTGAGCGTTGACCAGGCTGATTCGTAGTTACTTTCGGATACTTGTAAATGCTGGATCAGTTTTGCCGCTTCTCCAGACAAATTAGCTTTCAGGTAAAACATTTTTTCTGCCTGGCTTATAGGCTGTGTATGTATGAGCTGGTCGTATAAATCATGAAATTCCTTCCAGTGAAGGTAATTTCCATCGAACATCGGCAACGTTATCTTTGGAAGCTTCAGATGCAGCTGCGGCTTGTCGTCTTTTGGGGTAGCTAATTGGCCTCCTGCCTTACTCTCTAGCCTTTCTTGAAGTTTGATAAGAAGTGATTGACATCGTTCCTCCAGTTCAGAAACCTTATCACTGGAGTAGTCAGAAGCCTCTCCTTCAGCCATAATTTCCAAATGACGCGTGGCTATGATTGACCACTGCTCGTTGATGCTGGCAATTTTTTGCCTATAGTAGGCACTTGACCGGCCCTCCAGTTGACCATCAATATTCGATAGAAATTTTTCAAGGGAACTGATAGACGCTATCTGCTGCCTTACCAACCTTCGTAAAAGACTAGTTTCTAACCGATCTTCAGGTGCTGCACTCTCAAGGTCTGCTTGGGATTGAAGGATGGCGGCCTTATAACTGCTGTAGACTCCATCCACCTGTTTGTGGTAATCCTTTTTGAAATATGAGCTCTCTGGGTTTTCCTTCCTGTAGGGTTGGAGCTGCATATCGCGACTTTCGAACAGACTCCATTCGAACTCCAGTCGCTCTAGACGAGAATCCAAATACGACTTTGTCCGTCTGCTTGGTCCATCCTTCTTGAAGTTGGTAAATAACTTGCTGATCTTCTCCGCTGCTTCGGACTGTTCTTTGATTAGAGACTCCATGTCTTTAATCTGTCACAACCGGTAAGAAAGCAAGATGGCACCTATGTCCGCAAGAGATTGATTTGTCCCTTACTGCTGGTTTGGGGAAGCAAGATCAAGTCGTCTGGCGATGCTTTGTAGAAGTTAAAGTTGATGATTTGCCCCTTACCGCTGGTGGGGGGAAGCAAGATCACGTCTGTATGAACCAGTGTTTGAAGCCCTGGAAACGCTTATGCGAAGGTGGTGATTTGCCCCTTACCGCTGGTGGGGGGAAGCAAGATCACGTCTGTATGAACCAGTGTTTGAAGCCCTGGAACGCTTATGCGAAGGTGGTGATTTGCCCCTTACCGCTGGTGGGGGGAAGCAAGATCACGTCGGGGTCACCAAAAATGAACAGATCTATTTTGATCTGCAATGACACACTGAATGATAGTGAACAAGTGACTTTATTCAAAAATGTATGCAGTTTATATACAAAATACTAGGTCAAGAAAATGTGGGAAAATTTATTGTGGTTCCATTGCCGCATATCAATTTTCCTCGCCAAAATTCTCCGCCGAAATATGAGTCCAGTGTTTGGCTGGAGGAATTGATAAGGCGGCGACGGAACGCACTGTGCAAAAGGTGATGAGTGTGCAGAATGGATTGTGGGAAATAAATGATAAACTATGGAAGTGGGAATGTATGCGGACAGTTGGGAACATGGTTCTAAATATATTTATAGTACATCAATATAGCTTTATTGTTCTTATTCTAAACAGTCAAAAACTTGAAACAATATAAGACAATTTGGAGGAAAAAACAAATGAAAAAAATATCCAATATAAAAAAAAATTGTAATAAATTATAAAAAAAGGGTATAATACTAAAAAAGTAAATAATTGAATAGATAAATATGTAAATACAAGATTATGACGATAAACAAGCAAAATAAATATATACTAAGGATATATAAATAAATTGAAAAATAAACAAAAAATAAAAACAATTGTAGACCAATAATTGACAAAAACTCAGCTTTATTGCTTCTCGAACACGTTTTTCTTACTCTTGCTTAATTGTTTTATTTAATCTACTTTATTGTGCAGTAGATTAAACAAGCCAGTCTTTGAATTCTGTTATTAATTCAACATTCCTCCTTAGGTGAAAATCAGAAGTTGGCTAATGCCAGGTCAACTTAAGCATCATTTTTAGCAATTTATTTTGCGAGAATTGTAATTTTTGGATGTGACACTGTGCTGAGTTCTCCCAGATTTAGGTTAGGCTGAAATGGCTGACTGCCGCTCACACAAGCAGCAGACACACTTAGGCCAAACATAAGCCCATTGTGTTACCACGCGGATCTTAGGCTACCTATTCTGCAAACCAGTAGCTTTTGATAAAGCGAAGAAGAGGACTGATTCTGATGCTGCTTACTCTGATGAGAGTACTGCAATTAGATAGCAAGTGTTCGATGGTTTCTTCCTCATCCTCGTCCAAGCAGCTTCTACAGAAATCTTTATAGGAAAGGCCTTGTATAGAGGCGTGAGTTCCGATGGCACAATGCCCTGTTAGAACGCCAATAAGAGATCTGAGGCTTGGCCTGTTTAATCCGATCAAGCTAAGCCATCGTTTGGGATCGATCATAGGCCAGAGTTGTTTGGTAATGAGGCATACTGGCCAGATATCCATCTGAGATTTGTTTGGGCGAACGGCTTGCCCAAAAAAAGCTTTAGATATTTTATAGCAGCGACAGGCGTGGAGGATGGGTCTCCCTTTCTAGCGAGTTCGTTCGCTTCGCAATTCTCTGGAATGTCACAGTGGCCCGGCACCCACATCAGTTGGATGCTAAAATACTTGGCCATCTCATTAAGAGATAAGCGGCAATTAAGGGAAGTCTTGGAATTAAAGGTGACTGAATCCAGAGATTGGATCGCTACCTGGCTATCGGAACAGATAACGATATCGGTGCGCGATATTACATTGCTTTTCTCCCAGAATTAGCAGCCGTAGAGCAAAATGGCTTGGTAAGTCACCTTGTGGATGACGATTCTAGGGATTCTAGCCCTAGATTTCTAGCCCTGAGATTCTAGCCCTAGATTCTAGCCCTAGATTTCTAGCACTGAGATTCTAGCCCTAGATTCTAGCCCTAGATTTCTAGCCCTAGATTTCTGGCCCTAGATTTCTAGCCCTAGAATCTAGCCCTAGATTTCTAGCCCTGAAATTCTAGCCCTAGATTCTAGCCCTAGATTCTAGCCCTAGATTTCTAGCCCTAGATTTCTAGCCCTAGATTTCTGGCCCTAGATTTCTAGCCCTAGAATCTAGCCCTAGATTCTAGCCCTAGATTTCTAGCCCTGAGATTCTAGCCCTAGATTCTAGCCCTAGATTCTAGCCCTAGATTTCTAGCCCTGAGATTCTAGCCCTAGATTCTAGCCCTAGATTCTAGCCCTAGATTTCTAGCCCTGAGATTCTAGCCCTAGATTTCTAGCCCTGAGATTCTAGCCCTAGATTCTAGCCCTAGATTCTAGCCCTGAAATTCTAGCCCTAGATTCTAGCCCTAGATTCTAGCCCTAGATTTCTAGCCCTGAAATTCTAGCCCTAGATTCTAGCCCTAGATTCTAGCCCTAGATTTCTAGCCCTAGATTTCTAGCCCTAGATTTCTAGCCCTAGATTTCTAGCCCTAGAATCTAGCCCTAGATTCTAGCCCTAGATTTCTAGCCCTGAGATTCTAGCCCTAGATTCTAGCCCTAGATTCTAGCCCTAGATTTCTAGCCCTGAGATTCTAGCCCTAGAATCTAGCCCTAGATTTCTAGCCCTGAAATTCTAGCCCTAGATTCTAGCCCTAGATTTCTAGCCCTGAAATTCTAGCCCTAGATTTCTAGCCCTAGAATCTAGCCCTAGATTCTAGCCCTAGATTTCTAGCCCTGAGATTCTAGCCCTAGATTCTAGCCCTAGATTCTAGCCCTAGATTTCTAGCCCTAGATTTCTAGCCCTAGATTTCTAGCCCTGAGATTCTAGCCCTAGATTCTAGCCCTAGATTCTAGCCCTAGATTTCTAGCCTTGAGATTCTAGCCCTAGATTCTAGCCCTAGATTTCTAGCCCTGAGATTCTAGCCCTAGAATCTAGCCCTAGATTTCTAGCCCTGAAATTCTAGCCCTAGATTTCTAGCCCTGAAATTCTAGCCCTAGATTCTAGCCCTAGATTATAGCCCTAGATTTCTAGCCCTGAGATTCTAGCCTCAGATTCTAGCCCTAGATTCTAGCCCTAGATTTCTAGCCCTGAGATTCTAGCCCTAGAATCTAGCCCCAGATTTCTAGCCCTGAAATTCTAGCCCTAGATTCTAGCCCTTGATTCTAGCCCTAGATTTCTAGCCCTAGATTTCTAGCCCTAGAATCTAGCCCTAGATTCTAGCCTCAGATTTCTAGCCCTGAGATTCTAGCCCTAGATTCTAGCCCTAGATGTCTAGCCCTGAAATTCTAGCCCTAGATTCTAGCCCTAGATTTCTAGCCCTGAGATTCTAGCCCTAGAATCTAGCCCTAGATTTCTAGCCCTGAGATTCTAGCCCTAGATTCTAGCCCTAGATTCTAGCCCTAGATTTCTAGCCCTAGATTTCTAGCCCTAGATTCTAGCCCTAGATTCTAGCCCTAGATTCTAGCCCTAGATTTCTAGCCCTGAGATTCTAGCCCTAGATTCTAGCCCTAGAATCTAGCCCTGAAATTCTAGCCCTAGATTCTAGCCCTAGATTCTAGCCCTAGATTTCTAGCCCTGAAATTCTAGCCCTAGATTCTAGCCCTAGATTCAAGCCCTAGATTCTAGCCCTAGATTCTAGCCCTAGATTTCTAGCCCTAGATTTCTAGCCCTAGATTTCTAGCCCTGAAATTCTAGCCCTAGATTCTAGCCCTAGAATCTAGCCCTAGATTTCTAGCCCTGAAATTCTAGCCCTAGATTTCTAGCCCTGAAATTCTAGCCCTAGATTCTAGCCCTAGATTCTAGCCCTAGATTTCTAGCCCTGAGATTCTAGCCTCAGATTCTAGCCCTAGATTCTAGCCCTAGATTTCTAGCCCTGAGATTCTAGCCCTAGAATCTAGCCCCAGATTTCTAGCCCTGAAATTCTAGCCCTAGATTCTAGCCCTTGATTCTAGCCCTAGATTTCTAGCCCTAGATTTCTAGCCCTAGATTTCTAGCCCTAGAATCTAGCCCTAGATTCTAGCCTCAGATTTCTAGCCCTGAGATTCTAGCCCTAGATTCTAGCCCTAGATGTCTAGCCCTGAAATTCTAGCCCTAGATTCTAGCCCTAGATTTCTAGCCCTGAGATTCTAGCCCTAGAATCTAGCCCTAGATTTCTAGCCCTGAGATTCTAGCCCTAGATTCTAGCCCTAGATTCTAGCCCTAGAATGTAGCCCTAGATTTCTAGCCCTGAGATTCTAGCCCTAGATTCTAGCCCTAGATTCTAGCCCTAGATTCTAGCCCTAGATTCTAGCCCTAGATTCTAGCCCTAGATTCTAGCCCTAGATTTCTAGCCCTAGATTTCTAGCCCTGAGATTCTAGCCCTAGATTCTAGCCCTAGATTTCTAGCCCTGAAATTCTAGCCCTAGATTCTAGCCCTAGATTCTAGCCCTAGATTTCTAGCCCTAGATTTCTAGCCCTAGATTTCTAGCCCTAGATTTCTAGCCCTAGAATCTAGCCCTGAGATTCTAGCCCTAGAATGTAGCCCTAGATTTCTAGCCCTGAGATTCTAGCCCTAGATTCTAGCCCTAGATTCTAGCCCTAGATTTCTAGCCCTGAGATTCTAGCCCTAGAATCTAGCCCTAGATTTCTAGCCCTGAAATTCTAGCCCTAGATTCTAGCCCTAGATTTCTAGCCCTGAAATTCTAGCCCTAGATTTCTAGCCCTAGAATCTAGCCCTAGATTCTAGCCCTAGATTCTAGCCCTAGATTCTAGCCCTAGATTCTAGCCCTAGATTCTAGCCCTGAGATTCTAGCCCTAGATTCTAGCCCTAGATTCTAGCCCTAGATTTCTAGCCCTGAGATTCTAGCCCTAGATTCTAGCCCTAGATTCTAGCCCTAGATTTCTAGCCCTGAGATTCTAGCCCTAGATTCTAGCCCTAGATTCTAGCCCTAGATTCTAGTCCTAGATTCTAGCCCTAGATTCTAGCCCTGAGATTCTAGCCCTAGATTCTAGCCCTAGATTCTAGCCCTAGATTTCTAGCCCTGAGATTCTAGCCCTAGATTCTAGCCCTAGATTCTAGCCCTAGATTTCTAGCCCTGAGATTCTAGCCCTAGAATCTAGCCCTAGATTTCTAGCCCTGAAATTCTAGCCCTAGATTTCTAGCCCTAGATTCTAGCCCTAGATTTCTAGCCCTGAGATTCTAGCCCTAGAATCTAGCCCTAGATTCTAGCCCTAGATTTCTAGCCCTGAGATTCTAGCCCTAGATTCTAGCCCTAGATTTCTAGCCCTGAAATTCTAGCCCTGCAATTCTAGCCCTGAAATTCTAGCCCTGAAATTCTAGCCCTAAATTTGTAGCCCTGAAATTCTAGCCCCAGAATCCAGCCCTAGATTTCTAGCCCTGAAATTCTAGCCCTAGAATCTAGCCCTAGATTTGTAGCCCTAGATTCTAGCCCTAGATTTCTAGCCCCAGATTCTAGCCATACATTTCTAGCCCTGAGATTCTAGCCCTAGAATCTAGCCCTAGATTTCTAGCCCTAGATTCTAGCCCTAGATTTCTAGCCCTGAAATTCCAGCCCTAGAATCTAGCCCTAGATTTCTAGCCCTGAAATTCTAGCACTAGAATCTAGCCCTAGATTTCTAGCCCTAGACTCTAGCCCTAGATTTGTAGCCCAGAAATTCTGGCCCTAGATTTCTTGCCCTGAAATTCTAGCCCAAGAATCTAGCCCTAGATTTCTAGCCCTGAAATTCTATCCCTAGGTTCTCGCCCTAGATTTCTAGCCCTGAAATTCTAGCTCTAGAATCTAGCCCTGAAATTCTAGCCCCAGAATCCAGCCCTAGATTTCTAGCCCTGAAATTCTAGCCCTAGAATCTAGCCCTAGATTTCTAGCCCTAGATTCTAGCCCTAGATTTCTAGCCCCAGATTCTAGCCCTACATTTCTAGCCCTGAAATTCTAGCCCTAGAATCTAGCCCTAGATTCTGGCCCTAGATTCTAGCCCTAGATTTCTAGCCCTGAAATTCTAGCCCTAGATTTCTAGCCCTGAAATTCTTGACGTAGAATCTAGCCCTAGATTTCTAGCCCTAGACTCTAGCCCTAGATTTGTAGC
Source organism: Eristalis intricaria (assembly GCA_964034865.1). Lineage (NCBI taxonomy): Eukaryota > Metazoa > Arthropoda > Insecta > Diptera > Syrphidae > Eristalis > Eristalis intricaria. The sequence continues at coordinate 16,451,614 of OZ035873.1, forward strand.
CCTGAAATTCTGGCCCTAGATTTCTAGCCCTGAAACTCTAGCAATAGATTCTAGCCCTAGATTCTAGCCCTAGATTCTAGCCCTAGATTTCTAGCCGTGAGATTCTAGCTCTAGAATCTAGCCCTAGATTTCTAGCCCTGAAATTCTAGCCCTAGATTCTAGCCCTAGATTTCTAGCCCTGAGATTCTAGCCCTAGAATCTAGCCCTAGATTTCTAGCCCTGAAATTCTAGCCCTAGATTCTAGCCCTAGATTTCTAGCCCTGAAACTCTAGCAATAGATTCTAGCCCTAGATTCTAGCCCTAGATTCTAGCCCTAGATTTCTAGCCCTGAGATTCTAGCCCTAGATTCTAGCCCTAGATTCTAGCCCTAGATTTGTAGCCCTGAAATTCTGGCCCTGAAATTCTAGCCCAAGAATCTAGCCCTAGATTTCTAGCCCTGAAATTCTAGCCCTAGAATCTAGCTCTAGAATCAAGCCCTGAAATTCTAGCCCCAGAATCCAGCCCTAGTTTTCTAGCCCTAGAATCTAGCCCTAGATTTCTAGCCCTAGATTCTAGCCCTAGATTTCTAGCCCTGAAATTCTAGCCGTAGAATCTAGCCCTAGGTTCTAGCCCTAGTAGAGGCCGTCTACCAGATTGACATTAAAGGGAAAAATACGTTAAGTACTTATATAAACCAAAAAATATATGCTGTTTGTTTCATTATATAATGCTCCAATTACTTAAGAACGTTCATCAAATATACAGTTCCTGTAGCGCAATGCGCTGACTGTGTAGTTGTAGAGTACGTCCCAACCTCTGCCACCATTCAAGATATTTATTGCTTCCTCCAACTCAAGTGTCAGAGCACCGAAAATATGAATGCGGAATTCCTTAAGTACAGGCATTTCGCGATGAAGTGCAAGACATCCTCACGCTCTCTAAGATTGCACAGGTCGCATAAGATTGGAAGCTCCTAGCGATACGGTATGAAATTTAGATAACAAAGTTCGCCTCTTATTTTAAAAATCATACTTATTTTTTCTACTGAGTAGCTATTCAAGAAATAAGTCCTTTCTTGTAGATTGTGGTTAATTTTCCTGTAGTAGGCTCTGTATTGGGATGACTGGGCTTCATTTACAAATTTGTCAAAAAATTCTGTTCTCTGGACAGTTTTCTGAAGTAAGATGTTGATTTTTTGTTTTAAAGACTCCTGTTGTCGCGTAGTGTAAAATTGAAGCTATTACCGCATTGGGATCCTAGTGACTCCCATTCTTGGACACACTTCACCTTATAGCTATGTATTTGCGCAAGTACCAACCTCGGAATTTTTTCCTGCCTCATCGCATTGACTTTATAAATGTAAGCGAAATGTATTTTGAGAGTATTCAGGAACAGGGGTGTAACTCCAGTCTCTTAATGCAGCATGTAATTAGGTGAATTGCTAGGAAGCTTAAAAATCCGCCTAAGAAAATATCTGAGGGACTTTTCCACAGTTTCGAAAGCGATGTAACCCCAAACTCGCGCTGCATACAATAGGATAGAAGAGGCTGTGGCACGGAATATTTTAACTTTTGACTCATGCGAAACATCTTTATTCTGTATACTGTATACATCCCCAAACCGCACAGATCGCACGCTTAGCTTCAGCAAGTTTAACTTTAAAGTGCTTGTTCATATTTAGGTTTGACGTAATCAAAACCACAAGATACTTTTACTGCTAAACTATCTCAAACTGTTGGCCTTGAAGTCTCCATTTTTCTCCTCGAGCGTACCTTCCTCCTCCATCTCTAAAGATCATCATCTCTGATTTAGCCTGTTGATCATTAACTGCATTGTATCTTTTGAGTCGGCTAGAAAAACTATATCATCTGCAAACATTAGTGCCGGACTATTGGTTCCACCGAGATTTAATCCACATCTGACTTCATCCGTTATATTGTTTATGTACAGGATAAACAGCATAGTACTAAGCACGCAACCTTGTTTGACGCGCATTGAGACCTCAAAGTCCTGAGATAAATGGCAACCATCCCAGATACTTCTTCTTCTTTATTTGGCGCTACAGTCCGGGGTGGACCTGGGCCTCAACCAACAAGCCTCTGCAGCTAGCACGGTCTCTAGCTAGCTGTCTCCAGTGTCTCACGCTAAGTTGGCTGAGGTCCTTCTCCACCTGGGTGCGCCACCTTAAACGCGAGCGTCCTCTATTGCGTTGTCCCACGGATTCGGAGTCGAAGACTCTTCGGGCCGGAGCTGAGTTGTCCATACGCTCTACATGGCCTAGCCATCTTAGGCGTTGGATCCGCAGACGCCTGACTAGGTTCATATCGCACAGTTTGCGGTTGAATCTTCTCCTAAAAAAATCGTCAACGCAAACAGCACCAAATATCGCACGCAGAACCTTTCTCTTGAAGAGGCCAAGGACTTTGAGATTGTCCATGCCTCCGTGCAGTACAGCAGGACTGGGATGATCAAGGTCTTGTATAAAGTCAGCTTGGTCCTTCGAGAGATGGATCTACTACTCAATTGCCTCTTGAGCCCATAGAAACAGCGGTTGGTAAGAGTTACTCTGCGTTTGATCTCGGTAATGATGTTGTTTGTACTGTTTACTGCGGAGCCGAGGTAGACGAAGCCCTTGAATACATCGAAGCTATAGCTGCCCATTAAGACTCTCTATCCAAGACGTCGATATTGTGTGTCCTTTCTTGATGACAGCATATACTTCGTTTGTCCCTCATTAACCGCTAGACCCATCTTAGCCGCTTCCGCCTCAATGCCAGCAAACGCCTTATTGACGGCTCGCTGTGTTCTGCCAATCACGTCAATGTCATCCGCGTATGCTAACAGTTGTACGGACTTCTGGAAGATCGTGCCTCTAGTGTTGGCGTGTGAGTCTTGTACGACCTTCTCCAGGATGATGTTAAAGAAGTCACATGACAGCGCGTCGCCTTGTCTAAAACCTTTTTCGGCTTTGACGGTATCGGTGAGATCGTTACCGACCTTGATGGAGCAGCGAGAGTTCTCCATCGCCATCCTGCACAACCTGACGAGTTTGGCAGGAATGTCAAAACTAGACATGGCGTTGTATAGTTCGTCCTTATGCACGCTGTCATATGCCGCCTTGAAATCGACTAAAAGGTGGTGGGTGTCGACCTGCATCTCTAAGGTCATTTCCAGGATCTGCCGTAGTGTGAAAATCTGGTCGATGGTGGACTTCCCTGGCATTAAACCCCACTGATAAGAACCTATCAGGTTGTTGACGAATGGTTTCAGGCGCTCACACAAAACGGCAGAGAGGATCTTATGGGCGATGTTCAGGAGACTTATTCCTCGGTAGTTGGCGCAGTTGAAGGGGTCTCCTTTCTTATGGATCGGGCAAACGATACTGTGATTCCACTCGTCGGGCATGCTTTCCTCCGACCATATCTTACAGATGAGCTGGGGCATGCTCATCTCCAGCTGCCTTAAGGATTTCAGCGGACAGTCCGTCCGCACCGGCAACTTTGTTAGGCTTTAGTGCTGATATTGCTATCTTGACTTCGTCTTAGTCGGGGGGACGGAATTCTCCTCGATCATCGTCCATATTGAGTGGAACATTCTGCCTGACAGCGGTATTGGTGTCATCATCGCCGTTTAGCAGTCTCCAGAAATGGTTCTTCCAAATTGTCAGTATCGACTGCGACTCTACTACTAGTCTTCCATTCTCGTACCGGCAGGCTTTTTTCCGAACCGTATATCTGCTGGATAACTGTTTCGCCCTCTGGTTAAACTTTCGGACAATTAATAATTAAAAATTATTTCAAGTTACAGTTAAAAAATTTGGATTAGAGGCTTACATTTTGAAGAATTTAAGTAGATTTCTTTTACTTTTTAATAGTTTCTCTTTTCGGTGGATTGCGAATTTCCCTTGGGAGTTCGTTAAGGACCATCGGAATTGCCACGTTACATGTCCTTGCACCATATTCGTTCCAGTTCCTGGGAACTTCACATAGCGGCTGCTGCCGTCTTCTAGTATTCACCATCTGCTGTTTCTGAATCTTGTATATATGTGCTGTCGTCATCGAAGTTGGCCAGGATTTCCAAGTTGTATATTTGGCAGATGTTGAGCATACGTGTTGGTTGATTTCTTTGTTGTTGAACTTCTCTTTTACTTCCTAATTCCAGCACAAGCGGTTGCAATTGAGACGCTCTTTCACTGCTAATATGCCATATCTTAGATGTGACTCCACCAAGCCCATGTAGCATTGTCTGAGTACTCTTGGTGTAAAGAGTTTGCTTAGGTGGAAAAGGGCGTACGCAGACTGGCACAATTTCGTCTTCAATATCTCTATATGGTGGTTCCATTTAAAATTGTAGTCAATCATCAGTCCTAGACAGTTGTACGTTGACACATATTCTATATTTCTGGTGCAGTCATCATCATATTCTGTTATTCTATCGCATCCATGTCTGTGCAAACAATCTACGCTGTGCATTTTTATCTTAAGTTTCGTTGTGGGAATTTTGCGGCGGGCGTATGTGCATTATCTTTGTCTTAAGTGCGTTGATAATTAATCCATGGTCGTGACACCAAGCTGCGATTCTATTAAAATCTAATTCGCCGCTTCGACCACGCTCGCATACGCATATCCCGTACTATACTTCAGCACTGACAGTAGATTTCATTGACATATATAATAAAGAGAAGCGGACCTAAATTTGAGCCTTGTGGAACACCATATTCTTCATTGCTTGGGTAATCACCAATTTTAACCTGGAATGATCTGTTCCTCAGATAACTTGCAAACCACGTTAAGATGTGACCCCGTACACCAATCTTTTCTAGCTGCCTCAAGATTTGTTTGTGGGATAAAGTGTCGAAGGCTTTCTTAAAATCAATGAACAGTACTACTGAGCTATGGTTTTTGTCCAAGCTTGAGTACATTTTTTTTGCAAAATCTCCAAGTAGTCTATTCATATTTTTTTCCTTTGCGAAATCCAAATTGATTCTTGTTGAGAATGTTATGTTTTTCTATGAAAGTGTATAACCTTCTAGCCAACACTTCTTCTAAAACTTTATCGACCACTGATAGTATTGAGATCGGTCTGTAGTTCAGGATTTCACATTTCTTGCCGCTTTTGTGAATCGGGCAAGCTATCGATTTTTTACTGAACAAAATACGAAAAGACTTTTTCGATTACCTAATGTCATGAATTCACTAATAAAAATGAGTTAAAAAAATTCATAGTTCGCATGATGGAGTAATTTTGCGTCAACTTACACATTAAATAGTGTACTGCGAAAGCTTTCTTAAAAGGTTAAAAATAACTGTTCGATTTTTGCAACATGTCATGTTTTCATTAGTTACAGTAATCGAAATTGCACTGTACTAGCTGTCAAAACGGTCTGTCTGTTGTGCTACCACGCCAGTGGAATAGTGAACATTAGAGCACGTCATTCACAGAGGAATAACTACGTCATGTGTGCAAAAAGTTAACTTAACCTCAAATCTCCCAATGGGGATCATAGATGTGATTTATTTAACACCCCTACTCTGGTTATGATGTGGTCACAACGCACGAATGTCATTGAGGCGAAAATTATGATGCCTACCTTGTGAGGTTTCAGCTATTTGGTATTCTGGCGAAAACCTCACAAGAAAACACGCAAGAATAGTCACCATGGTGAGGTGAATTCGTTGCCATGCCAAAAATGGTTTTTTTTTTTTTTTGACAATTATTATATTCGCGCTTTTTTTTTCTTACTGAGCGGTCTACCAATCGGAGATAATGGATGAAAGAGATATCCAACTTCGGCCATTTTTTCCCCTAGCCCACAACGAAGATGTAGTGGTAATCCCTTGTATTTCACTTATACATTTACAACGCTCGTCAATTCACCACAATATGGCGGCCGATTCGTGAATTTTGTGGAAAAAAAGCGGCAGATTCATGAATTTAGTGGGAATCCATCTACTTTCCATGTAACGTACATGGGCATGTTGTTCGGAGGGTGTTCAAAAGTTGATTCATATTTTTAAGAGAATTTTCTTGCATTGTTATTATGGACTTTCGTGAACAACAATGTATTGCAATGTCCATTTAACTGGAACTATTTGACCTAAAATTAATTCTTAAGTGTATATATAGCCTATGCATAAACCATACCTGACAAATTAACTCAAAATTTTCTCAACAACTCAACTCTCAACTCAACTCAACTCAAAGAATTCAATTTAAACAATTTGATAAGAACAATGGCAATATATTGCAACTTTTACTAAAGCATAAAAATGGTTGTCAAAACTTCTTATTTGTGATTCATGCTTCAGTAATATTTTTATTATTGGTTAACTGAACGTGTGAATGTATTATTAATTGTTATTCATACGAAAAAATTCACACTATGTTGTGCATTCATTAATTACGTCCAAGTATTTCAGATTGTAAATTGCTCAAAGTTTTAATGAATCGACTTCATGAACATAAGCTTTGTTCGTTCGTTTACCCCTCCATACTGTGTTGAAAATTGGACACCGAAATTTGAAAAAAAAACGTTCAAATAACGAGCGAATTTTCAAATAAGAACCGTAATTCACCCCATTACTAAGGTGGGGAAGGGTATCAGCTGTCTCCACAGCTGTTCTCAAGAGCTCACACGTATTCACAGACAGGGGACAAGAAGCGTAAAAGAAACGCTGTCAGATGAAATCAAGGGGCAAGGGAGGTAGAAGTTGGATATCTCTCTATTTTTGGATTTTGGAAAAGTAATATCTACAAAAAAATGGCAGAATGTAGTGAACAAGGTAATATTGTGTATATTAATGACATATGTATAAGTATTTATTAATAATGAATAATTTGCAGGAACAAGAAAATATCAGCGTACATCCCAAGAGCAGTTGGACCATTATACGAATTTCTTGCAAATGAATCCCGATTTTCTTCTGGGCAAAAATTATTCAACTAACCCGAATAGGATGCAGAATTATTGGGCCGCATTCACAGATGAGCTAAACGCCAAAATAAAATCAACATTTGTTATATATTGCTCTTGTGATGTAGTTGTGACTTAAAACACATCACTGAGGCTTGCCAGAATAGGGGTGTACATTTCCTTTGGCAACCACAACATTCATGCTTCTTCTCTCGTCATGATCTAGTCGCCACTTCATGGACATGGATTATTTACAGATGACCCCTGTTTTCCATTGGACTTGTAGTTCCGTATATACTCTGCTGACATCACTTCAAATAATTTCCTCTTCGGAGTACACCCTACGTTAAATCGGGGATGGCGCCCGTTTTTTCCGATATTACTACACATCACTTAAGAAATTCTTTAGCAACCATCCGTGCCATGAAACTAACGAAATATTCAATTGCTTTCACAAATTTTTCCACGCTGACGTTGTCTAATTATGATCTCTCCTCTTCACTGCCGTCCATTGCTTCAGTGCTCATCGCCTTCGTGGACTCTTAAGTGTGGCCATCAACAAGTTCGTTCGTTGAAAAATAAATTCACTCACTCTGCCCTCAACACTTGTGTTCTCAAGCTGAATTCCACTTTGATAAATGGATCATTCTGTTGAATATTCGCCTTGGCCTTGAAATGCATGCGTATGAAATGTGTGAAAGATCGCTGACCCATTGAGCAGAGTTACATCACAGCGCACGTTTTCATTTTGTCCAGTGTGGGAACGACGAGGCAACAAGAGGTGTCATTTGAAATGAACCGCCATTGTTCAACTGTCGATGCTCATGTCACTTCGATGAGTTTTTTGAAAAGTACAAATTAGGAGGTTATCAAAAGTCACGAGAAAAATACGGTGCGGGTTGAGTACAACTCCCCCACAAAGGCAACACACACCCCGATAGAGACATCACAGGAGAGCGACGCATCCTCCTCCCCCCTTATTCAATCGCAGGACACATCTATTGAGGCAACAAATCACTGCGTGACCACCATAAAAACGCATCCCTACGCCCGTCTCGGCCCAACAATAGCACCGACGACAAATAAGATAACAAGCGATGGACAAACAATAGCCGCCCTCGGACACGCATGGGAACCTTAGTTCTCCCCCGGCGATTTCCCAGCACTTTTGTGCGGGTTCCACGCATCCTGGCTGCAGCAGCCACCAGCATCGGCCAAACGCGCATCAATGCAACAAATCACCGTGCCTCCTCATAAATCACCCACATCACCGACAGAGTTGTCCCACAGCCGCGAATCGCCGCCGACAAGGTCCTGTACCAGCACCGCTCATCCAGCCGCCGCCGCCAACACCGTCCTTCGGTGACATGATCCATTAGTGTTGTTCCGGCTGAGTCCTCTCGGTTTCACTAGCGCCATTTCAGTCGTTCGCCAACATAGTTACCCGTCCCGTCGAATCGCTGCAGACATCGCATTAAAGTCAAATCAACCGATAAACCGGGTGATCATGCGTAGCTGTCAAACGAGCACGAACAATCGACGACGACCACGGGCTGGCTGGCCCGATGGACACCTACACCGTGCCGCCGGGCCGCACCACACCGTCGAGAACAATGACACTTCTAATAACAATAAATTTGATCGAGTATCTTGATAAAGAATTTCAAGTGATTTATTGTCCAATCGGTTTGGTTCGGAGCGCGATCGCGATCGCTGAGGAATTCATCGCACACCGGACCGTCATGTGTCATCGCGGCCGGTTGTCTGGCTGACATTGCACGCGCTGTGCCTCCTCCACCACGGTGTGGTGTGTGGGTCCTTCTTCATGGGGCAGTTGCCCGTGGTCCCCGGTACGGCTGTTGTCACGTAGCCAGGGACGAGCGCTTGTGGCTTGCATTTGAATGACGTGGTCTGACGTTAATAGACGCTAATGAAAATTTCTTCAATAATTTATGTGACACAGTCCGGAGTGTGGAGCGGGCGGCATTCCAAAGCGAGACCGCGTGATTTACCAAAAGGGAATGGGACCTGTCCACTGAGACGAGGGGTTTAATGGGGTTGTTAAGGACATGATCGGCTATTGTTCGATCGGTCGATCGGTCGCTGGGAACAGATTTAGGGGCAGAGGGTATTTTATTGGAAGGAGCCTTTAGTGGTGTGTAAATGTTTATTGCGGAACACGTGTAAATGCCTGGGAACTTGGCCTTTTGTGGCGGACGATTCCTTGAATTGAGTCGAGGTCGAATTTATGAACTCTGATGAAGACATTACCTGGGGGCAGTGAAACTTAAGATCTCCATAAAAGGGGCTGCCAATGGTGGTGGCTTGGAGCGGCTAAATTTGGAGCAGTTGCTGCTTGCCGCTGGTGATTAACCTTAAGCCGTGACTGTGAGGGAGATTAAATTGGGACATTTGGATGGCAATTCAAAGACTTTACGACTTCGATGATGGTTACACGTTCACGGCCAACACTATTGGGGTTACGTTGGAGACGAAGGTTGACATGGTGACTTATGTTGGGTAAGGTTAGGGGGCAGCGGCAGTGCCTCTCGAAGCCCTTGTGGCAGCCGTACCCGTATTGTACTCTTTTTTTCTTTCCAGTCGACTATTCATCGTTTGATTGCCAAATTTGAGTCGGTGAGCAATCGGAAAACACATCAATGAATAGCAAGATCTGCCGTTGCCCGTGAGAGTATGCAGAAAAGCCCGAGATTGTAAGGGCCGCCCGCATGAAATCGGCATTTTGAAAACGTCTTGGAATCGTGTTTCGGGACATAGTTCGGGCATACCCTCGAAGAACGCCATATATTTTCCCCAGACTAATTTATGCGATCATTCCAGCTTAGACTTCTATCAAAAATTACTCCTCAAGTTTTTTGATGTGTTAACGAAGTTGAGAGGACAGTTATTTAACATTACTGGGGGAAAATAGTCAAGTGTCAATGGATTTTTGGAAATAACCAAACATTTACATTTACCCGGGTTCAATTTCAAGCCTTTTTTCAGTGCCCAGTCTTATATTTGCTCAAGATCAAGATTTATGTTGTGGACAGTGCTCAAAAGGTCCAAATTGATATATTTGAGTATCATCGGCATTAATGTGAGTGTACTCATGCACTCACTATATTTGGTATTTCAAAATGAAGAAAAGAGGTCCTAAGATGGAACCTTGGGGTACACCTTTAAGCACAGGTAGGAACTCTGATAGAGTGTTGTTCACACCCACAGCTTGCATACGTCCACATAGGTAAGAGGAGATAAGATTTACGGCCGAGGTTGATAAATTTGAGCTATTGAGTAAATTTCTAGCTAGTATTGAATGATTGACCACCTCAAATGCTTTCGAAAAGTCGAATAGGATCCAAAATGTAACAGCATCACCATCTTGATTTAACCTAATATCACTAATATCATCAATTAGCTTTCGTCTTTATCTGTGCTCTTGTGAAGTATTGCTGAATTAACTGATGGTTTCCATTCAGAATAAGCTCGGCAAATATGGCCCACCCTTCAATTTATGTTGAATTATGTTATTTATTTTTCTTACAATCATAAAAATAAATTTACCATCACAGTTAGGTTAGGTTAGGTTAAGGTGGCTGACTGTCGCGCATACGAGCAGCAGACATACTTAGGCCAAACATAGGCCCATTGTGTTACCACGCGGATCTTAGGCTACCCACTCCGCAAAAAAATCGGTGCTTTTGATAAAGCGAAGAAGAGGGCTGATTTTGATGCTTCTCAGATCAGCCAGATTAACAAAGAAAAGGGCCCCCAGAAGTCTGAATCTACGGGATGAGAGAGCACTGCAGCTACATAGCAAGTGTTAGATGGTTTCTTCCTCATCCTCGTCCATGCAGCTTCTACAGACGTCATTATTGGGAAGGCCTAGTCTAGAGGCGTGAGTTCCGATGGCACAATGCCCTGTTAAAACGCCAATAAGAGATCTGAGGTCAAGCTATCTGATCAAGCTAAGCGATCGCTTGGGATCGATCATAAGCCAGAGTTGTTTGGTAATGAGGCATCCTGTGCCAGATATCCATCTGAGATTTGTTTGGGCAAGCCGTTCAAGCTTTAGATGTTTTATAGCAGCGACAGGCATGGAGGATGGGTCTCCCTTTCTAGCGAGTTCGTTCGCTTCCAAATTCTCTGGAATGTCACAGTGTCCCAGCAACCACATACGTTGGATGCTAAAATAATTGGCCATCTCGTTAAGAGATAGGCGGCAATTAAGGGAAATCTTAGAATGAAAAGTGACTGAATTCAGAGATTTGATCGCTGCCTGGCTATCGGAACAGATGACGATATCTGTGCGCGATATGACTTTGTTTTTCAGCCAAGACAGGGTTTCCTGAATCGCTATAGTTTCAGCCTGAAAGACGCTACAGTGATTAGGTGGTCGGAAATATATCTGGATATTCAGATCCTTGGAATAGACGCCAGCACCCACGCCTGCATCAATCTTCGATCCATCAGTGATGATTGGACCTTCCAGCGTCTGGTGTTCAGACTTCCAGTAAGATCTGGGCGGTATGGTAGTTCAGAAATTCTTCTCGAGGAGGAGTTTAGGTAGAGTGAGGTCTTTGTCTATGGGTATAGAGACATACCTGCGTGGGATCGTTGAATGTCCAGACGGCAGTTATTTCCAGCTGCTCAGCGATCTTAACCTGATCGCCGTACTGGCTGCTGTCTCTCTGCCAATTTCTTCTATCGGTGGCAGGTTGAGGAGTATGTTTAGTGCTTCGGAGGAGGTAGTCCTTAGTGCCCCGCTAATGCATACGCATGCCATCCTCTGCATTCTAGCGAGTGGGGTGATGTTGATTTTCTTATCGAGTGTGGTCCACTAAATAGCAGTGTGGATCTGACTACAGATATAAATAGCCAGTGAACCACCCGGGGTTGCAGTACTCATTTGCACCCAAAGGCCCTTTTGCAGCAGTAAAGGGCCGAGAAGGCCTTCTTGACACGTTCCTGGATATTTAGCTTCCAGCTGAACTTCGTGTCCAATATAAGACCTAAGAATTAAGCGCCGTCAGTGAGCACCAAGAGGGTCCCGCATAGTGTAGGAGGGTCAAAGTTTTGGATCTTATACTTCCTAGAAAAGAGGACTAGGACAAAATATTTCAATCGACAGCTACAATTTCGAGGCAGTTTGTCTACCTCGGGGCAAACGTAAACTCCACAAACGACATCACTGTGGACATCCGACGTAGAATCACCCTTGGCAACAGATGCTACTTCGGATTGTCGAAACAAGTGGACTCAAAACTCCTGACTCGAAGGTCTAAGGTCATGCTCTATGAAACCCTTATTTTGCCAGTCCTGCTGTGTGGAGCCGAAAGTTGGACGTTAAGCAAAACTGCGGCCCTGATTCTTGGTGCCTTCGAAAGAAAATTTCTACATCAGATATGTGCTCCCGTCTGTGAGGAAGTCGAATGGAGGAGAAGACACAACCGCGAACTCTACGAGCTGTGCCAGAATGTGGATGTAGTCGGGAAGGCAAAGATCCATCGACTGCACTGGCTCGGTCACATCGAGCGTATGGACAACAATGCTCCAGCTGAGAGGGTCTTCGGATCCGAGGCTCCTAGTTCGAGAAGGAGAGGAAGACCGAATCTCCGGTATAAAGACCAAGTAATCGAGAATGCAAGACAGCTTGGTCCTGATGACTGGAAACATCGTGCCGAGGACCGCCAGGAATGGAAAGCAGCTATCGCTCAGACTCGGGCCCTGCATGGGTCGTCAGCCTGGTGAGTAAGTAAGTAAAAGGGACTAGATCCGATTTTTGCGGATTGACACCTAGGCCGTCTTCACTAGTTCATTTCACTAGCTTGGATAGGGCAGATTGCATAATATCCCTGATCATGGATAAATATTTCCCAGATACTGCGATGGCAATATCATCTACCTGACACCCAGTCCCCTCAAGTTTCACAAGCAGTTCGTTGACCACTATGTTCGACAGTAGAGGGGAGAGTACACCCGCCTGCGGTGTGCCTCTGTTCACAGATTTACGGATCGTGGTATCACCAAGCTTCGAGCTTATCACTCTGTTATTGAGAAGCCCTGTGTATACATAAATACACTGACATTCGCCGGACGTGGTGAAAAGAGAAAAGAATAAGCAATCAAAGAGGTTGTCGCAGTGCGAATTGTTGTTGTAATTTAATTGATGGACTCGATGTTCTACACAGATTATCATCACGAATTTGGGGGACATCGAAAAAAATTACCACACCTCGATCACAAGCAAAAACGGACGGAAAAAGCTGACACAATTCGAGACTCTGACGCTGCCGATGTTTTAAGAATTCAGAACAGAAGGTAGGACCAAAACAGAAGACCAACACGGGATTGAAATTTTCGCAACCTTAACAAACCACCCTTCATACCCCCACAGACACCAGTTGACTACATTGTATTGCAGGCAGAAGTAACAACCGAATGTTCAATAGTCCGATAGAAGTTAATATTATCCTCTATCCAAACACATTCAGACGCCATGAAGGTTCTTACAAATCCATCAAATCTCTGAAGGAGATAATCGGTCAAATGCAATCTTATTGCGTGACTGAGTATAATGGCAACTAGGAACTGCCGAATTAGCTAGATTGAGGGCTTGTCAACCACTGGGACTCAGAAACACCCTACCACACAATCAATTGTTTGCTTCTAGCAGGCCCCATCATGGTTGATAATGATGGAATAAACTTTTATATTCGCTTTTAATTTTAACATTGCCCCAATGTCCAATGAAATTTATTTCAGATAGCCTGATGCTTATATCATTACTTGAACTTAAGATTTTCAACTCGTTTCCGTAGTGTAGTGGTTATCACGTGTGCTTCACACGCACAAGGTCCCCGGTTCGAACCCGGGCGGAAACAAACAGTGTCGGCATTTCTTTTTTTTTTCAATTTCACATATTTTGGTACACACCTTCTTCATTTATTATATTTTCCATTAAAAATCAGCGATGGAATAGTCAAATATTTGAACAGATTGTACATCCGATATTGCAAGAATCTCGCGGCCCAGAGTCGTTCGCATACCTCCGTGTATAACAGACGTGTTTCGGCTATTGTGTGTTGTGTGTGCAACTAAAAAAAAAAACTAATAAAAAAAAAATTCGCGTGCATTTTCCCTCGTGACAGTGGCCTAGTGGCATTGCACTTGTGCGTGGAATCACGGTGCCCGGTTGAAATCCCGTTATAAAATAAAAAGATTTTTTCGTCTATAGAGATTTAAAGACACGAAGTGTGAGTGCGATTGTGTGATGGATTCAGCAGAGCGACCCGCGCTCGTAATAACGGGTGTTGCTGAACAGGTGGCTGCGACATCAGGCCACCAGTTAGAAGCAAGAAAGAAGAAGAGGAAAAAGCTTCAACCGAAACCAAATCTCGTGAAGCGCCGTTACACGGCTGCATCACGTGATGCAAAAATTGCTGTAGGTGTGGCTGTAGGAAATACAGCAACACAGGCGGCATCGACAACAGCTACAGATGTAGCGAATGTAGCATTTGCTGACCAAGACGATCATGTACAATCGGCAGGTGGAGGGGGGAGTTTCTCATTAGGTGTTAGTGAGAACTCCTACCGCGCTCTGACTTCATCCATGTCGGATGACGAAGAAGAAGACGAGCGGGAGGAGCTGGTCAACAGCCAGAGGGAGAGGGAGGAGCTGGACGCTCATATCCAGTTCCTTCAAGAAAAATTGAAGGCCAGAATAGCGGCCAAAGAAGCTGCAGAGAAGCAGCAGCTACAACAACAGCAGCAGAAGCCAAAGCAACAACAACAGCTACCCACCCAACAGCTGCCAAAAATCGAGAGTGGAGCAGCTAATAAGAAGCAGCAGCAACAACAACAACATCATCAACAGCAGAAGCAGATCCAGCAGCAGCAGAATCAGCAGCAGCAGCAGAAGCAGTCGCAGCAGAATCAGCAGCAGCAGCAGCAGAAGCAGTCGCAGCATCAGCAGCAACAACAACAGCAGAAACAACAACTTCCGCAACCAGTTGCAGCGAAGAAAGAGAGATTCCCTCCAATCAACGTCTTCGGTTTAGAGACTAAGGACCTAGATAAACTGTGTAAGTTGGCCACAAAGAACACTTATTTTATGAAATACAAAGGGCCCTTAAGGCTTTCTGTCCACTGCTCATCAGTGTCAGATTACCGTGCGTTAAAGGAAGAGCTAACGACAACCGGGGTCGAGTTCTTCACTTATACCCCAAAAGGGGAAAAACTTCAGACCGTTCTCCTCAAGAACGTGGATCCCGATACTGATCCCGAAGAGATCCTCGCAGAGCTGCGCCTTGTGCAAACTGACGACGTCAAGGTTGTTGGGGTCAAGCCCTTTTACACTTCGGTAACGAAGAGGGAGAACAGGAAGCTTCCGTTCTTCCTAGTCCAGGTCAGCCCAGATAGCAAAGTAGATAGCCTAAAGCGAATCAATCGCTTAGGCACTATTGATGTCAAATGGGAGACATTAAAAAAGACAAAGCACACGCTACAGTGTGCGCGCTGTCAAAGGTTTGGGCATGCCGCAGCGAACTGTAGTATGAAGTCTCGCTGCGTCAAATGCGCAGGAACCCACATTAATGGGGAATGCCCTTTAGGAAAAGATAAGGTTGTTGATAGGAGCATGCTGACATGCGTGCTCTGCAAGACCAGCGGGCACCCCGCTAATTATCGGGGATGCCCTAAGGTCCAAGAGATCCGACGAAGCATCCAAGCCAAGAGGAATATAAAAATTGTAGACGCGAGGCCAGCGCCTCGTGTTCAAGCTACCACTGTTACTCCAGCCATCTCCTATGCCCAAATGGTATCAGATAGACGGCCGGTAAAACAGACAGTGCCGAAGGTTTCCCCGGTCCCTGTGGCCAGGCAACCTGAAGCTAATTTGGATGTGCAGACGGTCCTGCTCTCTATCCAGAGGCAGATCGCTCAGCTCCAAAACCAATTCCAAAACCAGTTCCAAGAGCAAGCAGCGCGAATAGACCTCATCTATTCGACGCTGTTTGACGATTCAAACGAGACATCTCAATGATGGCTGCGCACGCAGCTCACGACCTAAAGATTCTAGCAGTGAATGTGAATTCACTGATCAGGCACGAACGAAAACTAAACTTTGGTAATTTGTTGCAAACCCATAATCCTGACGTGTTGATGGTTAGCGAAACTAGGCTAAGCCAGACGCACAAACTCAGGTACAAGAATTATCACATCATTCGAAGAGACCGAACATACCTAGCTGGCGGTGTCGCTCTCTTAATCAAAAAAGGCCTTTGTCATAAGGTCGTGTATAGCAATGAAGTGCGAAGATTCCAGGCGATAGAAGTGTGTATCGCACGCATCCCCCTTCGGGGTGGTAAGCGGTTGTACGTGATCGCTATCTATGCGTCTGACAAGGCACGGATCAACCAATATTTCATTTCAGAGCTCGATACTCTTTTCACTAGCCTTCGACTGAGCTCGGAGGAGAACTACTATATCATAGCTGGCAACTTTAACTCGCGGCATATAGAGTGGGGTAATGTGGTACACAACCACAGAGGGACCTCATTGTATAAATGGTTTGTAGAGCACAATATTGAGTTCAAGCTAGATCTGCTTGCAACCGATAGGCCATCGTATCCTAGAAGCGGGTCCTATCTGGATCTGATGCTGATAGACAAACGACTGACTATACTAGACGTGGAAAGACGCACACGGAACTGTCTAACTGCTGTTGAGTTCGAGAGTGATCACTGCGGGCTCTTCGCAGTTATTCAGCTCCCGAACGAGGTGGAAGGACTGGAAGAGTATGTCCAGAGGCACCCTTATAATTACAATAAGGCCCGCTGGCCACGCTTCTCCAGGACTTTATCCACAGAACTACGTTCGAGTGGGATCAATCCTCCGACGAACAGAAACCTGACGAACGAAGAGGTCGACAGGTACCTCATGGAAATGAACGACGTGATTAAACGTACAATGGACAAGACTATTCCGAAGGTAGTAGAAGTCGATGACAGTGATGTTTATCGAAATGCTACCATCGATGCACTTCACGTACACAAGAGTAGGCTGCTGTCAAGACTCAAACTCTTGCACAGGCGTTTTACAGATCCACAAAACGCGGAAGTCAGGTCACTGAAGTCGGAGATCAAAAACCTCCAACAGATAATAAGAATTAATTACAGCTTGGCTATAAGCTTGCACTGGGGCAATAAAATCCGGGCTGTACAATCCAACAACCCGGGTATGTTCCCGCAAGTAAATAAAATATTCCGGAGGAAAGATCAAAACGACATTCTGACCGTTCGACTTCCCAGGACGACAGACAACGAACACTTACTGACTTCAATTGGCATCGATCCAGATGGGGCAGTGCTAGACAATGACTTCTTCGTGGTTGAAGATCCCCAGGAGAAGGTTAATGCTATAGGTGCTGTGTTCCAGAGAGTGTATACGGTCAACGAGGTTAGTAGCCCGAATCACGATCTGGAGAACAGAGCCTTGCTAAACCACTTCTATCTCCGCAATGAGATAAGTCAATGGCGATCTGAGAATCCAGGTTTCACCAGGTTCAGTGACGTTAACATGGCAAATCTTGCCGTCGCCAACGAGGCAAATCATATCTTGATTTCTCAAGAAGACCTCCAGGGTATCTTTAACTCGCTGAAGAAGAAAAAGTCTGTCGGAATCGATGGTGTACCGAATATTGTGCTTCGACATCTTCCCCCCGAAGCGGTAAAAGTCTACTCAACATTGTTCAACAATGCCCTGAGTAATGCACATTACCCAGCACACTGGAAAACAGCTGTAGTTCAGCCGATCCCTAAGCGCGACAAAGACAAGTCCATTCCGACAAATCTTCGGTCGATCAGTCTTCTTCCTTGCATAAGCAAGGTTTTTGAAAAGATAGTCATTCGAGTTCTGAAACAATGGGTTGATGAAAATAAAATCATACCGGACAACCAGTTCGGATTCAGAGCGGGGCATGAAACCATACATGCCGCGTCAAAACTGGTGTCCGACATTCAGTGGAATAAAGGCAAACAACAATGCACGGGTGCCTGTCTGATTGACTTGGAGAAAGCGTTCGACACCGTTTGGTTAGAGGGCCTCTTCCTCAAGCTGGTCAGGCTTGGCATAAGTAAACCATTGCTATACATGATCCATGACATGATAACCGGTAGAAAGTTTGTCGTGAAAAATGGCGACGTAACTTCTAGCACGGTCTTTGATATTAAAAATGGTCTACAACAGGGGGCGGTTGGTTCGCCGATCTTGTTTTCAATATTCACTGCAGAGCTTGTAGGTTCCATGCCGCACTTAATAGCGTACGCCGACGATCTAGTTGCGTACAGAACAGGTCCGAAGATCGAGGTAATAAATATATTGTTGCAGCGTGACTTCGATAAGATTCAGCGATTTTGCGACGACTGGAAGTTGGTTATCAACTTCCTGAAGTGTGAAACTACCCTGTTCAGGATCCCGTTGTACACGGCACCGAGGGATACGCGCCAAAACTGGCGCAAGTTCGGCATAGTTGACCCGCAAGGTCGGCCGTTAGCCGTGAAAAGTGTAGTTAGATATCTAGGCATTTGGCTGGATCAATATCTGTATTTTGATAAACATATAGATATTGCTCTGACGAAAGCCAGAAAAGCCTTTGCTGCGGCAAGAAGGTTGTTTTCCAGCAGCCAACTTGATACCAGAGTGAAGGTAATCTGCTACATGGCCCTAGTACGGCCTATTATGGTGTACGGTTGTCCATTGTGGTTCAACGTGAGTCCTTCCCAGATGGAAAAGATGAGGGTGTTCGAGAGGCAGTGTCTTAGGAGCTGTCTCCGTCTATATCGTACACCCGAGTCTGAGTACAAGAAGTACTTTCCTAACGAGGTCCTGTACAACGAGGCAAACTTGAACAGGATAGATAATTTTATTATTAAGCTGATTAGAAGGCACATTGCACGAGCTATGACATCTTCGAACAGTCTGATCTTTGGGGCTTACTACCCAAACGCTATGTACCATGAAAGAGTGCGCCTCAGCGGCCTTATTCCACCTGAAGCATTCCTCTATCTCGATCAAATTGGCCTAATACAGGATACTGATGGATGCCCTCTGATCTTCCATGTCGTACGCCGAACAGTGGACAGGCGACTCCAATACGAGCCGGATGTCGCTCGCAGCCACGAGGATCTCCTCCGATTCAGTAGAGCGATCTCTACTCGGGACAGGAGAGAGTGTGCCAAAGAACGGCACTTTTATTGGTGGTTGCACCAGAATCGGTCTCCGCCGGCGTTGGCTCTTCCAAACGTCGATACAGTTGTCCATGGTGGCCAACTTACATAGAATTAAGTTATTTTAAGAAAAAAAAAAACTATAAAATCAAAAAAAGGTGCACCACGGCGTATAGATGTATATGTTATGCATATACATATCATATACGCCTAGGTGCACACGTCTGTCTCTTACGGACATATTTAAGGTAATTTTAAGGTTATGTTAGGTTAAGTTAGGTTAAGGTATTATTAAGTTAGTTTTAAGTTATTTTTTTTCATAGGTTAGCTAGGTTAAACCAAGTTTTGCAAGTTTTCTTGGTAATTAAAATTAATAAAATATTGTCTCTAAAGACTAAAAAAAAAACGTTGTTTAAGCCGAAAGGCACAAATAATTATAAATTAGAATAGCTTAGAGTACTCGCATAGGGTCAGTAAGTTAGGATTAAATACATTAAGTTATTTAAGATATTTAAGCTAGTTTTAAGTATATTTTGTCTAGCAAGTAAGTTTCTTTCATTAAAATAAAAACAAAATTACATGAAAAAAAAAAAAAAAATTATCACGTGTGCTTCACACGCACAAGGTCCCCGGTTCGAACCCGGGCGGAAACATTAATTGGTAATTTCTTTTTTTTTTCTGACTGAGATTTTGGCAATTTGTGAGGCTTTCTCATGACTTGAGTTGAATGTACATGCAGCCATTAGGACATTGAATCAATGAGTATACCCCCGTGGAGTACAGACGTGTTCGACCTTTGTGTGTGAAAAGAGAGAACAAATTGGCGCGCAAAAAAATCATTAGATCAATAGTTTAGCGGCAGTGCAACCGAACAAAGAATTATTAGATTACGAAGTGTGAGTGCAAGTGAGATAGAGACAATAGAGCGACCCATGCTCGAAAAAATGGGTGACGCTGAACAGGTGGCAGGTACATCAGGCCACCAGTCGAAGCAAGAAGAAGGGGGAAAGAAGAAACGGAAAAAGCTTCAACCGAAGCCAAATCTGGTGAAGCGCCGTTACACGGCCGCCTCACGCGATGCCAAAGTTGCGGTAGGTGCAACATCATCAGCAGAAGCAATAGCGACAACAGATACGGAAGTAGTTAATGTTGCTTTCGTTGGTAGTGGCGGGGGGAGTTTCGGTGTAAGTGAGAATTCTTACCGTGCTCTGACGTCATCCATGGCGGATGACGAAGGAGAAGACGAGCGGGAGGAGCTGGTCAACAGCCAGAGGGAGTGGGAGGAGCTGAACGCTCATATCCAGTTCCTTCAAGAAAATTTGAAGGCCAGAATAGCGGCCAAAGAAGCTGCAGAGAAGCAGCAGCTACAACAACAGCAGCAGAAGCCAAGGCAACAACAACAACTACCCACCCAACAGCTGCCAAAAATCGAGAGTGGATCAGCTAATAAGAAGCACCAGCAACAACAACAACTTCATCAACAGCAGGAGCAGATGCAGCAGCAGCAGAATCAGCAGCAGCAGCAGCAACAACAACTTCAGCAACCAGTTGCAGCGAAGAAAGAGAGATTCCCTCCAATCAACGTCTTCGGTTTGGAGACTAAGGACCTAGACAAGCTATGTAAGCTGGCCACTAAAAATACCTACTACATGAGGAGTGTCAGACATGAGTCAGTGTCAGATTATCGTGCTATAAAGGAGGAGCTAACGACAACCGGGGTCGAGTTCTTCACTTACACCCCAAAAGGGGAAAAACTTCAGACCGTTCTCCTCAAGAACGTGGATCCCGATACTGATCCTGAAGAGATCCTCGCAGAGCTGCGCCTTGTGCAAACAGACGACGTCAAGGTCGTTGGGGTTAAGCCCTTCATCACTGCGGCATCGTGAAGAGAGAGCAGGAAGGTTCCATTTTTTCCTAGTCCAGGTCAGCCCAGACAGCAAGAAGATAGCCTAAAACGAATCGATCGTTTAGGCACTATTGATAGAAAAGACAAAGCACACACTCCAGTGTCGCATGTCGCAGCGAACTGTAGTATGAGGTCTCGCTGCGTCAAATGCGTAGGAACCCACATTAAAGGAGAATGTCCATTAGGAACGGATAAGGATGTCGAGAGGAGCATGCTAACATGCGTACTCTGCAAGACCAGCGGGCACCCTGCTAATTATCGGGGATGCCCTAAAGTCCAACAGATGCAAGAGGCATTCAGGCCAAGAGGAATACAAAAATGGTAGAAGCGAGGCCAACGGCCCGAGTTCAAGCCACCACTGTTACTCCAGCTGTCTCTTATGCCCAAATGGCATCACGTAGGCGGCCGGTACAACAGACAGTGCCGAAGGTTGCCCCGGTCCCAGTGGCCAGGTAACCTGAAGCAAACTTGGATATGCAGACGGTTCTATCCAGAGGCAGATCGCTCAGCTCCAAAACCAGTTTCAGGAGCAAGCAGAGCGAATAGACCTCATCTATTCGACGCTGTTTGACGATTCAAGCGAAGCATCACAATGATGCCTGCGTACGGAGCCGAATGTCGCTCGCAGCCACTAGGATCTCCTCCGTTTCGGTAGAGCGATCTCTGCTCGGTACAGGAGAGGGTGTTCCAAACAACGGCATTTTTATTGGTGGTTGCACCAGAATCGGTCTCCGCCGGCGTTGGCTCTTCCAAACGTCGATACAGTTGTCCATGGTGGCCAACTTACATAGAATTAAGTTATTTTAAGAAAAAAAAAAACTATAAAATCAAAAAAAGGTGCACCACGGCGTATAGATGTATATGTTATGCATATACATATCATATACGCCTAGGTGCACACGTCTGTCTCTTACGGACATATTTAAGGTAATTTTAAGGTTATGTTAGGTTAAGTTAGGTTAAGGTATTATTAAGTTAGTTTTAAGTTATTTTTTTCATAGGTTAGCTAGGTTAAACCAAGTTTTTCAAGTTTTCTTGGTAATTAAAATTAATAAAATATTGTCTCTAAAGACTAAAAAAACGTTGTTTAAGCCGAAAGGCACAAATAATTATAAATTAGAATAGCTTAGAGTACTCGCATAGGGTCAGTAAGTTAGGATTAAATACATTAAGTTATTTAAGATATTTAAGCTAGTTTTAAGTATATTTTGTCTAGCAAGTAAGTTTCTTTCATTAAAATAAAAACAAAATTACATGAAAAAAAAAAAAAAAAGAATCTCGCGGCCCTTTGATATGCTCACCGGGTTTCAATTTATGAAACGAACAAATGTAGGGAATTTTGAAATTAACACCTTTGTCCGCCACTGTCGTAGATGTTCAACACATATTCTGAGTCAGTTATTTAGCTGCAAATGAATTATGCAAGTTCGATCATCCGATCAGATGAACGGCCTGAGAACTCTCCACTCATTTGTACATAACAAGTGCATAAAAGATTTGCCAACTCAGCAGCAGCGCTCATTAAACGGATTACCACACATTCGTATTGTTTTGTTGTTTTATTTTCTCCACCTACGCCTACACAAATATTTGCCTACGTTTGGTGTGGATTAATGCGTCATTTCAGCGCCTCATATTACTAGGTTCCCCATCACAAAGCACACATCTGAAGCATAAATAAACCAGAAAACAATGGGAAACTAAATTTGTCTCAGTAAATACACGAACACTTCACCGCTCCCACTCGTTCTTGTGAGATCTTACTGGGAGTCTTGGCAACCGGGTCAATCATTTTAATTGAGATATCCTTTATGCTTTAGTGACTGTTGGGTAGATCTTTTTTCGCTTGACGCTATTTCACGGCACGAGTGTCGATTGTATGCCGTGGCCTTTGTTTGATTTCTTCATTCGCAGTACACTTTGTTCACTGAAGATTATACTCAAGGAGTGACTGCATATAAAATACTTACGTGGCAACCGTCGCCTTCGCGTGGCTGTACACCTTGTCGTGGTGCGAAGGCCTAGTACAGGTCAATGTCTCTTGGGACTATTCCTATGAGGAGACAGGCATCTAAGATACGGCCACCTGCTTCCCTCCATGCTACCCTATCCGGTGGATCAAAGTGTCACACGTACCGTGCCGATGATCAGCTTGGTTGGTGCGCCCACTCAAAAAACTATCTCTGTCGTGAACGTTGTGTCGGAGTTACCTGGCGACCCTCCGGGCTAATCAGCCTTAGCTACGTATTGCGTTCTGCGCTACTCGTGGGACTACAATCCAATGTCTTCAAACCCAAGCCCTCTCTCTTTCCTCTCTCTCAATCCTCTCTCTTTCCCTTCCTGTGGATCAAAGTGTCACACGTACCTTGCCGATGATCAGCTTGGTTGGGGGGCCCACTCAAAAAACTAGCTCAGTCGCGAACGTTGCGTCGGAGTTACCTGGTGACCCTCCGGGCTAATCAGCCTTAGCTACGTATTGCGTTCTGCGCTACTCGTGGGACTACAATCCAATGTCTTCAAACCCAAGCCCCCCCCCCCTATAAAAGAATCAAAAGCGACCGGTGCTCCCCCACCGACTGGGAACCAAAAACCCAGTGCCCGTATGAGCCTTAACAAAGCTCCTGAAGTGCCGGGATCTAGGAAAGCGGTCAGTGCCGCACCTAGTACATCCAAAGGCCGCGAGGAGCACTTTAGCACAACCACACCAAATGCGGGGGCAGCTGAGCTCTCGAAAGCCATTGGGCCTTCACAAAAAAAGTATAAGGATCTGCGCGCCGCCTCTAGAGTTCTAGAGCGTCTGAAGGGCATCCCTCAGGAGAAGCTCTTCGAGTCGAAGAAAAGGTCCATGGCCTGGGCTATAAAAGTAGTTCAGGACCTGGGCGAGGGAACAGCCACTAAGGACTCAACGTCCAAACGGCCCCGATCGGCTGATTCATCGCCCAACCTCTCGAAGAGGTTACAACAGGCTGGCAGTGTCAAAGTCACCAATGAGCCGCAACGGCCGTATAGTGAGATATTCAAAGGGGATCTCACTTACGCCGTAATTGACAGGAAAGATGATGACTGCAGGATCTCTTCCGCCAACTGGAGGAAGATACAGCGAGGCATCAATGACTGACTGCCGAAAATGGTGGCGTGGCACCCGTCGTGGCATCAAGGGCATATTAGACTCCTATCCTTCCACGATCAAGGGTAAGCTGAATTGAATAGGAAGACAGTGCTAAGTCTGGGAGAGGTGTGGGAGAGAGCACAGATAGACGTTGTGCATAGGGACGCAATCCCTATTAGGCCCAGGACTCCTGCCTGGCTACCTACCATACCTTCCGATGCCGCCTCCATCCTGAGCTTCATCCAAGCCTGCAATCCGTATCTTCCAACGCAAAATTGGAAGATTGCGAAGCTGGAATAGCCGAAGGGGGATGTCAGAGCTGCTACAATCATCATAAATAATTTTGCTCTGGCCCCCCTTTCAAAAAACAACTCTGTAATCCACTACGGATTCAACTGGGTTACGCTAAAGGTGTACAAAAAGGATGGAGAGGATCCCGCGAAGACGGTGCACCCTGCCCCCACTCTACCCTCTGTCACCCAGGCTGGCCCTGAGCGAGCCACAGAGGCTGTGATGGAGGTAGGATGTATTGCCTCGGAACAACCGAAGCCCTCGACCTCAACCGCCATCAATAGTGAGGAGGCCGGTCGCTATTATCCCGATGGAGGTTGTGGCAGAGGGAGCCGGTGACACGAGGTCTTCGCTTGTCCTAGAGAATTGGCATCCCGATGCCGATAGCATCTGCCTTTCCGATCTCGATCTCGGGTCAACGCCGCCCAACAGCGAGGCGTCCTCTCTGGAGTACTCGGATAAGGAGAACACCACGGTGGTCGAGAAGGTATCCGCTATGGAGATAGCGGATGGGGAGCCCGAAAGCCATGCTTCGGGTGAACCAAATTAACCTTGTCCACTCCATTGCGGCCTCGGCCGCCCTTATTCTCCGCCTCAGCCAAAGGGGGGAGGATGTTGCCCTGGTCCAAGAGCCTTGGTTCAGAAATGATCTGATCTTTGGCTAAAGCTTGAAACGCTTGCCCAAACAAACCGCGGATGGATATCTGGCACAGGATGCCTCATTGCCAAACAACTCTGGCCTATGATCGATCCCAAACGATCGCTTAGCTTGATCAGATTAAGCAGGCGAAGCCTCAGATCTCTTATTGGCGTTCTAACTGGGCACGGAGCCATCGGAACTCACGCCTCTAGACTAGGCCTTCCCTATAATGATTTCTGTAGAAGCTGCATGGGCGGGGATGAGGATGAAAACATCGAAAACTTGCTATGTAGCTGCAGTGCTCTGTCATCCCGTAGATTCAGACTTCTGGGGGCCCACTGCTTTTTCAATCTGGCTGAACTGAGCAGCATCAGAATCAGCCCTCTTCTTCGCTTTATAAAAAAGCACAAATTGGTTTGCGGAATAGGTAGCCTAAGATCCGCGTGGTAACACAATGGGCCTTCGCTTGGCTTATGTGTGCCAGCTGTCCGTACACGCTTCAGTCAGCCACCTCAACCTTACCTAACCTAACTTATGTTTGTATACACAACTGAATTGACGTTTGTCCATTTTGTGGAGACTTCAGGCTGTTCACTCAATTCGCTTTCAAAATATTAGATAACAGCTGGGAAGCGGCACTGTGCATTATGTAATACATTATGGTGTGCAAGTAAGATATCGCGCAATAATTTCTCTTCTACTTGCGTCTATGGAGTATTCAGTAAGCCTCTTGCAAATTGCACTATCGGTTCCACTTCCTGAGTCATACTGGTTGGTAGCCGATTCACACTCTGAGTCAAATGATCGCCAGGTTTGATTGTTTTAGGTCGCAGAGCATCAACTCAACATCAACGGCGCCAATTCAACGAATGCATAATACAATGTCGTTATCAGAACATTGTCGGTTCTTTTCTTGGAACAGTCCTCGTTAAGACCAGTTCGCATTCCCTAGGCCGACGCTCCATAAATTCCCCAAGCATAGACAACGAACCATAAATTGATTCGCACAAAGTTGCCTGGTTGTCGGTCCATCGACCACACTCGCGCGCATTCATAAAATGCGCTCCATTACACCTTCAATCACATTCTCGTGACAGTCAAGATCGAGGCAAACGATATTGTTTCCTCCAATCACGTGCAAAAGTCAAGTGTTCGACCCTCCAGAGCGCCCCAGTCAACTATCCCCGAGTCAATACCTCACACGACACCGCCGCCGCGGCCACAGCGCTCCGGTATTGTAAATCATTTTCCATTAGTTTCCTCAATCGAAACGTGTCAATTACAAGTCCCCTGTTCCTGGCAATCAACTCCCATCAAGCCCAGTCCGTCAGTCCAATCAAAGTGTCACGATAAGCGCAGCACGACAAGTGACAACCATCCACAAGTGGCGGGCACTCGCAGCACATTCCTCGCGTACACTCAATTTATGAGCGGCTATTGTTTTAATTATCTCGCCACTTGCAATGAATCTCATGCCGCGCCGATCGTGCATGGTGGGGACCTGATAAGCCGGACAGTACAAGTTCCTGAAGCCCACAAATCAGGGCCCGCATTGAACCCAGAGATTTGATTACCGCACACTGATCTTAGCGTCCGTCGATCGTCGTTCCCTATCGCGATCTGCTGCAAGTGGAGAGAATCGGAAATCCATCTCGCTTAACGCGTGTAATCGGCTTAGAACGCCTAATGCTGCGGGTATTGCGGCAATTTGTTCCACTTTTCTTCGATGTCCCCTCTCGCGGTCGCGCTCTGGCTGGGCTGGCACTTCCTCTCTGCCGTGGGACGCGGATGGTGGACATCGTTAGGGCACGGCAAATCCTCAATTAGTGTCAGTGAAGGCTCAGCCAAACGCGATATTTTTTACGGCGCCCGTGGTAATGATCGTGAGGATCAGAAGTGAATTATTGGATCTAATGTCGATTTGGGATTCCTGATTGTGGATGTTACGAGGAAGCCTGGCAATTCACTGACGGACGACCGCACTCGGGGAACTTCTAATGATCGCCGTTCATCGTGCGATCAATTTGGCTGTCAAAAGTCTTCTATCGAGGCGTATTGATTGGTGGCAGCGGCAGTGGCGCGGCGACTGTTTGGAGGACGAGAAGGAACTTGATGGCAAGCGATGCGAAAATGAGATGATTAAGGGTTAAGGATTAAGCTAGTGTAGGGCATGGCACTTAAAAGGGAGATGGGAGTCGGATGTTGCTAGACCTTGTCGCCATCGTTGACAATGGCTTCATTTGAATGCACATGGAAGGTCTGCGGACTCTATGGAGTGACACTAATCTAAGGAATGCTAGGGTCACACTTGATCATTCAACCGCCGCGAGGTGGTTCTCTTATTGAGCTTGTGATGAAGCGATTGACGTGCCATAGATCCTTGAAAAATCGAGTTTGTGCTCGCACTACAGCTTGGCTGGTACAGAGAAGGTGTAAGACGCTTTGTATCTCCTCTTCGTCGATGCAGTTTGTCTAGAAGTCCTTTGTGATAGCGAATTTATAGTTTCAAAACTTATACTCAAATATTTCTGTCTAATAAATCGTTTACCTTAGCGGTAATTCATACAACTTAAGCGCCATCCATTTTAAGTTCTATATGCTTCGGCAGCTGAGTTGTGGACACATTCTTTAGCGGCTTACGACTCCATGTCCACAGTCCTGCTGTTTTAATTAGCCAACGCCATTAATGGTATCTGCATGAGATGTTAATTTGGGCACTGTAACATTAGGTTCGGCTCATCGCACAGCGCCAGTTCTGCTTACCGAAAGTGGCCCACTGATTAGACCTTCATGTCAAGAAAGGTTAAGTTCTTACCCATTGAAAAACTTGGATTAACCTAGCTAACTTAATAATACCTTAACCTAACTTAACCTAACATAACCTTAAAATAACCTTAAATACGTCCGTAAGAGACAGACATGTGCACCAGAGCGCATAGGTTATGTGTATGCATAACATATACATCTATACGCCGTGGTGCACCTTTTTTTTTGGTTTTTTTATGATTTTTATCTTAAACTAAATTAATTCTATGTAAGTTGGCCACCATGGTCAACTGTTTCGCCGTTTGGAAGAGCCAACGCCGGCGGTGACCGGTTCTGGTGCAACCACCAATAAAAATGCCGTTGTTTGGAACACCCTCTCCTGTACCGAGCAGAGATCGCTCTACCGAAACGGAGGAGATCCTAGTGGCTGCGAGCGACATTCGGCTCCGTACGCAGGCATCATTGTGATGCTTCGCTTGAATCGTCAAACAGCGTCGAATAGATGAGGTCTATTCGCTCTGCTTGCTCCTGAAACTGGTTTTGGAGCTGAGCGATCTGCCTCTGGATAGAACCGTCTGCATATCCAAGTTTGCTTCAGGTTACCTGGCCACTGGGACCGGGGCAACCTTCGGCACTGTCTGTTGTACCGGCCGCCTACGTGATGCCATTTGGGCATAAGAGACAGCTGGAGTAACAGTGGTGGCTTGAACTCGGGCCGTTGGCCTCGCTTCTACCATTTTTGTATTCCTCTTGGCCTGAATGCCTCTTGCATCTGTTGGACTTTAGGGCATCCCCGATAATTAGCAGGGTGCCCGCTGGTCTTGCAGAGTACGCATGTTAGCATGCTCCTCTCGACATCCTTATCCGTTCCTAATGGACATTCTCCTTTAATGTGGGTTCCTACGCATTTGACGCAGCGAGACCTCATACTACAGTTCGCTGCGACATGCGACACTGGAGTGTGTGCTTTGTCTTTTCTAATGTCGCCCATTTGACATCAATAGTGCCTAAACGATCGATTCGTTTTAGGCTATCTTCTTGCTGTCTGGGCTGACCTGGACTAGGAAAAAATGGAACCTTCCTGCTCTCTCTTCACGATGCCGCAGTGATGAAGGGCTTAACCCCAACGACCTTGACGTCGTCTGTTTGCACAAGGCGCAGCTCTGCGAGGATCTCTTCAGGATCAGTATCGGGATCCACGTTCTTGAGGAGAACGGTCTGAAGTTTTTCCCCTTTTGGGGTGTAAGTGAAGAACTCGACCCCGGTTGTCGTTAGCTCCTCCTTTATAGCACGATAATCTGACACTGACTCATGTCTGACACTCCTCATGTAGTAGGTATTTTTAGTGGCCAGCTTACATAGCTTGTCTAGGTCCTTAGTCTCCAAACCGAAGACGTTGATTGGAGGGAATCTCTCTTTCTTCGCTGCAACTGGTTGCTGAAGTTGTTGTTGCTGCTGCTGCTGCTGATTCTGCTGCTGCTGCATCTGCTCCTGCTGTTGATGAAGTTGTTGTTGTTGCTGGTGCTTCTTATTAGCTGATCCACTCTCGATTTTTGGCAGCTGTTGGGTGGGTAGTTGTTGTTGTTGCCTTGGCTTCTGCTGCTGTTGTTGTAGCTGCTGCTTCTCTGCAGCTTCTTTGGCCGCTATTCTGGCCTTCAAATTTTCT
The DNA here is from genome assembly GCA_964034865.1 of Eristalis intricaria. Lineage (NCBI taxonomy): Eukaryota > Metazoa > Arthropoda > Insecta > Diptera > Syrphidae > Eristalis > Eristalis intricaria. The sequence goes on from OZ035873.1 coordinate 16,481,114, forward strand.
TGAAGGAACTGGATATGAGCGTTCAGCTCCTCCCACTCCCTCTGGCTGTTGACCAGCTCCTCCCGCTCGTCTTCTCCTTCGTCATCCGCCATGGATGACGTCAGAGCACGGTAAGAATTCTCACTTACACCGAAACTCCCCCCGCCACTACCAACGAAAGCAACATTAACTACTTCCGTATCTGTTGTCGCTATTGCTTCTGCTGATGATGTTGCACCTACCGCAACTTTGGCATCGCGTGAGGCGGCCGTGTAACGGCGCTTCACCAGATTTGGCTTCGGTTGAAGCTTTTTCCGTTTCTTCTTTCCCCCTTCTTCTTGCTTCGACTGGTGGCCTGATGTACCTGCCACCTGTTCAGCGTCACCCATTTTTTCGAGCATGGGTCGCTCTATTGTCTCTATCTCACTTGCACTCACACTTCGTAATCTAATAATTCTTTGTTCGGTTGCACTGCCGCTAAACTATTGATCTAATGATTTTTTTGCGCGCCAATTTGTTCTCTCTTTTCACACACAAAGGTCGAACACGTCTGTACTCCACGGGGGTATGTAATCGACTCATTGATTCAATGTCCTAATGGCTGCATGTACATTCAACTCAAGTCATGAGAAAGCCTCACAAATTGCCAAAATCTCAGTCAGAAAAAAAAAAGAAATTACCAATTAATGTTTCCGCCCGGGTTCGAACCGGGGACCTTGTGCGTGTGAAGCACACGTGATAATTTTTTTTTTTTTTTTCATGTAATTTTGTTTTTATTTTAATGAAAGAAACTTACTTGCTAGACAAAATATACTTAAAACTAGCTTAAATATCTTAAATAACTTAATGTATTTAATCCTAACTTACTGACCCTATGCGAGTACTCTAAGCTATTCTAATTTATAATTATTTGTGCCTTTCGGCTTAAACAACGTTTTTTTTTTAGTCTTTAGAGACAATATTTTATTAATTTTAATTACCAAGAAAACTTGCAAAACTTGGTTTAACCTAGCTAACCTATGAAAAAAAATAACTTAAAACTAACTTAATAATACCTTAACCTAACTTAACCTAACATAACCTTAAAATTACCTTAAATATGTCCGTAAGAGACAGACGTGTGCACCTAGGCGTATATGATATGTATATGCATAACATATACATCTATACGCCGTGGTGCACCTTTTTTTGATTTTATAGTTTTTTTTTTTCTTAAAATAACTTAATTCTATGTAAGTTGGCCACCATGGACAACTGTATCGACGTTTGGAAGAGCCAACGCCGGCGGAGACCGATTCTGGTGCAACCACCAATAAAAGTGCCGTTCTTTGGCACACTCTCTCCTGTCCCGAGTAGAGATCGCTCTACTGAATCGGAGGAGATCCTCGTGGCTGCGAGCGACATCCGGCTCGTATTGGAGTCGCCTGTCCACTGTTCGGCGTACGACATGGAAGATCAGAGGGCATCCATCAGTATCCTGTATTAGGCCAATTTGATCGAGATAGAGGAATGCTTCAGGTGGAATAAGGCCGCTGAGGCGCACTCTTTCATGGTACATAGCGTTTGGGTAGTAAGCCCCAAAGATCAGACTGTTCGAAGATGTCATAGCTCGTGCAATGTGCCTTCTAATCAGCTTAATAATAAAATTATCTATCCTGTTCAAGTTTGCCTCGTTGTACAGGACCTCGTTAGGAAAGTACTTCTTGTACTCAGACTCGGGTGTACGATATAGACGGAGACAGCTCCTAAGACACTGCCTCTCGAACACCCTCATCTTTTCCATCTGGGAAGGACTCACGTTGAACCACAATGGACAACCGTACACCATAATAGGCCGTACTAGGGCCATGTAGCAGATTACCTTCACTCTGGTATCAAGTTGGCTGCTGGAAAACAACCTTCTTGCCGCAGCAAAGGCTTTTCTGGCTTTCGTCAGAGCAATATCTATATGTTTATCAAAATACAGATATTGATCCAGCCAAATGCCTAGATATCTAACTACACTTTTCACGGCTAACGGCCGACCTTGCGGGTCAACTATGCCGAACTTGCGCCAGTTTTGGCGCGTATCCCTCGGTGCCGTGTACAACGGGGTCCTGAACAGGGTAGTTTCACACTTCAGGAAGTTGATAACCAACTTCCAGTCGTCGCAAAATTGCTGAATTTTATCGAAGTCACGCTGCAACAATATATTTATTACCTCGATCTTCGGACCTGTTCTGTACGCAACCAGATCGTCGGCGTACGCTATTAAGTGCGGCATGGAACCTACAAGCTCTGCAGTGAATATTGAAAACAAGATCGGCGAACCAACCGCCCCCTGTTGTAGACCATTTTTAATATCAAAGACCGTGCTAGAAGTTACGTCGCCATTTTTCACGACAAACTTTCTACCGGTTATCATGTCATGGATCATGTATAGCAATGGTTTACTTATGCCAAGCCTGACCAGCTTGAGGAAGAGGCCCTCTAACCAAACGGTGTCGAATGCTTTCTCCAAGTCAATCAGACAGGCACCCGTGCATTGTTGTTTGCTTTTATTCCACTGAATGTCGGACACCAGTTTTGACGCGGCATGTATGGTTTCATGCCCCGCCCTGAATCCGAACTGGTTTTCCGGTATGATTTTATTTTCATCAACCCATTGTTTCAGAACTCGAATGATTATCTTTTCAAAAACCTTGCTTATGCAAGGAAGAAGACTGATCGACCGAAGATTTGTCGGAATGGACTTGTCTTTGTCGCGCTTAGGGATCGGCTGAACTACAGCTGTTTTCCAGTGTGCTGGGTAATGTGCATTACTCAGGGCATTGTTGAACAATGTTGAGTAGACTTTTACCGCTTCGGGGGGAAGATGTCGAAGCACAATATTCGGTACACCATCGATACCGACAGACTTTTTCTTCTTCAGCGAGTTAAAGATACCCTGGAGATCTTCTTGAGAAATCAAGATATGATTTGCCTCGTTGGCGACGGCAAGATTTGCCATGTTAACGTCACTGAACCTGGTGAAACCTGGATTCTCAGATCGCCATTGACTTATCTCATTGCGGAGATAGAAGTGGTTTAGCAAGGCTCTGTTCTCCAGATCGTGATTCGGCCTACTAACCTCGTTGACCGTATACACTCTCTGGAACACAGCACCTATAGCATTAACCTTCTCCTGGGGATCTTCAACCACGAAGAAGTCATTGTCTAGCACTGCCCCATCTGGATTGATGCCAATTGAAGTCAGTAAGTGTTCGTTGTCTGTCGTCCTGGGAAGTCGAACGGTCAGAATGTCGTTTTGATCTTTCCTCCGGAATATTTTATTTACTTGCGGGAACATACCCGGGTTGTTGGATTGTACAGCCCGGATTTTATTGCCCCAGTGCAAGCTTATAGCCAAGCTGTAATTAATTCTTATTATCTGTTGGAGGTTTTTGATCTCCGACTTCAGTGACCTGACTTCCGCGTTTTGTGGATCTGTAAAACGCCTGTGCAAGAGTTTGAGTCTTGACAGCAGCCTACTCTTGTGTACGTGAAGTGCATCGATGGTAGCATTTCGATAAACATCACTGTCATCGACTTCTACTACCTTCGGAATAGTCTTGTCCATTGTACGTTTAATCACGTCGTTCATTTCCATGAGGTACCTGTCGACCTCTTCGTTCGTCAGGTTTCTGTTCGTCGGAGGATTGATCCCACTCGAACGTAGTTCTGTGGATAAAGTCCTGGAGAAGCGTGGCCAGCGGGCCTTATTGTAATTATAAGGGTGCCTCTGGACATACTCCTCCAGTCCTTCCACCTCGTTCGGGAGCTGAATAACTGCGAAGAGCCCGCAGTGATCACTCTCGTACTCAACAGCAGTTAGACAGTTCCGTGTGCGTCTTTCCACGTCTAGTATAGTCAGTCGTTTGTCTATCAGCATCAGATCCAGATAGGACCCGTTTCTAGGATACGATGGGCTATCGGTTGCAAGCAGATCTAGCTTGAACTCAATATTGTGCTCTACAAACCATTTATACAATGAGGTCCCTCTGTGGTTGTGTACCACATTACCCCACTCTATATGCCGCGAGTTAAAGTCGCCAGCTATGATATAGTAGTTCTCCTCCGAGCTCAGTCTAAGGCTAGTGAAAAGAGTATCGAGCTCTGAAATGAAATATTGGTTGATCCGTGCCTTGTCAGACGCATAGATAGCGATCACGTATAACCGCTTACCACCTCGAAGGGGGATGCGTGCGATACACGCTTCTATCGCCTGGAATCTTCGCACTTCATTGCTATACACGACCTTATGACAAAGGCCTTTTTTAATTAAGAGAGCGACACCGCCAGCTAGGTATGTTCGGTCTCTTCGAATGATGTGATAATTCTTGTACCTGAGTTTGTGCGTCTGGCTTAGCCTAGTTTCGCTAACCATCAACACGTCAGGATTATGGGTTTGCAACAAATTACCAAAGTTTAGTTTTCGTTCATGCCTGATCAGTGAATTCACATTCACTGCTAGAATCTTTAGGTCGTGAGCTGCGTGCGCAGCCATCATTGAGATGTCTCGTTTGAATCGTCAAACAGCGTCGAATAGATGAGGTCTATTCGCGCTGCTTGCTCTTGGAACTGGTTTTGGAATTGGTTTTGGAGCTGAGCGATCTGCCTCTGGATAGAGAGCAGGACCGTCTGCACATCCAAATTAGCTTCAGGTTGCCTGGCCACAGGGACCGGGGAAACCTTCGGCACTGTCTGTTGTACCGGCCGTCTATCTGATACCATTTGGGCATAGGAGATGGCTGGAGTAACAGTGGTAGCTTGGACACGGGGCGCTGGCCTCGCGTCTACCATTTTTATATTCCTCTTGGCTTGGATGCTTCGTCGGATCTCTTGGACCTTAGGGCATCCCCGATAATTAGCGGGGTGCCCGCTGGTCTTGCAGAGCACGCATGTCAGCATGCTCCTATCAACAACCTTATCTTTTCCTAAAGGGCATTCCCCATTAATGTGGGTTCCTGCGCATTTGACGCAGCGAGACTTCATACTACAGTTCGCTGCGGCATGCCCAAACCTTTGACAGCGAGCACATTGTAGCGTGTGCTTTGTCTTTTTTAATGTGTCCCATTTGACATCAATAGTGCCTAAACGATTGATTCGCTTTAGGCTATCTACTTTGCTATCTGGGCTGACCTGGACTAGGAAGAACGGAAGCTTCCTGTTCTCCCTCTTCGTTACCGCAGTGTAAAAGGGCTTGACCCCAACGACCTTGACGTCGTCTGTTTGCACAAGGCGCAGCTCTGCGAGGATCTCCTCGGGATCAGTATCTGGATCCACGTTCTTGAGGAGAACGGTCTGAAGTTTTTCCCCTTTTGGGGTATAAGTGAAGAACTCGACCCCGGTTGTCGTTAGCTCCTCCTTTATAGCACGATAATCTGACACTGATGAGCAGTGAACAGAAAGCCTTAATGGCCCTTTATATTTCATGTAGTAGGTATTTTCAGTGGCCAACTTACATAGCTTGTCTAGGTCCTTAGTCTCCAAACCGAAGACGTTGATTGGAGGGAATCTCTCTTTCTTCGCTGCTACTGGTTGCTGAAGTTGTTGTTCCTGCTGTTGTTGTTGCTGCTGATGCTGCGACTGCTTCTGCTGCTGCTGATTCTGCTGCGACTGCTTCTTCTGCTGCTGCTGATTCTGCTGCTGCTGGATCTGCTTCTGCTGTTGATGAAGTTGTTGTTGTTGCTGCTGCTTCTTATTAGCTGATCCACGCTCGATTTTTGGCAGCTGTTGAGTGGGTAGCTGTTGTTGTTGCTTTGTCTTCTGCTGCTGTTGTTGTTGCTGCTGCTGCTCTGCAGCTTCTTTAGCCGCTATTCTGGCCTTCAATTTGTCTTGAAGGAACTGGATATGAGCGTCCAGTTCCTCCCTCTCCCTCTGGCTGTTGACCAGCTCCTCCCGCTCGTCTTCTTCTTCATCATCCGACATGGATGAAGTCAGAGCGCGGTAGGAGTTCTCACTAACACCTAATGAGAAACTCCCTCCACCTCCTGCCGATCCGTGTTTGTCGTCATCGACTGGGTGGTAATGCTGGTCGGCAAATGCAATATTTACTACATCTGTAGCTGTTGGCAATGCTGTGTTGATTGCTGTGTTTGCAACAGCAATTTTTGCATCGCGTGAGGCAGCCGTGTAACGGCGTTTTATCAAGTTTGGCTTCGGTTGAACCTTTTTCCTCTTTTTCTTACTCCCCTCTTCTTGCATCGTCTGGTGGCCTGATGAACCTGCCACCTGCTCAGTGGCACCCATTTTTTCGAGCACGGGTCGCTCTGTCGTCTCCATCTCTCTTGCACTCACACTGCGTGTCTTCAGATTTCTTTTTTTTCCGCGAAAATTTGTATTTTTTTTTTAACGGGAATTCGGGCACCACGTTGACGGGCGGTGGTACTGCCGCTAAACATTTTTTTTTTTTTTTTGCACGCCGTAAATCACGCACACAAAAGTCGAACACGTCTTTACTCCACGGGGGTATGTAAACGACTGAGCACACGTGATAACCACTACACTACGGAAACTTGATGAGTTTTGGGAGACAGGTTAACGTGGCCTTAATGGCTTCAATGGGCTTTTTGTGAAGAAGCCAAGCATATAGCTTTTGTTAGTCGCCAGACTTGAGTCGGAGGGTTAAACCAGTGTTTGAGCTACTTGCCTAGACGAGAAATAGAGAGAGAGAGAACATGAAACTTGAAGGACTCAAAATCTGAAGGAACAACAAGAGAGATTAAGCGTACATGAGACGGTTAAATGTGGAGGCATTGAGACTATCGAACACTTCACGGTCAGCTTGTGGGTCGCCCTTTGAGAAACGAACATCAAACAGTGTCCTAAGCTCTAGACTACGTTCTAAATGGCATCCCATGCAAGTCCCTGACCTCCTACAAGACCCAATGACAATAAGGAGCCACCACGCCTCACGTGAAAGCCGCGCTTATCCCTCAAATTCTCACCTGGAACCCGTCCAAGCACAGAGTCCTCTGTTTCCGATCAGATGCCTTGCCCACAGTAGCACTCCATCCCCCCGTGCTGAAGCATGACATTTTCACAGATAATTGCGCATACAGGCGACGATAGCTAAACCCCCTAGGGCATCAATAAAAGCTTCTGTCGAGGTGTCACGTGCCCCCGAGCACTTAGCCAAAGACAGATGTAAGCCCAAACGAGTGCAGGCGTTTCGCTAATTATGCAGCAATTTACTGCAATAAGTCAAACGCTCGACACAGGCCGCGCTCTAATGGGGGGGCTCCAATCAAATAGCCTGGCCCTCAAACACCGGCTCTGACATTAAACACTGGCTCGCCTCGTAATTTATGTCCTCTCCCCCATCGGAGGTGGATTAAGTCAGAGTCGAGCTGATGATCTCAGATGACCTTAGATTTGAATGAGAAAGCGAAAACTACGACAGCCAGTAATTTATGTATCAGCTTCTTGCCTCTGAGTTGTTAGCGGTTGTGACATGTGAGCGCGCATGCACCACCACCTTCGCCGCCGACGCCACCGCCACCGCCACCGCCGCCACCCACCGTTCGGTGCGATAACAATGCAAATGCATCCTGCACTTGGCTTCGCATTGAATTCCATGTCCAGGTGATAAATAATAAACAAGGACAGCCCTGGGGTGGCTGGGAAACTTTCCCAGGTCACCACTTCTGCCCTCGCCAATGACAATTTGTTGGCCAGTGCTCGCCGTTGGCCGCTCGCCATTCGTAGTTGAGCCGCACCGCTCTGCCGTCCCAAAGAGTTATTGGTACATAATGGAGCTTGTAGCAGTCGCGCATTGGCCGCGGCATAAATCAATCCGTCGGCCCAGCTGTAGTGACGGGTACCAACTTGACCAGAGTCGGTCGTCAGTCTGCGACTGCGTCATGGCTCCTGTCAGGCGCTCTGTGCGCAGAAATGATTTATGCCGGGTGCGCGCTGTCGAACATAGCAAATGCATTTGCATCGTGCGGACACGCTGCTATTTAGATAAGCCCGTCGATTAATTGCTCGATTATGAGGCTTCGATTGTGTTTCGGGCTTATCGCGGGACATTCGTCAGTCAGTGAGCATGTGAAACTGTCCGCAGATCGATATCAAGATAAGTGGGCTCGTCGAGAGCGCCTTTGGCCGCCGGCTGAGGCCACACGCCGATTGACGCGCTGGCAGCGGCGGCCGCGGTGATGGGGTGTCAATTGGTTTCGCATTCAATTCAATTGCGTCCGGCGGCGTGGAAGTAGGTCATGCAATAATGGGGTAGGGTTGCCATGTGGAAGATGGAGTGGATGCATTTTAATGTGGTGTGTCTATATCTTTCCACTGAGAGCGACAGATAGCATAAATAAATCTTACGATTCGCTACAATCCCTGCAATCGCAATTGACCGCTAGGAACTTTGCCGATGGAGTCCCCTTGAAGGTCTCGGAGAGTCCAACCCTGCCAGGCGAAACAATCGACCAGCAATGGAACCGTTGTCAAAAAACGCCATCAGAGAAACTGCATCTGATGTGCTAGTTTGACAACGAGTGCAGGCAGGCACATTCAGCGAAGCAAGCAGCATACAAGGCGACGCTGGACAGAAGGACGAGAGCGGTTCGTGAGCTCTACGAACTTAAATGAAGGGAAGAGCACCGGTTTCTCAAAAAGAAAAAGAAAGAGCATGAGAAGCGCGAGATCGAGGACATGGAGAGGTGTTCCGTCAGAAATGAAGTCCGAAAGTTCTACCAACGTGTAAAACAAGTATCCAATGGATACAAAATTCGGACAGAAGCCTGTCGTGACGAAGAGGGACAACTCGTGAGACTCTGGGAAGATCACTTCTGTAGACTGTTAAACGGCGAGGAAGAACCTAATACCGCCTTCAGTAGAATATTCCACTCCACACAATTGATGATGATCGACGAGAAATCCGCCCCGCGACCAAGACGAAGTCAAGACTAAAGTTGAATGAAGCTGCTGGTGCAGACGGACTGTCTGCGGAACTGTTTAAGGCAGTTGGAGATGATCTGGTTGGGCACATGAACCAGCTCATATTTAAGATATGGTCGGAGAAAACCATGCCCGACGAGTGGAATCTCAGTATCCTATGCTCGATCCACAAGAAAGGAGACCGCCTTGACTGCGCCAACTACCGGGGGATAAGTCACCTGACAAGATGTTCTCTGCCGCTTTGTGTGCTCGCCTGAAGCCATTTATAAACAACCTGATGCACAAAAGAAATGAACGCAGAATTGACTTTGGCAATTCAGTTGGCTCTTCAATTCTCTCTTGCTTAATTTAGTCGGCACTAGGTGATGGCGACTACGTGACTTGTTGTCGTGGCCCACAGAATTCTTGAACCTTGTTGGCTGATTATCTTGATAGGCCAATTGATTATCTTGATAGGCCAATTGTCCAAGCACCAACCCTCTCATCGTTGCAACACTCATGTTATGTTAGGAATGGCAGGGACTAGTACAACCAACTAAGATGGAGAAGCTTACAATGACAAAAAGTGTTCCCACGTTAGACAAATGGTCACACAGGGCAACTGTAACTTTGAAGTTATCAGAGACTGTGCCTGTCACGGCTACACGATGAACAGGACCAATATCAGTTCTGAGATCAAATCCAAAATAACTCTTGCCGATCACTGTTTCTTTTGGCTCAAAAGGAAAAGGCTATTCGGTTATAGGAAGAAATATGCTACATATTACAAGACCAATAAGAAGACCGAACGAAGTAGGCCTTAACCTCCTTGCTTCAGGCCGGGGAAGTCCATCATCGACCAGATTTTCACACTACGGAAGATCCTGGAAAAGACCCAAGAAATGCAGATCGACACCCACCACCTTTTTGTCGATTTCAAGGCCGCATGTGACAGCGTGCATAGGGACGAGCGATACAACGCCATGTCTAGTTTTGACATTCCTGCCAAACTCGTCAGGTTGTGCAGGATGACGATGGAGAACTCTCGCTGATTCATCAAGGTAGATAACGAACTCACCAAGGCTTTCAATGTCAAAACAGGTTTGAGACAAGGCGACTTCTTCAACATCATCCTGAAGAAGATCATGCAAGACTCACACGCCAAGACTAGATGCACGATCTTCCAGAAGTCCGCTCAACTTTAGCATACGCAGACGACTTTGACGTGATTGGCAGAACGCAGCGATCCGTCAATGAGGCGTTTGTTGGCATTCAAACGGAGGCGGCTTAAATGGGCTTAGCGGTGAAGGAGGGCAAAACGAAGTATATGCTGTCATCAAGAAAGGACACACAACATCGACGTCTTGGACAGAGCGTCACAGTGGGCAGCTATAACTTCGAGGTAGTCAAGGACTTCGTCTACCTCGGCTCCGCAGTAAATAGTACGAACAAGTCAGTACCGAGATCAAACGCAGAGTAACTCTTGCCAACCGCTGTTTCTATGGGCTCAAGAGGCAATTGAGTAGTAGAGCCACCTCTCGAAGGACCAAGCTGACTTTATACAAGGCCTTGATCATCCCAGTCCTCCTGTACGGCGCCGACTCATGGGCAATCTCAAAAGCGGATGAGGAAGTCCTTGGTATCTTCGAGAGAAAGGTTCTGCGTGTGATCTTTATTTCTGTATAGGTTGACGGTTTTTGGAGGAGAAGTTTCACCCACGAACTGTGCAGCGACATGAGTCTAGTCAAGCGTCTTCGGATCCAACTCCTAAGATGGCTGGGCCATGTAGAGCGTATGGACAACTCAGCTCGTCTCCGAACCCGAGGGACAACGTAACAGAGCATGCCCGCGTTTAAGGTGGTGCACCCAGGCGAAGAAGGACCTTAACCAACTTGGCGTGCGACACAGGAGGCAGCTAGCCAGAGACCGTGCTAGCTGGAGAGGCTTGTTGGTTGATGCCCAGGCCCACCTCGGACTGTAACGCCAAATAAAGAAGAAGAAGGATGTCGCTTGGTTGTTACTCTGGTCTCGCTAAGGAAGAGTGCAAGTATGAACAATCGGAGAGTTACTCTCATATTCATGGAGAGAAGTGTCCTCACCCAAAGTTCCATTTCAAAAATGGCTAGAGAACGCGCTGGGACCTATGGAAATATTCTTCGCATCAAGTTTCAGTCATATCAAATCAAGTGAAAACTTCCAAGAAGATGCGTTCAAGAAGTTCGTTCTAGGAGTTCCGCAGAGTTCCATACTCGGTCCTTTGGTGGTTTTTACTTTTACTTTTACCACCTCTGACATATGCTTGAGAAGCAGAAAAATAGACACAAATTGTCTAATTTACCCACGAAAAAGTCTCATGGTACCACGAAATGGAATTCTTAAGATCTCAGAGTAAAATAGTCCCACGTTTAGAACTAGCAACAGAGACAGAATGTAAGGAAAGCAAATAACTTACGGCAGAATAGGACCGGGACAGCCGTAAACATGGAAGGCTTCCTATGGTTCAAGTTGTCAGTCGCACTACGCAGATGCCATTGAGTTTTCAGGGAGCAGTGGTGGAAGCTTTTATTCCGATTCAAGAACAGGCCATCAACTTGATGTCAAATAGAGAAGGGCTATAATTAAATAATTCCTAATAATTCAAGAACTTTAAAATTTCGAATTTCTTAGATTTATACAAGAGTGGATTGCGCACGAAACGTAGTCATTAGGCATCTCTTTGCAATCCTCTTGCAATTACAAACGCAACGTACGGTACGGATTCAATGGGTTTGGCCCTTCAAGAAATGGCAGTCGGTGGCTTAAATTAAACCACTACTTAAGTCGATTCTATCACTTAACTTCCACTGTGAAAAACGAAATTTCTATTGATTCTGAGTTTGGCGATGGATCGACACGCTCCCATTGCGAAAAAAAATCCTGAAAGGTTTGAGGACTAAATGAATAAGTTGCGAACATATAATATATTCTATATGAAAAATCCTCAATCGTTGGTTGTGAATGGATAACGACTATGTGAATAAGAAAAGAAAGTTGCAACTCTTTTCAACATGAACTTGAACTCGAGCTAAGGACCAGTGAATCTACACAATTTGCTTAGCCTTGTGCTTGCTTTTAAAACAGTCGTTATAAAGGACTTTCAATTATTATCCATCCACCAGGGTTAAGGATGTCTTTTTCTTTTTTATTTGACGGTACAGTCCGGGTGGAGGTGGGCCTCTCCCATTAGCACGGTCTCTGGCTAGCTCCCTCCAGTGTCGCACACTAAGATGGTTGAGGTAAACGCTGGCGTCCACTGTTACGTTGTCCCACGGGTTCGTAGTCGAAGATTCTTCGGGCGGGAGCTGAGTTGTCCAAAGAGCGCACGCAGAACCTTTCTCTCGAAGAGACCAAGGACTTCCTCATCCGCTTTTGAGATTGTCCATGCCTCCACGCCGTACAGAAGGTACAGCTTGGTCCTTCGAGAGATGCCTCTATTACTCATTTGCCTCTTGAGCCCAAAGAGAGCAAGAGTTACTCTGCGTTTGATCTCGGTACTGACTTGTTCGTACTATTTACTGCGGAGCCGAGGTAGACGAAGTCCTTGACTACCTCGAAGTTATAGCTGCCCATTTTGACGCTCTGTCCAAGACGTCGATGTTGTGTATCCTTTCTTGATGACAGCATTTACTTCGTTTTGCCCTCATTCACCGCTAGACCCATTTTAGCTGCTTCGGGCTCAATGCCAGCGAACGCCTCATTGACGGATCGCTGTGTTCTGCCAATCACGTCAAAGTCGTCCGCGTATGCTAAAGTTGAGCGGACTTCTGGAAGATCGTGCCTATAGTGTTGGCATGTGAGTCTTGCACGATCTTCTTGCGGATGATGTTGAAGAAGTCACATGACAGCGCATCGCCTTGTCTAAAACCTTTTCTTGGCTTTGATGGTCTCGGAGAGTTTGTGAGCGTCCTTGATGGAGCAGCGAGAGTTCTCCATAGTCATCCTGCTAAGTCTGACGAGTTTGGCAGGAATGTCAAAACTAGACATGGCTCTGTATAGCTCGTGACAGGATATCCGTCACAATTACTATTATTGGAATGGTTTAGTATGTTCGTTGGCTCGCAACTAGTCTTAGTGATTTGTAAGCGGTTCCTGGTCGTTCGAGTCGGGCGCTCGATCGCCACTCAAAGAAAAGTCTGCAGGCGCCTGAAAATCTGTAATCCCCTTGAAGTTTGTCTGCGGTCCATCCGTTTGCATTGACATCTTCATTGCCTAACATCGTCGTCGCTTGATCGCCGAAGACACCCAAGAGAGAGGCTAACCTGTCCCGATTTGTTCCTCACCACTTGCAAAACAAACCGCTCCCAAAGCGACACCATCATCCGTCCACCAAAACTTCCAATAGCCACAGTGGTCACACACTTTCTCCACCTACGCTCATGTTCAACATTTCTCTGGAGTCCACCCTGCCACCTAGCCACTGGGTCATAGGCTTTCTTCCTTAACAGCGTCGTTAGCTTGACATATCTTCGCTCATTACAGACTCAAAAGTTCGTGTCGTTTCGTCATACACAGCGAGCATCCTCAAGACCTGCCTGGCTTTGAACTCAGCACAGCTCGCACCGAACCTCTGGCAATCCTTGAGAGAGTGCAATTGATGACACAACCACCCGCCAACGTAATGAATAACACAATTCGCCACAGATTCTTGCTGTCGTCGTTGCCGTCGTCGGTCGTCGGTCGTCGCTTAAGTTGTCTTTACGATATCGGTCAGCATGCAAATCTTTAAATTGCTACCCTCAACGCGCGGGCACGCTGTGTGGGGAGACGAGACATCGAACACCGAGCACCGAGGCGCAAATGAAGACCTCAACGATTGCCGAGGGGATTACATCTTCATCACCCAAGACACATGAATCTCTCAATTAACCTGACTGACTCTCCTCCGCGAAGTCGTAAACATCTTCTCTGGCCTCTCGGGCCGTTGCACAAAGGAAACCTCAGGCCGACGACGACGACGACGACGCACGGGGCAACTGGCAGACAACGACTGCGCGTCGAGTGGTGGCGAACAAAACACGACCACGACGACACCGCCGCCATCGATGACAGAGACAGCGACTAAGAAGAAGATCCCCGGTGACGTGACGCGGCGACATATGTAGGTTCACTCAACGGTAGATGGTAATATCGTCTATCAAACGCCGATTGACGTTTCAATTATTTCAGCGATCCATTTAAATCGTCCGCCGTCCCAAGGGGGCAGGCTTGAATGACGTCCCTCCGCGTCACCGTCTCGGCCGTCGTAGGTGTGCCTGTCCCTTTCTGGACAGAAAAACGCCGACCGCCGCGACGGGTCTCTCTAAATCCGAGAGTACTTTCCTAATCTGCGCTCGTTGGGCCGGTTTGCTCGCTGCCGAGGCTGACCCTGTTCCCTGGGGCATGTGCGTTAGCTCTTCAGTTGAGTGGGAATTTTCCTTGACGGACAAAGTGACAGGCACGTCTTCTCCGTCGAGTGACATCAAATTGCGTTGCGCACAAGGAAGTCGTCCACCTAGTCGGCCGCTCTCGAGTCTCTGGCGCTGGGAAGGAAGTGAAATGTTGAATCTTCCAAACAGACCTGTCAAATCAACTGTCATCAATCAGTCAAAAGGAAATTCTATCATATTTTCGCTGAGGTTTGCGCTGATACGCTTTGACAGCCGGCGATAGTGGGGCCGCTGCAGAGAGATGTAGGAAATGACAATCAATTGCTGTTTGGACTTGCGGAGGCCTGCATTCGAGTCAAGTGGCGCTTGGATTGATGTTCACTTTGAGCTCGATGGCGACTAATTGGAAGGAAGTGAATGAGATTTGATGCGACACAGCGATTATGACATGTATGACGTCGGCAGTTTGTTTTTACCGACGGGCGCTATTTATATCGTCATCGAATGTCATGAGTGTAGGTCGTGTTTCTGCTTGGAGGGCATGTTGTTGACCGTAAATGGTTTGCGGGCTAGATTGCCTCGATGCCTTAAGCTAGATGTCACTTGAGCCATTGAACCTTATTTTGTGGTGGGGGATTTGGAAGGCACTGCTAAAATTAAGCCTTTGAATAAGACGTCGTCTACGAAATTACACAGCTCAAACTCGACAAGGCCAATAGTACTTCTGTCTACTTTAAGGGGATTATTGTAAAAACTGAACGAAATTTAACGAAAGCGTCATTAAAACGAGAAATGCTTCTGACGGGACGATTCACAGTGAAATGTTCGTGATTGAGAGAAAACAAGAATCGCTCCAGTTTATAAAAATTGACGAAACTTAACGAAAGGTTAAGTATCAAATTTTGGAATCCTCATGATTTGACTTCGCTCCTTGACGTTCGCCCCATTCAATGAACTGTTGAAACAATTGGTCACTCGGGCCACATTATGCGTATCAAACTTAGATTTTGAATATGGATGACATTATGTAAGAGATTTTTCTTCTTCCTCTTAGGGCGCTACAGTCCGGGTGGACTTGTGCCTCAACCAACAAGCCTCTCCAAGTAGCACGGTCTCTGGCTAGCTGTCTCCAGTGTCGCACGCCAAATTGGTTGAGGTCCTTCTCCACCTTGCGCCACCTTAAACGCGGGCGTTGTTACGTTGTCCCACGGTTCCGGAGTCAGAGACTCTTCGGGCGGGAGCTGAGTTGTCCATATGCTCTACATGGCCTACCCATCTTAGGCGTTGCATCCGAAGACGCATGACTAGGCTCATGTCGCACAGTTCGTGGTTGAATCTTCTCCTCCAAAAACCGTCAACGTAAACAGGACCAAAGATTGAGCGCAGAACCTTTCTCTCGAAGAGACCAAGGACTTCCTCATCCGCTTTTGAGATTGTCCATGCCTCCGCGCCGTACAGCAGGACTGGGATGATCAAGGTCTTGTATAAAGTCAGCTTGGTCCTTCGAGAGATGGCTCTACTACTGGATTGCCTCTTGAGCCCAAAGAGAGCAAGAGTTACTCTGCGTTTGATCTCCGTACTGATGTTGTTCGTACTGTTTACTGCGGAGCCGAGGTAGACGAATTACTTGAATACCTCGAAGTTATAGCTGCCCATTGTGACATTCTGTCCAAGACGTCGATATTGTGTGTCCTTCCCTGGTGACAGCTTATACCTTGGTTTGCCCTCATTCACCACTAGACCCATTTTAGCCGCTTCCGCCTCAATGCCAACGTCATCCGCGTATGCTAGCAGTTGTACAGACTTCTGGAAGATCGTGTCTCCAGCGTTGGCGTGTGAGTCTTGCATGATCTTCTCCAGGATGATGTTAAAGAAGTCGCATGACAGCGCGTCGCCTTGTCTAAATCCTTTTTTGACTTTGACGGTCTCGGTGAGTTCGGTACCGACCTTGATGGAGCAGCGTTGATTCTCCATCGTCATCCTGCACAACCTGACGAGTTTGGCAGGAATGTCAAAACTAGACATGGCGTTTTATAGCTCGTCTCTTTGCACGCTGTCATATGCGGCCTTGAAATCGGTGAATAGATGGTGTGTGTCGATTTGCAAAAGAGGCTCTTAAAACATTTAAAAGAGAAAACTCCGCTCATATCTTGATGTTGCGAATCAATGAGTTAAGAAAAATGAAGAGACCTCCTGTCTATCAAAGGGAAGCGAAACACCCAATCTGGACAATCTTCGAGGGTCTACGTCGTCTATTTTAGAACTCAAACCCCTTATAGCCTCCCTACCAACATTTATTATTGCTTGTGCATTTGCATGTTCCACCTTTTCGGCAAAGAGGAATCTTCTCATAGCCTTAGTCCATCTCATGACTTATCATCTTCAGTGTCTCGCGTGATCCACTAAAGTGATTGTGGTGACAAAGCGCGCACGAGATATCGCCTAGCCGTTGGATCCTCCGTGATCTCGCGGCTCTAACTCACCGGTGAGTGGCTTCCCCTGGTTGGCGGGGTCCCCGGTTCGAGCCCCCTCTTTTAAATCTGGAGAAGATAGTCCGCAGGAAAACTGTAAACGCGGAAGGCACTGTCTTCTGCAAGTCAGTTTATTTTTTGGGGTGAGGAGATGATATAGACTTTGTCAACGAACGACAAAAAAAAACGGGTCGTAGTGGAAGCCTTATGCGGTTGAGTAAGAAACGTTCCATCAGACACCAGTTCGAAGAAAGTCAAAGGAGGAACTCTATCCGAGAACTATCTCCGGAAGGCAATAATACATCAACCATTCGATATTCGATGGAGAGACTCGATGGAGAGATATTCGTTGGAGAGACACCAATGCTGCAGGTAAGAGAGACTTTGAACCCCAAGCCTCCTGTTTCTATAAGGAGACGAAGACCGAACCAATATAAAAGCAAGAAATCGCGGCATGAAGAAAGATTGCGTACCTATGACCGGCGGCGATGGAAGTCAACCATTGATCAAGGTCGGATCCTCCTTCGCACACTCTTTCACATGTCAGCTCTTTCACAACACCCTGGACCTGTTTCTCACCTCTCATTCTGATAAATATTCCGTTGACATACTGTCGCCTCTAGGCTCGTCGGACCATTGTGTCGTATCAGCAAAATTCTCGTTATCACCACACATAGTTAGAGAACAAATTCCTAAAAGAACAGTTTGGCTGTACGAGAAAGCCGATTGGAACAAACTTATCAACTTCTTTAGGAATTTTAACTGGTCACTTTGCTTCCTCGATAGTGACGTGGATGCCGCTGCTATGATATGATATGATCACAAATATTCTTCTGCTGGGCATGAGAACCTTCATTCCTCACAGAGTGAAGAGTATCAAGCCCAAAGCAAACGCATGGTATGACTCGAGCTGTAAAGAGGCTATTAGGATGAGAGAGTTGAATTTCCGGACATACAAAGCCAACCCCACTGAGGAAAACCGGAACAAGTTTAAACGGACCGGAAATGACTGGAATGCAACTATCAGACGTGTGAAATTCTCTTATGAGCATAAGTTGAGGCAAAAAGTGCTACAATGTCCCAAGGGTAGCAAAAAATGTTGGTCATTTGTAAAAAACGTAAAGAATTCCGCCTCGTCTTCAATTCCCACGCTCATTTACAATGACATTCCAGCTGTCAGCTCTTTAAACAAAGCTAATCTGCTTGCGGCTCATTTTGCAGCTAGCTCAACACTGCCAGATTCCAATTTGTCTCCACCTGTACTTGAGAGCGTTGATTTCACCATGGGACGAATCCACTTCCGCACTCGAACAGTTGCATGAGTACTGAAAGATATCGACGTGCACAAATCCGCTCGCCCGGATGGTATTCCCCCTATACTTCTGAAGAGGTGTTCTTCTGTGTTGGCAAAACCACTGCGTAAGCTTTTTCATCTATCCTACTCTTTAGGTCTCTTTCCGAGCAGATGGAAAACAGCATTTGTCCAGCCAGTCCATAAAAAGGGCAAATCTTCGTCACCCATCTCGTACCGAGCCATAGCACTTACGTCACGTCTTTCAAAGGTCATGGAAACGCTGATAAATCGTCAGCTTTTGAAATATCTCGACATAATCGACAGGTCCACTGGTGATCTGATAGCTTATCTCACCGAAAAGTGGAACCAATCTTTGCACAATGCAGGCGAAAGCAAGATCGTTGCGCTTGATATTTCTAAAGCATTTGACAGAGTTTGGCATCAAGCTCTCTCTATGGTATCGATGAATCTCTTCTTCTATGGATTAGAAATTACCTTTCGAACCGTTCAATTCAAGTTGTTTTGGATTGGTTCAAGTCTGATATCCACCAAATAAATGCTGGTGTTCCCCAAGGCTCAGTTCTGTCTCCGACACTCTTTCTCATTTTTATAAATGATCTCTTGTCTGCTACTTCTAATCCAATCCATTCCTTCGCTGATGACAGCACCCTTAGCTTTTCATATTCGTTCCAAGACCACCGACCTCGCCCTTCGGCCGTAGAATTGGAACGGCAGCGTATGTTAAGCACGTTGAATTCCGATCTTGACAGCATAATTAACTGGAAAAAAAAACAATAGAGTGGAATTCAATGCTTCAAAAACGCAATGCTGTCTGCTGTCACTCAAGCGAACCCTTGATAATCAGCCATTATCCATGAATGGCGCTTGTGTCGATGAAACCGGAAAACTTTCCATTCTTGGTATGTGTATCAACACAACACTTAGTTGGAACGATCACATATTTGAGGTCGCCAAAAATGCTGCGAAATGATTAGGTTTTC
Source organism: Eristalis intricaria (assembly GCA_964034865.1). Classification (NCBI taxonomy): domain Eukaryota; kingdom Metazoa; phylum Arthropoda; class Insecta; order Diptera; family Syrphidae; genus Eristalis; species Eristalis intricaria. The sequence continues at coordinate 16,500,168 of OZ035873.1, forward strand.
TTAATCGGCGCAGTGGATGGCGCAGTTGGTTGAGTGCCAGTCCCTGGTTAGCGGGGTCCCCGGTTCGAACCCCAATCAAGGCAAAGTTAATCCGCTTTTATCTGGTTTTCAAATCTGATCCAGTCACCATTTGCCGTTCGGATCAAATTTACGACACTATCACTGGAGTCTGGCTGTGGGAATCACAATTGACCAAAGTGTGCTGGGGAATGCACTAGCAGCCCCTACCCTAACTCCCCATGCGCTTTGCCTAAACGCAAGTAGGCGAGTTCTTCAATTTGGTCCAACTACGTCGCCCTAGATCTACAAGGCAGCCGCCAACCTGATGCAGTCAAATTTAACGCACACCTTACAATACGCGATCAAACTTTAGCACTTTCCGATTAAAAAAGCATCTGCTCAGCAGTTGCTTCCTGTCGTGTTTCCCACCCTCGTCTGAGGAGTAACTCCCACACCAGCACAAAAAAATCCCTTCTCGGGAACTGGTATCCCAAAATGAGTGAATCTGTGAAGAGGGAGATGTGGTCCAGTGACATGATTATCCCTGAGATGGCACTTTCCCAGGCCTAAGCTTCTCCAGCATTCCCAGGCTCCGCAACCACCTCGATGACATGTTTGAAACGAAGACAGACGTAAGAAGCTCCTAAGGTGCATACCGCAGCCGACCACAAGAACAACATGTCAAAGTTGACACGAGCAGGTCTCCCTCCAGCCAACGTGTTAGTGCCCAGTTTGTCATCGTGTGACATATCACTTATCCCTAAGGAATCCTCCGTGAAGTGGGCCCTTAACTGGTCCCCCACCCAATCATCCGCTGAGACCAGCCACTTGATCATCCTAATGCAACAAGGGACTTAGCGTCACCGTCCCATCTGCGGCTGGCTCAACGACCGCCTCGCGGAGTTTAGCCTACAAATAGACGGCTGTCATCCGCTTCATCCCAGTGGGACTTACAACCTCCTTCGGACGCACCTGTCCGCTCGGGGGGAACAAACCGCCGCCACCCCTTCTGCAGGACCAATTAATTCAAATCGATATGCAAATTCTAATCTAATTAAAATTCGCTCTCATCGGAGCTGCGACGCCGGCACGTCACCTCGCATCCACATTGCACACGCAGACGCAATTACCGCTGCCGTCATCACCGTCCACGTCGTTGCGCGGCAAGGATCGCGGCCCTTGTCGTGCACATCGGCTGGGAAAAACTCACACACACACTCGAGTGCCGGTTGGGTTATGAAATGTTTGGCAGATGTGACAGGTTCCTCATGGTGCTGCGTTTCGCCTATTCGCCTTGTCGTTCTGGCCATTAATTAACCGATTCGTCTGCCTAACACGATTCCAACGTCCACCTCTTCTCACTCACCACAACTCTCGGCCGGGCATTCGTCCCCGTCGCTGAAGCAGTCCCAGTCGCAGACCATCTGTCTATGAGGCAATAGCACCTCCCTGGCTCGAGTCCTTGTCCAAGCACCACTCGAGAGAGACTATTAGACGGCACAGACGACGTAGATTGCGGCCATAGTGTGATCGTGGTTGTTGTCGTTGTCGTTGTCGCTGTCGTCGTCGCTGTCGTCGTCATCGCTGTCGCTGTTATGCTGTCGAACGCTATGCCTCAGATCGCATTAATTTACTTCGACAATTGATCGATTTAATGATCCCCGGATTGGGGAGTCCGTTCTGCGAGCGTCCTTAATTAGAAGCGAAATTGAAATGGAATGGGAGTCCGAGTGGTGGCGGCCACCACAGCCGCGCTGGTCCCAAACGCTGCCGCGAAATGTCACGATCGGCCGAGGCAGTCCGTGCATGCAGACGATGTCATAATATCGTAAATTTTATGCTTTACGACCGCACCGACCGCTTTTTATTCGCTAGGTGTGCTTTGCATATTTGTTGACGTTTAATGGGGCACTGAATGAACGCAGTGGGAAAGGATGCCCAGGCGCGACTAAGGCTGGCGAGAAATAATTTCAGGGTTTCAAGGCTCGGGTGTGAAGTTTGGTCATTGGTCCTAGTTCGTGGCATGGCGTTATTTTATGACATCTAGGGTGAATGCGTTCGCTATGGTGGCGTTTCCTGCACGGGGTTGATGGTTGCGGTCGTCTCTGATGGCCGTTGGTTTATGATATTTGACAGCTGTCAGGGGGCGACGCGACGCGAGCTTGATGTTGATTTAATGAATGTACGCAATAAATGTTTTACAATGTTGTTAACGCTGCTAGAAGACAGCGTGAGTCATGTGACAACAAGTCCACGGACTTGTTTCCAACGATGACGAGTAGTCGATGGCATCGAGAGTCGGTGGGAGTGGGTTGTGATTGAATGGAACTACTGTGGAATCAGGGTGGGGACTTGAAGTTAGACACGTTTGAGAGTTCTGTGCATTGTCGGCTTCCTTGCCAGTCTCCACTTTGAAGCTGATTTTGTAGAATGCTCAAAAATAAATTATTGTTGGTCCAGACGTCATTCTTACATTCCAGAGCACACCAGGGTATCAACCATAGAATCATTTGGGCTCGCGTGAAATTGGAATACTGTTCAAGTCTTGCACACCGATGGCGATCACCCCCAGCCCCGTGTGGGGCATCTTATAAGAGCTCGATTCGAAGATTATTCGCACCATACCCAAACTGCCGATACATTCAACTTGGCCTATCCGCCTTAGGCGGTGTATCTGCAGACAACAGACTTGACTCATGTTGTGCTCATCATTCTCGCACAGATCTTATCCAGCCGCGATCAACATCAGTGAACTACTCGCAGAGTTTTGCACTCACTTCTATTTTAGCTGCTTTTGTTATGTCCATGCCTTGGCGCTGCAAAGCAGGACTGCGAATCTTTGAGAGCTTAATAGCCTCTAAACTTTAAACAAAAATTATTGGGCAAGAGGTTTTTTATGTTTGCTCTCCGCACTGATGTTCTTGAAGTCGCTGGCTACCTCGAATATACTGTCGTTCATTGTTTGCTTTACAACATCAGCAAAATGTGTGACTTCGTGAACAGGCGATACCGGAGATGCCCGCGCAGCCACAGGCAGCCACCCGATACACCTGAGGGAATATCCGCAGACTGCAGACAGGTGATGTGTCAGCAGTACTATTAGTATTTAAGGTAGTGTAAGGAAAATAGACTTGAGTTGTATTTTCGTTTTTGTAAGGGAAGCTCTGCCCAACGGAGCAGTAATAAAACTATTTTTTCTTAATATCGAAAACAAGTAAATGCCTTAATTTACATTCACTAGTTGTTTTTGGAGCTTTTGGAAGATCACACTTCCTTCGCTTTCACCAGCTCCTTAAGCACGACCTCCTCAAGTATTGCAGCACATCTAAGGCCGCTTTCACACTCGCTCAGATTAGTCGGCGATTCTTTTAAGTTCCCTTTTGTGATCTCTCATCACCAATCTTTCAGTCTCCGCAATTGATATCTCAATGCTGAACTTTTTCTGTTTCCCAGCCTCTCTCACACATGCGTCATCTCTTTCTCACACATGTACAGCATGCTTCCAATACCCAACATTGAGAACATAAGAATAAGGCAACTCAAAGAAAAAACGAAGAGAGATAAACGAGAATAGAAAATCCCAAAGCAAACCCCGAGCACACGAAACGCGGGCTACCCCTAGCACGTCTCACCTCCCTTGCCAACAGGATGGAAAAATCGCCGACAAAATTTTTCTGTGTGAAAGCGGCCTAACACAGAGCGAAAAAGAACCCCGATAAGCGATAAGACTGCCGTATCAGCTTTACTTAAAAATCCGCTAACCAGGGGCAGGTACTTAACCGACTGAGGTCAGTCCGTCGTTTTTTAAAGGAGCCTAATACGGTAACCTTCTTAGATCAATAAGAATTCCCTATATTCGTTCCTATAAATTTGTATCCCTTGAGATTTTCCCCTTAAAACTCCACCAAACAACTTCCATGTAAGCGATGACGGTACAATTTTCTTTGTCAATAATTTGATTGTTAGAAAATCAGAGGGTCCGGACGGAATTGAAAACATTTTCTTAAAACAACTGCCTAAAGCAGGAATTAATTAATTTAATATTTTATTTTTAAAGCATGTCTTAAAATTGGTGGTTGCCGTGGCGTAGTGGGTAAGTGCGTCGAATCCTACGCAGAGGGTGCCAGGTTCGATACCCGAATTTACCACCTATCATAATTCAAGGCTCCACCTCTTTCGAGCCACTGACAATGCTCAAAGAGTATTCCTGTCTAGAAAAAGCTTCTCAAACTTGGCCGTTCGGAGTCGGGATTAAACTGTAGGTCCCTTCCACGCGTGAAAGAACAATAGCACGCACAGCACGAGTGGTTGCTGAGAAGCTAGGCCCAGGTCCACCTCGGACTGTCGCGCCACCCATATTATTATTATTATAAGTGTGGGTGGGTTTGTGGGTTGTTGTCCCACAGACCGACTATCAGATCAGGCGCTGGCGATGGCGGAGACTGGTTCTAGTGTAACCACCAAAAGAAGTGCCGCTCCTTTGCATTCTCTCTCCTATCTCGAGCCTATCTCCTATATCCTCGCTCTATTGAACCGGAGTTGATCCTTGTGTTCGCGAGCGATATCCGATTCATAGTCGAGTCGTCTGTCAACTGTTCGCCGTACAGCGTGGAAGATTATAGGACATCCACTCATGTCTTGAATCAGATTTAACGAATCTAAATTGAGAAAAGCCTCAGGTGGAATAAAGCCGGTGTGGCGCTCCCTCCCCTGATACATAAAGTTCGGGTAATAAGCTCCGAAGATCAGACTGTTGTGTCGTCGCGTTAGTGAAATTATAAAATTGTCTACGCTTTTTGCGTTAGCCCTGTTGTACAAGACCTAGTTGCGATAGTAATTCTTGTACTCGGATTCAGGTGTCCGATACAACCGGAGACAGGTCCTAAGACACCGTCTCTCGAACACCCTCTGATTACCCTCTGACGGGAGCGTTTAGCCCATACCCAGACGGCTCTAAAAATGCATTGCGGAGTAGGTGAGGGTATTTACACTGAAACTCTGGACATCTCTACAGTCCTTAGACTCCCGAACAACGCCAGAATCTTCCTAAGGGAAATCCTTGCCATCAGGGAGGCGAGCCGGCTTATCAGATCCCAGTCAAAAAGGAACGAAAATGGACATAGCAGCAAGTCTCTTTGATAGTCAATCTGTCATCCAGAGTTATATGGATGGGAGCTAGTCGTGGTCCCCAGAACAAATGAAACACTTAAAACAATTTAAATAATATGTCTCTATTGACTTGAGTCCAAAGATCGAGTTTTTTTTTTGCGAGGGTAGGTGAAAATCTTTGTGATGACCACATAGCATATTTTCCCCAGTAAGAACACCCCCCTTCAAATAAAATATATCTCCACTACAACCAAGTTTTACACTTATCCAGCAGTTTTTCTTTCATGGCTTAGGCGCATTTGGCAAGAGATTCTCTATTGAGAGTTCATGCTAACACCGCAGTTAAGGCGGGTTCAATTCACCGTTTAGTCCTTTAAAGACGGCGAATAGAGTTTCATTGGAACGACAGCAAAGTTTATGTGCTCTTCCAGGCGACGCTGATGCTTACGAGCAAAATTCGTAACTTCATCTTGGACTGATGAAATTCCAAGATATTTGTGGATATCGTTATTTCGTATATACCATGGTGCGTTGACGATGGCCCTTAGCACTTTATTTCGAAAAGTTTGTAGTGTGTTTCGATTACTTTACTTGGTACAATCCCATAGTTGTATACCATATGTACGTCCAGACGGGTTTTAGCACTTGCTTGTATATAAGCGTGGTCGCCGTGGCGTAGTGGGCAAGTGCCTCGACTCCTACGCTGAGGGTTCCAGGTTCGATACCCGAATTTACCGCCTTTCATAATTCAGGGCTCCACCTCTTTCGAGTCACTGACAATGCTCAAAGAGTATTCCTGTCTAGAAAAAGCTTCTCAAACTTGGCCGTTCGGAGTCGGCATTAAACTGTAGGTCCCTTGCACGCGTGAAAGAACAATAGCACGCACAGCACGAGTGGTTGCTGAGAAGCTAGGCCCTGGTCCACCTCGGACTGTCGCGCCACCCATATTATTATTATTATGTCTTAAAATTAACTATTTTCCTGATGCATGGAAAAAGGCGAAGGTTATACCAAGCCTGCTAAGAGCACAGAAAGCTATAGACCAATAAGCTTACTTTGCAGTATTGGTAAAATTGTTGAACAAATTTTAAAAGAAAACCAACGACAAACCACGACATCTTCCCCAATGAACAATTTTGGTTTAGGCGTCATCAAAGTACAATGCATCAAGTCGCCAGAATTTGCAATATTGTTAAAAACAACCATGCTGACGGTAGATCAACAGGCATGTTACTATTAGATGTTGAAAAAGCCTTCGATTCCGTCTGGCATGATGGACTTCTACATAAAATGATATCCTATGGATTTCCGACGTATTTGTGCAAGATAGTTCAAAGTTTTCTGTCCTGTCGGTCTTTTAGTGTTCATGTCAACAGTGGTGTGCATTTTGATACCGGCTTACCTCAAGGATCTGTTTTGGCTCCAATTTTATTTAACTTATACACTTCAGACTTTCCAAGTCTACCTGGTTGTAGTTCTGCTATTTTCGCTGATGACACGGCAATACTTTCATCTCATGAATTTGCTCTCCATGTGGAGACTAATCTTATCAATGGAATGAAAGAACTACAATAGTTGGAGCATTGGAAAACTGCGATTGTGCAACCCATATCCAAGAGAGGAAAAGATTCTTCGAATCCGTGCAACCTCCGGTCAATTAGTCTCCTTCCGAATATCAGCAAGGTATTCGAGAAGGTGATCAATAGAACTCTGATCAAGTGGACTAAGGACAAAAATATAATTCCGGATAACCAATTCGGTTTCAAAGCGGGGCATGACACTATTCATGCCGCGTCGAAACTGGTGTCGGATATCCAATGGAACAAGAGCCAGAAACAATGTACGGGTGCCTGCTTGATCGATCTGGAGAAGGCCTTTGACACCGTATGGTTAGAAGGACTTTTCTACAAGCTCAATCAACTAGGCATAAGCAAACCACTGCTGTACCTACTGTGTAACATGCTTACCGGTAGACGGTTCGTAGTCAAGAATGGCAACTTTACCTCCACAGGTATATTTGAGGTAAAAAATGGTCTCCAACAGGGTGCCGTTAATTCGCCGATCCTGTTCAACATTTACTTGAGCGATCTTTTAAGTTCTCTTCCTCATGCAATTGCGTACGCCGATGACTTGATCGTGTACAGATCAGGCAAAAAGATCAAGGAAATCACTACTCTCACGCAGGGTGACTTCGATTCATTCATGAGAAGTTGCGACGACTGGAAGTTGAGTTTCAACTTAGGGAAGACGGAAACCATTCTGTTCAGGACGCCGTTGTATAAGGCCTCGGCGGATACGAAAAAGAATACGCGACAGTTCTCAATTGTTGGACGACACGTGGAACCACTGGCGCAGAGGACTTTAGTCAGATACCTGGAGATCTGGCTAGATCAGTATGTATATATTAACAAACATGTTGATGCTGCTCTGGCCAGGGCCCGAGGCGCTTTTGCCCTTACAAAGAGACTGTTTTACAACAGCCAACTCGATGCGAGGGTGAAGGTTATCTGCTACATGGCCCTCATCCGGCCAATGCTCACCTGTGGCTGTCCCGTGTGGTTCAACGTGAGTGCAAGCTTAATGGAAAAGATTCGGTTGTTCGAGAGGGCTTGTCTTAGGGCTTGCCTTCGCCTTTATCGAACTCCAGAGTCCCAGTACATAAAATTCTATTCCAATGAGGTTTTATACAACAGGGCAAACCTGATAAGAGTGGACAATTTCCTGTTGAAGTTGATTCGAGGTCACACTGCTAGAGCGATGAACTCGTCCAATAACTTGATCTCAGGGGCTTACTACCCCAATCCAGAATACCACGAAAAGGTACGCCACAGTGGCTTCGTTCCCCCAGAAGCTTTTCTCCATTTAGACAAGAACGGACTGTTACAGAATATAAATGCGGTACCGCTCATCTTTCACATAGCCCGTTCAACTGTGGATGGGCGACTCAACTTGCCGATAACCCACTCATAAAAGAACTTAATCTAGCAACGGAGCTGGCACCTCCATAGCACAGCATCACTTTATGACTAGCCATGTTCATAGTAGCTTTATATTTATTCTTGTTTGACTGTTATTTATTTTTTTTGTTATTTATTTATTTATTTATGTACTTAGTTATTTGTTTATTTATTCATCTATTTATTTACTTATTTATTTATCTGTTTTATATTTATTTATTTATTTATTTTCTTATTTGTTCATTTATTTATTTATTTTTTACTTACTTATTACTAATTGTAATATATATATATATACAATACAATTTGCATGAAGATTTTTTTTCCATTTTTTTCCTTCAAAAACATTCACGAGCTACTAAAAATTGTAAACCTTAATAATAATATTCCAGAAGCAAGATAAATATGTATCAAATCTCTGCACACACACTTTATAATGTATGAAATTTATACTGGAAATAAATCTATCTATCTATCTATCTTGGTATGACACTCGATGCGAAACCCAAGTGGAAGGCCCACGTGAAAAAGAAACGGGATGAGCTCGAACACCGGGATAGAGAAATGTACTGGTTACTTGGAAGGCACTCCAAATTAAGCTGCTACTGAAGCCTATATGGACCAGAGATAACCTATAATAGAGATATCCAACTTCTACCTCCCTTGCCCCTTGATTTCATCTGACAGCGTTTTTATACGCTTTTTGTCCCCTGTCTGTGAATACGTGTGAGCTCTTGAGAACAGCTGTGGAGACAGCTGATACCCTTCCCCACCTTAGTATTGGGGTAAATTAGAGTTCTTATTTGAAAATTCGCTCGTTATTTGAACGTTTTTTTTCAAATTTCGGTGTTCAATTTTCAACACAGTATGGAGGGGTAAACGAACGAACAAAGCTTATGTTCATGAAGTCGATTCATTAAAACTTTGAGCAATTTACAATCTGAAATACTTGGACATAATTAATGAATGCATAACATAGTGTGAATTTTTTCGTATGAATAAAAATTAATAATACATTCACACGTTCAGTTAACCAATAATAAAATTATTACTGAAGCGTGAATCACAAATAAGAAGTTTGAACAACCATTTTTATGCATTAGTAAAAGTTGCAATATATTGCCATTGTTCTTATCAAATTGTTTAAATTGAATTCTTTGAGTTGAGTTGAGTTGAGAGTTGAGTTGTTGAGAAAATTTTGAGTTGATTTGTCAGGTATGGTTTATGCATACGCTATATATACACTTAAGAATTAATTAAAGGTCAAATAGTTCCAGTTAAATGGACATTGCAATACATTGTTATTCACAAAAGTCCATATAACAATGTAAGAAAATTCCCTTAAAAATATGAATCAACTTTTGAACACCCTCCGAACAACATACCCATGTACGTTACATGGAAAGTACATGGATTCCCACTAAATTCATGAATCTGCCGCTTTTTTCCCACAAAATTCACGAATCGGCCGCCATATTGTGCTGAATTGACGAGCGTTGTAAATGTATAAGTGAAATACAAGGGATTACCACTACATCTTCGTTGTGGGCTAGGGGAAAAAATGGCCGAAGTTGGATATCTCTATCATCCTTATCTCTGATATGGACTTACGGCATACAACTGCGGGCTTGCACCGAAGCAAAGAGCAGAGGATTTATTCAGTCCTTTCAAAATAAAATTATACGGGATATTCTGAAAGCTATTTGGCATCTAAGGAATTGTGATATACAAAGGGACCTAGGGATAACTGCCGTCGATGAAGAAATAACAAACTGCACTCCAAAACTAAGTATCAGACTTCATGGTCATTGTAACCATGCCTTCCCCCAAATTCTGGACATGAGACGTGTAGTACGCCGACTCCAGCGTACGAGACCGCTCGATTTTCTCACAATCGTAATAAACCTTACGATGGTCAGGGCTGGTGATTTTACCGAAGGTCTACCTCCAACACGCGAAAACATCCTTAAAAGTCAGCTTCTAGATAAGGAAACTTAGTTCATTATCATCATCAGCATGATCCACTAAAGGGGTAAACCGCACACGAGAGATCGCCAGGCAACTCGATCCTCCGCCATCGACTCTAACTCATCAGGGGTTATACCCAAGGGTGCCTAGGCGAGTTTATGGACTTGGTCCAACCATCTCATCCTGGGTCTGCAAAGTGGTCGCCTACCTGATGGAATTGCATTCAAGAACCACCTCGGAAGTCGTGATAGTGCGGACATTCGTGCTACGTGACCAAACCATCGAATCACAGCTCCTTCCGTTCGGAGAAGCAGCTGCTCAACTTTGAGTTCCTCTCGCCCTGTTGTGTTTCTCACCCTATCCCGGCGAGTAATTCCTGGAAATCTCAACTCGGCAGCTTGTATTCGCGATCTTATTCTTTCGGTCCTTACCCAAATTTCGTGACCATAGGTGAGAGTTGGAACAAAGACTGAGTGGAAAACTGCTAACTTGGCTTTCACACTAAGCTCGGCCTTTCTGATCCCAAACTGTGTCAAGAATGACCCAGCTTGACCAATCCTATAGGAAAGTTCTGTATTACTCCTCCCATCACTCGTGAAGAAGACCCCGAGATACTTAAACGTCTTCACCTGCTTCAATGGGACTGTAGAGTGCATAGAATGGGGGTTCTGGAAATTACCATAACCTCTGATTTTTCCACTTTAACCTTTATCCCAGAATCAGCCTATCGAGTGCGCGCTGGAGTTCCGTTTGGGAAGATGTGAGGACAACTAAGTCTTCCGCAAACAGAAGATCACTTACGTTCAGCTCTCCCAATGTGAAACATTCCTCGCCTCGGCTTGGCTGCAACATCCAGTCCACATAAACAATGAAAAGGAGGGGTGACAAGACGCACCCTTGGCGAAGTCCAACGCACACGGTGAAAGATGTTGCTACAGTTTGTGTATAGGCCATCAAAAGAGGACCCTCAATCCCATGCCGGCAGCCGTGCTACTCCAGCAGAACACTCCAGAGTTTACCTCGAGGAACTCGGTCATATGACTTTTCCAAATCTACGAGGCAGCTGTAGATGGGTTTGGCATACTCCCAAACCTTCTCAAGTACCATTCTTAGAGTGAAGAGCTAGTCGGTTGTACTTGCCGGGACTTAAGTCGCACTGTTCATCCCTATCCTTGAATCGACCATAGCCCAAGAACGCGTTTCCAAAATCTTAGCACAGACTTTCCCGGCGAGACTTAGGAGGGACATGCCCCTGTAGTTGGAGCAGTCTTTTCTGTCCCTCTTCTTAAAAATATGTACAATCGGCCGATTGCTTACAGCGTTCCCAGACCGCCTTAATAACACGAGAGAGCCATAAAACTCCCTCTTTAGCCATTGCCTTAAGCATTTCTGGCCAGATTTCATCCACACCGGCGGATTTGCCAACTTTAAGCGAAGCTATCGCCGAAATGACTTACTCCCCCTGTTGGACCATTCTCCGCCCCACGTAAGACTTCGGGTCTGTCATCCTCAGTGCCCAGTTCGGGATTGAGCAGCTCGGAAAAGTGCTCGCTCCATCTGCGCAAGATGTCCTCCTCATTGGAAAGCAGCACACCATCTTTGGATTTGACTCCTTAAAAGTTGTTTTAAAGAAAAACCAAAAGACACTACTATGTGGACACATAGTGCCTTGTTGAAGATTCTGACCAACCCAAGTAACAAAAAAAAAAAAACGCACTCAGCTGTGCTGTACTCGCGACACTCTGGCGTCTGTGAAAAATGAGCAAACGCTTGTCCCAGTAGCAACTTGATGACGTTCCAACAAAGCGCCTTTCAGCACTGTCAGCGCCAAACTGCATCCTCTTCCGCATCATAATTTCCACTCGCGATGAGTTACAATCTCAGGGCACAACACAAATCAGTAGCTAATCCATTCGAGCCGAACTCAACGCCCTCCGGCTGTCATCATCGATTCCCCATCGAAGTCCATTCCTCTTCCGTCAGGATGAAAGAAAGTGTCCTTGCCAAGATTTACGATCGAAGAGCTTTCGCCGAAAATGCACCAAGGCATCGGCAGAACCTTCCAAACTCGTAAATTCTCCCCGAAATGCCGCGCCACAGCACCAGTTTATGACTCACGCACTCAGCCCACAAGAAACAGCAAATCTGACGTTCACTTGACATATTTACGGGCCAGCAAGTTTTTACGATACTCCTCAGTGATCGCGTCTGCGATGATACATCACCCCGGCCGAGTCCAGGAAGCCATCCCCGTCCTCGTCGTCGTCTCGAACGTCGAGTGCGACGAACTCTAGGGCAGACGACGAAAATCTGCGGCGGCGGCGTTGTTAACCGACGCCCCTCTTGCGCGATCGTCAATTGATCGATCGCTCGTGTTCTGTCACACGGAACAAATCGCCCCTGACTACCGTGCTGCGCCATTCGGCTATCAACTCAATTAGACGTGCGTTCCAGTGCATTAATTGTCCTTTGACACCCTGACACAGGCGCCGGTCCGGATCATTTATCAGGCCGCGAGCGCGCCGCCCCCGCATCGAGTTGCGAGGCGGCCAACAAGCCAACGACTGAGCTAATAAAGCAATAAGCTAATTACAAGTCAGGCAATTAATTACCGGGAGTGTAAATATTATTACCTGTTAATTTATAACATTAAACTGTATCGTATTTCATTAAATATCGTGGGCCGGTTAATGAGAATCAAGTGCATGTCGTTCGTCTTGTGAATATGGTCCGTGACAACTGCGGCGCCGTACTGCTCGACGTTGCTCAGTGACTGCCACTGTGAGTTGTGGCTCGGCGGGAATGTGTCTAGACGGTGGTGGCGCTGCAGGTGCAAGGAAGTTGCATTATTTTAACGTCAATACATGGTTGTGGGTACAGGTAACATGCGATAAATTGATTTTCAACCGATTAGCGATGACTATTTGAATAATGGTAGCCAACGGACTGCCTACGCGTCACATGCCGCGCGGTGAACCGTTTATGTCGCAGCTTGTGTCAGGCACAAAGCACTGAGACCGCCTCTTGTGGCGCTCTAAGGCGGTGTCTTGTCAAAATTGACGCGACTAGCGGAAGCATTCTGTTGTCCACCCAAACAATAGCGCTGAATATGGTCATGACATCTGCGCGGCGATGTGACTAGAGGATTGGGAGTTCCAACCGCGCCGCAATCGTGACTGTAATGGTGACAGTTGCAGTGACAGTCATAGTAACAGTTGCTGTAGCAGTAACATTTACATTGCAACTGTCAGCGGCAGAGGTATTCAGCGTGAGAGTGACAGTCAGGGTGACAGTGACACTGACAGTTGTGTCCTTCGACGTATGCAATTAGCGATTCTAGTCATGACTGTTAACGCGACCAAATGAACACGCCTCTGGCTTTTTCTCCTTCGAACATCAACAGCCTTATAAGTCAAACGTCACTGACAATTCACTGTGACACTTTTGTAGTTATTTCATGTCAAACGTCACTGACACGTCACTGACACGTCACTTTGACACTTTGTAGTTACTTCAGTCTTGACTTATCTAACACTAATGCATATCAGAGCATGTTACAGAGCTACTAACTGAGCGAGTCCCTGATTTTTCTCTCTGAAACAGCAAGGACCTTAAATGTCAAACGTCACTGACACGTCACTTTGGCACTTTTGTAGTTACTTCAGTCTTGACTAATCTAACACTAATGCGTATCAAAGCATGTCACAGAGCTACTAACTGAACGAGTCCCTGACTTTTCCTCTCTGAAACAGCAAGGACCTTAAATGTCAAACGTCACTGACACGTCACTTTGACACTTTGTAGTTACTTCAGTCTTGACTGAACACTAATGCGTATTAAAGCATGTCACAGAGCGCCTAACTAAACGAGTCCCTGATTTTCTTCTCTGAAACAGCAAGGACTTTACATGTCAAACGTCACTGACACGTCACTTTGACACTTTGTAGTTACTTCTGTCTTGACTGACAATGCGTCTCAAAGCATATCACAGAGCTCCTAACTGAACGAGTCCCTGACTTTTCTCTCTGAAACAGCAAGGACCTTAAATGTCAAACGTCACTGATACGTCACTTTGACACTTTTGTAGTTACTTCAGTCTTGACTGAACACTTATGCGTATCAAAGCATGTCACAGAGCTACTAACTAAACGAGTCCCTGACTTTTCTTCTCTGAAACAGTAAGGACCTTACATGTCAAACGTCATGTCACTTTGACACTTTGAAGAACAGACAGGTGTCTAGGCGCCTCAACTCCCCTGTATATCCGTGAAAACATTCAAATATCCCACGACTTTCCTTCCGAGAATCGGATGCATTTCATTTAAATCAACGCGACAACACACGGCATGTTCTCACATCAACTTCACATTCGTTCCGGTCAGTTCACATCGCATTTGTCAATCATTTTTTTTTTTTTTTTTTTTTTATGGTTTGCGCCAATGGATGTGGAATCTTCTTCAAGATACTGGTAACCCGTGTTACCAGCATGAACGATTCACGGGATATTGTTCTCCTTTTTCCTCGCGCCTACGTCCTAAACCACACCTCTGCACACTTCTACCACTCTCCCCGCGGAACTGCCGTTAGGTATTACTTCGCGGGGCTGGTTAGCATATCACGCTATGTGATCTATATTTGCCAATTCGGCCTTTCTTTCTTTTTCCAGCCTTCTTAGCTCGATCTGCACCCTTGTAATAAAGGAACATGTCACTAGCCATTTGTCAGCTGACTCCATCATATGGCTAACTACGAGCTCGGGAGTTGGTAGACTTCCTCTCGCCACGGCAAAGCGTCTGCAATGGAATATTACGTGCTCTGCGTCTTCATCTTCGCGCGCGCATTCTGGACAAGTGGGTGAGCTGTCGTGACCGAATCTGTGGAGGTATTTTCGGTAACCCCCATGGCCCGACAAGAACTGCGTGAGGTGGTAGTTGCAGTTCCCGTGAGCTCTCGTTGTCCAGGCTTCTATTCTGGGTATCAATTTATGGGTCCATCTGCCTTTGGTTGTGGTGTCCCACCTGGTTTGCCACAGTGCCATTGATGTTGCCCTTTCTTCCTTTTTTAGACCTCTTGCGCTAGTCACCGAGTGATTTGCAGATCTCCGTAGGTAGATCCTTTGCATTTCGCTGGCGAGAATGTCGATCGGGACCATACCCGCAATGACGCAGGCTGCTTCGTACGAAATTGTTCGGAAACCGCTGATTGCTCTTATCACGCAGAGCCTGTATGGTGTCGAGAGCTTCCTTGCTGCATCCGTGTTCGCCAGGGCCCCCGCCCATACTGGTGCAGCATATAGGAGGATTGAGCTTACCACTGTGGAAAGCAGGATCCTTCTCTCGTATCCAGGTCCTCCGATGTTGGGCAGCATTCCTGAGAGCGCTGCCTGCATCCTTGCTGCCTTTTTGCTGCAGTACTCGACGTGCGTTTTGAAGTTAAGCCGGTTGTCGAGCATTACCCCTAGGTATTTCAGAGCCATCTTCGATCGAATTATCTGGGAACCAACCCGGAAGCTAGCGTATTCCACCGTCTTTCGACTGGTTATTAAGACAGCCTCAGTCTTGTGGTCAGCTAGTTCTAAGTCGGCGGATTCCATCCAATCCTTGATCCTGGCGATCGCTTCGTTTGTGGCTGCTTCCACCTCGTGGATATTTTTGGCTACTGTCACGACCGCGATGTCGTCGGCAAAACCGATCACCTTGACTCCGTCTGGTTGCGTGAGTCTCAGTACTCCGTCGTACATTAGGTTCCACAGGAGAGGTCCAAGGACTGAGCCCTGTGGAACGCCTGCCGAGACTTCGTGGTATTTCATTCCATCGTCAGTCTGGTATCTAAGTTTCCTATTGGTGAAGTAGCTGACGATAATCTTCCTCAAGTACTGCGGTGTGCTCATCCTATTCAAGGCTCTCATGATGCAGGACCAGTTCGCTGAGTTAAACGCTTTTTCGATGTCCAGCGTAACTACGGCACAGTCTTTTTTTGTTCCGTCCCTCCATCTGGAACCCGTTATCGCTTCGCTAGCTGTGTCTACCACCTCTTTGATGGCGTCGATGGTGGAGCGCGATTTCCTGAAGCCGAACTGATGGTCGGACAAGGCTCCTCGCTCCTCCGCCACACCGATTAACCTGCCGTATATGATGCTCTCAAGGATCTTTCCCGTGGTGTCAAGCAGGCAGATTGGTCGGTACCCTGACGGTTCTCCTGGGGGCTTATTGCCTTTGGGTATCAGTACCAGGTTTTGGAGTTTCCAGCGATTTGGAAAGTTACCTTCTTCGAGGCACCTTTGCATCGCCGCTGTGAACAGTTCGGGCCTCTTCTCGACGGCCGCCTTGATGGCTTTATTAGGGATGCCGTCAGGGCCAGGTGCTTTTTTGTCGGCAATTTTCCTGCACGCAATCTGCAGCTCTTCAGCCGTGACTGGTGGGATTTGATCCGAACTAGCTCCTTGTGTAAGGACGAACATTGTAGGAGGTTTCCTGGGGAACAGGTGTTCCACTATTGTTTTGAGCATCAGTGGGCAGGTTAGTTGAGGCGTCCTACTGCCTTTCACTTTTTTCATTACCACTTTATATGCTCCTCCCCAGGGGTCTAGGTCTGCTTCCTTGCAAAGATTCTTGAAGTAATTTGCTTTGCTCTCCTTAATTGCCTTTTCCAGGTTGCGCCTTGCCAGCCTGAAGGCGGCCAATCGTTCCTGGAACTCCGGTCTACCTCTGGAACGCTGGGATCTACGACGGGCTTTAAGGCAGGTTGTCCTGAGATTCCTTATGCTGTCGTTCCACCAGTAGCATGGTTCTCCCCTTCCGCTAGTGGACCTCCTAGGCATCGCTGCGTCGCATGCTGTTGATAATGCTTGGATCAGATTACTCGACATGCTTTCCGCTGATGTGGTGTTGGCGGGGAAGTCAGAGCTTATCGTTTCTCCAAACACTTCTTCATCGAAAGTGGTGTCCTTCCACTTGGGCCCCGTTCGTTTTGGTCGCTGTCTGGGCTTCACACTATCAATCTTGAATACAACCGCCTGGTGGTCACTGTGCGTGTATTTCTCGCTGACTCGCCAATTTGTTTTGGGCAATAGAGAGTTGCTTGCGAACGTTATGTCAACTATGGAACTTCTGCCTGCTTTGCGGAAGGTTTGTGTTGAACCTTTGTTAACTAGGCCAATCTCCAACGATGCGAATGCTTCTAGGAGGGCAACCCCCCTTTTATTTGTGCATCTACTGCCCCATTCCGTAGCCCACGCGTTGAAGTCTCCGGCAATGATGACCGGATGCTTTCCTCGTGCGTCCGCTACTATATGATCTAAGAGACTCAGGTATTCTCTGTGTGGTAGACTTGGGGGAGCATAGCAGCTGTAAAAGTGGGTGCCATTTATCCGGGCGCACGCAACATATTCCGTTACTGTGCTAATGTTTTGGAAGGTGTGGTTTCCACAGATCCAAATTGCTGCTTTCTTGGATGTGTCATCTGTCCAGCTGCCGCCATCTAGGGATTTATACGGCTCGCTGATGATGGCAACATCCGCTTTTTCTTCTCTTGACATTTGTGCCAGAAGGTCTTGTGCGGCCGCACAGTGATTAAGGTTAATTTGTATAACCTTCATCATGTTTTATTGGTGAGGGCCTTCCTGAAAACCGGACACTTTGCACTGCCAGCTACATGTCCTGCGTTGTCGGGGTTGGTGCTCTTGCACCAGAAACACTTCGGCTCGTGAGAGCAGTTCTTAGCTATGTGGCCCTCTGTGCCACATCTTCTGCACATTTTGGAGCGGTCCTGCTCACTCTTGCACTGACGTGCTGTGTGCCCAAATCCTAGGCATCTAAAGCACTTGGTTAGCGCTGTGCGTTCCCGGATACGGCAGTTGATCCAGCCTATCCGTATCTTTCCCTCCTTCAGCAGTGAGTTTGCATTTTCTGCAGGTAATCCAATCATTGCGACTTGGGTGCCGCCATAGGCTTTGCGCAGACTTACTATGTCTGTTTCCTTCAGTTCGGTCAGCTGAGTCTGGGATACTATTGCCTCGCAGATATCCGCTTTGGTGGTTACCTCGTCTATATCCTTGATTTCGACGGTAACGCAGTGGGTCAGTGTTCTGACCTCTGCGTCTTTTCCCAGGGATTCTCCCATTATTCCCTTAAAATGGTCGGCCTTTATTCCCGCTCCTTTTAGCTGGAAGAGCAGGTCTCCTTTTTGTGTGCGGCGGATTTTTGTCACCGATTCGCCGAGGTTTCCAAGCTTGGGATCGTTCTTGACTTTCCGCAGTATATCCGCGTACGACAAGTCGCCCTTCGCTGCTACAACTATTGCGTCAGGTCTTGCTTTCTCCTTGGTTTTCCTCGGAATATCCTCTTTCCTCTGCGAATCCTTCGCAGAGTTCAGCTTTCTGCTGCTATCCGCGGGTTTCGCTTTCGGCTTTTTCGTTGTTTTTTGGGGATGGGCTTCCGCGTTCTCTCTTCCTTCGATCTTGCGCGAGGATTGCTCTTTGCGGGTGATATTTTTCCCCGTCGCTTCTGGCTGATTTTGCCTCCGTTTAGGGCTCGGGCTTTTCCCGTTCTGCTCCGGGCCTCGCTTGGTTTTTTCCGCAACTGCGGGTTTCATCCATGGGGATGTTTGGGAAGCGTTGTTCTTCCGTATCACTTCTTTGGCCTTGTCGTCGTGTGACTCGATAGCTGCCAGTTCATAGAGCGCCTTGATGCTCTCGATGGCGTCTCGCATTGGCTGGTGGATTGAGCGTCTCTTTCCGTCTTCCAGCATTTCAACCAGCGCTTTGATCTGTTCCCCTAGTTTGTGGAAGATAGATGGGTTGCTAGTTGCTTCAGGTATGGGCTTTGCGCGTACTTGTTGGGGCACGCTATCCTCCTCGCTTGCTCGGGGCGTTGATATTTGCCCTACTGGTGATCTCTGCACCTTCGCGCTCCTTTGAAAAGCCGCGACAATCGTCCCTTCGCTTCCTCCGTTTCTGTTTAAGTTACTTGTTGTGTTCATGTTGTTTGGTCCCCACTCAAAGCCGTTATCAATGTTCGAATGTGTAGTCACCCGGGATCCCATGGTTGTCTATGCAAGCAGGGAGGCCATGCGAGGGTTGACACGCGCCCTTATGGGGTCGTGTGCCAGAGCCGGATCGGTGCTAACCAGGAATGTTACATCTGGACCTACACCACCAACTTAATGGCGACGCAACATTGAGCGTTCTTTGAGTCCTGCCAAGGTTTTAACGGGACGGGGGCGTGTGTAGCATTAGCCTGAGAGCCGTTTCAACCGGATTTCACTCCAGCTTACTCGGGTAACAGAATACTACCAACGTCAGCCCTTATAGCTTCCGAAATCCAAATCGATGTTTCCAGTATACCATAATTAAGACCTTACTGGGCTCGGTCTTAATGCCTGCGGCATTTGTGCCTGAGGCGGGATCGGATGTTGAAGCCACTCGCCTTCCTGGCTACGACTTTTATCTTCAGTCTGGACTTCTTTGGTCCAGATATGATGGGAGTTATACCGCCCCTACTCGGTCACCAGAGCCTCGTTAGTCTGAAGCAGGGTATACCACGTGCAGGTGAGGATGGTATTTTGTAAGTTGAATTACGCTTTATACCCCAATCATTTAGCAGCAACCAACCGAGTGATTTGCAACAAATTGTCTGCCATTACCGTTGGATGTGCTCGTTGTGTGTGTCCATGAGCGCACACCGCCTGCGGCTACTTATTGCCACTGGAGTTGCATCGAAACTCCGGCGCAGGCGTGGCGCAGTAATGACGCACTAGCTGCAGCAACACACGCACCCCCTGTTAATTGCACACTTACACTCTTAATGCCGGCAGCCGCTGTGCTCTTGAACAGCGGCTACGTGACCGTGCCGTCTCGAGTGCTCGCCTGGGAAACTGTCATCTGCACGTTTTGGGGGCCGTTCACCATCGCCAGACGGGTGACATTGCTACTCCTTAAGCGCAGTTATGATCGACGGCATGGTCTCGAATAATGCCTAGTGACTAATCGACGATGGTCGCGGTGCGTGGTGGGAGCTGGACGCAAGTGCTCCGTGTGCTGCATGCAAAGCGAGATGGATCGACGCAGGTGATGATGTGTGGAGCGCGAGTGCCTGCCTGCCAAGGGACTGGTGTCGCTCTGGCTGAGCTGTCAATTTATGACGACACTAGTGCAATGCAGCGCAGTGGTGCGGTGGTGATTTGCAGACGCCCTAGGTGTGATGTTTCTATTTCAGTGAACCAATTCACATTTCCGGCGATTCCGATAAAACTTGTTGACATTGCCTGTGGGCATGTGATGGCTGTTCCGAGCGTGGCATGGGAATGCAGGAGGAACTTTATAAAAAAGTATGTGGTATCTCATCAAGTTTGATGTCAGAGTCAAAGGATTGATTTGTCATTGGCCATGGACACGGCATTCACCTGCCTTCGATGAGCTGCTAGGGCGTTGTTGGAGCTCGCTTTGTGTCGTTCTGATTGAGAAATGCAGATGTTCGAGAAGTAGTAGGGACAATGACCGAAAGATCAATGCCAGCTTTGACACAAAGATCATCATCGCGAAAGACAGTTTGATGATAATACAGCCGATGACGGATGGAACATCACTCGAGGTAGCACGCGATTCTCACACCTTCAGATTCATAAGGGTACTGACGGAATTGTGATCGACGTCAGACACTCCTCCAACTCCTTCGAAACTCTCTAGGATCCACAATAGACTCAGATCGTTTCCTCTTTGTAACAATCGTACGAAAGGGGATATTGAGAGAGCAATGGAATCAAGAGTGAACACCGCGTTTTGACGAGGCAACGACCTTAACCTCTCGAAGAAACTGTGGGAAAACTTACTATTCGGGACGACAAACAGATCATAGACAAGGTTAGGTTAGGTTGAGGTGGCTGACTGCCGCGCATACGAGCAGCAGACACACTTTGGCCAAACGAAGGTCCATTGTGTTACCACGCTGGTCAAGGGTACCTATTCCGCAAACCAATTTGAGCTTCTGATAAAGCGAAGAAGAGGGCTGATACTGATGCTGCTCAGGTCAGCCAGATTAACAAAGAAGAGGGCCCCCAGAAGTCTGAATCTGCGGCATGAGAGAGCACTGCAGCTACATAGCAAGTGTTCGATGGTTTCTTCCTCATCCTCGTCCATGCAGCTTCTACAGACGTCATTATTGGGAAGGCCTAGTCTAGAGGCATGAGTTCCGATGGCACAGTGCCATGTTAACACGTCAATAAGAGATCTGAGGTCAAGCTATCTGATCAAGCTAAGCGATCGCTTGGGATCGATCATAAGCCAGAGTTGTTTGGTAATGAGGCATCCCGTGCCAGATATCCATCTGCGGTTTATTGAGGAGAGCGTTTCAAGCTTTAGCAGATGTGTAATAGTAGCGATAGGCATGGAGGGTGGGTCTCCACCTGGAATGAGCACGGAGCTTGTGCCCTTTCTAGCGAGTTCAATTCTCTGGAATATCACAGTGTCCCGGCAACCACATCAGTTGGATGGTAAAATACTTGGCCATCTCGTTAAGAGATAGGCGGAAATTAAGGGAAGTCTTGGAATTAAAGGTGACTGAATCCAGAGATTTGATCGCTGCCTGGCTATCGGAACAGATGACGATATCTGTGAGCGATATTACATTGTTTTTAGCCAGGACCGGGCTTCCTTACTCGCTATAGTTTCAGCCTGAAAGACGTTACAGTGATTAGGTGGTCGGAAAAATAGCTGGATATCTAGATCCTTGGAATAGACGCCAGCACCGACACCTGCATCCATCTTCGATCCATCTGTGAAGATCCGCAGTGGACCTCCCAGCGTCTGGTGTTCAGACTCCCAGTAAGATCTGGGCGGTATGCTGGTTGAGAAATTCTTCTCGAAGAGAAGTTTAGGTAGAGTGAGGTCTTTGTCTATGGGTATAGAGGCATACCTGCGTACGATCGTTGAATGTCCAGACTGCAGTTCTTTCCAGCTGCTCAGCGATCTTAACCTGATCGCCGTGCTAGCTGCTGTCTGTCTGCCAGTTCGTTCTATCGGTGGCAGGTTGAGGAGCATGTTTAGTGCTTCGAAGGAGGTAGTCCTTAGCGGCCCGCTAATGCATACGCAAGCCATCTTCTACACTCTAGCGTGTGGGGTGATGTTGATTTTCTTATCGAGTGCGGTCCAGTAAACAGCAGTTTGGGTCTGACTACTGATGTAAGTAGCCAGTGAACCATTCGGGGTTGCAGTCCCCATTTGCACCCAAGGGCCGTTTTTGCAGAAGTAAAGACCTTCTTGACACGTTCCTGGATATTTAGCTTACAGCTTGTGTCTAGCATAAGGCCTAAGAATTAAGCTCTGTCGCTTAGCATCAAATGGGGTCCCGCAAAGTGTGGGAGGGTCAAAGTTGAGGGGATTCTATACTTCCTAGTAAAGAGGGCTAGGATTATATATTACAATCTACAGCTACAATTTCGAGGTAGGTAAGGAGTTTGTCTACCTCGGGGCAAACGTAAACTCCATAAACGGCATCACTGTGGAGATCCGACGTAGAACCGACGTGGAAACCGGTGTTACTTCGGTTTGGCAAAACAACTGGCGTCAGTACTCCTTACTCGAAGGACCAACATCATGCTTGAGATTATGTCCTTAATTGGAGTGTTTTGTAATGTCTGGGAATTCCGCGTCACCCCGAGGAGAAACGAGAGGATCAAAGGGATTGAATGGACTTAGCAACCAATAGTTGGAATTTGTTGGAAGACATGAATTTCGATGCTTGGGGAATGGACGTGTACGGATTTGCTGCTTGTGATGGTGTTTTAGATAATCGGTCCTTTAATCGGACATGCGACTTGGATCATCGACTCTTGCGACAGATGCCTGTGTCGCGATGAGCACCTGACAGTTTGAATTTTGGGACAGATGGAACGTCTTAAGTCGCGTATCTCATGTTACTCAATCCCATTTACATCATCTCATGCATGATTTCTCTGTTTTTGTAACTCTTACATGCAAAGACCGGTTTTTTAAAGGTTTTTCGAACAATTTTTGGATCAAAGAGGTGTATTCTTCTCGTTAAGACGGAATAACTAGCACATTATCGGTCAGGCTCGGGCCCTGCATGGGTCGTCAGCCTGATGAGTAAGTAATTAAAGGGGACTAGATCCGTTTTTTGCGGTTTGACGCCTAGGCCGCTTTGGCTAGTCCAGTTCACTAGCTTGAATAGGGCAGATTGCATAGTGTCCCTGATCGTGGATAAATATTTCCCAGATACTGCGATGGCAATATCATCTACCTTACACCCAGTCCTCTAAAGTTTCACAAGCAGTTCGTTGACCACTATGTTCCACAGTAGAGGGGAGAGTACACCACCTTGCGGTGTGCCTCTGTTCACAGGTTTGCAGATCGTGGTATCACCAATCTTCGAGCTTATCACTCTGTTATTGAGGAGCCGGTGAATAAAAGTCAGTGTAGGCTTTTCGATCCCGATTCGGTTGAGTGCTGAGATAATTGAGCGGGGTTGTATTTTATCCAAGGCTCCCTATCGACAAAGGCAATGAGTGTAAATTCCTTGCAATCGAGGCATTTTTCCATGCCAACAAGCGAGTCCAGGCCTGTTTCCGCAGATTTGCCCTTGTTGTAGGCGTGCTGAGAGATCGAAAGTTTTTCCTGTGAGAACAGAAAGGTTCATGTGGCTTATCTTTCGTGGCATTGACCCGATTACCCGTGAAAGACTATTCTAAAAACTGGATTAACCATCGTAGAAAATGATTTAAATCCTTAATGATGTCTTAGCACGGGGGAGCGCAAATCGCTCCGACCAACCGTAAACCGCAGACAGCCTGGCTAGCCGCATGTCGCCATACAGCCCGTACAGTTCGTGGTTGTATCTTCTTCTCCAATAACCATCAACGCAGACAGGATCAAAGATAATCACCGTAAATGAGCATCGGATGAGAACTGACCTTGATTTGGTCGACTCCAATTTTAAGAACTCATTCATTCAACCCACGGTTTCAATGGATTCTGATGTAAATTCACTCTCCCCTTAATTTTATTTGCAAACTAATGCATTGAAGCCCCAAAACTCAAAGAAGCTTTCAAGAAGCTCCAAAAGCTTCTAACTCGAAGCTATTTCTGTGAATAAACAATTTCCACGGCGAAACTTTTCACAAAAAGCTTTCCATTGAAGTTTTTCTCTGTGATTTTGATTTTGAACTAATTCACCAAAAGCTTAGATTTTGTTGATTTCATTTTTGGAACTTTTTTCTTCAGTACGTGACCGTGCGGGGAGTGTTGCGACGTGAAATAACGGTACTCATCCGGGGATGTAGCTCAGATGGTAGAGCGCTCGCTTAGCATGTGAGAGGTACGGGGATCGATGCCCCGCATCTCCAATTGGAAATTGATTTTTTTTTGTGGATTTTTCGAAGCTTGGAGAACTTTTAATGATTTTTGCATTTTTCGAACGTTTTTCAATTTTTTAACGACACGATGTTTGAATAGATGGAAATTTGCTTATCCACAAATTAGTTTAGTTTCGTTGACAACGACAAGGCAAAAGCTTTCCTTTGAAGGCTTGGACACCGTGGAGCAGTGAGTCTTTCCATCTTTCCGAGAAATTCAAGCGAAACCTTCCATTTGACAAGGAACTTGTTTGATTACTAGGCACACTCATCGTCCTTTCAACTCAAAGTCCTTCCAGAGACCAAAGTCCAAGAGTGCTTCAATCTTTGCAAGGAACCTTCAATTTGACAAGAGACTTGTTTGATTACTCCGCACACTCATCGTCTTCGCAAGTCAAAGTGCGCACCTTATTACTCATCCCCGACACGATGGCCATATTTACATCACTCGCTCAGCTTGAATCACATCTGCTCCGGGCACTCACTGCCGCCGTTGGCTGAATGCAGTCATTGCCAAGAGGTCAGTGCTCTGGTCACCTCCGTCCCACGGGAGCTATCAATTAATCGTTAAGCCGCCGCCGCCGCTGCGAATGTGGCAATTAGAACTCAATGTGCGCAGCACGTGGCATCATAAAAACTTCTCCAATCGCCGGGATAATTAACTTTCTCATTAAATTGCTCCCGGAGGTGCGAAAATCTGGCTCCTTCAAAGCGCAGCAGCTGCACCCACCCCCATGGTCAGCTGTTTATGTTTCCCCAAAGGAATGCCAGCGAATTCCACACCACCACATGCTCCGGCTGGTGCCCGCTTCTCGCCCATCCGCCGGGAGGAAGCCGCCTCGAGTAGGTCGCGATGTCGTTAACATTTTGGCATCAGCAGTTTCCGCATGCAACAAAAGTCAAGGCGCCTCCTAGCAATGATCGAACGGCAGTCGCGATCGTCGGCACTCCCCCCAGCCGGGGCCCCTGACCGTGTGCGACTGGTGACTGGATCTTGTGACTTGCTGACGAAAAAGGTGTGTGCTGCAGGCAGCCATCTGTTTAGAGATCTTGTCGACGAAATCTGCTGCTCCTCGGCTCCTCCTCTGCGATCGCTTTGATCGGGGCGCGCTATGTGTTGGCTGACGTAGGTGATGGGTTCTGCTGGTGCCGCTGAGCTTGATTGACATTGAATGCTTCTGCCTGACGTAGTGGCGGGCGGTGGAAGGTGCGGTGTTGTCGGCGTTGGCCCATGTTTGGATGCGGCGACTCGCACTATTTGTGGATCAAAGTGGGATCATCTGGAACGTATTGAATTTTAGGACTTTCCTGAATTGAGTTATGGTGATTAGCTTTTCCGCCGGTTGCTTGAGGTGGAGGCCAATGTAAATCACGCAATCTATGGTGTTCCGCATTGAAGTAGCTCTTGATGCTAAGGGGGCACATCACAGGTGATGGGCGCGTATAAACAGTGATCAGAGAGGAAGGGACCCTTTAAGAAGGCGCTAATTAGTTCTTGACTATACTTGCGAGGGGTGCAGTGTACAGATGCCATAGAGACAGACATTCTATGCCATTTTGATGTCTGTCATTAAAAGTGTGCACAGCATCATGCAATTTTCAGAACTACAAGGTTCCTGATGCTGAGTGTTGGTGAAGAGAATACCGACAGTTCATGTTTCTTATACATTGTGGCTTCCTTCGCTAAGCACATGCCGCCTACACACCAGGGATCGATTTAAGACGTCTCAGGTGTGATTCGTGACATTTTCGTGACAGTGAGAGTTGCCATTTCACCCAACGACCTGCTTCTTCGTTTTCTTTATTTGGCGCTATAGTCGGGGTGAACCTGGGCCTCAACCAACAAGCCTCTCCAGCTAGCACGGCCGCTGGCTAGCTGTCTTCAGTGTCGCATGCCAAGTTGGTTGAGGTCCTTCTCCACCTGGATGCGCCACCTTAAACGCGGGAGTCCTCTGTTACGTTGTCCCACGGGTTCGAAGACTCTTCGGGCCGGAGCTGAGTTGTCCTTACGCTCACATGGCCTAGCCATTTTAGGCGCTGGATCCGAAGACGCCTGACTCGTGGTTCGTGGTTGAATCTACAAAAACCGTTAACGTAAGCAGGACCAAAGATCGCACGCAGAACCTTTCTCTCGAAGGGACCAAGGACTTCCTCATCCGATTTTGCGATTGTCCATTGCTCCTCGCCGTACAGGAGGACTGGGATGATCAAGGTCTTGTATAAAGTCAGCTTGGTCCTTCGAGAGATGGCTCTACTACTTGATTGCCTCTTGAGCCCATAGAAACAGCGGTTGGCAAGAGTTACTCGGCGTTTGTTCTCGGTACTGACTTGTTCGTACTATTTACTGCTGAGCCGATGTAGACGAAGTCCTTGACTACCTCGAAGTTATAGCTGCCCATTATGACGTTCTGTCCAAGACGTCGATGTTGCGTGTCCTTTCTTGATGACAGCATATACTTCGTTTTGCCCTCCTTCACCGCTAAGCCCATTTAAGCCGCCTCCGTTTGAATGCCAACAAACGCCTCATTGACGGATCGCTGCGTTCTGCCAATCACGTCAAAGTCGTCTGCGTATGCTAAAGTTGAGCGGACTTCTGGAAGATCGTGCATCTAGTCTTGGCGTGTGAGTCTTGCATGATCTTGCATGAAGGAAGTCACATGACAGCTCGTCTCCTTGTCTAAAACCTTTTCTTGGCTTTGATGGTCTCGGAGAGTTTGTTAGCGTCCTTGATGGAGCAGCGAGAACTATCCATCGTCATCCTGCACAACCTGACGAGTTTGGCAGGAATATCAAAACTAGACATGGCTCTGTAAGGCTCGTCCATATGCACGCTGTCAAATGCGGCATTGAAATCGACAAAACAGTGGTAGGTGTCGATCTGCATCTCTTGGGTCTTTTCCAAGATCTGCCGTAGTGTGAAAATGGTCGATGGTGGACTTCCCTGGCTTGAAGCCACACTGATGTGGAGGTTAAAGCCTACTTCATTCGGTCTTCTTATTGGTCTTGTAATATGTAACCTATTTCTTCATGTAACCGAATAGCCTTTAGAGCCAAAAGAAACAATGATCGGCAAGAGTTATTTTGCATTTGATCTCAGAACTGATATTGGTCCTGTTCATCGTGTAGCCGTGACAGGCGCAGTCTCTGATAACTTCAAAGTTACAGTTGCCCCCTGTGTGACCATTTTTCTAACGTGGGAACACTTTTTGTCATTGTAAGCTTCTCCATCTAAGTTGTTTGCACTAGTCCCTGCCATTCGTAACATAACATGAGTGTTGCAACGATGAGAGGGTTGGTGCTTGGACAATTGGCCACGATAGTCAGCCAACAAGATTCAAGAACTCTGTGGGCCACGACAACAAGTCACGTAGTCGCCATCACCTAGTGCCGGCTAAATTAAGCAAGTGTAGAGAGAGGAGTCTTCGACTCCGAACCAGTGGGACAACGCAATAGAGGACGCCTACGGAACCGATGGCGAAGCCAGGTGGAGAAGGACCTCAATCAACTTGGTGTGCGCAGTTGGAGACAGCTGGCTAAAGATCGTGCCGGCTGGCTTACTGCTTGAGGCCCAGGCCCACCCCGGAATGTAGCGCCACCAGAAGAAGAAGAAGTAGTGTAGAGCCAACTGAATTGCAAAAGTCAATTTCGCGTTCACGTCTTTCGTGCATCAGGTTGTTTATAAACGGCTTCAGGCGAGTACACAAAACGGCAGAGAAGATCTTGTCAGGTGACTTATCTCTCGGTAGTTGGCGCAGTCAAAGGGGTCTCCTTTCTTGTAGATCGGGCAAACGATACTGAGATTTCACTCGCCGGGCATGCTTTCGTCCGACCATATCTTACATATGAGCTGGTTCATGCGCCCAACTAGATCATCTCCAGCTGCCTTAAAGATTTCAGCGGACAGTCCATCCGCAGCGGCAACTTTGATAGACCTCGGTCTTGATATTGCTATCTTGTCGGGGGGACGGAATTCTCGTCGATCATCATCCATATTGAGTGGAACATTCTGCCTGACAGCGGTATTGGTGTCATCATCGCCGTTTAGCAGTCTCCAGAAATGGTTCTTCCAAATTCTCAGTATCGACTGCTACTCTACTACTAGTTGTCCATTCTCGTCCCGGCAGGCTTCTGTCCGAATCTTATATCCACTAGATAACTGTTTCACCCTCTGGTAAGACTTTCGGACATCGTTCCTGCCGTAGCACCTCTCCATCTCCTCGATCGCGCGCTTCTCGTGCTCTTTCTTCTTTCTCCTAAAAAGCCGGGTCTCGTTCCTTCGTCTCTGTTCGTAGAGCTCACGAACAGCTCTCGTTGTTTTGTAGGCTTCCAGCTTCGCTGCATGTGCCAGCCTGCACTCATTGTGGCTTTCGCCCAGTAAAATCCACCATCGATCAAATACTCACACTATGTCAAATTTTGGTGAAAACCCAGAAACAAAAGATCGATATCCGCCACCATTTCATCGATTTTAAGTCCGAGTATGGCAGCATTTATAGAGGCCAGCCGTAGAGAGCAATGTCTAGTTTTGGCATCCCTGCCAAACTCGTCCGTTTATGTAGGATGACGATGGAGAATGCACGCTGCTCCATCAAGGTCGGTAAAGACTTAACTGTGACAAGAAGGATTTAGACAATTCCGTTCAACACTCAATTACTCCTTGAACCAAAGCAACAAGAATTGGTCTGGGTATTCCGCTATTTCTGAGATCTTCCAACGTCGTCGGCTTGTTGGCATAAACCAATAACTTAACGTAGCCCCACAGAATAAATTCAAGCGGCGTTAAATCGCACGAACGACGCGGCCCCTTTCTTGAGATAATATGCTCACTATACTAACTCGACTGTAACGTGTGCTATGTGGCTAATGACACCATCCTGTTGAAACCACATAACGTCCAAGTCCATGTCTTCCAATTCGGACCAAAAATAATCGGTAATCATGGCGCGATAACATTGACCATTCATAGTAACGTGACGCTCGTTATCGTTGACGAAAAACGTACGTAGGTACGGGGGCATTGTTCTTATAAAGGGTTTCTTTTATTCTACAACAAACAGTGAGATAGGTACAGAGGACATACTGCCCCCTTGCAACCCCCTGTGAAGGTCACTATAGGATTCTTAAACAGCAGAACTGCGATGATCAAGGTCTTGTATAAAGTCAGCTTGGTCCTTCGAGAGATGGCTCGTTTACTTAATTGCCTCTTGAGTCCGTAGAAATAGCGGTTGATAATCGTTACTCTTTTTTTCATCTCGGTACTGATATTGGTCGTACTATTTACGGAGCCAAGGTATAAAGTCCCTGATTACCTTTAAGTCATAGCTTCCCATTGTGACCCTCTGCCCAAGACTTCGTGTTGAATGTCCTTTCTTGATACCAGTATATACCTTGTTTTTTCACTCATTCACCGCTAGACCCATTCAAGCCCATTTAAATACTAAGCTCTAATCAGAGATAACCTATAATAGAGATATCCAACTTCTACCTCCCTTGCCCCTTGATTTCATCTGACAGCGTTTCTTATACGCTTTTTGTCCCCTGTCTGTGAATACGTGTGAGCTCTTGAGAACAGCTGTGGAGACAGCTGATACCCTTCCCCACCTTAGTATTGGGGTGAATTAGAGTTCTTATTTGAAAATTCGCTCGTTATTTGAACGTTTTTTCAAATTTCGGTGTCCAATTTTCAACACAGTATGGAGGGGTAAACGAACGAACAAAGCTTATGTTCATGAAGTCGATTCATTAAAACTTTGAGCAATTTACAATCTGAAATACTTGGACATAATTAATGAATGCACAACATAGTGTGAATTTTTTCGTATGAATAAAAATTATTAATACATTCACACGTTCAGTTAACCAATAATAAAATATTATTGAAGCGTGAATCACAAATAAGAAGTTTGAACAACCATTTTTATGCATTAGTAAAAGTTGCAATATATTGCCATTGTTCTTATCAAATTGTTTAAATTGAATTCTTTGAGTATTGTGGTGAATTGACGAGCGTTGTAAATGTATAAGTGAAATACAAGGGATTACCACTACATCTTCGTTGTGGGCTAGGGGAAAAAATGGCCGAAGTTGGATATCTCTATCATCCATTATCTCTGGCTCTAATGCATTGTGGCTGAAACATAATAGTGCGTTGCGCCAGCCGACATCATGTTACGGAGATGACGCCTTGCGGTGATGTATGTAATCAATTTGTCAGCAGCTGCTTTCTCTCTTATCTGGCAAATGAAAAATATTGTCGCCTTTCTGCATACACTTATTTGAAATGACTCTCCCAAATGCCACAAAATACTCTCAATTCAGAAGAAAATCTCTCTCACACCGCAACTCTCTGTCAAAAAATATCCAACATGTTCGATAATGACGTGCGATGGAGTTACGTTTTATTACGATCCTCTCATATCTCTGATTCTTTTCTAACGCAGGTCGTCGCAGTATTTTGTGCGTAGCCATTGAATTGTGTGTGTTGAAACACAACGCCAGGGCAAACGCACAATTGTGATTCAGCCATTATGGTTACACCATTTAGGTAACCTATGTATATCCGACTGAACACGTGGTGAACACCAGTGAAAAACAAGATGAACAGCAGTGGACCCAAATGACTAACCTGCGGAACGCCAATTATCTCCTTATTTTACATGAATAATTGGTAATCCATGACAGCATTTAAAAGTGGAAGCCCGATAAATCCAAGACTTCAAAGTACAGGACTCCCGGTTAATAGCCCATACGCATGGACATTGAATTGTGTAGCTTATGGCGGGTTTGCAATGAAATTCCTAATAAGCGGGGACCCTAGGAGGGCTTCGCATGGCGTTGGTAAATCTCAGCTGAATATAATGTGTTGCTATTAATGGTTGATATAAAGCAGTCATACACAACCTTTCCATCGCTGTGGGCCGCATTAGAAAATTATTAATTGATCTTTCAAAAAAATAATTCAAAATATTATAGTAACTTAATCAAAAACAAATTAATTTTAATGAACTTTTTCACATCCGGAATAATATTTGTAGTAGCTACTTTTACTTGTTTCCGTAAACTTAGTACTTGTTAAAGACGAAAGATTGCCACCATCGAAATGGAACTTAGCTCGAGTTTTAGAAAAGCATCCCGGCCATGACAACGTAACACGCGTCGTAACACTAAAAACTCAGCAAGGAGAAATGAAACGGCCCATAACAAAATTATGTCCTTTACCCACCAACGAAATATCAACTGAAAATAAAATAAATTAATAGTCACTCCATCCATTCCAAAGATACACATCAAAATTATATTTCAACTTTTATTCATTGAAGATCACGATTCATCTAAGTACATCCATCTAAACTGACAGAACATCGAAAAATCCTACGTTCTCATGCGAGAAATCGCATGAAAGAAATTTACTCCACACTACACACATCATTACATTCATTTTCGCACACACCTATCTTGCCTACTATATTTTTCCGTGCCACCACATCCATTTTTAGGAACTTCTTGCATGCACGAAGTGAATGGGATCCTTTATTACAAACCTTGCATTTGTATCTATTTGTGTCTTGTGAGTTTATGTGAAAACTGTTCGATTTTACTATTTTTTTGTTAATTATCTTTGGCTGTTAATCGACAACTTCCAAAGTACGAAAACGCGCTACTAAGAATTCAGATAATTCCTTGAAAGTTGGTAAATCCTTTCGAACTCCTAATTTTTCCTCCCACAATTGATGTGTCATTGCCGGAAGTTTCTGGAGAATGCAGTAAACGAATATTTCATCCCAATGTTGGACAGGAAGATCCAAATTAGATAGCGAATGACGACATTCCGTAGACGTATCCAATAAGCTCTTTAATCCACTCGAAGTTTCTTGGCTTAAAACAGGTTGACCAAAGAAAATTTTGAATTGCGTGTTGACCAGTATTCGCTTGTGGTCGTAGCGAGATGTCAAAAGATTCCATGCTTGATCATAATTCCTTTCGTCTACTTTAAGATGCTGAAGAAGTCGTTCAGCTTCGCCCTGGACACTCGATTTTAAATAATGCAATTTTTGAATCTCAGACAGATCTGAGCTGTTTCGGTTTTCATTTGTAAGTCGGTTTCTTTGAATTGATTTATTCAACTTCATTACTTCCGAATAAACTTCCACAAAGCGCTGCATTTTGTCATAAATGTGGTAGGTTTTCTGTAGGAAGACATCTGTAGAAGTTCATTAAGTCTCCTTCCTTAAATTTGGACTTCAATTCTTCGTTGCATTGAATGTCAGTAAGCTCAAGTTGGAGTTTTGGTTCAGCATTTTTTCATGTGATGCTTCGAAAGGATTAGCAAATTTTCTGAACAGTATTTTGTACCGGTCAAAGTCTTCTAATCGTTCATTGAAAGATTGCTCCAGTTGTTGAATTTAAATACCATATTGATTACTGTTCATCTTGTATTTTTTAAATACAGCTGGAAGAGTGGCAAGTATTATTATTGGTTATTTGGGAATGGAACAAGGATAACTTGATTCGTTGATAGTTGAAGTTTAAGGTTCAGATCATTTAAATGGCCGCATATATCTGTTAAAAACGCGAGGTCACATATCCATTTTGAATCTTCCAAAAAATCCACTGGCTGACTTTTTTGATTTAAAAATACAGTGGACTCTCCCTAACTCGAACTCCCCCTAAGTCGAAACTCTCTCTAACTCGAACTTTTTCGACAAATTTTACATACATTTCCCTCAATTTTCCTTACAAAAACCTCTCTCTAAGTCAAACTCCCCCTAACTCGAACAAATTATGTCCTCCCGTGACAATTCGACTTAGGGGGAGTCCACTGTATTTTAATTTCTTCAATAAGGTTACGGAAACGGGGCAGGACTTTGCCTCTACTTAACAACGAACTTCACTATAGTACAAAACGTCACCATATTCGCATTCAATTTCAATAAGAAATTCCTTAAATTGTCTGTGATTTAATCCACGTGATCGGATGAAATTTACTGCTAGTACAACATTTTTCATAACATGGTCGAAACCCAGATTTTTGTCAATTAAATTTGTCATTGTAAGCTTCTCCATCTAAGTTGGTTGTACAAGTCCCTGCCATTCCTAACATAACATGAGTGTTGCAACGATGAGAGGGGTGGTGGTTGGCAACGATAATCAACCAACAAAGTTCAAGAATTCTGTGGGCCACGACAACAACTGTCGTAGTCGCCATCACCTAGTGCCGGCTAAATTAAGCAAGAGAGAAGTGTAGAGCCAACTGAATTATCAAAGTCAATTCCGCGTTCATGTCTTTTGTGCATCAAGTTGTTTATAAACGGCTTCAGGCTAGTACACAAAACGGCAGAGAAGATCTTGTCAGGTGACTTATCCCTCTATAGTTGGCGCAGTCGAAGGGGTCTCCTTTCTTGTGGATCGGGCAAACACAAGAATATATAATGTTGGTGTATAATGCAGTGATACTTCATTAAATCCGTATGTATTCAATTTTGCTTCATATGTTCGGATAAAAGAGTTGTCATAGCGATTTTAGGACCAATCATTTAAGGAGCCCCGTCAGTCACTATACCAGAAAAGCTTTGACAAATCCAAATTATGCTTCTGCATGCTAGAAATGTCTAGAAATGCCTGCAATAAATCCGATCCTCTTGTTTGATCTTTCATTGGATAGAGTTCAACAAGTTCTTCAAAAATCTCATAATCTGATGTTATACAACGGGCATATATACACAATTGAACAATGGAAGTTATATCGGTAGATATAAGATACAATTTTTGAATATTGATGAAAATTCAGTCACGATATCAGCAGAAATATCGGTGATACGCCCTTGTATTGTCATTCGGTTTAAACTTAGTGCTTCAAATTTCGAGGTGTATTTTGTACAACATAATATTTTTGATGCTACGATTAAGCAGTTCTTTACAAAATCACCATCGCTATACGGTCGAGATGATTTTGCTATTAAATTCGCAATATCAAAACTTACTTCAACTGCTTGCTCTGCAAATTCATTGCACTTTTAAAATATATCTTGTTGTTCTTGAAATAAGTGGACCATTGAAGTAATTTTTTGTGTTCTTAAAGCACCAGAATACTTTTCATCAAAATCAGATTGTTTACGTTGAAAATGTCTTTATAAGTTATAATCCTTCGGCACTGCAATTGTTGCTTTACAAATTAAACTTATAATGTTTCCTTTATGTTCGATAAAACAAAACTTTTCAGTCCATTGCTCTTGGAAAACTCGTTTTTCATCTTTTAACTTCCGTTTCTTGAGTTGTTTTGATACCGACATATTATTTTTCGGATACACAAATTAAAAAAAAAACTGAGTAAAACTAAACAAACTACAAAGCTACTTTGTCAAAGTACAAACTCAAACTGAAAAGTAAGAATTACTCCTACTGTAATTTTCAAATCTCTATAATTCCATGTAAAAAATGTTGTGGTCTGAGATTCAAATCTAAACACTTAACATTTAATAAATAAATTTAAGCAAGTGAATATGAGAATTAAGGGATTCATAATTAATTATATTTATACTTATTCTTTTATGTTATTTGAAAAACATATTTATTTTTTTCTCATTTTTTTCTCTTAATTTATTATAAAAAATATTTTAATATAAAAATATGCGGCACGCGATGCAAGCATGGCTGCTATAAAGGGTTGCTTTTATCCAGGGAGTTCTGTATATTCCTGTGTTCTCATTGAATTTCCTAACCTCCACTGGACTGTGGGCTTTGGTTGATCTAAATGCTGCTGAATGGACACAAAATGCATTGATTTTAAACTTTTACGAGGTCTATTGTTGTCACAAATGTTCGTTAATTCTGCTCGATCACCATTCTTTCGGCATCTCCCAGCATTTGATCTGACTCTAAGAAAAACTTTCACCCGCTCGGCTTAATGTCATTATCCTCAAAAATGATTGAATGGACCATTTTCGCCATCAAATGAAGCTTATCCTCTTGCTAAAGCAGTGTGTCCCAAAACTGCTCTGCTACGTCAACACCCATCTGACCTACATGACGATCTTTGTTAAACCTTGCCAGCCTTGCCGGCCTTCCATTAAAGCCTTAAATTGCATAAAGACCACTGACAAGCGTCAAGCCTTCCTTAATGCCGCACTGACACACACCCGCATGCGCAATTCTCTGCTTCAGACTCCAAAACGAAATCATGGCCCACTTCACGGTCATCCCGAATTTGACTTTAATCCAATCACACATTCCACACACACACATACACAGACAGAGTGGTGGACCCTCTTCCCAAGACATGATTCCTTAACGATCTGACAATGGGATCATCGCCAGCATCGGTCCCCCCGACTGACACACAACACCGCGTACTTCGTTCCCACACACGTTGCGTGACACTTGCTCCAAATAAAGTCCACAAATGTCAGAAAATCTCACCCCAGAGCCGACAAATGAATGTCATGTCGCAGCGCAGCGACAACATTCAACTTCCTCATGTCCTTCGAGGATCTGCACACGGTCGCACCCTTCCCACATGCACTCGTCCGTGCCCAATTTGAACAATTAAGCGAACAAGCAGCAGTTTAACGAGCAAACACAAAACACTAGATCCTCATTAGGGCCCCGTCCGTCGTCGTTGCGACCAAAATCAGGGCACACGCCCGTCTCCCTACAAATTACACGACACCACGTACAAGATGTCGGAGCTGCTCTCGTCGCTGTCCCGTCGTCGCAGCCGCCACCGCCGCCGTCACCAGAGATATGTATGTGCTCTCGTTTGGCGCACACGGACGTCCTAATAAATTAATCCAGCGTCGCATTCAATACCGATTAAATGGTCTCAAATTAGACAGCACCAGCAGTGGCGGTTGCAGAGCGGCAAGAGCAGGATACGGCAACTCCAGCAGACAGACATAACTCCAGCATCAGCAGCAGCAGCTACTCCTACGAAAGACGCACCCACACGCCCCGCGTGCTGTGCTGTCTGTGCAGTGCGCGAAGAGTGCCCGCGCATCGGAGTGAATGAAGAGCATCAGCATACACCAGCCCGGACATGGGCTGCACCGCACCGGCTGCTGGTGTTGGCCTGGTGTCTGTTGCAGCGTCTGCTGCTGCCGCGGCAGCGCTGCGCTCGGCTCCTGCATCGGTTTCGGATTTCACATG
This sequence comes from Eristalis intricaria, assembly GCA_964034865.1. Classification (NCBI taxonomy): domain Eukaryota; kingdom Metazoa; phylum Arthropoda; class Insecta; order Diptera; family Syrphidae; genus Eristalis; species Eristalis intricaria. The sequence continues at coordinate 16,536,707 of OZ035873.1, forward strand.
TGTGTGCCGGGGGAGTTATTAGTTCTAGCACTGAGTGGAGGACGATCGTCGACTTCGACTGCCAAAGTTCTGGCATGCGGAAGAGCGAGTAATGCGAGTGAATTCGGAGAGCTCGCGATGCAGACGCAGCGCTGCGCAGGGCCGCCGGGGGAGGTCCCGCACATCCAGTCCGCCGCCGTGCACATGATTAATTAAAATCTTTTGATTTGTGTGCTGTCTCGGCTGGGCTGTGGCCAACATTGTGTCCATCTTCAGCTTGGATTGGGATGCGTGGTCAATTGAGGCATGCGCACGCCTAATCGATCTTGACAGTGTGCCACGCGCAATCGGGACCGAGAGGGGCTTCGTCTAGGCACTGACCTTAAGTGGGACGAAGATCAGCGTTGTTAATTATCCGGCTAGACTTGGATGCGTCCGTCGGACGGCTTCAAGTTCTAGTGCAGATCTTGACAGAGGAACCAGCGGTGATTGATGGATTCATTAAGCGAGGCGCATCTCAAGTGTGCTGTGACATTGATTGGATTGATTAAAAATGAAGGCACGCTGATGGACGTGATGGGGTGAGAGGGACGCGGTGCAGTGGTGGAGGAGGAGGAGGATGAAAAAAAAAATAATCAGCGGGCTCAACCGGGATTTGAACCCGGGACCTCTCGCACCCAAAGCGAGAATCATACCCCTAGACCATTGAGCCTCATAACGGTACCGTGGTGAAATTCGATGAAGCCCACTGGGGCGGTGGAGCTTCTCGCATGAGTCAGAGCGATAGGGAGCTTTCGGTTTGGGGCAATCTTGAATCTGCAAAAGCTGGTCGCCACGACAGGTGTGCTCGCTAAGGCTGGGTTGTGATGTTCGAGGGGGATGTTCGAGTGCGGGATGAGGGCGCGGCGTCAAAATGGAGGCAAGCGAAATGATGGGTGTATGCTTATTGGTGGAATTTGAGATGGGCATGGGTTGGATGAGATTTGTGGTGGTTTGGGGGTTCGCCGGGAGCATCTACGTTGCAGATGGACGTTGAAGATGAATGGATACTCATAGTGGATGTGACGTGCAACAATGGATGTGCCATCAGAGAATCCGCTACCAACCATGTTCGATGGACAAGAACAGTCAAGCGGAAGAAAAAGAAGATGACTGAATTCGATGGAAGAAAAAGAAGATGTTGATTCGACTTCGGAAGACGGTCTTGGCATACGCAAAAGGGATTCCCTGCTACTTCGTCATAGGCTGTTCGTCGTCCTATAGAAACTAATTTGAGAGGAAACTCAGTGAGATCGACCACGCAGATCCTGAAAACGACACAAGAATTGGGAGTTCACAGGCACCACTTGTTCAGCCAGGTTATGCCAGAAGTTGCGCATTGAGACGAGCATGTGTAGGCTGACCATGGAAAGGTACACTTATTCGATATGCTTTTGATCCAGAAAAAAGCATGGGAATGCGGATTGCTTATCTTGGTTACCCATTGGTCCAGATGAGGATTTTGATTAGTCAGATGTGAATTGTGTTGTCAAGTTGAAGATTATGGCAACGCTAAATGCTTTCAGAGGGATTTTGATACGCACCAGCAGTCATCCATTATGCGCAGATAGATTGACAAGGTCGTCCCTCGGTTCACCGACATCCAATGTTTCCTTAAACGTGTGTCTTTTAGTGTGTCTGCTAACGTTCTTCTCTTCCTCACCTATAATCTCAGATTGTCGCACCACAGCCAAAAGACTTAGCGCTACTGCATCAGGGCCATTGGGGGTTGACTCGTATGAAGCAAAGGTCCATCGATACTGCGAACTTGTTAACACAATCCTCGATTCGCGCAACACTAAAGTCGTAGCACGTATTGACTCTATAAGTGCAACTTTTCAAAAAGGTTACCTCGATCGGTGCAACTTGTTCATCTGTTTTTTATTTGCATGTTCTCCTTTTGGTTGGTTACGTCTGTCGTTATTTAACAATAATTTAGTTTCGTGTGGGTCTAGACAGCATCTTTTGGAAATATATTTACACATCCAAGATAGGTTCCACTTTCATTGGTACCTACGAGAAATTTGTTCAGGATGGGTGTTACAAGAAATATTACTAAATTATCTATTTAAAAAAAAAAAAAATAAGTGAAATTTCATCCGAAGTTGATAAGGGTGTCTCAGTAAAGATACTTTTTTTTTATGGTTTGCGCCAATGGATTTGGAATCTTCTTCAAGATACTGGTAACCCGTGTTACCAGCATGAACGATTCACGGGATATTGTTCTCCTTTTTCCTCGCGCCTACGTCCTAAACCACACCCCTGCACACTTCTACCACTCTCCCCGCGGAACTGCCGTTAGGTATTACTTCGCGGGGCTGGTTAGCATATCACGCTATGTGATCTTTATTTGCCAATTCGGCCTTTCTTTCTCTCTCCAGCCTTCTTAGCTCGATCTGCACTCTTGTAATAAAGGAACAGGTCATCAGCCATTTATCAGGTGACTCCATCATATGGCTTACTAGGAGTTCAGGAGTTGGTAGACTTCCTCTCGTCTGCAATGGAATATTGCTTGCTCTACGTCTTCATCTTCTTCATCCTCGTGCGCGCATTCTGGTCAAGTGGGTGAGCTGTCGTGACCAAATCTGTGGAGGTAACCCATGGCCCATGGACAAGAACTGCGTGATGTGGTAGTTGCAGTTCCCGTGAGCTCTCCTTGTCCAGGCTTCTATTCTGGGTATCAATTTATGGGTCCTGCCTTTGGTTGTGATGTCCCACCCGGCTTCCCACAGTGCCATTGTTGTTGCCTTTCTTAATTTTTTAGACCTCTTGCGCTAGTCTCCGAGTGATTTGCAGATCTCCGTAGGTATATCCTTTGCATTTCGGTGGCGAGAATGTCGATCGGCACCATACCCGCAATGACGCAGGCTGCTTCGTACGAAATTGTTCGGAAACCGCTGATTGCTCTTATCACGCAGAGCCTGTATGATGTCGAGAGCTTCCTTGCTGCTTCCCTGTTCGCCAGGGCCCCCGCCCATACTGGTGCAGCGTATAGAAGGATTGAGCTTACCACTGTGGAAAGCAGGATCCTTCTCTCGTATCCAGGTCCTCCGATGTTGGGCAGCATTCCTGAGAGCGCTGCCTGCATCCTTGCTGCCTTTTTGCTGCAGTACTCGACGTGAGTTTTAAAGTTCAGCCGGTTGTCGAGCATTACCCCTAGGTATTTCAGAGCCTCCTTCGATCGAATTATCTGGGATCCAACCCGGAAGCTAGCGTATTCCACAGTCTTTCGACTGGTTATTAAGACAGCCTCAGTCTTGTGGTCAGCCAGTTCTAGGTCGGCGGATTCCATCCAATCCTTGATCCTGGTGATCGCTTCGTTTGTGGCTGCTTCCACCTCGTGGATGTTTTTGGCCACTGTCTCGACCGCGATGTCGTCGGCAAAACCGATCACCTTGACTCCATGTGGTTGCGTTAGTCTCAGTACTCCGTCGTACATTAAGTTCCACAGGAGGGGTCCAAGAACTGAACCCTGTGGAACGCCTGCCGTGACTTCGTGGTATTTCATTCCGTCGTCAGTCTGATATCTAAGTTTCCTGTTGGTGAAAAGGCTGACGATTATCTTCCTCAAGTACTGCGGTGTGCTCATCCTATTCAAGGCTCTCATGATGCAGGACCAGTTCGCTGAGTTAAACGCTTTTTCGATGTCCAGCGTAACTACGGCACAGTCTTTTTTTGTTCCGTCCCTCCATCTGGAACCCGTTATCGCTTCGCTTGCTGTGTCTACCACCTCTTTGACGGCGTCGATGGTGGACGCGATTTCCTAAAACCAAACTGATGGTCGGACAAGGCTCCTCGGTCCTCTGCCACGCCGATTAGCCTGCCGTACATGATGCTCTCTAGGATCTTTCCCGTGGTGTCAAGCAGGCAGATTGGTCGATACCCTGACGGTTCTCCTGGGGGGTTGTCCTGCCTTTGGGTATCAGTACCAGGTTTTGGAATTTCCAGCAATTAGGAAAATTTCCTTCTTCGAGGCACCTTTGATCGTCGCTGTAAACAGCTCAGGCCTCTTCTCGACGGCCGCCTTGATGGCTTCATTAATGTCAGGGCCAGGTGCTTTGTTGACGGCAATTTTCCTGCATGCATTTTGCAGCTCTTCAACCGTGACTGGTGGGATTTTGTTCCGAACTAGCTCCTTGTGTAAGGACGAACATTGTAGGAGGTTTCCTGGTGAACAGGTGTTCCACTATTATTCTGATCAGTGGGCAGGTTAGTTGAGGCGTCCTACTGCCTTTCACTTTTTTCATTACCATTTTATATGCTCCTTCCCAGGGGTCTAAGTCTGCTTCCTTGCAAAGATTCTTGATGTAGTTTGCTTTGCTCTCCTTAATTGCCTTTTCCAGGTTACGTCTTGCCAGACTGAAGGCTGCCAATCGTTCCTGGAACTCCGGTCTACCTCTGGACTGAAGAATTGCAGTGCAATTTGCTGGAAACAGTCCATCATCGCTTTGCAGATTGTTAGCAAGTTGTTCAAGGCGGTCACATAAGAGAGCGGACAAGCTCTTGGAGGGGATGTCAAGAACACTTATCATTTTATACTAGGCGCAGTTAAAGCTGTGTCCTTAGGCTTATCCGTTTTTTTTGTACACTGTGCCTGCATGGAATTTTAAAAATACACCCTAATGTACGCACCGGAACATTAGCTTTAAAATGTTATCCTTTTCCATTTTTTGCCCTCAGCTGCTAATCCCATACAATTTTTTTTAACGAAAACACTTATCCTTTTAAACTTGGCGCAGTTAAAGCGATTTGCTTTCTTGAGCATCGGGCAGACGATCTTGAGACACCAGCCGTCTGACGTGCTTCCCTCTCCACATCTGACAGACGAGCTGGAGCAAGCCATCAACCAGGTTTTCCCCAGCCTTGTCTGTCTCAGCACCTCCTCCTATCCCACCATTCCGCCATGGCCACGTCTAAAATCGTTGTCCCAGAGTCAAATGAAGTCTATGTGCAGCGCTACACGTCGTTTAGAAAGGTGACACACTGTACACATGGACTCCCAAGAAGGAGGCATCACTCATCACATTCTAGGCCACGGCGGATCTTGATCAACGATTCAAAGCACCTAAATTAGTCCGATCACCACCCATTCCAAGAGCCCGTGAAGGCAACGCCGTCCAGCGATGACTCAAAAGACCTTCCGTTCAAATACCGACTTCTCACGATAAATCACCACCGGTGCTTACTCACCAACAAGCAATCTAACGTGAGCTTAGACCGCCGTCGTTTAGACCACAGTCACGTATGCAGGCCACCTTAATAGAAAACCCCCCACAGTCAAGAGCGATTGGTCTTCATCACGTTAGGTGCACAGTCTGACGCAGGAGCACCCCCGAAAAGGTCTAATTCACAAGCTCTCGATGGATGAGTGCGGTTTCGGACTTCACCCGGATCCATTTCCAGCTCACTCGTGACTAATGACCGGCGAAGAAAGACGTTCCGACCTACACGTCGTCGGCTAGGCCATTTTCGCAGGGGAATTTGACGCGATATCTCCCACTTCCGGCAGGCCTGTCATCGGCCATCAAAACAAACTCGCCGCAATCGTACGTGCGGACCAGCGGCCGACTGCCGCCGCATTCCAGCCTTCGAATGAAAACAAAACGCGCTACGTGCCCGCTTTCTCATAACAATCATTGGAAGCTGTCAGCCGCGACAAATTGTCACTTGGAGATCAGAGGATCGCCTGATTGCCCGGCTTCTGTTTTTGCATGTCGCCCCTCCCAGTCACCCGGCGACATAATGTCTTGACACTTTGATTTGCAAATAATGAGCTGTCGCCTCGGTCCAGCGGCCAAGCCGACCGTCGCGGACGGACGCACGGCAGTTGCTCGCTGGGAAGCTGATGATCTGCTGGAAGGTGTCGTCTGTCAAGTGCTAATTTGTCTAGATCGCTTGATCTGGCACCGCCTTTGGTGAAAGTGATCAACAAGCACCGTCGGGAGGGAGCGACGGAGAGGGAGAGCGGTGTTAGCTGACGGGCAAGACGCCAGCATATCGCACTTCTTTGGGGTGACAGATAATTTCATTTGCTAAGTGAGACAGATGCCTTTGATCAAGTGGTGCGGCGTCATCGAGAGGAGAGGCGTGCGCGGCGCGCGTTGCCGCACGGGACGGGGCAGATTGATTGAGGTGTTGAAAAGTTCAACGACGCACGGATCACGGAGTTGTGTGTATTTTCGTGAGAAGAGGCCGCCGCAAGTGGGCCGCGTCGGGTGGGCAGGCGATGGGAGGAGCCGTACTAATTGGAGGAGCACTAAATCCGGGGAATTCGCTACTACATCGAGGAATTGAGGAAAAGGGCAACATCGCGACAACGCTCGGGCATGTGCCGGTGTTGAATAAAGTTCGCCAGCATTCCTGAGTCAAGTGGCACGCGTGTCAGATATTGGAGAGGTTCACGCAAGTGACAAGTGCGAACAAGTCCGAAGGCACGCACAAGCACAAGTGATAAGTTCAGCGAGAGGACAACCGGGTGGACTGTGGCGGTGTGTCTGGCTGGCCGTGGTTGTTGTAAGATGGCTGGGGGGAGAGGAGTGCGTGTTTTGACCGTCAAATGTTTTGTCAGTGAAAACAAGGTGTTCGCAAAAATTGTTGACAGAAGTACTCCCGAATTGCTCTCGTTTTTGATTATCTTCGGTGTGTGGCAGATCCATTTTTATTGCAGTTGCAGCTTCGTGCAAGTCTATAGTCGACGTTAAAGAAATGTGAGAAATGTATTTTGGGCCTTAACTGGTCCTAAAAAAAATGTGTACCTCGCGCGGCCAGTTCGTGGGCCGTTTCATGACCGAAACTGTTGCTATTGCCGGGAATCCAGATATGGGCATTCCTAAGCCAGCATTGAGGTTATGGGGCAAAAAGCAATCGCCTTGAGTCGCATACTAACAACTATGCAGGGTGTACCGATCTAAGCAACAGAAAGAACAAGCCAGTCGATTTATTGCCAAGCGACAATCCCATGAGGACAAACACGCTGTTGCTTACAAGAAGAAGCTGCTAATCTCATGCTATCGCATTTCCTCTTTGTTGTCTTATACACTGGATGTAAGCTAATGCTCGACAACACGCTACGCTTAAAACAGGATAAGTTGTGGTGTCTGTAAGAACTATTATCTCTCTCTTTCTTTCCTCTTTTTCTTAGGGTACCCTTGAGATTATTGTGTAAGCTATGCTTAATTTTATCTTATGTCAGTTTTAGTCACTCACTCGATCTTGACAGAATTGAAGAAACTCAAACCCAAGAAAGCCCCTGGTTATGATTCAATCAGATGAGAAGATCTGAAAGATTTACATTATTAACGCCGCTCTTAGATTAGACCATGTCCCTAGTCAGTGAAAAGTAGCGGAAATTAAAATGGTGTCGAAACCGGATAAGCCCCTAACAGACAAAAAGTCTTAAAGACCGATTTCACTTCTTCCGACAATGTCTAAAGTGGTCGAACGAATACTACTTAGACGTTTAAGCCCGGTCGTAGAAGAAAGACGACTTATTCCTAACCACCAGTTCGGATTTAGAAGCAAGCATTCAGTACATCGCATAACTGATGTTGCTGCTCAGCTGTATGTCTCGATGTGTCTCAAGCCTTTGACAAGGTTTGGCACGAAGGCTTGAAACACAAGCTTCAACAATTCCTCCCGAGAAAACTTTGCACAATTTTATCGAACTACCTATCGGATAGAATCTTTCGTGTGAAATATGGGAAATAATACTCCCTATTTAAATCTGTACAAGCTGGAGTACCACAAGGAAGTGCTCTTGGTCCCCTCCTTTACTTATTGTATAGCAGCGATATACCGCAGGACGTAGGCAGATTTGCTGACGACACCGACGGTCGAAGAATCGACTAGGAAATTGCAATGTGCTTTAGACCGGATACACGAATGGACGAACACTCAGCGGATTGAGCTTAACGAAGCTAAATCCGTTCAAGTCAATTTTACGTATAAGAACGTGAATAACTTGCCCGTTTTTATAAATAATTTTCAAATATCCTTCGGCAATGAAGCCAAATACCTCGGAATGACTCTCGATGTAAAGCTTAAATGGAAGGAGCACGTCAAAAAGAAATGTGAGGAGCTCCAGTTAAGATACAAAGACATGTACTGGCTTATTGGAAAATATTTCAAGCGTGCTTATATACAATAATATAATAATATGGGTGGCGCGACAGTCCGAGGTGGACCTGGGCCTAGCTTCTCAGCAACCACATGTGTTTATGCGTGCTATTGTTCCTTCACGAGTGGAAGGGACCTACAGTGTAATGCCGACTCCGAACGGCGAAGTTGAGAAGCTTTTTCTAGACAGGGATGCTCTTTGAGCATTGTCAGTGACTCGAAAGAGGTGGAGCCCTGAATTATGAAAGGCGGTAAATTCGGGTATCGAACCTGGAACCCTCAGCGTAGGAGTCGAGGCACTTGCCCACTATGCCACGGCGACCACGCTTATATACTGCTAAAACCCGTCTGGACGTACATATGGTATACAACTATGGGATTGTACCAAGTAAAGTAATCGAAACACACTACAAACTTTTCGAAATAAAGTGCTAAGGGCCATCGTCAACGCACCATGGTATATACGAAATAACGATATCCACAAATATCTTGGAATTTCATCAGTCCAAGATGAAGTTACGAATTTTGCTCGTAAGCATCAGCGTCGCCTGGAAGAGCACATAAACTTTGCTGTCGTTCCAATGAAACTCTATTCGCCGTCTTTAAAGGACTAAACGGTGAATTGAACCCGCTTTAACTGCGGTGTTAGCATGAACTCTCAATGGAGAATCTCTTGCCAATTGCGCCTAAGCCATGAAAGAAAAACTGCTGGATAAGTGTAAAACTTGGTTGTAGTGGAGATATATTTTATTTGAAGGGAGGTGTTCTTACTGGGGAAAATATGCTATGTGGTCCCATAGTGTCTTTTGAAGATTTTCACCTACCCTCGTAAGAAAAACTCGATCTTTGGACTCAAGTCAATAGAGACATTATTTAAATTGTTTTAAGTGTTTCATTTGTTCTGGGGACCACGACTAGCTCCCATCCATATAACTCTTGATGACAGATTGACTATCAAAGAGACTTGCTGCTCTTTCCATTTTCGTTCCTTTTTGACTGGGATCTGATAAGCCGGCTCGCCTCCCTGATGGCAAGGATTTCCCTTAGGAAGATTCTGGCGTTGTTCGGGAGTCTAGAGGAGTCTAGAAGTGTCCACAGTTTCAGTGTAAATACCCTCACCTACTCCGCAATGCATTTTAGAGCCGTCTGGGTATGGGCTAAACGCTCCCATCAGAGGGTAATCAGAGGGTGTTCGAGAGACGGTGTCTTAGGACCTGTCTCCGGTTGTATCGGACACCTGAATCCGAGTACAAGAATTACTATCGCAACTAGGTCTTGTACAACAGGGCTAACGCAAAAAGAGTAGACAATTTTATAATTTCACTAACGCGACGACACAACAGTCTGATCTTCGGAGCTTATTACCCGAACTTTATGTATCAGGGGAGGGAGCGCCACACCGGCTTTATTCCACCTGAGGCTTTTCTCAATTTGGATTCGTTAAATCTGATTCAAGACATGAGTGGATCTCCTATAATCTTCCACGCTGTTCGTCGAACAGTTGACAGACGACACGACTATGAATCGGATATCGCTCGCGAACACAAGGATCAACTCCGGTTCAATAGAGCGAGGATATAGGAGATAGGCTCGAGATAGGAGAGAGAGAGTGCAAAGGAGCGGCACTTCTTTTGGTGGTTACACTAGAACCAGTCTCCGCCATCGCCAGCGCCTGATCTGATAGTCGGTCTGTGGGACAACAACCCACAAACCCACCCACACTTATAATAATAATAATATGGGTGGCGCGACAGTCCGAGGTAGACCTGGGCCTTGCTTCTCATCAACCACTTGTGTTGTGCGTGCTATTGTTCTCTCACGAGTGGAAGGGACCTACAGTTTAATGCTGACCCCGAACGGCCAAGTTTGAGAAGCTTTTTCTAGACAGGAGTACTCTTTGAGCATTGTCAGTGACTCGAAAGAGCCCACACACACTTAAGAAACACAAAAAAAAAAAACAATATAAGAAAAGGTGTACAAAGGCGTGTAGATTATATGTATATGTCAAGAATATAAATAACGTACACGCCCTTGTGCACACGTCCGCAATGTCACGGACATTTTTTAAGTTTTATTAGGGTGTAGTGTTAATTTTAAAAAAAATTTTAGAGCGCCAAGTTTTTTCTAAGTTTTCTTGGCCAGTAAGCACAAACAATAAAGATTGTCTATATAGACTGCAAAACAAAAGATAAGTAAGTTTAGTTTATTTTAGAGCACCTGCGAAGGGTCAGTAGGACAGATTTTAAGAACATGAATTGTTTAGATATTAAGATAGATTTAATCATTTTTGTCTAGTTTTAAGAATCATGAGTTAAAAAAAAAATTAATTTTATAGTTAAAAAAAATTAAAAGGTAATCAGATACGTTATCCATCCCAATCTGATCTTGTAGAGAGAGGTACATCGGGGTGTTGTTTAAGATTAAGTATAAATAGGTGGAATTCGGATCGTTTGCGTTCGCATGTGTTGTCTCGGCATCGAATCTAGGATGCAACATGAGTTCCATAGCCGAGACTATCTGATTCTGATCGCACCATCCACAGATGTGTTTCTTAAAATGGCAGTCGATAGGTAGAAGACAGATCATGACCGTTAGAGCGTCTGTATGCGTTGTTCTTACCGCAGCTATGGTGGTGCAGGGATCTAAGTCTCGGGAACTATGTTCACTGAATTCATGACCGTTAGAGCGTTTGTATACGTTGTTCTTAACGCCCCTGTGCTGGTGCAGAGAACTAAATCCCCGGATATGGCAGTCGAAAGGTAGAAGACAGATCATGACCGTTAGAGCGTCTGTATGCGGTGTTCTTGCCGCGGCTATGGTGGTGCAGAGGACTAAATCCCCAGGAACTGCGTCCACTGAGGCACTTGGTTCCCATACAAGGCTGGGATTTAATTCCAAAAAATAAACTGTTTGCTTTTAATTTCCTTTAAGGTGAGGCAAGTTCCCGCTTTTAAAGTGCCGTATGAAATAAGGCCAAAGTTAGCCTAGTTAGAACGAGGTGGGTGGCTTGCTTCGCTCTCTGATAGGCTAAGGGTATGTCAAGGGCCGGCGTCTGGAGCTAAAGTTTAATTATACTTAGTCAATAAAAAAAATTGCATTTAAATTTTACAAAACGAAATAAAGTCAATTTGGACTTTTTTTCATTTTCTAAAGTCTTCGACTCCGAACCCGTGGGACAACGCAACAGAGGACGCCCGCGTATAAGGTGGCGCACCCAGGTTTAGAAGGACCTCAACCAACTTGGCGTGCGACACTGGAGACAGCTAGCCAGTGACCGTGCTAGCTGGAGAGGCTTGTTGGTTGAGGCCCAGGTTCACCCCGGACTGTAGCGCCAAATGAAGAAGAAGAAGAAAGCAAAACAAAGCCAAATGGGAAACTTGGTATTCCTTCCAGATTAAATTTTGACTTTATTTCGTTTAGCAAGAAACTGGCAGTTTTTGACATACCCTTAGCGGAGCTACGGTTGGTGGGGATTTGCTTAAATAAACCCCACGACTGGTCTTAATTCGAAACCAGGCCAAATCTAAAGAGATTTTCAATTTTAAGTTGTTCGAAGTTAGTTTCCTCAGCGGACTTTTGAATGTGTTAGTTCCTAGAAGACAGTGGAGTACGTTCCCACCTTGTATGGGAACTTAGTCCACTTTTCCAAAGTAAACTTACTTCCCATTTAATTCCCGGGAACTTAGTTCTCTGCACCGTCTGTAGTGCCATGCATGTCATTTGTTTTATTATATATAAGTATGAATTGTAAGATTTCATAGACGACCTCTCCTTTAAAGGGTCGTTCATTCTCCACGACAAAACAAAGCTCGGCGGGTCCAGTGACATTTTACATTTGATCGTAACTTCCAAGGCGATGTACTTATTCGCAAAACGCTTACGGTTAAAGACATTCTCTCCAAGTGATCCCACGACCTTCAAGCATCCTCAAGACATTGCACAACAACATAAATAGCGTTTGTCGGTCAATAACAGCGGCATCAAACCTCTTTCATTTCCCTCCAATTAGTCGCCATCGAAGTCAAAGTAAACTTCAATTTAAGCACCAGTTGACTTGAATGCAGGCCTCCACAAGTCTAAACAGAAATCTGATCCATTGCCATTAGCGTGGATCTTTCATTATCAAGCGGGCCATAATTTCTGTTCGGGTTAGTTCCCGGTAATAAGAAATCCGATCATATGGGCAAACTAGGCTCCGCCCCTAGTCGCTCAGCTGTGATTGGGTTGCGAGAGAATGACAAGATTTCGTTCAAAACTCCGACCATACTGAAAGCTGTTACAGTTTGATAGGGGATCACACAGCCAACATAAAATTAAGCTTCCACACTTCCTTTCCTCGTGTCTCGCACTTGCCAGAATTCAGTAAACACCTCCTATTTTTGCCCACAAACTCAATAATTCTTTCGTCTGTAAGCACCAGTCTCCTAGACGACATTGAACGAAAATAGATTGCGATGGAAATTTTCATAAATAGTCTTTAATATTTATTTTTATTTTATCACATTTTTCATAAATTAAATGGTGGCCATAAGTAGCCGCTAGCCCACGCCCATAATTATGGCGAGTTGCTGATAACGAGGTGTCAAAAGTGAGAGAAGGCGTTCCGAACTCAATCATCCGGTGAGTAAATTAGAAGGTGACTGGGTGTACGTCGCGACTGGAAAATTGTGGATTTCATGGTATTCTGATCGTATTTCTTCGTATTTTTAGGGAGAATCATTCGAGCGTTCCTTGTTTTATGATTGGTTCGATGATGTCAGAGGAAATTTCACTTGGGAATCCGGTACGTAGGTAGGTAGACTGTCATTGGGAAGTCTATCCATGACAGTTGTATAGGTTGATTCATATTTCCTCAGTTAGGGAGATTTCCCGCAAGCCAATACCGCTTACAGGCTTGAACAAAGCCATCTCTTCGAGTGGACTGATCGACAGGAAGAAGCGTTGAAAGCGGCACGTGCACCTCCCCCTGCTGGCGCTCTTCGCCGAGGCTTGTGTGCAAGAGGTGGATATGGATGCATCGTCCTACAAACGAGGCAAGGAGGATAACTCTAACTGGATACAGTTAGAAGCACTCGTACGAACTCGAGATCTTGTCCACCGTAGAGAGATTGGATTACTTCCGGGTGTATCTTCTGGGGAGTCGTTAAATGTTCGTTACGCTAAATCAGCTCCAATGCCAAACTGATACCCCAGGAGCGTAGGTGACTTAAACTCCAAGAGTTCGACTAAGAGGGGGTTCACCAGTCAGGGAAGAGCGCCACTCACGTGGATACACTAAGACGGCAACCAGCGATAGGAGATAGAGGAAGCATCAAGAGACGATGCCGCACTTAATAGCGTACGCCGACGACCTAGTTGCGTACAGAACAGGTCCGAAGATCGAGGTAGTAAACACCTTGTGGCAGCGTGACTTCGAGAAAACTCAGCGATTTTGGGACGACAGGAAGTTGCTTATCAACTTCCCGAAGTGCCCTGTTCAGGACTCCGTTGTACACGGCACCGAGAGATACGCGCCAAAACTGGCGTAAGTTCGGCATAGTTGACCCGCATGGTCGGCTGTTAGCCGTGAAAAGTGTAGTTATATATCTTGGCATTTGGCTGGATCAATGTTTGTATTTTGATAAACATATACGACGGCCAATGTCGTACCGGACAACGGAGCTACCGATGAGTCAAAGAAGCTGTAGCGCTGGTATCGACTTCCGTATAAAATACAATCACCAAGCTGCTGCCTGATGAAAAGTGGTAGAGGACATTCCACAAACTGAACCTGAACACCGTCATGATCTCAGACAAGACCAAGTGCTAGTTCGAGCTCCCAGAAGGAGCTTTTGCAAATGACTGCTCCGATTTTAGGCGAGATAAATGACAGGATGGTCGAGTTCTATGCTTACCACGGCAGCGTAAAAAAAACTTGTGATAGAGGCTGAGCGAGGTATGGTCACACGGTAGATAGAATAGGGATAACACCGAACAAAGTGGATTATCTTTTTGTTAAGTTTATCTTTGTGGTCGTTTTCAAGGACGCATGTGGTCGGTCAACTTTGCAATAACTTGCGATTCGCCAATGGCCCAATGAAAGTCGGTAGGCGTTTTTTTGTTTTTGTGGGAGATTTTCAACTCTATTCTATACTCAGACTCAAAAACTGGTCCCTTCTACTGCCAGGGAGCAACCTACTTTTTGGGCTCTCACCAAATCAGCATCGAAAGGCTGCCACCTGATCCGATCAAAGGCGACGACACTGCATAGCATTTCCTCTGTGCATACTGTCGTAAGTTGATAACCAACTTCCTGTCGTCCCAAAATCACTGATGTTTCTCGAAGTCACGCTGCAAGAAGATGTTTATTACCTCGATCTTCGAACCTGATCTGTACGCAACTAGGTCGTCGGCGTACGCAATTCAGTGCGACATGGAACCTTTAAGATGAGCAGTGAATATAGAGAACAAGATCTGTGAACCAAACGCTCCCTGTTGTAGACCATTTTTAATATCAAAGACCGTGCTAGAAGTTACGTCGCCATTTTTCACGACAAACTTTCTACCTGTTATCATGTCATGGATCATGTATCGCAAAGGTTTACTTATGGCAAGCCTGACCAGCTTGAGGAAGAGGCCCTCATACCAAACGGTGTCGAACACTTTCTCCAAGTCAATCAGATAGGCACTCGTGCATTGTTGTTTGCCTTTATTCCACTGAATGTCGGACACCAGTTTTGAGGCGGCATGTATGGTTTCATGCCCCGCCCTGAATCCGAACTGGTTGTCCGGTATGATTTTATTTTCCTCAACCCATTGTTTCAGAACATCCAGGATGACTATCTTTTCAAAAACCTTGCTTATGCAAGAAAGAAGACTGATCGACCGAAGATTTGTCGGAATGGACTTGTCTTTGTCGCGTTTAGGGATCGGCTGAACCACAGATGTTTTCCAGTGCGCTGGGTAATGTGCATTACTCAGCGCATGTTTAACAAGGTTGTGTAAATTTGGACCGCTTCGGGGAGAAGATGGCGAAGCACAATGTTCGGTATTCCATCGATTCCCACAGACTTTTTCTTCTTCAGCGAGTGGAAGATACCCTGGAGATCTTCTTGAGAAATCAAGATGTGATTTGCATCGTTGGCGACGGCAAGATTTGCCATGTTAACGTCGCTGAACCTGGTGAAACATGGATTCTCAGATCGCCATTGACTCATCTCCATGCGGAGATAGAAGTGGTTTAGCAAGGCTCTGTTCTCCAGATCGTGATTCGGCCTACTAACCTCGTTGACCGTATACACTCTGGAACACAGCACCAATAGCATTAACCTTCTCCTGGAGATCTTCGACGGAAAAGAAGTCATTGACACAGCTCTGCCTCATCTGGATGGATGCCAACTGAAGTCAGTAAGTGTTCGTTGTCTGTCGCCCTGGGAAGTCTAACGGTCAGATTGTCGTTTTGATCTTTCCTCCGGAATATTTTATCGTACAGCCCGGCTTTTATTGCCCCAGTGAAAGCTTATATCCAAGTTATAGTTTATACGTATTAACTTTTGAAGGTTCTTGATCTCCGACTTCAAAGCTCTGACTTCCGCGTTTTGTGGATCTGTAAACCGCATGTGCAAGAGTTTGAGTCTTGACAGCAGCCTACTCTTGTGTACGTGAAGCATCGATGGTAGCATTTCGATAAACATCACTGTCATCGACTTCTACTACCTTCGGAATAGTCTTGTCCATTGTACGTTTAATCACGTCGTCCATTTGTATGAGATACATGTCGACCTCTTCGTTCGTCAGGTTTCTGTTCGTCGGAGGATTGATCCCACTCGAACGTAGTTCTGTGGATATAGTCCTGGAGAAGCGTCGCCAGCGGGCCTTATTGTAATTATAAGGGTTCCTCTGGACATACTCCTCCAGTCCTTCCACCTCGTTCGGGAGCTGAATAGCTGCGAAGAGCCCGCAGTGATCCATCTCGTACTCAACAGCAGTTAGACAGTTCCGTGTGCGTCCTTCCACGTCTGGTATAGTCAGTCGTTTGTCTATCAGCATCAGATCCAGATAGGACCCGCTTCTGGGATACGATGGCTTATCGGTTGCTAGCAAATCTAGCTTGAACTCAACATTGTGTTCTACCAACCAGTTATACAATGAGGACCCCCTGGGGTTATGCACCACGTTGCCCCACTCTATATGCCTCGAGTTCAAGTCCCCGGCTACGATATAGTAGTTCTCCTCCGAGCTCAGTCGAAGGCTAGTGAAAAGAGTATCGAGCTCTGAAATGAAATATTGGTTGATGCGTGTCTTGTCAGGCGCATAGATAGCGATCACATATAGCCGCTTACCACCCCGAAGGGGGATGCGTGCGATACACGTTTCTATGGCCTGGAATCTCCGCACTTCACCGCTATACAGGACCTTATGACACAGGCCTTTTTTGATCAAGAGTGCGACTCCACCAGCTAGGTAGCTTCGATCTCTTCTAATGATATTGTAATTTTTGTACCTGAGTGGGTGCGTCTGGCTTAGCTTAGTTTCGCAAACCATCAACACTTCAGGATTATGGGTCTGCAACAAGTTACTGAAATTTAATTGACGTTCAGGGCGGATCAGTGAATTCACATTCACTGCTAGAATTTTAAGGTTGCAGGCTGCCTGCGCAGCCATTATACCGATGATGCGTTTGGCTCTCCAAACAGCGTCGAATAGATGAGGTCTATTCGCGCTGCTTGTTCTTGTAACTGGTTTTGGAACTGGGTTTGGAGTTGAGCGATCTGCCTCTGGATAGAGAGCAGGATCGTATGCACATCCAAATTTGCTTCTGGTTGCCTGGCCAAAGGGACCTGGTTAACTTTCGGCACTGTCTGTTGAACCGGTGGCCCAGCCGATGCCACTTGGGCATAGGAGACTGCCGGTGTAACAGTGGTAGCTGGAGCACGGGGCACTGGCCTCGCTTCTACCATTTTTCCCTTACGTCTGGCCTATCATCAACTTTATCGGTCCCTAAGGGACATTCCCCGCGATTGTGGGTTCCTGCGCATTTGACACAGCGAGACTGCATATTGCAGTTCGCCGCGGCATGCCCAAACCTCTGACAACGAACACACTGGAGTGTGTTCTTTGTCTTTTTTATTGTTTCCCATGTAACAGACAGAGTGCCTAAATGGGTAATTTTTTTTAGGCTCTCTAGTTTGCTTTCTGGGGTGACCTGAACTAGGAAGAAAGGAAGTTTCCTATTCTCCCTTCTCGATGCCGCAGTGATGAAGGGCTTAACCCCTACGACCTGGACATCGTCGCTCTGGGCTTGACGCAGAATAGCGAGGATCTCATCGGGATCAGTGTCGGGATCCACGTCCTTAGGGAGCATGGTCTGCACATTTTCCCCTTTCGGAGTGTACGAGAAAAACTCGGCCCTCGACACCGCTAATCAATCTGCGGACTACGTGATAGTCTGCCATTGATAAGCAATGGACAGAGACCCGTAGTGGACCCTTATACTTAATAAAATATGACTCTTTTATGGCCAACTTACACAGTATGTCAACGTCCTTCGTCTCCAGTCCGAAGGCGTTGATCGGAGGGCATCTCTCCTTTTTGGCTGGTTGCTGCTGTTGCGGTTGCTTCTGCTGTGCCTTCTTCTTTTGATGTTGTTGTTGTTGCTGCTGCTGC
Source organism: Eristalis intricaria (assembly GCA_964034865.1). Lineage (NCBI taxonomy): Eukaryota > Metazoa > Arthropoda > Insecta > Diptera > Syrphidae > Eristalis > Eristalis intricaria. The sequence goes on from OZ035873.1 coordinate 16,554,485, forward strand.
TTTGGCCGCTGCTGTTGTTGTTGCTGTTGTTGTTGTTGTGCAGCCTCTTAGGCTGCTCTTCTGGCCCTTAGTTTGATTTGGAGGGCTTGAATGTGGGCGTCCAGCTCATCCCTCTCTCGCTGGCTTTTTTCCAGCCGCTCCCGGTCCTCTTCCTCTTCGTCCTCCGATTCAAAGGACGTTAGCGTGTGGAAGTGATTCTCTCTCCCGCTGTAGGAGAATCTCCCCTCCCCCTCTGTCGACTCGTACTCGACGTCGTCGACCATGGGTTGCTGCCTTTTGGCTGCTGCTGCTGTAGTTGTACTGCTGCTGCTATAGTTGTTGTTGTTGCTGCTGCTGCTGCTGCTGCTAATGATGTTGCGGCTCTTGTCGCAATTTTTGTGTCCGCTGATCCGAGGCTGGAACGGCGCTTCACCAGGTTGGGCTGTGGTTGGAGCTTCTTCCTCCTCTTCTTTCTCCCCTCATCTTGTGTTGCCTGGTGGCCTGATGTCCCAGCCACCGGTCGTCGAGCACTTTCTTACTACGCCACGACTTCCGCGTTTTGCGGATCTGTAAACCGCCTGTGCAAGATTTTGAGTCTTGACAGTAGCCTACTTTTGTGTACGTGAAGTGCATCGATGGTAGCATTTCGATAAACATCGCTGTTGTCGATTTGAACTACCTTCGGAATTGTTTTGTCCATCGTACGTTTAATTGCGTCGTCCATTTGTATGAGGTACCTGTCGTTCGTCAGGTTTCTGTTTGTCTGCGGATTAGTAGTTCTGTACTCTACCAACCGCGCCATCCAGTCGTGTTTAAGGGGCAGCCTTACTAGGAGATGATTTACGCTCGGGGGACCTATTACTACCAAATCCATCTCTCTTTCACTTCAACCCCGCTCAAGTCCCCTAGCTCTACGAAGAAGTGATTTTCTAGGTCCTGCCTGCTCTTAGCTAGGGCTGGACATTCGCAGAGCCGATGTTAAATAGATTCTGTTTCTTTCTCTTTTCCAAAAGTCCTTAAGTGACATTTTCAGACGCATTGCAAAGTACCTGGTAAGGACTCCCATTAGCATGCTTACGTCCTTGCGACTAAAGCCGATCGATGGTAATGATCTCTTCTTCCTCAGCGGCGGCAATAGAGCCCTTGCTGATGCTTCAGGTCATCGAGTTTTTGGTCTACCCAAAGCTTCGTCTCAAAGCTTGTTCTTTATGGAGCTAGGGGGCTTACACTCATATCGCTTTGATTCTATCAGCTCAGTGCCCTTTATCGCGAAACGGTCGGCCTTTTCGTTTCCTTGGATTTCAGTACCCTCTAGTTCCCAGCAGAGAGTGGCCAAGGATATCCGGCTTCGGGTGTGTCTGTGTCCATGGCCTTTGTTGCCGCTTGGCCTTTGGAAAAAGTGATGATCGATTGTTGGCGAATAATGCCTTGTTCATCGAAGCCACTTTGCCTGGAAAAAATGCTGCAGTCTTCTCTTACTGTCAGAGTGAGAAAGAGGGTAGCCTCGAGTCCTCCTGTCGGTGATGCTCTAAGTTAACCTGTTTTTCAAAAAATGTCGATCGTTTGATTTTGGTTTGCTGAGCGAGAATATATTTCTTCTCCAATGCCTTGCAGAACCGTAACCAGTTCCATTTGGTTCAACCAGCTTGGATCCCTTTATTTACTAACATTAGCCGACGACTGAGACGCCCCAATGCCCCAAAGACCACATCAAAGGCCGGCGCCTGCCCCCTACAGTTCGTAGCAAGTGCAGCTGTCAAATGCTTGCCCCCAGTCATCGTCGGTTGCATGAATTTTGTCACCTCTCCGGCGACCACAAAACACTGTCCTACACGCAAGAATCGCCTTCCCGCCCCAGTCCTCCATCCAATCGGCAAGCCACCGCAAAGCTAACAAAACAAACACCCCAGCTACACCGTTTGTCCGGCTGTCAATGTGTCCACTGCGCCAGCATAATAGAACCACAGAAACAATTGACGCCGCCTAGGCGACAACTCAATTTGATCGATGAAATCGAGGATCGAATGTCCGGATCAGTAGTGAAAAACCTGCGGTTAGTCCAATGCGCCATGTGCGACACGGTGGCTCCAGCGCCGTCGCCGCCGCCGCCATCCAACCTTGTTTCGAATGTGGCAACAAATTGCTCCAACTATTCGCCACCGAATCGATTTGGGATCCACACACACGCACACAAACGGGTGGGGGGGAGGAAATTCCACCCGAAACCAATCCACCGCAAGAGAGCTTCCACAGAGCTGCACCAAGCTGCAGCCTGTGTTGCCGCGACAAATAGCTGCGTGGAGGGGCGAAATTAGGAAAATCCATGGTGACACTTGGATGGCTTCCGCGCTGTGCTGCGCCGCGCCGCTCTGCAGCTCAGCGGCAACACCACCATCACCCGATACTGAACGCTGAACGTTGAACGGTGCCAGTTGGCGGACCATGCGCACTCCAACGTCATGCGGATAACATTGCCAATCGGTTGGCCGCAAATTGTCAAATCTAATCGGCGCGCTTATGATCTCGGCGACCGTGCGTACGCGCGCACCGCAGCGCACCGTTTGTGTGCGTGTGTGTGTGCGTGCGCGACTGTTTCCCAAGAGTTGACGTTACACTTTCATCTCGGATGCGAGATGTTCATAACGGGCCTCGGCTTTTTCTCCTCGACTGATCCAGATGGTGAAGTCGGGTTGTCAATCGGGGGTTCATGTTGTTCACGAACAACTCCGGTGACTTCGGCCCGATCGGGTTACCCTCTCTCGAACGGGCGTCTTCTAATGTGTCACGCCGATGCGGACGATGTTGGATGGTGGTGATGGCAGCGATGACGGTGGAATGAATGGTGTTGGAGTTGGTGGTTTTCGCGATGTCTTCGGTGCCGCTGCCGCCGTCACCTCAGGCGGGGGATTAACGTTGAACGACCGATTGTCGGGGGAAAAGTAGTTCCGATGCTCGGAGTGCAGCGGACTGGGTGATGAGTGCATGCAGTCGGCGTGGATTTCAATTTACCGCATTTCAGGCCGAGAATCTGCTGTCGGAAATGTCAGGCGGCGTGTTCGAGTTGTGTCAACCGATTGCCGGAGGATCGCGATCGGCTTCACCGCAGGAAGACGATTCAATTGAAACGTCGTGGCGGCTAGTTTTGTGGATTTGAATTAAGACAGACGAGGGCTTCAGTCTTTGACAGGCCGCTTCGCGTGGGAAAGTGATCAGGTGTGGTTCAGGTTAGATTAGTCCTTCCATCACTGTGGAATATATTGGTTGAGCGTGATTTGGGTTAAGTGCCTGCCCTTGGTTAGTGGGGATCCCCGGTTCGAATCACAGGGAAAGCAAAGTTGAATACGCTTTTATCATCATCATCATTATCATCTTCTCCCGAGCCGTACTAGAGTGTCGCGGGGAAAGCTACGCACTAGAGATCTCCAGGCAACTCCAATCTCAGCCATCAACTCATCAGGGGTTATGTCCAAAGGTAACTAGGCGAGTAGATCGTATGGACAACTCAGCTCCGGCCCGAAGAGCCTTCGACTCCGAAACCGAGGGACAAGCGTTTAAGGTGGCGCACCCAGGTGAAGAAGGACCTCAACCAACTTGGCGTGAGACACTGGAGACAGCTAGCCAGAGACCATCCTAATTGGAGAGGCTTGTTGGCTGAGGCCCAGGTCCACCCCGGACTGTAAGAAGAAAAAGAAGAACTAGGCGAGTTTATGGACTTGGTCCAACCACCTCGTCCTGGGTCTGCCAATTGGTCGTCTTCCTAATGGAATCGAATTCAAGGGCCGCCTCGGAGGTCGTGATGGTAGGGACATTCGTGCTACCTGACCAAACCATCGAATCATAGCTCCTTCCGTTCGGAGAAGCAGCTGCTCAACGTTGAGTTCTTCGTGGACTGCCCTGTTTCTCACCCTATCCCGGCGAGTAATTCCTGGAAATCTCAACTCGGCAGCTTGTATTCGCGATCTTAGTCTTTCGGTCCTTACCCAAATTTTGTGACCACAGGTTCGAGTTGGAACAAATACTGAGTTGAAAACTGCTTACTTGGTTCTTTTCCAATACTCAATCGGCCTTCCTGCTTACAGATCAGTCAAGCTGTGTCAAAACTGACCCAGATTGACAAGTCCCACAGGAAAGTTCAGTATTACTCCTCCCATCACTCGTGAAGAAGACCCCGAGATACTTAAACTTCACCACTTGCTTCAATGGGACCGTGGAGTGCTTTGAACAAGGGTTCTGGAAATTACCATAACCTCTAATTTGTCCACCTTGACTTTCATCCCATAATCAGCACATACGGCCACAAACCTATTGAGTGCGCGCTTCAGTTCCATCTGGGAGGATGTGACGATAAGTAAGTCATCCCCCAAAAAGAAGATGCTTACTTACTTACTTATCAGGCTGACGACCCATGCTGGGTCCGAGTATGAGAGATAGCTGCTTTCAGCTTTCAGTTTCAGTGAAGTTGACTAATTACTGCCTTGCGGACTACATCCACATCCTGTTACAGCTCGTGGAGTTCGCGGTTGTGTCTTCTCCTCCATTCGCCTTCCTCGCAGATGAGACCATATATCCGACGTAGAACTTTTCTTTTCCAAGGCACCAAGAATCAGCTCCCCAGCTTTGCTTGTCGTCCAGCTTTCAGGGTCCATAGAGCAGCACTGGCACAATAAGGGTTTTGTAGAGCATGACCTTAGTCCTTCGAGTCAGGAGTTTTGGCGCCAGTTGTTTTGACACAGTGAAGTCGTTTGTGGAGCTCCCGTTTGCCCCGAGGTAGATAAACTGCTTGCCTACCTCGGAATTGTAGCTGTCGATAGTGATGTTTTGCCCTAGGGGGCGATCGGCAGATCGTTTCTTGCTCACCGGCATATATTTCGTCTTATTCTCATTGACCTTGAGACCAGCTCGCTTCGCCTCTTCTTCAATTGCTGTAAATGCTTCCACCACGACACGTTGGGAACGCGTGACGATCACGATGTCGTCTGCATATCCCAAAAGTTGGACTGACTTGTGGAAGATAGTGCCTTCCATGTTTACAGCTGCCCGCCGCACTATCTTCTCCAGTACCAGACTGAAGAAATCACACGACAGTGCATCTCCTTGTCGAAATCCAGTGCAGGTTTCAAAGGGACTCGGCAGTCCTACAGCTGAACTGGACGGATCAGTTTTCCCGGGTTCCCGAATTCGGCCATCGCACCGAATAACTCCTTGCGAAGAATGCTGTCGTATGCGGCTTTACAATCGATGAAGAGGTGATGCGTATCGATTTGAAACTCGCTGGTCTTCTCCAGGATTTGTCTTAGCGTGCAGATTTGGTCTATAGTCGATTTTCCGGACCGGAAGCCGTACTGGTACGTGCCGATTAGAGCGGCCTTAGATGTCCACACAGTACGCTGGACAGGATCTTGTAGGCGACGTTGAGCGGGATATACCTCCTCTGTTGTTGCAAGAGGTAGGATCGCCTTTTTTGTTGATGGGGCATATGGAGCTGATATTCCAGCCGTCGGCCATGCTTTCCTCCTCCCAAATTCTACAGATGATCTGGTGCTCCCTACCAGAACATCGCCACCGGCCTTGAAGAGCTCTGAGGGTAGGCCATCTGCGGCGGCTTTGTTGTTCTTTAGCCTTTTAATGGCTGTGCCGACTTCTTCAAAGCTAGGTGGGAGGACTACTTCATCGATTGGAGTTGGGATTTCTTGATTCCCTATCACTCTCTCCTGGGCAGGCCCGTTAAGCAGCTGTTGGACGTGCTGCTTAAACCCATCCACTATTCCGGTTATCTCAAAGTTTCGAAGAGCTTGGCTGCATTTCCTAAAGCCAGCGGCAAGGCTTTTAGCTTTTTTGTAAAAGGCCCGTATTTTATGCCTAGATTCTTCGATGTCCTTGAGCTGGGAGGTTGCGACAGATCTTTTCTTCAGGTGTAAACGCTTTTTCTCTCTTCTTCTAGCCCAGTACTCCTCCTGCGCTGCTCTAGTTTGTCGTTGCAGCGCCTTTTGGTATGCCTTGTCAGTTGCACGTTTCTTTTGCTTACACTTGCCATCATACCACGGGATCCTCGTCGGAGGTGGTAGGTTGCCTAAGGTGGTTTCGGCTACCTCTTTGATGGCCGATCTCGTTGGCGTTGGTGTATGACGTGCGCATACTGGAGAGTCTGTCACTTGATCTTCGTAGGCTCTGGCAATGGTTGCCAGGTTCGATACCCGAATTTACCAGCTTTCATAATCTCCACCTCTTTGGAGTCGCTGACAATGCTCAAAAGTGTATTCCGGTCTAGAAAAAGGTTCTCAACTTCTCTATTCGTAGTCGGCATTAAACTGTAGGTCCTTTCCACTCGTGAGAGCACAATAGCATGCACAACACTAGTGGTTGCTGAGAAGCTAGGAGCAGGTCCGCCTAGGACTGTCGCACCACCCATATTATTATTATTATATTAGAATTGTGGTTTTGCCAAAGGCTTTGTAAGAACGTCTGCTTCTTGATTCTTCGTATTCACATAATGCAACGTTACTTCGAGCTATTCAGCGAGGTATACAGTGCCATGTCTAGTTTTGACATTCCTGTCAAACTCGTCAGGTTCCAAGTACAGGATGACGATGGAGAGGTCGTTAACGAACTCACCTATACCTTCATTGTCAAAAAAGATTTTAGACAAGGCGACGCGCTGTCGAGTGATTTCTTTAACATCATCGTGGAGAAGATCGTGCAAGACTCACACGCCAACACTGGAGGCACGATCTTCCAGAAGTCCGTACAACTGTTAGCCTACGCGGATGACATTGACGTGATTGGCAGAGCACAGCGAGCCGTCAATGAGGCGATTGCTGGCACTGAGACGGAAGAGGCTAAAATGGGTTTAGCGGTCAACGACGGCAAAGCGAAGTATATGCTGTCATCGAGAAAGGACGCACAACATCGACGACTTGGCCAAAACGTCACCATAGGCAGTTATAACTTCGAGGTAGTCAAGGACTTCGTCTTCCTCGGCTCCTCACTAAATAGTACGAACGACACCAGTACCGAGATCAAACGCAGAATAACTCTGGCAACCGCTATTTTTATGGGCTCAGGAGGCAATTGAGTAGTAGAACCATCTCTCGAAGGACCAAGCTGACTTTATACAAGACCTTGATCATCCCAGTCCTGCTGTACGGCGTGGAGGCATGGACAATCTCAAAAGCGGATGAGGAAGTCCTTGGTCTCTTCGAGAAAAAGGTTCTGCGTGCGATCTTTTGTGGAGGAGAAGATTCACACCACGAACTGAACGGGCTGGATCTAGTCAGGCGTCTTCGAATCCAACGCCTAAGATGGCAAGGCCATAACGGGCTCCAGCCCGAAAAATCTCCGACTCTGAGCCTGTGGGACAACGCGACAGAAGAGGTCCACGCACACAAATCGAGTGGGACCTCAACCGACATGGTGTGCCAAACTTGAGACAGCTGGCTAGAAATCATGTCGGCTCTACAGGGCGCTACAGTCCCCTAAGCCGAAGAAGAACAAATCCAAGCTGCAAGTGAGTCTTCAGGATTTTCTCAGGCGGACAATCAAATTAACCACGGACTACGAGAAATTAACGCTCCGTTCTTGACGCATGAAATTACCATGTTTACCCTAATAATGATGACCCGACCTGGATCCACTCGTTAAATGGACCCGATCACTCCAAACAAATTTAAAGCAACGACCTACTTACCATGTATTGCAGACTACGACTGTTGGCGGTGGTCTTCCTCAAAGAACGCTTGGAGAAGTCAGGGGCATCGCGGTTCGACAGATGCACAAGTTGCAGCTTCTACCATCGTCTCATAGCCAGGATTATGCTCTCATAAGGAAAGCCTGTAAAAACATCCCGAGATTCCATCCGAAAGAATGAAACTCAAGTCTCAGAGGCCTTCTGATGTAATAGCCTTCCACAACCAACATCGTCCTTCAACTGTCACCACAGAGCAAATTATGAACCCATTGCCGTCCATTCAAGATCCAAATCAACTGAACAAATACAATGGAACGCGTTGATCAAATTGACAGAGCCGCTGCCGCCTTTACAATTCGGCGTCTCTTTGAAGATCATCTCCCATTCATGTGCACCGAGTGGGATCATCCCTCTTCGCGATCGATGTCAATTACAAATGAATTGACGCAGACACCCCCAAATACGAGCAATCCATCACAAATGCGTATTTCGCAGAAACAGCCGCACATCTCGCGCGAGTAGTGATCCGCAAAATGAACCGCTCGGCTTGTGTATCTTGGAATCCCTAGTCAAGTTCCTTGACCTCCGCCATGCTGTGGGTGGATTGGGAATATTTTCGCAAGAAGAAGAAAGAACATTCAATAAATTATGAATAAAAATAAACAACAATCATTTCTCGGGTAACGAGTGGAAACAGGAAAGATTCAAAATATCTAAACTTATGATGTTCTGGCCGCCACTTGGAGATAAACAGACTCACTCACGAGTGCCTCTCCTTGCTGGGGGATTGCCGCTTGGCGGCAAAATAGCTCACGAAGGTGACAACGATTGCGTAACGCCGCCGCACCGGGACTTGGGTGTGGATATTGAATTTATTCAATTTATCATTGAGTTGATGTGCAATCAGAGGGGACTTTTGATGAGGGTCGTAGGGGTCGAACATGATATCGGCGCAATCTGACGAAACCTTTCTCTGTTGGGATCCCAAGAAGTCTTAACTCTCACCACACGACTCAATGATGGGGTAATGAGCGTCTCAGTCATCACACTACGAGCTTCTGAGACTCAGTCTTACGAATTGTAACGATGACGAAGCTGCACAGAGTATTGCTTCTGACAGCACTCAACTTGGAGGGAGCTATGCGTAGAATGACCATATTTCGCGAGAAAACCTAGGCCAAAATATCAAACATTTTAAAAAATTATTTTTTTTAATTAAAATTTAATAAATAAAATAAAGTTAAGGGTTAAGGTTTGGACAACTAGCTTTCGACGTAGCCTCCACTTATCGAGGCTCCGAAAATGTAAGAAATTGCGAAAGCAGTTGGAACTCGTGGTGTGCCTACCCGAAATTTTTACAAACCAAGTTAACCCGGGTTAAAATAGAAATAGACGCTACACACACTGGAACTAGTGGTGTGCCAACCCGAAAATTTTACAAACCGAGTTAACCCGGGTTAAAATAGAAACAAACACTGGAACTAGTTGTGTGCCAACCCAAGAGTTTTACAAACCGAGTTAACCCGGGTTAAAATGGAAACAGACACTACACACACTGGAACTAGTGGTGTGCCACTCCGAAAGTCTTACAAACTGAGTTAACCCGGGTTAAAATAGAAACAGACTCTAAACACACCGGGTTAAAATAGAAACTGACACTACATACACTGGAACTAGTGGTGTGCCAACACGAATGTTTTACAAACCGAGTCAACCCGGCTTAAAATAGAAACAGACACTACACACACTGGAACTAGTTGTGCGCCAACCCAAGAGTTTTACAAACCGAGTTAACCCGGGTTAAAATAGAAACAGACACTACACACACTGGAACTATTGATGTGCCAACCCGAAAGTTTTACAAACCGAGTTAACCCGTGTTAAAATATAAACAGACACTACACACACTGGAACTAGTGGTGTGCCAACCCGAAAGTTTTACTAACCGAGTTAACCCGGGTTAAAATAGAAAAAGACAATACACACACTGGAACTCGTTGTGTTCCAACCCGAAGGTTTGACAAACCGAGTTAACCCGGGTTAAAATAGAAACGGACAGTGAAGCGATAGGCGCACGGGGTATCCAAGCCAATACCGGCCGTGTGTGTGTAAATTGTTTCAATTATTTTCATTTCTCTTTTACCGAAATCCTGAAGTCCGCTGTGGTGGCAACGACCAAACCAATATGGAACGAGGCGAATCGGTTTGCATTTTCTATTTCGATTTGGGTTTGGTTTGGGCTTGGCATATACTCGCACCGAGCTGTAACGTCTACAGTTTTTTTTATGTATTTGGTTTGTTCCATCGGTTTTGCCAATTCGGTTTGAAATAAATGTTACTCGGTTTGAGTCGGTTTAGGTGTAATTCGGTTTAATTCGGTTTTTTAACCCGGGTTGACACACCACTATTTGGTACATAGCAGTATCCACTTCGAAATAAATTGCGCGTTTTTTAATAATTATTATCAAAATATTTTTTGTGCAACATTCCGATTTGGGCCTGGATTCAGCTTGTCCTGCTACATGCACTTGCTACAACTTGCTATTGGTCACTCACAAGGTTAAACGGTTGAAGGGTTGAAGTGGCTAACTGCCGCTCATACCAGCAGCAGACACACTTAGGCCAAGCGAAGGTTCATTGTGTTACCACGCGGATCTAAGGCTACCTATTCCGCAAACCAATCTGTGCTTTTGATGAAGCGAAGAAGAGGGCTGATTTTGATGCTTTTCAGTTCAGCCAGATTAAAAAAGATGAGGGCCCCCGGAAGCCGGAATCTGCGGGATGAGAGAGCACTGCAATTACATACCAAGTGTTCGATGGTTTCTTCCTCATGCTCGTCCAAGCAGCTTCTACAGAAATCATTATAGGAAAGGCCTAGGCTAGAGGCGTGAGTTCCGTGTATGGTATGGAATAAGTGTGTACTAAAAATGTACTAAACATGTACTAAATCTGTACGAAATATGTACTAAAAACATAATGACAAAACTGAACACAAAACAACAAAATTCCCCGCTGCTCGCGTTATTTGATGAAGGAAGTAAATTCGATGCGGAAGAGGAACTATTTTAACCCAGGAAAATAGGAAATAGCAAAGGGAAAAACCTCAAAGCGCATACATGACGGCAATCTCATTCTCTGTCAACAAATCATTAATTCTTCCCAATGCCAAGTCGGAAATATTCGAAGCGAAAAAACCCACGCCTATGCAGTGGATCCATTTCCAATTACATAACGTCCAAATAATCAAATTGACCCCAAACTGGAAACCAATCCGAAAATTCCCAACCCTAAACAAATCTTATCAATATTTGCAAACTTTAAATTTTCGCACACGCTAAAATCCGCCTCGGGGCACCAACCTCCACCGCGCCGCACCGCCAATCAAACAGCTCATAAATCAGATCGCTCTCGCGATTAATCATTTTTCGGGTGACATTCCAGACACAACGTTGTCCGACTCGTAATGGGCCGCATTCATTCGCCTTTCAGCAGCCGTTCCGTGTCGCATTCGCTTTCCAGATGCGAACTCAATAAAAGCCCAAAGAAAGCGCATAAGGAAACCATTGAAATTGCAAGTACTTTTCCACTCCCACACTGAACGATCAAACCACACGCAGTGGCCGACCAATAAACATAAAACCCAGCAGTTCTTGTCAATAGTCCAAATTTAAACGACTGCCACTGAGAGCAACAACAACAGACAGACAAACACCGACTTCTCGCTGCTGGCCATTGATCGGACGCACGGCTAGGAGAGTTCGCAAAAAAAAAGTGCGTCATTAGATAAGCGAGCAATTGGCGTAGACGCGTAGTGCCGCAAACGCACCCATTCGAGTTCATTGAACCGGCCTTCAGCCATCACTGTCTCTCTCTCTCTCTCTCTCTCTCTCTCTCTCCCGTAAGCGTGTGCTCCCTCGCACTTCGTATCTCCGTCGACGGCTTCACTGGCCTTTGTGTTAACAAATTACGCTCCTCTAATCAAACAAATTGGTTCTCTGTCTATAATTAGCGCCAACTAACACCGATTTTTCTTAATTTCCCCAACCTGCCACCGCTACCGTTGCCGCCACCGCCGCAGCCGCCCACCGCCTGGCAGTCGCTCCACATTCCCATGTCGGATCGATGATTCTCATAAACACCGGCGCGATGTTTTCTGATGTTTCTCTGAACTCACCCAATCCGGAGAACTGCCTGTTCGCGGTGATAGTTGAGTGAATCCAGTGACATGCGAAGTCTTGGCTTGCGGTCTGGCCGCCAAAAGGAAACGCATTTTTCGGCGATGACTGTCGCGTCAAGGCCTCGATTGCACGTTCTCATTCAGCAGTCGGGTGTCACACTGAATGGAGTCTCCGTAGACTGGCGACCGACACGGCTCTTACTCGCAAGAGGTAAGACAGAAAAAAAAAAGCTCTGATTTAAAAGCTGCCAAGCGCCCACTTCGTTGCGGTGGGCCACTTCGGCTAGATTGTCGACTTTGAACTTGAAAATGAAATTATTTGGTCGCGACCTAAAACACACTGAGACACTGAGAGTTGAGGCTGCGTTGGCGTGACGCACGCTATTTGCTTTAACATCGTCTTGACTGACGGGCCAAGTGTCTGGCTCTGAATTGGCAACAAACCGCCTGAATGCGCCCATTGAGTACTCAATCAGGTCCTGTCACCCTTGTCTGGCTATCAGTCGGGGATTTATCGATTTTTTTCGTTCGATTGCTGCGTGGTTTGACTTTTGGAACTGTTCCAAATTGATAAAGGCGACGGATCGATTTGCAGTTTAGTTGGGCTGCAGATAAGTTAACAGTAGTTTTTGTTTTTGCGAAGTTCTTGATCGGTGACTAGGCAGAAACGTGGGCTTCGATGTGATGTGGTGCTTCGTGTCCACTTAAGACTAGATTCAAAGCGTGAGTTTTACATAGACGATCACGAACCGATCGAGCACGGAGATCGTTGACGAATTGACAGAGGAGGATTGCGACAAACTCTGTATAAATTCAATGAGAGCTTCCCTTGCATAGCATGTGAACATAGGCTACATCACCTTTACCTTATCGATCGTTCAATGGAGCACGATTGGGGTGCCATGGTGTAATGCGGCTGATACAGCCTTGAAAATGGAATTGATCTTCGAGGGAAAAGCTGTGTGAGCTGTCTTTGATCCTGTTTGCGTTGATAGCATCTAGAGGAGAAGATTCACGAAATGTAAGGACTGTATAGCGGCATGAGTCTAGTAAGCTGTCTACGGATTCAACGTCTAGAGTGGGTGGAGCATGAATAACTCCGGCCTGATGATTCTTCACTTCCGAGAAACAGAAGAGAAGCGCACTTCTGGAACAAGACCTCAACCAACTTGTGCGCGTAACTGAGGGCAGCTAGCCGAAGATCACGCATGCAGAAGAGGCTTCTCTGCTGAGCTTGTCTCGTTAGCAGACTGTAAACAATTGTAGTCAATTTTGATTTGAACTACTTGTGTCTTGTAGGCTAGCAACCGGCGTTACTGAACACTCAAGCTACGGAAACCTACACTACAGCTCGGATAAGGATTGATCTTCTTATTCTTCATTTGGCGCTACAGTCCGGGGTGGACCTGGGACTCAACCAACAAGCCTCTCCAGCTAGCACGGTCTCTGGCTAGCTGTCTGCAGTGTCGCACGCCAAGTTGGTTGAGGTCCTTCTCCACCTGGGTGCGCCACCTTAAACGCGGGCGTCCTCTGTTGCGTTGTCCCAGGGGTTCGGAGTCGAAGACTCTCCGGGCTGGAGCTGAGTTGTCCATACGCTTTACATGGCCTAGCCAATAAGGATTGATCACACGCTGATGATTTTTGGCTATTATACCCGGGCAAAGACAGAGTTCTGGAATGTGTCATTGACTCCGCAAGTGAAGGACATCAGAACCCCAGATTTGTCCAACTCGAGCAAGAGTTCATGCGATATACTGGGAGTAAATGAAATTAGATGTTTAGGTAAGGGCGGATGCCATTCCCCAACACGTAACACTGTACTGCTCTACTCTGGAATACCATGCGGTAACCCCCGGGAACCCCCGTGGTCTCCGACTGCTGCTTACACCAACAGCGACAAAGCATAATTTCCTGGCAGCCTCATGGTGATAGGATTTTGACGGCCAAATTTCGGAATAGCGTTCGAGGCCTTACAGTGCTATGCCCCAACAGAAGGGTCGTCTGAGGATTATAGGGAGAGTTTCTACAACAGACAGACTAAGCGCCATCTCCAAGGCAACACCAAAAGGAGACAATGTTATTTTAATGGGGAAAGCAGCGATTGCCAAGGCAGTCAGCGAAAACGAAGGGCTCAAACATTTTGTAGGAAAGCATGGGTTGCCAAGGCAGGCAGCGACAACGAAGGGCTCAAACATTTTGTAGGAAAACCAAACACGTTTTCACGGAACAAAACCGGGAGGTTTTATCCACTTTCCCCCAGCCTATCGGGTTCTGACATACATTGTCGGAGTCTAGAAACCTTGTGGTTCTCGTTACAGCTCTGTTGAATTCATCCGTCCATGAGAGGTTGTCAAACCGAACAAGACTACGGAATGAATTTCAGTATATTTTGGTGACCATTTTAACATCTCATTATATCTCTTTCTATCCTCAAACTATTATATCCTGTCAACAGAGAGCTGTTCTGGCGGCCATTTAACAATTGAGACTGAGTGGTATTTGATTTCGAGAGCGAATGGGTGGAAAATTGAGAGCGAAACCACTTTAAGCTCGGTGGGAACGGCCTCTTAAGGTTTCAGTAAAAGTTCATCCGAACCTCGCGATTTCGGTTCGGTGAAAGCGTGGTATTAGACAACCGCAATGACAATGGTGAGAGGTTTGTAGATTTCTGCCAATCGTCTAGTTATGGGTGGCATGCCATAAGGTCAGTTGGGTTTCCAATGACAGACAAGCAACTTGCAACCAAATTGACATTTTGCCATCAGCCGGCGCTTAAAAAGTAGTCAAGCGAGGAGATGATGTGGGGATAGTTCGTGACACCATCTTATGATATCAACACTCCGACTCCAGGCATCAGCAGTTCTAACATTCACTCAAAACGTTAGACTACGGAAGCTTAACGCCGAGAGCCTAAGCTTACCGTCAGTTCGCCGCCAACCAAAGGTTCTTCTCGCGCAAGTTGTCGAAACAATCAGCAGTTCAATCCCCAAAACCATACAACATTGGAGGACTGTGATAAATGTTTTCATCGGATGCTCAGAACTTTGTGGGTCGAGTTTAGGGAAGACACACAATGTGGATCTCGGATGATATCTGGCGGCTGTTTACTGAAAAATTTTGAAGAAGCATTTTCCTACCGTCATGAACCGTGTATTCCAACGATGTGCACCCAAGCCAGACTGAGATTTCCGATGTAAGAATTGCCCGCACCACCTCCCCCAGTCCTGACGAAAGTGCAACAAGACGATAGGTCTTGACGGCACCGTCGCAAGGGTCCTACGAGAAGAACCAACAATTTCTACTGAACTACCACTTCAACTCAGAGAAAGCCTTATAAGCTAATAGCTTATATGCTGAGTAGAAGAAGGAAATGATCGTCAAGCTTCCAAAAGAGGGAGATTTAATGATGTGCGGAAATTGGAGGGGTATTTGCTTATTACCTCCTGTAGCCAAGATAATATCTAAAATAGATCTGTAGCGAATAAAACAACACCATGAAGACCATCGGGGTATTAACGATTTGTCTAATAATAATAATATGGATGGCGCGACAGTCCTAGGCGGACCTGGGCCTAGCTTCTCAGGAACCATACGTGTTGTGCGTGCTATTGTTCTATCACGAGTGGAAGGGACCTACAGTTTAATGCCGACTCCGAACGGCGAAGTTGAGGAACCTAGACAGGAATACTCTTTGTGCATTATCTGTGACTCGGAAGAGGCGGAGCCGTGGTAAATTCGGGTATCGAACCAGGCAGCCTCTGCGTAGGAGTCGACACACTAACTCACTACGCCACGGCGACCCACCGATTTGTCTGTGTTTTCCCTAAAATAAGGCAACTATCATTCTCGAACGGATAAAGGTTAGGATTGAAAAGAGCTCATGAGGCATCAAGCGGATTTTCGTAGCGGTCGACTCTGTATTGATCACTAGACCCTGCGTGAAATAATCGGACAGTCAAACGAGTTTACGGCAGAGCCATACTTTATGTTCGTAGATTTTGATAAGGCCCTTGACCAAGTCAACTGTAAATGGATCTGGAAATCTTTAGATATAAGAGGGATTCCCCCGAAGATTGTTGCTTGCAGGAAACCTGTCACGCCGCAAGATGCTTTGTTCTACATAATCGAAAGCTTTCTGACCCTTTCGAAGTGCAACAGATACCAAATGAAAGTTCTCAGTTGATGGAGAGCACAGGCAAAGATGTGTAATCAGATAAAAAAGGACATACCGCCGTACTGAACCGGAGGAGACTCTCTTTAGCTCGTTGTGCGACGGAACGGTCGTGGTTGAGTCGCCCATCCACAGTTGAACGGGCTATGTGGAAGATGAGCGGTACCGCATTTATTTCCGTTTTTGTCTAAATGGAGATAGGCTTCTGGAGGACGAAGCCACTGTGGCGTACCCTTTCGTGGTATTCTGGATTGGATTAGTAAGTTCCTGAGATCAAGTTATTGGACGAGTTCATCGCTCTAGGAGTATGACCCCGAATCAACTTCAGCAGGAAATTGTCCACTCTTATCAGGTTTGCCCTGTTGTATAAGACCTCGGTGGAGTAGAATTTTCCGTACTGGGACTCAGGAGTTCGATAAAGGCGAAGGCAAGCCCTAAGACAAGCCCTCTCGAACAACCGAATCTTTTCCATGAAGCTTGCACTCACGTTGCCCCACACGGGACAGCCATAGGTGAGCATTGGCCGGATGAGGGCCATGTAGCAGATAACCTTCACCCTCGCATCGAGTTGACTGTTGTAAAACAGTCTCTTTGTAAGGGCAAAAGCGCCTCGGGCCCTGGCCAGAGCAGAATCTACATTCGTTAAAATATAGATACTGATCTAGCCAGATCCCCAGGTATCTGACTACAGTCTTTTTCGCCAGTAGTTCCCCGTGTCTTCCAACGATTGAGAACTTTCTTCAATTCTTATCCGTCGAGGCCTAATACAATGGCGTTCTGAACAGAATGGTTTCCGAGTCCTCAACTGGAAGTTGAGTCATCGCAACTTCTCATGAATGAATCGAAGTCACCCAGCGTGAGAGTAGTGATTTCCTCGATCTTTTTGCCTGATCTGTACACGATCATGTCATCGGCATACGCAATTGCATGAGGAAGAGAATTTAACAGATCGCTCAAGTAAATGGCGAACAGGATCGGCGAATTAACGACACCCTGTTGGAGACCATTCTTAACTTAAAATATACCTGTCGAGTTCAAGTTGCCATTCTTGACGACGAAGCGTCTAACCGTACACAGGTACAGCAGTGGTTTGCTAATGCCTAGCCGATTTGTTGCTTGTAGAAAAGACCTTCTAACCACACGGTGTCGAAGGCCTTCTCTAGGTCAATCAAGCAGGAACCCGTACATTGTTTCTGGCTCTTGTTCCATTGGATATCCGACAGCAGTTTCGACGCGGCATGAATAGTGCCACGCCCCGCTTTAAAACCGAATTGGTTATCCGGAATGATATTTTTGTCCTTAGTCCAGTTGATCAGAGTTCTATTGATCACCTTCTCGAATACCTTGCCGATGTTCGGAAGGAGACTAATTGACCGGAGGTTGCAAGGATTCGAAGAATCTTTTCCTCTCTTGGATATGGGTTGTACAAACGCAGTTTTCCAATGCTCCGGATAATGTGCATTGTTCAGAGCATTGTTAAACAGGATTGTGTACATATTAAGCACTTCCAGGGGGAGGTGTCTTAGCACTATGATGCGAAGACCGCTTGGAGTTCTGTCTTCGATATGAACGGGGGTAGAACCCCTTCATCGGCGATGGCATTATCTGCCATGTTATCATCATTGAACACGACAAAGCCAGTGTTCTCAGATCGCATGTCTTCTCGAAGTTGAGAGTACGCGGTTATCCAAGTCGTGGTTCGGGCGAATAGTCTCATTCACCTTGAGTTGAAGACCGCGCCTATTACCTCCATTTTTTCTTGCGGATCTTCGACCACAAAGAAGTTATCGTCGAGTACGGCGTTATCTGGATCAATACCTGCTGTAGTCAGTATGCGTTCATTGTCCGTTGTTCTGGGGAGCTTAAGACACGGAAGATCGCTATATTTACTTCGAAAGAATTTGTTAATTTGCGGGAACATGCTCGGATTGTTAGATCTTACAGCCCGAATCTTGTCATTCCAGTACGAATTAACAGAAAGCCTGTAATTCTGGACAATTAACGTTTGAATATTCTTAATGAGCGATTTCAGTGTCCTAACTTCCTCGTCTCGTCTGTCAGTAAACCGCCTGTACAAGGTTTTTAATCTTGACAGGAGTCTACTTTTACGTTGGTGGAGTGCGTCGATAGTCGCATTGCGGTAAATGTCTTGGTTGTTTGTACGTATAAACCGTGGTATCGTGGTGTCCACCGTTCGTTTAATTGTCTCTTCCAATTGAATTAGATACATGTCAATCTCTTCGTTTGACAAGTTTCTATTGGACGGTATTTGGAGCGCGTTGGAAGATAGTGCTCGCGTCATTTGTCTGGAGAAGCGTGTCCATCGTGCCCTACTGTAGTTGTAGGTGTACGTTTGAACATACTCTCCTAATTGTCGTTGGGGATCTTGAATTCGGCACTGAGTCCGCAATGGTCACTGAGGTACACGAATGTGTTCAAAAAGTTAACCGTTTGTGCGTTTGCGTCTGTCAGCTGCAGTCTTGCGTCTAACAGTAGGAGATCCAGATACGAGCCGCTCCTGGGGAACGACGAGATCTCTGTTGCCTTCAAATCGAGTCTATACTCGACACTGTGCAAGCAAATCCAGCTGTAAAGCTGGTCCCCTCTGTTATTGGAAACCATGTTCCCCCAATATCCATGTCGGGAATTTAAGTCTCCGGCCAAAATAAAATAGTTCTCCTCCGAGTCCAGCCTCAGACATCGAAAGAGTGAATCGAGCTCTGATATAGTTGTTCTGGAGCTAGGGTTGCCAGAGGAGTAGACCGACACCGCATACAACCTCCTTCCACTGCGGAGCGAAATGCACACGATGCAGGCCTCCAACACTTGAAACCTTCGTACTTCACTGCTATACACTACCCTGTGTTTTAATGTTATTTTTTATGAAGATCGCAACACCGCCTCCACCACTAGAATTGGGCCGGTCTCTTCTAACAACATTATAATAACTGTGCTCCAGTCTGTGCTGCCTCTCCGAGTTAGCTTGGTTTCGCTAATCAGCATCAACAATCTATAGAGCTCGTTTTTCCGTGGGATCCCTATCAATGAATTTGCATTCACTGCAAGGATCTTAAAAATGCCCTCCGTCTGCGCAGCCATTAAGACTTTTGACGTGGTTGGTTCTGCAGGAGCGCCAGAATTTGGCCGACCTGCTCCTCTAACCGAGCCATACGCCCTTCAATGGAAGCTTTTCATTCAGGCGCTGGTTCGTGTGCTTTTGGCACTGAGACTTGCGACACTACCTTTGGTAGTTGCTGCTTTTCCGTGCCCCTCTGGACAGACGCCATTTGGGCATAGGTCACTTGAGGGGTGACGGGTATGGCTGCCCCGAGTTGACTTTTCACTGGGGGCTGCTTCTGCAGAACCATTTTTGCTTTCCGCTCTTGGAATTTAGGGCAACCCCGATAGTTGGCGGTGTCCCCCGCGTTCCCGCAGAGAACGCATTTGAGCTGACTCTTGTCAGCTGCCCCCTTTTGCCCCAGAGGACAATTTTCCGCACGGTGGTTCCCACTGCACTTGACGCATCGAGGCTGCATTTGGCAGTTCGACGCGGCGTGCCCGAACCTTTGGCAGCGAACGCATTGGAGAACGCCATCGCGCCTTCTAATGCTTTCCCAGACGCAATAGTAGTCAGCCAAACGATCTATATCGTTTACCTTATCTACTATGCTATTGGGTTACAGCTGTACAATGAAGAACGGTAGTTTCCGCCCCTCCCTTTTTGCCTTAGCTGTGGTGAAGGGCTTGACCCCGACGAACTCGAGACCGTCACACACATGCTCTCTGAGCAGTCGGAAAATCTCCTCCGCTTCGAGCGGTTCGGAGATCTTTAGTAATTTTGACTGGAGTTTTTCTCCTTTTGGCGTAAAAGAGAAGAACTCCAGCGTTGAACGCTTTAGACACTTTTTAACCTTGTTGTACTGGTCTACTGTCTTGCAGCAGATTGAATATTTCTCATAACCTTTATATTTTTTTATAAGGAAATCACAACTACCTATGGCCGTCCTACATACCAGCCCGTTGTGTCTTTCCATTGATGTCGTGTCATCGCCATATGCGAGCAGTTGCACAGATGTGTGGAAGATCACGTTTGAGCTGCGCACCATCCTCTCGAGAATTATATTAAAGAAATCGCATGGCATTGTCTCACCTTGACCGACATTGGCGGCGCAACGGACATTCTCCATAGCCATTCTGCAAAGGCGAACGAGTTTTGTGCGATTGCCAGAACTAGACTATCCGCTGTATAGCTCGTCTCTGTAAACTGTCATGCGCGGTATTAAAGTCGATAATTAAATGATGGGCGTTGACTGGAAACTCCTGGATCTTCTCCATGATCTAATAATAATCGCCTATATTGGACGTATTATTTCGCCTGACAGCGGTATTTTGGTGCTCTTTACCGTTATAAAGTCTACAGAAGTGGTCCTTCCATATTCCCAGCAGTTACTGCAAGTTCGGTTATTTTATCTCTGAATCGCCTCGATCGCGCGCTTCTCACGCCCCATCTTTATCTCTTGGGTAATCTGGAACCGACTTATGCGACCAAAACTGCAGAGGGAGCGCCAAACTTAGAGCTTGCACAGGGCGCCGCTTTGGCTCGGAACGGCCTTGGCTCTAACTCGAAAGAACAGCGATTGGATGGAGATTCTTCCGATTTCCACCCACAAATAGGGTTAGATAAGGTTCCAGTTACTGACTGTAGGTACGAGTCACATATGTGATACCACGCGAAATGGATAACTCTCACTCCTGAAACCAATTGGTGCGTCCTACGAAGCGATTAAAGATTCCGAGGGGAACCGAGTAGAGTTAATCGAATTGTTGCAGAAATGTTCTCTCAACAGCGAAGTTCTCTCCTTTTTCCGACATTTTGCAAGGGCTCTACTGATAGAGTATATATGTGTTCGGGTGCCCTTGCGTTATGAAGCCTAGGCTCATATATACCAACTAGTCCATTGTGCCCCATTTCCTCGAAAAATGGTGGGGACACAATAGCAAAATTTAACCTAAACCTTGATGAAATTACCAGTCTTCGAAGAACACTTAGATAGAAGCCGGTTGCCATGACACCCTGTAATGCAACCAGACATCAAACCTTCTTAGCGACACATTCTCGTCGAGCACGCTGCATCACCCTAACACACCACTCGAATCCATTCACTTACAACTACTCGCCAAGTTCCCCCCCAAGTGCCCCTCCATTTACTACGTCACAGACCAGATAAACGACAGCAGGCCCCTCTTGTAGGCAAAAAGCTTACTCATGCGACACCGAATGCCAAATGACGTGCGCGATGGTCATGTGAACAGCTCAACGGTCACAGGCACAGTCTAGTCGCTTGCCGTACGTTCGCCGATTCAGAAGAGCTTTCCGTATTTTCCAGCACAATTAGAGCGATTTTCCGCGGTCTCTACCTGCCGCCAGTCACGTAGACCTTGTGCACAAGCGTTTGGGCCACACCGCCGTGACGCTGCCATTTCGCTCTGTTCAGCATAAAAGTCAGAACGCCCGACAACAACCCCAAAAAACGTGAAGGCAATGAATGCAGGGGCCTTTGCACGCAGAAATCCGAGACGCTTTCTGCTGATAAGCGTGTATCAGCTGTGGCGGCGGGTGCCGCCGGCCGGCTTGACTTTCAAATTCGCGACAGCCTCGAGATCGCCTTTCAGCCGACGACCCACGACGGGACCAGAATGCCGCGTCACCGCGCCGTGTGATCAGAGATGTCGAACTGGTTGCGAGCTTTTCGCGGCGACTTCAGCGCAGACTGCGGTCCAGCCAGCCGGCAGGCTCAGCTGGTGCGGCCGCAGGCCTGTGGACCGGTTGGTTGCGTGGTTGCGTGCCCCGTCTCCCTGGCCCCGGGCCCACGACCACTGGCCGCCATTTACGATCTCCCAAATTTATGCTAATCACGTGTGTGAATGAGAGGCTGGGGAACTTTTATGATTTGTTGTAGCATTTTATGCTCACCGAGAAATGCGGAGACGGGCCTACCACCGGAGGGCCGGAGGGCCTTTATGGACGCGGGCAGCTGGTCGGCCCTTTGCACTACCGGGCTCATCGAGATGTTTATTTTAATTTTGTTATATCTTAATTAATTGCAGAGCGATCGGCGGCGGAGATACGCGGCGATGCCAGGTGCCGTGCGTTGCGCTGGGGTCATGGCGAACGGCCCTGCTCTAGGAGGGCAGCAGACGGAGCCTTTTATGGTCGTGTTTATTGTGTAAGTGATAGAGGGGCTAATTAAGGCTGGGCGGCTTTTGATCAGGGTGGTGTGAACTTTTGGTGTAAATGGCTGGTAAGGATCGAGTTACGGGGAATGCGAGTTATAATTCGAATGGCAGAGCATGGAATTTTCTCGGTCGGAGAAGAACCGTTCCATGGGGGCATTGACAGTTAGCTGGACAGGAGTGAGGCACTCGTGCGGCTGTGTGTGTGTCTGCGTGGTTTGGTCTAGATGGGCTTGTTGAATTAGTGAATTTGGGGTTTTATTTTTTGTGGGCTTGGCTTGACACACTTTTGACTTCGTTACGGTAACAGTGGCATAACATGTTGTTTGCTCAGGGAATGAGTTTGTTTCTCGATGATCTTTACATGGGGTTTCCTTGGGTTTTTATGTATCCACTTGGTCTCATCGGGTTAAATGCTAGACACAGGCTACCGTTGGGCCGTGTTAGGAGCGTAAAGTCGGTCCTCCTAATGACTGGACTGAACACATAGCCAGCTCTTAAAGCGGCAATTTCGTCAGACTCCGTCGCATCGACTAAGAGGCATGTGTGCAAGGGAGGCGAAGAGCTCGGAAGGCGTGCGTTGGTGCAGAGATCGTATCAGTTTTCCTTTTTTATTATTTTTATCCTCAGCAGTACGTATCGCTAGCAAATATCACGCCGGTGAGGAAGTAGTGTAGTAAGCCATTGTGGGAAATATTTGCCCGCTCAGCTTACTTCGATAACCCTGCCGGAGGAGCGACTAGGTCCGTGGGGTAACCCAATGGGCTTACGTTAGCTTAAGTATGACTGTTGCATGTTTTCTCAGACATTCTCCATAACCTGCTTTTGGAAAGTCTACCAAGAGTTACAGTTCTAATTCAAAATCATTTTAAATCTTTTAGATGTGGCACATCTATGCATGGGCCTTTGGAATTAAACTGACTCGTTAGCCGTGACGCCAAACGGTATGACGCTGTCACGCCATCGTAACTACTCTACCGAGGTAATCGAGCCCCGTCTTTCGATGCTTCAGAAATAAATGAACAAGAAGATTTTCTATCTTGTGGGTGGCTGCGGCGTTGTGGGTATGTGCGTCGACACCTATGCAACTTAACCTCGCTGAGGACTGGATGGCGCAGTTGGTAGAGTGCCTGCCGGGTCCCCGGTTCTAATCCCAGTGAAAGCAAAGTTAATACGCTTTTATCTGGTTTTCAAATCTGCTCCAGTCACCATTTGCCGTTGTGATCAAATTAAGGCACTATCACTGGAGTAGTCAATCAGTGGTAGTAGTCTGACTGTGGGTCTAAGTGTGCTGGTGAATGCACTAGCAGGTCGCCTACCTAACTTAATCTAACCTCTCTGACTGCTCTCGATTCTCGGCCGTTCATTTTTCACGGCCCCACCTCTTTCGAATCACTGACAATGCTCAAAGAGCTTCTCAAATTTGGGCGTTCGGAGTCGGTATAAAACTCTAGGTCCCTTCCACTCGTGAGAGAACGTACAGCACGAGTGGTTGCTGTAGAAGCTAGACCCTGGCCCTCTATCTATTTGATTAGATATCTAACTTCTCCCTCTCTTATCGATTGAATTCATCTGATTTTTCGTCCTGTCTCTGTGAATACGTGTGAACCTTAGGGTTCTAATTTGAATATTTTATCGATCCAAATTTGGGTGTTAAGTTAATGTTCATAAGTTTGACATCTGCCGGGCGTTCTGCGACGCTGCCACAACTTTTCTATATTCTAAGCTCTTAGCAGTTTATACGCTTTCAAACTATTTCTTGGATACCTGGATCTTAAGTCTTGTTTAATTTATTCAACACGAGTTCTACATCAATGCCAAGTTCTTCTTGTTCTTCATGTTATCCCAGGCAAACGTTCTGATGATTCACTGATTGTTGTGATAAATGTTATCAAATTGAAAGAGTCGATTCGTTTAAATAGGACTTATCAGTGATTCAAAGGTGTCTTTCTTCAACCACGCTGATGCTTTGAGACAGTATTTTTGCTCTACACTCAGACAATGTAACTATCTGCGGAATGTTCGTTCTAGTAGTCTTCTAAAAAAATTATTTACCACGGTATTTTTGACTCAAAATTGCAGTTGCTGCGTTTCCTGCTGGGGTGGCACATATTTTAACAAGATCAACCCTTATCAAGCCTGTTCCCAACTTCAGTACAACAGCTTTTAGTAATTCGTTTACTTTCAGTGTAATTTGGTTTTTTAGGGCCACCTCTCCCGTCACAAAATAATAACGTACAACAGTTGATGTGGTATTTTGGCACATCACTTGAACCTTGAACCTTATCCCTCAACTTCATTATGGACTGATGAAGGCCAGTAAGTTTTCCTTGCTTAATTGCTTATCAGGCGTACGACTCTTGGAGGGTCTGAGCCTGAGAAATCCCTGCCTTCCATTACTGACGGTCCTGGGTACACTGCTTCCAGTCATAAAGACCAAGCTGTCTTGCATCCGCGAATACTTGGTGTTTATGCTGGACCTTTGGTCTTCCTCTCCTTCTCGAACCTGGAGGCTCGGATTCGAGGACTCTCTTTGTTGGAGCATTGTTAATCATGCGCTTGATGTGGCCGAGCTAGTGCTCTCGGCGGATTTTTGCCTTCCGGGCTACATTCACATCCTGGTACAGCTCGTAGGGTTCGCAGTTGTCTTCTCCTCAACTCACCTTCCTCGCAGACGGGACCATAGTAGACGTAGATAATTTCTTTCCAAGGCACCAAGAATCAACGCCGCAGTTTTGCTTATCATCCAGCTATCTGCTCCATACAGCAGGACTGGCAAAATAAGGGTTTTGTAGAGCATGACCTTAGTCCTTCGTCAGGAGTTTTGACGTCAGTTGTTTTGACAAACCGAAGTAACACCGGTTGCAAATGACGATACTACGTCGTGTCTCCACAGTGATGCCGTTTGTGGAGCATACGTTTGTCCCGAGGTAGACAAACTCTTTCCCTACGTCAAAATTGTAGCTGTCGATAAGGATGATTTTTTCTAGGAGGTGATCGGTGGATCTTTTCTTGCTCGCCGGCATATATTTCGTCTTATCCTCATTGACCTTGCGACCAGTTCGCTACGCCTCTTCTTCAATTTCCGTAAATGCTTCCACTACGGCACGTTGGGAACACTCGACGATGTCGATGTCGTCTTCATTCAACTGTCTGACTTGTAGAAGATACTGCGTTCCATGTTTACAGCAGCCCTCCGCACTATCTTCTCCAGTACCAGACTGAAGAAATCACACGACAGCGCATCTCCTTGCCGAAATCCGGTACAGGTTTCAAAGAGGATCGGCAGTCCTAGAGCTGAACTGCACGGTGCTTAGTGCGGCACAACCGGATCAGTTTTCTCGAGATCGCAAATTCGGCCATCGCATCTTTCTGAGCTGTCCTCACTGGATTCTAGTGCAAGCCTAGCGCCTGATAATCTTCCCCCGCTTTTTTTAAAAATGTGTAGGGACGGATTAGTCAAGCCCCTTTTTTAATATGTCACTGGCTCGCGGCGAATTTTTGGATTGCTGGAAGGATTCTCTCATCACCCTAATTCATAAATCTTGACCTAAAAGTTCTATTGTCAACTACAGATCAATAGCTAAACTCCAATTAATACCGAAATTATTCGAAGCTGTTGTTAAGAAAAAAATATATGCTGAAGTTCGAAACCATATATCACAATTTCAACATGGCTTTGTGAGTGGAAGATCAACTTCGACCAATTTGGTTATATTTACAAACTTTTGCCTAAGTTCCATGGAAGCGAGACTTCAAGTTGACTCCATATACACTGACTTCTCGAAGGCATTTGACCGTGTTCAACATAATGTGCTCATAAAAAAGCTAGAGATGATTGGTTTTCATTCTAAAATCTTGAAATGGATAACTAGCTACCTTACAAATCGCAGACAGTTTGCAAAAAATAGGTAATGATCTGTCACGAGTAAATTTTCTCTGGGGTACCTCAAGGTAGTCACCTCGGCCCTCTTCTGTTTCTTCTTTTTATTAACGATTTGCTTTCCTATGTTTCCCATTCCGACTGGCTTTTATACGCTGACGATTTAAAAAAATTTAAATCAGTGCGATCATTGGCCGATGCAATGGAGTTGCAAAATGATATCTCATCAGTACAGAATTGGTGTGATTTGAATGGACTACACTTCAATATTAGTAAATGCTCAGTTATGACATTTTTTAGAATTTTATCTCCTATAATCTATAATTATAAGATTGATAATACAATCTTAACAAGAGTATGTTCGCATAAAGATCTAGGGGTTATATTCGACGTCCAACTGACTTTTTCTATGCACATAGACTATATTATTTCAAAGGCCAACTCCATGCTAGGATTCTTGTTTCGAAATTCAAAAGATTTTCAAGACCCTTACACTCTTAAGTCTGTGTATGTTTCGTTAATTTGCTCTATTTAAGAATACTGTTGTTTAATATGGAATCCTTTATATAACAATAGCGCTATTCGTATTGAGAGAATACAAAAAAGATTTACTAGGTTTGCTCTTCGAAAGATATCGTGGAATTCAAATATGCCAGATTATAATGCTAGATGTCAGCTTATCGATCTGAAGCAACTGCATGTAAGAAGGACTTATTATTCAGTTCTTTTCGCTCATAACGTCATTACTGCTCACATTGATTGTCCGGTGCTGCTTTCCATGTTCAGTGCTTACACCCCGTCTCGTTATCTGAGGCCTAGAGATTTCTTTTATGTTTCGAGGCATAGTACAAACTATGGGTAAAATGATCCTATAACTAATGCTTGCATAAAATTCAACTTAGTTGCAAATGTTATAGACTTTAATATGAGTAGAGATAAATGTAAAAATGAAATCTTAAATTTTTTGAGTAGCAATTTACTCTAAATTAGATTATAATTGTATGTTAAATTCTACTTATACTAGGCATTATTATTAATATGAAATGAAATGTTATTAATATTATCAGTAGTCTTAAAAAAGCTCTGCACTTGAAAGACGGAAGAATAAATAAATAAATAAATAATAATTCCTTGCGATGAATGTTGTCGTATACGGCTTTAAAATCGATGAAGAGCGTATCGATTTGAAACTCGCTGGTCTTTTCCAGGATTTGCATCAGTGTAAAGATTTAGTCTATTCTCGATTTGTCGGGCCCCACTAATACGTGCCGATTAGTGTGGTGCAAAACGGCCTTAGGGGTTTTTTTTCTTTTTTTTAACGCAATTTTATTTAGTTCATTCTATTTGTACTTAGTTGCTAGAAAAAATTACTTAAAACTAGCTTAACTATCTTAAGAATTACAAATGTTCTTAATACTAACCTACTGACCCTATGCGGCTACTCTAAGCTAATCTGATCTATTTTCTAAATGTGCCTTTCGGCTTAATCTACGTTTTTTTTAGTCATTAATACAATCTTTTATTTCTTTATTCATTTGCCAAGAAAACTTATAAAAAACTTGGCTAAACTTAACTACTTAAACTACCTTATTCTAACTTAACCTAACATAAAACTTAATACTATCTTAATTATGTCCGTAACAGTACGGACACGTGCACCAGGGCGTATATGTTGTGTATATGCCTAACATATATAATTTATACGCCGTGGTGCACCTTTTTTTTTTGTTTTTGTTTCATATTTTTTTTTGGATTTTATTTTTATTTTATAATTTTTTTTTCTCTTAAAGCTTCCTTAAAAACTATGTAAGTTGGCCACTATGGTCAACTACCTGATCCTGTGGAAAAGCTAGCGGTGGCGGAGGCTGGTTTTGGTGTAACCACCAGTAAAATTGCTGTTCTTTGGCAGACTCTTTCCTATCTCGAGCGGGGATAGCTGCTACGATGTTGCGAACGACATCCGGTTCGTATTGGAGTTGCCTATCCACTGTTCGGCGTACGACATGGAAGATGATAGGACTTCCTTGTGGATCCTGTATAAGGCCAATGCTGTCTAGATAGAGGAATGCTTCGGGAAGAATAAAGCCGTTAAGGCGCACCCTTTCATAGTACATAGTGTTTGGGTAGTAAGCCCCAAAGATCAGACTGTTGGAAGAGGTCATAGCTCGCGCAGTGTGCCTTCTGATTAGTTTAATAATAAAATTATCTACCCTATTCACGTTTGCCTCGTTGTACAGGACCTCGTTAGGGTAGTAGTTCTTGTACTCAGACCCGGGTGTACGATACAGACGGAGACAGCTCCTAAGACACTGCCCCTCGAACACCCTCATCTTTTCCATCTCGGAGGGACTCACGTTGAACCCCAATGGACAACCGTACACCATAATTGGCCGCACTAGGGCCATGTAGCAGATTACCTTCACTCTGGTATCAAGTTGGCTGCTGAAAAACAACCTTCTTGCCACAGCAAAGGCTTTTCTGGCTATCGTCAGAGCAAAATCTCTATGTTTGATTCAGCCATGTTAGATATCTAACTACACTTTTCACAGCTAACAGCCGACCATGCGGGTCTACTATGCCGAACTTACGCCAGTATGGCGCCTGTCCCTCGGTGCCGTGTACAAAGGGGTCCTGAACAGGATAGTTTCACACTTCAGGAAGTTGATAAGCAACTTCCTGTCGTTCCAAAATCGCTGAATTTTCTCGAAGTCAGGCTGCAACAAGATGTTTATTCCCTCGATCTTCGGACCTGATCTGTACGCAACTAAGTCGTCGGCGTACGCAATTAAGTGCGGCATGGAACCTTTAACATCTGCAGTGAATATGGAAAACAAGATCGGTGAACCAAACGCTCCCTGTTGTAGACCATTTTTAATATCAAAGACCGTGCTAGAAGTTACGTCGCCATTTTTCACGGCAAGCTTTCTACCTGTTATCATGTCATGGATCATGTATCGCAAAGGTTTACTTATGGCAAGCCTGACCAGCTTGAGGAAGAGGCCCTCCAACCAAACGGTGTCGAGCACTTTCTCCAAGTCAATCAGACAGGCACTCGTGCATTGTTTTTTGTCGGACACCAGCTTGGACGCGGCATGTATGGTTTCATGCCCCGCCCTGAATCCTACTGGTTGTCCGGTATGATTTTATTTTCCTCAACCCATTGTTTCAGAACATCCAGGATGACTATCTTTTCAAAAACCTTGCTTATACAAGGAAGAGACTTGGCTTTGTCGCGTTTGGGGATCGGCTGAACCACAGCTGCTTTCCAGTGCGCTGGGTAATGTGCAGTACTCAGCGCATTGTTGAACAAGGTTGTGTAAATTTGGACCGCTTCGGGGAGAAGATAGCGAAGCACAATGTTCGGTATTATATCGATTCCCACTGACTCTTTCTTCTTCAGTGAGTGGAAGATACCCTGGAGAACTTCTTGAGAAATCAAGATCTGATTCCCATCATCGGCGACGGCACTATGTGCCATGTTCTCGTCATTGTACCTGGTGAAACCTGGATTCTCTGATCCCCATTGACTTATCTCATTGCGGAGATTAGACGTTAACACAGTACGCTGGACAGGATCTTGTAGGCGGCGTTGAGCATTCATATACCTCTGATTTTGTTGCAAGAGGTAGGATCCCCTTTATTGTTGATGGAGCAAAGCGTTGGGGATCAGCTGGTGTCCAACCGAAGATAAATTCACATTCCAGAGAACTCATCCGGATGCTCCAGAACCAACAAAAAGAAACCTGTTGTCAACAATAAGCAGGCGCTTTGACCTGCTTGGATTGCACCCTGTGTCTTAAAAGGAAAAAATTATTATGCAACAACTCTGACGGAGTCAATTGGATTGCAACGAACACAATCCGGCTGATCTAATGAAGGAGTGGACTGCCTTTTACAATGATTTGCCTTCGCTTGAAGGTATCCACGTTCCTCGATGGGAACACACCCACAGAACCCAAAAAGATTTGCAACAACATGGCTTCAGCGATATCCCAATCGGGGGGCATGCTTTTCGTCTTCCTAAACTCTACAGAGGATCTGGTGCATGCGCCCTATCAAGCCATCGCTATCGGCGCCGATGGTAAAACAGCTGATGTTCCCCTTCAGAGACGACTGCTTCATCGACTGGAGGTGGGATTCCCTGCCACCACATTTATTGTGCACAGTCTCAATTTTATGTACCATATGTCCGGTAGACCGAATTTCTGCGGTATGTCCCGTGATTAAGGACCTTTTTGAGACAGTGAAACAATGTTGTTCGCAATATTCTTAATTTTTTTTTCGAAATTATTAGTGACGAAATAGTCAAACAGCTCTGATGAAATAATGTAATCAGTTTCGCTGGCCACTGTACTTCTTCTTCATTTGGCCATGTTGACATATTTTTATCTTGAGCCTGGAATTCCTGGAAATTGTCGGTTTATCAGTCACGTCGTCATCCACTTGGCAAGGTCTTCAGTCTAGATCAGGAACCTTGTCCACGATTCCGCGAATCTCCGTCCCATCTAATAAGGGGTCCGCTCAACACCCGATTCGTCTTGTCACTCGCTCTCTCATCCAAAAGCATCGACGGACTGAAAGCTACTGAATCTCGAGACAAAAGTCTCTTCAACACACTCGATTCCAATACGAACAACGAGCGGCTATCGACAACGTTGCTTTAATGTACAAATGACGGTATGGAGAATCAAAACAACAGATGCCGGCCGACGCGGCACGGCGCATTATCAGTGACGTGACGCATGATTGTCGCGTGTCGTTATCAGCGGACCCGATGAGTGACGCAAGGAACAATCAACGTTGTCAACTGCACACAACGAAGTGCCGAAGAGCGTGACTTTGATTGATTAAATCCGAAGCCCTGGAATGGGTGATGAACAACGAGTCCCGAGATAAGGTCACCAGAAGCTCAGCCACCGAAAGAATGATAAGCGTTGGGTCTTTCCGTGGAATTTGTGATTGAACAGGCTGAAGTGCTGTAAACAGACTTGCTTTGAATAATAAAATCCCACCAAGATATGGAATCGATGGGGCCAGCCGAAAGCTTATCGGTTTAGTTTGTCATCGAAGGGTTAAGTGTTTGACATGAAAGGAGGTGTAGTTGGTCGGTTTCACTGGGGCTTGAAGGCAACCTCTTTAGGTGACAGACCCCCGACAGAGATTTTTCAATTTGGCACATTTTGCTATCGCTTGTGTCAAGCCCGCTTACAAATGCCCCACTCAGGTAACCAAGCACATCCGCTCGACAGCCCGCAAGAAGACTCATTCATTCACTCGGAGAGACCACATGTTGAGCAAGAGCAAGGGACAGTCACCAGTGCCGGCAAAATTGAAAAACTAGGTGCAAGCGATCATCACTCATCAGCAACAATGTTGCGCAACAAAAATAGACCAGCCAAGCGGCTCCCACAAGTATTTTTTCCGAATTGCACAGACCTCCCCTACTTTTAATAGATTCTCTCGAATTTAGGGTTGAAACAATAATTATTCTGACAACGCACAGATTGTGTGTGCCGAGGCGCTGTTTGCTGCCAATGGACGGCAGTCATGCATGTCGCGCGCAATTTGCTGGACGAGCGCCAGGAATGTCGCATGTGATCCAGAATGAGACGTGTCTTGAGGCAAAAGTGTATGCATGATGTGCGTTGGTCCTCAGAATAGAGGGGGCGTGATAGAGAAATTATGCAATTGCCAGACGCTTGATTGTCGGGGATTTACTCTCGACCGTGAAAGGAAATCGTGCGACAGAGTGAGGTGTCTGTAAAGAGAAGACAGGTCATCCTCCACCTCATCCTCCACCTCATCCTCCACCTCCACCTCATCCTCCACCTCATCCTCCACCTCCACCTCATCCTCCACCTCATCCTCCACCTCATCCTCCACCTCCACCTCATCCTCATCCTCATCCTCATCCTCATCCTCATCCTCATCCTCATCCTCATCCTCATCCTCATCCTCATCCTCATCCTCATCCTCATCCTCATCCTCATCCTCATCCTCATCCTCATCCTCATCCTCATCCTCATCCTCATCCTCATCCTCATCCTCATCCTCATCCTCATCCTCATCCTCATCCTCATCCTCATCCTCATCCTCATCCTCCTCATCCTCATCCTCATCCTCATCCTCATCCTCATCCTCATCCTCATCCTCATCCTCATCCTCATCCTCATCCTCATCCTCATCCTCCACCTCATCCTCCACCTCATCCTCCACCTCATCCTCCACCTCATCCTCCACCTCATCCTCCACCTCATCCTCCACCTCATCCTCCACCTCATCCTCCACCTCATCCTCCACCTCATCCTCCACCTCATCCTCCACCTCATCCTCCACCTCATCCTCCACCTCATCCTCCACCTCATCCTCCACCTCATCCTCCACCTCATCCTCCACCTCATCCTCCACCTCATCCTCCACCTCATCCTCCACCTCATCCTCCACCTCATCCTCCACCTCATCCTCCACCTCATCCTCCACCTCATCCTCCACCTCATCCTCCACCTCATCCTCCACCTCATCCTCCACCTCATCCTCCACCTCATCCTCCACCTCATCCTCCACCTCATCCTCCACCTCATCCTCCACCTCATCCTCCACCTCATCCTCCACCTCATCCTCCACCTCATCCTCCACCTCATCCTCCACCTCATCCTCCACCTCATCCTCCACCTCATCCTCCACCTCATCCTCCACCTCATCCTCCACCTCATCCTCCACCTCATCCTCCACCTCATCCTCCACCTCATCCTCCACCTCATCCTCCACCTCATCCTCCACCTCATCCTCCACCTCATCCTCCACCTCATCCTCCACCTCATCCTCCACCTCATCCTCCACCTCATCCTCCACCTCATCCTCCACCTCATCCTCATCCTCATCCTCATCCTCATCCTCATCCTCATCCTCATCCTCATCCTCATCCTCATCCTCATCCTCATCCTCATCCTCATCCTCATCCTCATCCTCATCCTCATCCTCATCCTCATCCTCATCCTCATCCTCATCCTCATCCTCATCCTCATCCTCATCCTCATCCTCATCCTCATCCTCATCCTCATCCTCATCCTCATCCTCATCCTCATCCTCATCCTCATCCTCATCCTCATCCTCATCCTCATCCTCATCCTCATCCTCATCCTCATCCTCATCCTCATCCTCATCCTCATCCTCATCCTCATCCTCATCCTCATCCTCATCCTCATCCTCATCCTCATCCTCATCCTCATCCTCATCCTCATCCTCATCCTCATCCTCATCCTCATCCTCATCCTCATCCTCATCCTCATCCTCATCCTCATCCTCATCCTCATCCTCATCCTCATCCTCATCCTCATCCTCATCCTCATCCTCATCCTCATCCTCATCCTCATCCTCATCCTCATCCTCATCCTCATCCTCATCCTCATCCTCATCCTCATCCTCATCCTCATCCTCATCCTCATCCTCATCCTCATCCTCATCCTCATCCTCATCCTCATCCTCATCCTCATCCTCATCCTCATCCTCATCCTCATCCTCATCCTCATCCTCATCCTCATCCTCATCCTCATCCTCATCCTCATCCTCATCCTCATCCTCATCCTCATCCTCATCCTCATCCTCATCCTCATCCTCATCCTCATCCTCATCCTCATCCTCATCCTCATCCTCATCCTCATCCTCATCCTCATCCTCATCCTCATCCTCATCCTCATCCTCATCCTCATCCTCATCCTCATCCTCATCCTCATCTTCATCCTCATCCTCATCCTCATCCTCATCTTCATCCTCATCCTCATCCTCATCCTCATCCTCATCCTCATCCTCATCCTCATCCTCATCCTCATCCTCATCCTCATCCTCATCCTCATCCTCATCCTCATCCTCATCCTCATACTCATCCTCATCCTCATCCTCATCCTCATCCTCATCCTCATCCTCATCCTCATCCTCATCCTCATCCTCATCCTCATCCTCATCCTCATCCTCATCCTCATCCTCATCCTCATCCTCATATCCTCATCCTCCACCTCATCCTCCATCTCATCCTCCATCTCATCCTCCACCTCATCCTCCACCTCATCCTCCACCTCATCCTCCACCTCATCCTCCACCTCATCCTCCATCTCATCCTCCACCTCATCCTCCACCTCATCCTCCACCTCATCCTCCACCTCATCCTCCACCTCATCCTCCACCTCATCCTCCACCTCATCCTCCACCTCATCCTCATCCTCATCCTCCACCTCATCCTCATCCTCATCCTCATCCTCATCCTCATCCTCATCCTCATCCTCATCCTCATCCTCATCCTCATCCTCATCCTCATCCTCATCCTCATCCTCATCCTCATCCTCATCCTCATCCTCATCCTCATCCTCATCCTCATCCTCATCCTCATCCTCATCCTCATCCTCATCCTCATCCTCATCCTCATCCTCATCCTCATCCTCATCCTCATCCTCATCCTCATCCTCATCCTCATCCTCATCCTCATCCTCATCCTCATCCTCATCCTCATCCTCATCCTCATCCTCATCCTCATCCTCATCCTCATCCTCATCCTCATCCTCATCCTCATCCTCATCCTCATCCTCATCCTCATCCTCATCCTCATCCTCATCCTCATCCTCATCCTCATCCTCATCCTCATCCTCATCCTCATCCTCATCCTCATCCTCATCCTCATCCTCATCCTCATCCTCATCCTCATCCTCATCCTCATCCTCATCCTCATCCTCATCCTCATCCTCATCCTCATCCTCATCCTCATCCTCATCCTCATCCTCATCCTCATCCTCATCCTCATCCTCATCCTCATCCTCATCCTCATCCTCATCCTCATCCTCATCCTCATCCTCATCCTCATCCTCATCCTCATCCTCATCCTCATCCTCATCCTCATCCTCATCCTCATCCTCATCCTCATCCTCATCCTCATCCTCATCCTCATCCTCATCCTCCACCTCATCCTTCACCTCATCCTCCACCTCATCCTCATCCTCATCCTCATCCTCATCCTCATCCTCATCCTCATCCTCATCCTCATCCTCATCCTCATCCTCATCCTCATCCTCATCCTCATCCTCATCCTCATCCTCATCCTCATCCTCATCCTCTTCCTCATCCTCATCCTCCACCTCATCCTCCACCTCATCCTCCACCTCATCCTCCACCTCATCCTCCACCTCATCCCTCCACCTCATCCTCCACCTCATCCTCCACCTCATCCTCCACCTCATCCTCCACCTCATCTTCCACCTCATCCTCCACCTCATCCTCCACCTCATCCTCCACCTCATCCTCCACCTCATCCTCCACCTCATCCTCCACCTCATCCTCCACCTCATCCTCATCCTCATCCTCATCCTCATCCTCATCCTCATCCTCATCCTCATCCTCATCCTCATCCTCATCCTCATCCTCATCCTCATCCTCATCCTCATCCTCATCCTCATCCTCTTCCTCATCCTCATCCTCCACCTCATCCTCCACCTCATCCTCCACCTCATCCTCCACCTCATCCTCCACCTCATCCTCCACCTCATCCTCCACCTCATCCTCCACCTCATCCTCCACCTCATCCTCCACCTCATCCTCCACCTCATCCTCCACCTCATCCTCCACCTCATCCTCCACCTCATCCTCCACCTCATCCTCCACCTCATCCTCCACCTCATCCTCATCCTCATCCTCATCCTCATCCTCATCCTCATCCTCATCCTCATCCTCATCCTCATCCTCATCCTCATCCTCATCCTCATCCTCATCCTCATCCTCATCCTCATCCTCATCCTCATCCTCATCCTCATCCTCATCCTCATCCTCATCCTCATCCTCATCCTCATCCTCATCCTCATCCTCATCCTCATCCTCATCCTCATCCTCATCCTCATCCTCATCCTCATCCTCATCCTCATCCTCATCCTCATCCTCATCCTCATCCTCATCCTCATCCTCATCCTCATCCTCATCCTCATCCTCATCCTCATCCTCATCCTCATCCTCATCCTCATCCTCATCCTCATCCTCATCCTCATCCTCATCCTCATCCTCATCCTCATCCTCATCCTCATCCTCATCCTCATCTCATCCTCATCCTCATCCTCATCCTCATCCTCATCCTCATCCTCATCCTCATCCTCATCCTCATCCTCATCCTCATCCTCATCCTCATCCTCATCCTCATCCTCATCCTCATCCTCATCCTCATCCTCATCCTCATCCTCATCCTCATCCTCATCCTCATCCTCATCCTCATCCTCATCCTCATCCTCATCCTCATCCTCATCCTCATCCTCATCCTCATCCTCATCCTCATCCTCATCCTCATCCTCATCCTCATCCTCATCCTCATCCTCATCCTCATCCTCATCCTCATCCTCATCCTCATCCTCATCCTCATCCTCATCCTCATCCTCATCCTCATCCTCATCCTCATCCTCATCCTCATCCTCATCCTCATCCTCATCCTCATCCTCATCCTCATCCTCATCCTCATCCTCATCCTCATCCTCATCCTCATCCTCATCCTCATCCTCATCCTCATCCTCATCCTCATCCTCATCCTCATCCTCATCCTCATCCTCATCCTCATCCTCATCCTCATCCTCATCCTCATCCTCATCCTCATCCTCATCCTCATCCTCATCCTCATCCTCATCCTCATCCTCATCCTCATCCTCATCCTCATCCTCATCCTCATCCTCATCCTCATCCTCATCCTCATCCTCATCCTCATCCTCATCCTCATCCTCATCCTCATCCTCATCCTCATCCTCATCCTCATCCTCATCCTCATCCTCATCCTCATCCTCATCCTCATCCTCATCCTCATCCTCATCCTCATCCTCCACCTCATCCTTCACCTCATCCTCCACCTCATCCTCATCCTCATCCTCATCCTCATCCTCATCCTCATCCTCATCCTCATCCTCATCCTCATCCTCATCCTCATCCTCATCCTCATCCTCATCCTCATCCTCATCCTCATCCTCATCCTCTTCCTCATCCTCATCCTCCACCTCATCCTCCACCTCATCCTCCACCTCATCCTCCACCTCATCCTCCACCTCATCCCTCCACCTCATCCTCCACCTCATCCTCCACCTCATCCTCCACCTCATCCTCCACCTCATCTTCCACCTCATCCTCCACCTCATCCTCCACCTCATCCTCCACCTCATCCTCCACCTCATCCTCCACCTCATCCTCCACCTCATCCTCCACCTCATCCTCATCCTCATCCTCATCCTCATCCTCATCCTCATCCTCATCCTCATCCTCATCCTCATCCTCATCCTCATCCTCATCCTCATCCTCATCCTCATCCTCATCCTCATCCTCATCCTCTTCCTCATCCTCTTCCTCATCCTCATCCTCCACCTCATCCTCCACCTCATCCTCCACCTCATCCTCCACCTCATCCCTCCACCTCATCCTCCACCTCATCCTCCACCTCATCCTCCACCTCATCTTCATCCTCCACCTCATCCTCCACCTCATCCTCCACCTCATCCTCCACCTCATCCTCCACCTCATCCTCCACCTCATCCTCCACCTCATCCTCCACCTCATCCTCATCCTCATCCTCATCCTCATCCTCATCCTCATCCTCATCCTCATCCTCATCCTCATCCTCATCCTCATCCTCATCCTCATCCTCATCCTCATCCTCATCCTCATCCTCATCCTCATCCTCATCCTCATCCTCATCCTCATCCTCATCCTCATCCTCATCCTCATCCTCATCCTCATCCTCATCCTCATCCTCATCCTCATCCTCATCCTCATCCTCATCCTCATCCTCATCCTCATCCTCATCCTCATCCTCATCCTCATCCTCATCCTCATCCTCATCCTCATCCTCATCCTCATCCTCATCCTCATCCTCATCCTCATCCTCATCCTCATCCTCATCCTCATCCTCATCCTCATCCTCATCCTCATCCTCATCCTCATCCTCATCCTCATCCTCATCCTCATCCTCATCCTCATCCTCATCCTCTTCCTCATCCTCATCCTCCACCTCATCCTCCACCTCATCCTCCACCTCATCCTCCACCTCATCCTCCACCTCATCCTCCACCTCATCCTCCACCTCATCCCTCCACCTCATCCTCCACCTCATCCTCCACCTCATCCTCCACCTCATCCTCCACCTCATCCTCCACCTCATCCTCCACCTCATCCTCATCCTCATCCTCATCCTCATCCTCATCCTCATCCTCATCCTCATCCTCATCCTCATCCTCATCCTCATCCTCATCCTCATCCTCATCCTCATCCTCATCCTCATCCTCATCCTCATCCTCATCCTCATCCTCATCCTCATCCTCATCCTCTTCCTCATCCTCTTCCTCATCCTCATCCTCCACCTCATCCTCCACCTCATCCTCCACCTCATCCTCCACCTCATCCCTCCACCTCATCCTCCACCTCATCCTCCACCTCATCCTCCACCTCATCTTCCACCTCATCCTCCACCTCATCCTCCACCTCATCCTCCACCTCATCCTCCACCTCATCCTCATCCTCATCCTCATCCTCATCCTCATCCTCATCCTCATCCTCATCCTCATCCTCATCCTCATCCTCATCCTCATCCTCATCCTCCACCTCATCCTCCACCTCATCCTCCACCTCATCCTCCACCTCATCCTCCACCTCATCCTCCACCTCATCCTCCACCTCATCCTCCACCTCATCCTCCACCTCATCCTCCACCTCATCCTCCACCTCATCCTCCACCTCATCCTCCACCTCATCCTCCACCTCATCCTCCACCTCATCCTCCACCTCATCCTCCACCTCATCCTCCACCTCATCCTCCACCTCATCCTCCACCTCATCCTCATCCTCATCCTCATCCTCATCCTCATCCTCATCCTCATCCTCATCCTCATCCTCATCCTCATCCTCATCCTCATCCTCATCCTCATCCTCATCCTCATCCTCATCCTCATCCTCATCCTCATCCTCATCCTCATCCTCATCCTCATCCTCATCCTCATCCTCATCCTCATCCTCATCCTCATCCTCATCCTCATCCTCATCCTCATCCTCATCCTCATCCCCCACCTCATCCTCCACCTCATCCTCCACCTCATCCTCCACCTCATCCTCCACCTCATCCTCCACCTCATCCTCCACCTCATCCTCCACCTCATCCTCCACCTCATCCTCCACCTCATCCTCCACCTCATCCTCCACCTCATCCTCCACCTCATCCTCCACCTCATCCTCCACCTCATCCTCCACCTCATCCTCCACCTCATCCTCCATCTCATCCTCCACCTCATCCTCCACCTCATCCTCCACCTCATCCTCCACCTCATCCGCCACCTCATCCTCCACCTCATCCTCCACCTCATCCTCCACCTCATCCTCCACCTCATCCTCCACCTCATCCTCCACCTCATCCTCCACCTCATACTACACCTCATCCTCCACCTCATCCTCCACCTCATCCTCCACCTCATCCTCCACCTCATCCTCATCCTCACCCTCATCCTCATCCTCTACCTCATCCCTCCACCTCATGCTCCACCTCATCCTCCACCTCATACTCCACCTCATCCTCCACCTCATCCTCCACCTCATCCTCCACCTCATCCTCCACCTCATCCTCCACCTCATCCTCCACCTCATCCTCCACCTCATCCTCCACCTCATCCTCCACCTCATCCTCCACCTCATCCTCCACCTCATCCTCCCCTGATTCAAGACCCCCTGTTTTAATGCTCCCATGAAGCATCAGAGGAAGTCACATTCACTCGCCAGGCGGCGGCGGTGGCCCTGGCACAGTTTTTTATCTGTGCCCCTTCCGATTCTCGGAAAGAGTGATGGCGCCAACACTCCTCCTGTGAGTGGTTTTATTGACTTCTCTTCGGCAAAACCTCAAGGGTTACGACGGCTTCAGTTTACAACTTCTCGGTAACAGCTCGCCAGATGACTGCACCGCAATTCGCGGTGACTCATCGCAGCGGCATCATATCCGCAGCGGAATGTAGATGCGCCGCAACAGAGGCCCGAGGAGCACTTTGGCACACAATAGCATTTCCGGCCAATTGAGGCGGATTTCTTAAGTGCTCCACACGAAGCCTCTCAGACTCACGCCAGCCATCAGTTCAAAGTTTGGGTCCGCGCTGTCGCCCCGCTCGTTGTTCGCCCTCTCAGCTGTCAGCTCCAATTTCAATCAACAATCGAAAGCGAAACGAAGCGCAGACAGAAGCCGAAGTCTCTTCGAACGATCGACGCCCAGTGACGTGTGCAGCGGCGAGTCAAGTAGTGCATGTCAGCAGCTCGCGAGTGCAGGCATGTGCAGCTGCCATTGAAATGTCGGCCAGACTCACGTGAAGCGCTGCACGGCTGATGATAGGTTTCGCATTGATAGTGGAAGACAACTAAATTCGCGTGACGTCCCCCACCCTCTCCCTTATCCTCGTGCCGTCGTTGGCCGTGGCCTACGTGACTGAAATCAAGAAGCGTTTTAGAATCTCATAGAGAATCGCTTTTAGTTTCATTTCGCGAAGACAGCATCTACAGCGACTATGACGACTACGGGGCGTCCATCGGGGCTGGGATTGACCTTGTCGGCGAATCTTATCTGACTCGGAACGGGACTGCAGCAGCGGAGCTTCTCAAGTGCATCCATCACGGTGGGAGGGGGGAGTCTACGGTGCCTATTATGCAATCCCATTGGATGCGTAAGCACCGAACGCAGGCATTTCGGCAGAAGTTGCGTACTGCTTGCTGGTGACTCGAACATTTTTACGACCTTATTTGTCGGCAGTCGCGCGCTGCGATAAGCTCTGCGTTAATGTGTTCCGGAAGCGCCCAGGCGCTTGCGTTGACACGTCGAACATGACACCACCGATGATGACAGCTGATTGTTTTAGCTGCTCTATTTATAGGCTGGCTCACATGTTGACACTTTGGCCGTAAAAATAAACATTTCTCGGTTATGACTGCTGACTGGGTGCTGTGTTGTGTGTTTTTAGTTTGCAGCACATGCCTCGATGGGACGTCAATTCGCGTTGTGAACGTGCCACTAGGATAAACATCAATGACCGCTGATGAATTGAGGAAGATTTTATCACTTTAGGGGGGCGTTGGCTGATCTTCAGATTAGTCATGGACAGTCATCGTGAGAGAATGGACATTGTCGCATGTGCAGATCAGTGCTCTGGTAAGGTCAGGGTTCTACACCCGCAATCGTCTAATGAAGGAAAAGCATTTATCTTATCGGCAGTGTTTCATGAAATCATTCCCCAACGGCCTTGTGGTGCCCTATCAGTGGAATTCTGGAATTGCAAGTCATTGTTATCATAAAACGGAAAGTATGGGGGAACGTTTGTTTTCCTGGTAACAGTGGACGCATGCAAAACAATGACACGTCATTGATTCTGCGCTGCTAATCTCATCGACATAGCGTCGTGCAGTAAATTACATGTGGAGTTAGAAATAATTGTGTTGTTCGTGCCAACTACCGAGGTGGTCCCACATTTTTGCTAGCCACAGCAGTGTCGCCTGCTTGAGTGTCTCAAGTCAGTTTTCTGCCTCGTCCCACTTAAATGCATATAAAGAGTATCGGAGATTCGTGAATGTACTGCATAACTGGTCATCTTAAGGTTGTTCGTTTGGACATCTATCCCGAGGTGCAATGGCCTTGAACCTTCTTCCTCAACTTGATTGTGGACTGATGTAGGCCAGTAAGTTTTTCTTACTTATCAGTGCAAATGCCCCATGGAGGGTCTGAGCCTGAGAAATCGCTGCCTTCCATTACTGAAGGTCGTGGGTACGCTGCTTCCAGTCATAAAGACCAATCTGTCTTGCACCCGCGAATACTTGGTGTTTATGCCGGAGGTTCGGTCTTCCTCTTCTTCTCGTACCAGGATGCTCGGATTCAAAGATCCTCTTAGCTGGAGAATTGTTATGCATGCGCGCGATATGTCCGAGCCAGTGCAGTCGACGGATCTTTGCCTTCCGGACTACATCCACATCCTTGTACAGCTCGTAGAGTTCGCGGTTTTCTCCATTCACCTTCCTCGCAGTCAGGACCACATATCCGATGAATAACTTTTCTTTCCAAGTCACCAAGAATAAGGTCTGCAGTTTTGCTTAGCGTACACTTTTCGGCTCCATGTAACAGGACTGGTTTTGTAGAGCATGATTTTGGTCCTTCGAGCCAGGAGTTTTGACAAACCGAAGTAACATCGGTTTCCAAAGGCGATTCTAAGTCGGATCTCCACTGTGGTGTCGTTTGTGGAGTTCACATTTGTCCCGAGGTAGCCAAACTCTTTCACTACGTCAAAATTTTAGCTGTCGATTGTGATGTTTTGACCTAGGTGGTGATCGATGGATCGTTTCTTGCTCGCCTGCATATTTTTGGAGTAGACGTTTAAGGGTCGCGGTGGCGAAGCGAGTAAGTGCGTCGACTCCTACGCAGAGGGTTCCAGGTTCGGTACCCGAATTTACCAGTTTAATAATTCACGGCCCCACCTCTTTCGAGTCACTGACAATGGTCAAAGAGTATTCCTGTCTAGAAAAAGCTTCTCAACTTCGCCGTTCGGAGTCGGCATTAATGTAGGTCCCTTCCACTCATGAAAAAACAATAGCATGCACAACACGACTAATTGCTGAGAGGCTAGGCCCTGGTCCGCCTCGGATTCTCGGGCCACCTATATTATATTATTATTAGACGTTTAATTACACTTGTTTATGATGTGAAGCAGTAATAATTTATTCTTTATCACATTTATTTCCTATTATCTACGTTACCTTTTCACTACATTACCGTAGGCTATTGTAAGCGTTTGTCATCCCTGCCACGAAGTTAACGCTCGACATCCCTGTCTGATGTGATCTTCGAATAAGATACCAACCCTGACGGCAGTGTGCCGACAACATTCAACTAGTTCAGACGTACAAGGCAGCTTTACCCTTTTCGTTTTTTTTTAAGTTTTTAAACAGTTATTTTTATTTAATAAACCAGTTCCTTGAATTATTATTATTTTGTTCAGACAAAATGTGTTTTACTTTCACTATCTATTATACTAAATCATACTTACCGTACTAACTTAACTAAACTATACATGTGCTAAGAATATATGTACACCTAAGTCTGTTTTTACACGGTCTTTTTTTACACGGTTTTGATATAACACGGTTTGAAAATTGAATATTTCTAATTTTTTTACACGATTTTATTCCATTTAGCACGATTTGAAATTTTATGTACTTAATTTTTTTTTGTCAAATTTAATTTTCCATCACCCATTTTTGTATACGATCAATGTCTTTTTTTAAAGGATTTTTTTTACACGGCTTCTTCTGGAACCAATCTACCGTGTAAAAACAGACTTAGGTGTACATAAATAAAGAATAAAGAGAATATATTAAGAGTATATTATACATAAAGTTATAATGAATAAATGATCATAAAGAAATGTAACTACGTTACCGACACCAAAATCAGTAAATGTCAAGGAAAAAAACATAAACAAACATTTTGAAATATTCATTCTGAATAACTCTTGGCTGGCGATTAGATGTGTTAAACTCGATTCAAAATAAAATTTATATTTCGCATACAAATGTAGAATCCATTTGGAATAAAAACTCAGTTCTCATAATCCTTGCCTTTTAGCAATGTTTGTCAATAAACTTCCATATAAAATGACACTTCTAATTCACCAAATCTAAAAGGACACTTCTTGTAAAACATCGAACGAAGCACTAGCGATAAAATACATTATATTATAACGTCTTAAGGACTTGTTTTATTACACAAGAAATCAGAAAGTGGTAGACATCAGTATACATAAACCCATCGATAAATATTCATATCTAACTATTGCATGGTCCTTCGAAGCCTTGTTTGATTAATAATTGTTAATCAGTATGCGTCTAAAAAATTTAAACAATTTAATTACTAATACATTCCATTTTCGTGGGGACTTACATACATTTAAGGACAAGTGCTAAATGGTTTCCTGCGCCGCGAAATTCTTTCTACATCCATCGAGAAAATCCAAAGCTGAACTCAAAGTCACCGGTGGATAACATTAGATTGTGTGCACCGTTGGATTGTACACCGTTGGATTGTACACCGTTGGTTTGCGAGCATCGTTGGATTGTGTGCACCGTAGGACTTTTACTCCGGTAAAAGATAGAGAGCACTGTTGGATTCGCCATACGGTACAAGCAGGTCACCGTAATTACTGTCAGAATTTGAATAGAGTTTCGAACTTAAGTTGAATACGCACTCTCTCTTTTTTTTTTCTCTTCCTCACAATCTGTAATTCCGATAGAACTGGAGTAGAAATTTTATTTTTCATCGACGTTGGCGTTCGGTCGTACTTAAGTTGAAATATCATCGAACAATTTTTTTCTCTTATCCACCGCCACAGCGTACCAAGCGGGGAACAGTAATATCTAAAATCTGCAGAACCGCTACTGAGTAGTAGCAATATTTTCCTTGATTGGATTGGCAAATAATACGTTTTCTCTTACATACGCATCATTTTTCAATTATGAGCACATCACTAAAGCTGCAGAAGAATTTGCTAAGGCACATCGCGGATGATGTAGAGAATGTCGGCAAGTGATCGTTAACAGAAAGAACTAGAAATTATCGAATCTCAACGTTGGAGGACAATTTCAAGGCAAGTACACGTCACAATGAACATGGTATTTCGGCCTGTGAAACC
Source organism: Eristalis intricaria (assembly GCA_964034865.1). Taxonomy (NCBI): domain Eukaryota; kingdom Metazoa; phylum Arthropoda; class Insecta; order Diptera; family Syrphidae; genus Eristalis; species Eristalis intricaria. Next base: position 16,599,308 of record OZ035873.1, read on the forward strand.
GGTCAAGAAAAGGAGCTCGAAGAGGTGTTCAACAGTATAAAGGAGTTATATCTCGAGTACAAAACACTACTGTTGGACAGTTTGGACAAGCTAACATCTGCAGCGGGAAGTGTGGTGAGTGCTAGCGTAAGCAAAACGAACGAAACAAATGTAATCCGTTTGCCCAAAATAAATTTGCCAACACTAGAGGCACGATCTTTCACAAGTCCCTACAACTCTTAGAATACGCGGATGACACTGACGTGATTGGCAGAACACAGCGAGCCGTCAATGAAGCGTTTGCTGGTATTGAAGCGGAGGCGGCCAAAGTGGGTTTAGAGGTGAACGAGGGCAAAACGAAGTATATGCTATCATCGAGAAAGGACGCACAACATCGACGACTTGGCCAAAACGTCACCATAGGCAGCTATAACTTCGAGGTAGTGAAGGACTTCGTCTACCTCGGCTCGCAAGTGAACAGTACGAACAACACCAGTACCGAGATTAATTGCCAATCGCTGTTTCTTTGGGCTGAAGAGGCAAGGCAAGTAGTGGATTCCTCTCTCGAAGGACCAAGTTAACATTATATAACACCTTGATCATCCCTGTCCTGCTCTATGGTGCGGAAGCATGGACAATCTCAAAAGCGGATGAAGAAGCACTTGGTCTTTTCGAGAGAAAAGTTATGCGTTCAATCGTTGGTCCTGTTGGCGTTGATGTTATTGGAGAAGAAGATTCAACCACGAATTGTTCGGGCTGTACAGCGGCATGAGCCTAGTCCGGCGTCTGTGGATTCAACGCCTAAGATGACTAGGTCATGTAGAGCGTATGGACAACTCAGCTCCGGCCCGGAGAGTCTTCGACTCCGAACCCGTGGGACAACGCAACAGAGGACGCCCGCGTTTAAGGTGGCGCACCCAGGTGGAGAAGGACCTCAACCAACTTGGCGTGCGACACTGGAGACAGCTAGCCAGAGACCGTGCTAGCTGGAGAGGCTTGTTGGTTGAGGCCCAGGTCCACCCCGGACTGTAGCGCCAAATAAAGAAGAATGACATTCAACATTACTTCAAAAATAAAATAAAAAATAACACGCAATTTTCTCTCTCCATTTACGCGTGCATGGTAGCCTTTTGCTGAGAACAAGGTACCTTGGATAACAAATTTGCAACATGTTTGATGCAACACATTGCAAGGATCTTAGGGATAGTTTTCCATACCATCTTTAATAATTCGAAATAAATTCCATTTAGGCACATCAGTGGTTTCTATTTTTTTTCATCATCAACTCAACATTCAGATCTTCAACATTCACTGTGTCTTGTGGAAACTAATCTGATAAGTCCCATAACTGGTGGCATTGTTCAAGCTGCAACCTTTTGGATCTCGGTATTTTAAAATTCTAATTTTAGCGTCTGACAGAACAAATTTTTCTCGAATCTTAACACATAATCAGAACGATGCTAGGGATATGATGAGCAATGGGCAAAATGTGGTAGATTTAGAGTTAAGATTGGTAGAGAAAAAGTGGTAGAAGTCCCATCACTGCTTACGAGTGAGAGTACATAATTGCCATCAGTCTATTAAAATAATTCCAAGATACTAAAATATATTATTAAAATAATTCTATTAAAATATATAATAAAACATATATAATATAATAAAAAAAAGGTCTATTAAAATAATTCCAAAATACAAAGAGAAAACCCGCATAAGCAACCAATTTCTTTGTCTGGCAATGCTTCTGAAGAAGACAGAAGGCGAACAAATTTATAGATGCACTCATTCGCTTGTTGCGTTGGGGTGGTCTCTTTTCCTTTTTTCAGCAGGATGCTGTTCGTGTTCAATCACAATTGCTATTTCGTTCATGGTTCACATGCTTGGTAGATTCAACAGTACACACTGTCAGTCAATCCATGGCTTACCTAAACCACCCATAATTATTCAGTGTGAAAACGAAACTTTCTTGATTGAAGTTTAAGTTCGATCCTACACCAAGATAAACCAGCAAATAAGGTTGCCCTGTGAAATCGGGCATACGTGATTCTATTATGCCTTCAATCCCGGATTGGATCCTGGAGATTATGTTTTGCAACAATAACAAAATGATCCTGCACTCGATCAGGATTATTTTTCAGGATCCAGGCGCTATCTACTCTACACAACTTGTGAATTAACTTAAATTTGTGATTAGATTATGTTCATTTATCATTATCAGCATAAAAAGCGGACGTATAAAATGTGTGTAGGCGAAGAAATATGTTCGATTACAAGGCAAATTCACATGCAAATTTCAATAGAATCAGTTTGCTGTTTTCGATTGTAGTAGATGCAACTCGCTCTGGTCTGTTTTATTGCGCCCGTGAGCCGATATGGGCATTTAAAAAACACCTTTTATAGAAGAGCTCAATACACAGCCTTGGAAGACAACATTTGATGTGTTGCCAGGGAAATACGAGCTAAAATCAGACACTGTATGGACCACTCGAAATGTAGTTGTGGTCAATATATATCACAAGCATGGATTTATCAATTCAAATAAAAAATACATCATACATTTGTAAAAATGTATACATTTCCCTTTTTTCTTTTAGAAAATAGCGCTCTCCGATTTTCAGAAAAAATATGATGATTTTTTTGAAATAAATTAACACCCCTATGCATGGTCACACCTCTCAAAAGTCTGTCATGCGAAGATTCTGATGCCTATCTTGTTAGGTTTAAAAATATTAAAAGAAAACATACAAGGATAGTTACCATGATGTATTCTTTTCGTTCTTCTTTTCGTTTTTTTTTTCCTTTTGGGGGACTTCAATTTGTCCTTGTTTTTTGTCTCTATTCCCTTAAGTGAACATAATTGATGCTCACAAGTTGTGAGGTTTTACTGATTCACCACTCTCTTGTAAGGCAGTTATGACTTGTGACATATCATAGAGGTGTGCTAGAATAGGGCCATTAAATTATCAATACTCTGCTGGGGAACTTTGTAAAAAGAACGTCAAACGAAATCCAAAGGGATTTTTAAATGACTTTTAATTTTTTTTTTTAGTACATGTTAATAGAAGAAAATATCTTAAATGTAAGTAAATTTAGTTGTAGTAAAGGAAAGGGTGTTTTTAGTCAGTAAAAATCCAACACTACAGATCATCCTCCAACTGCCATATCGGCGATATTAGACCTTTCCAGGACTTAAAAACACCTTTGCTGATGTGTTCGTGTGTGTATTAACAGAATCCGATGCGTTGGAGCGCATTTTAGGTCTTGTTGAATATTTTCACCAAACCAAGTAACAAAAAAAAATATGTTTGTAGAAGTTATTTGAAAATTTTGAAATTAATTTTCTTATAAATCAGCACAAACCTTTTTATTAATTTTGACACTTTTTTTTTTATTTATTTAAAGACAAATCGTAATAGTAGCATAAATCGAGGAATGTGACAACGCTGGATAAGGCCTTATTTCCGCTGGATTGAAAGATGCTCAGTGTTGGCTCTCAAATTGCATTGTGGAATCACCCTAATACTGTCCTATATTGTTTTTGAATGTTGGTAGTACAACCGTTTTATGTTTTGTTCACTACCCCATTTTTTTTTGTATAAAACTTACTTCCTGTTCGTCCATTCAATAAAACACACGATTGTCTTTCTTACCAAGAAACACGCGGTCTTTTATTTGCCACACTTTTTCTCTCAACAGCGAAAATCGAACGCGCAAACAGGGCTTATGGGAAGTGTAAACAGTGGTTATGTTTATAACTTTATAACAATCCAATGGGGTGGGCCAATGGGGTGGGTATCGTGTTACAACTTGCCCCGGAAAATGTTACGAATTGCCCAGGCATGGAATTTCACACAAACAACAGAATTTACAACCAAAAAAAAACCCCAACTCACACAACAAAGATGTACAAGTAATTCAAACCAAAACACACCAGCATCATAGGGAGAGCAAACATAAAAATTTATTTACAGGTCACCCAACCTCGACGTTCAACGAGGAGTAGACTGAAGAAGACACCCCAAGGCCCACAAGGCATGGACAATTGTTCTCCCGCATGTTTCTCAATTCTGAGAGGAACACTGCTTTCCTGGCATTCTTAACCCTGTTACAAGCTTAGTAGGGCTTGGAAGGTGACGACCGGATCTCGGTATCTTAAAATTCTTATTTTAGCGTCTGACAGACCAAAATTTTCAGAACAATGCTAGGGATATGATGAGCAATGGGCAAAGTGTGGTAGATTTAGAGCTAAGGTTGATAGGTTTTCCAACATTGCAAAAAGGAGGAGAAATATCACTTAAGTGGTAGAAGTCCCATCACTGGACAGCAGCTACTCTTAGGCCAATGCAGGTCGTTGCAATTAAAAGAGACCACGTGGTGCTTGTTACGAAGCGGCTTAGCTGGCTTAGGCGGATTCATGATTAATCAGCTTGACTATCTGAATAGAAGTATGTCCTCAGTTAACTTTTCTTACGAAGGCAAACAAGGAAGGTTATGCAACTTCCTTGTGTCTCTACCCTCTGCAGAAGTAAGTTTTTGTGGTAGACCCATATTTAAGGCGTTTTCATCTTGAAGTCCACAAGTCCTATCAGTGTCCAAAGTGCCCTCCTACTCACGCTGTGAAGACTGCATGAGCTTTTGCGGTTGCATACGATCAAATGTCCAAATAGCAGAGACTTAGTGATGACATGTGAAATTTCTTTAGGCCATGTATGTGGTCCAGTGCTCTCAAGAACAGACTTAATTTTGCGTCCATCTCTCGGATATTGACACTGCACACATCATTCACAAAGCAGTCTACGAACAGTCTAATTTGAAAGAGAAACAAACACCTTCTGACACAATGAACCGATGACAGGTCTCAAAAGCCTCGGTGAACACAACAATTTATTCATAAATTCATCGCGCGACACTCTAACAACAAGAGCCCACTCAAAATTTGGCTCCTCATTCACCTCGAATCTATTTTTAGTCAAAATTTGAATGCCCCCCACCATCGAGTCGCTCACCTTGCCAAGGCTGTTGCAACAAGTTCATGACTACGAGCGCCAACTGAAAGTATCGCGCAAATAATGACGTACCCACGGCTCGATCAGCGTTCGTGAAATTCATCGCTAATCGGCGCAATCAACAATCTTATCGCCCATTCTGGGAATCGGAACCACAGCCAATCGGTGATCAGAACAACAAGCGAACTTGTCGAACTTACCTAAGTCAACACACTTTTGGCCGTGGAAGGAATAACCTTTCCATTGCGTCGACAATTTTCCAATCGTTTTGTTTCCGTGGCTTCAAGTATTCCGCCAGCGGTAATCGTTAACAATTAGCGGGCCCGGAGATTGTTGGCGAGGTGCTCGGGGACTTTCTCGGCGAATTGACCACACGTGCGGGGACACTTTTGGTATCGAAGCTGAATTAATGCCGGATAAAGAAACAATCTTGACAGGTCGATGCTTCTTTGGCGGATCGACCTTATCGGCGGGCGGGCTTGATTAATTCGCTGACCAGAAGTTCAAGGTGGCTCAAAGTACAATCCGTTGTGAAATGGTGAATTTAGGGTGTGCGAGACCGTGAAAGGAAGTGTGGTGATATCTGATAGGTGACACTGACGAGTTTGACACTTGGCCGTATCGGTTGAAGTTTTAGGAAAAAAATAGCGTATAAAAATGAGTGATTTTAAGTAAACACGATTAAAGGCAGAGGAACTCTTGTCAATCGCTGTTACTTTGGACTCACAGGCAAATTAAGTCGAGGAGCCTACTCTCGAAGGACCAAGCTGGCATTATAAAATTCCTTGATCATTCCTGTTCTGCTGTACGGTGTGGAAGCATGGACATTCTCAAGAACAGATGAAGAAACGCAAAGAAAAGACACGCGATCAATCTCTGGTCCTGTTTGAGTTCACGGGATTTTGAGAAGAAGGCTGTACAGCGACATGATGCTAGATGGGTGTCTGCGGGCTAAACGCATGAGATGGCCATGTACATGGCATGGAGAAGACTTATACAGCTCAAAGAGTCTTCGACTCCCCACCAGCTACCAGACAATGTAAATGAGGACAGCTACGAAACTGATGGCACAGGCAAGGGGAAAGCACCTCAGGGAACTGGGCGTGCGGAATTGGAAGCAGCCGGCAAAAGATCACTCCAGTTGGAGAGGCTTGTTGGCTGTGGCCCAGTTCCAATCCAGACTGTAGGGCCGGAAGATCAAAATTATTGAAAATGTTATGCATTCTGTCCTGGGCTACATCCTCGAGGATAGAGGGCATTGCTCGCATATTCGGCTTTCAGAGGGAAGGAAGGTGGTACCACATTCGGACGAGACAAGGTTACATGGACCAGATAAAATGCATCCGACCAAAGGAATGCACATCCATAGGGATATTAATGCCACACTTCATCTAGGCTACACACGGAGACCTTATTCGGTGAGAAGTAGAAGAAGTGTTGTGCTAAATGGAAACGAACAGAGACGCCCCTGCGGATTAAATGCTAAGAGCGACTTGAGCACGATAATCGTCACCACAGCTACGACCCGATAATTATACGAACTTAATTTGGAAGCATGCGTGGCAGTAGCGTGGTGGGCATAAGCGTCGACCCAATGTGTATATTAACCTCGCTGCCTGGGTTCGATTCCAGGCCGGTAGGACCAAGAATAATTTTCATCGTCCGACCTCTTTCGTGTCACAGACAATAATCGAAGAGTAATAACTTGGCCATTCGGAGTCGGCATAAAACTGTAGGCCCCTTCCACTCGCAAAAGAACAATAGCACGCACAACACGAGTGGATGCTGAGAAGCAAGGCCCTAACCCTCTATGGGCTGTAGCGCCACCCATATTATTATAGATTTTTTATAATGGTTGTTGTCTTATGTGGGTCGCCGTGGCGTAGTAAGTATGTGCGTCGACTCCTACGTAGAGGGTGCCAGGTTCGAATCACCAATTTACCACCTTTCATATTCCACGGCTCCACTTCTTTCGAGCTACTGACAATGCTCAAAGAGTATTCCTGTCTAGAAAAAGCTTCTCAATTTCGCCGTTCGGAGTCGGCATTAAACTGTAGGTCCCTTCCACTCGTGAAACAACAATAGCACGCACAACACGAGTGGTTGCTGCAGAAGCTAGGCCCAGGTCCGTCTCGGACTATCGCGCCACCCATGTTATTATTATTATTGTCTTATGCTTAAGACACATTGAGTCGAAGAAGCTTCTAATAAGCTTATCCCCCACTGATTGCCTTCAGATGACAAGGATCAGTCTTTTTCGGCCCTTCCTTATGTCACTGCTTTGATTTGAGATGACTTGAGATGGCTCATTCTTAGGCTTTGTTTGGCATTGCATGTCGCATTGCATTGCTTACCCCGCAGGCAGCGTCCTCCTCCTTTTGATCTGAGATTCTGATGGACAGACAGATGGACATTACACCACAAAAAGCTTCACACGCAATTTTACTTGAACAAGTGGTGGGTTGATATCTATTTTTTTTTCTTTTTTTGATGTGCCTTAGTCTCTTCACTCGCGAAAACAATTGAACTCGGGTAGGAGAGGTTTTGATTGATAATGTTTATGAAGAGAGTCTAAAAGGCACTCTATTTCTTGTTGGAAGCCCCAGACCATTTTCCGCTAACAAGATGCACTCGCTTAAGGTCCCCTTCTCATTAGATACAGCCTTTGGCTTGTGACCAAAGTAGCGACTTCGTGATAAGTCGGCAAAAGTTCTATTTCCCTTTTTCTTACATTGGCAGAGTCTTCAGTCGACATGCCTCTGCAACCACCACGAATCTTTTTTCTGAACTCCCTTCAGCCCAGACCAAAAAGAAAGAGGCTCCTTTTAACTTCTGGACTCCAGTAAATCTGTGAAAGTCCGCTGCTGCTCTGGATTGGAGTTTAAGACTTGGAAGAAATATTTGGAAATAGAGTCGCGCTATGACATAACCACCGTCGATGCCGGCTTAAACTTGTCGCTGTGCAACGCCTGGTGTCATCAACAGATGATAGGCCGGAGTTCAAACACAGGACAGGACCAAGGGCTTTATCGTAGAGCGTCATAGGGTTATTTCGCGTGGATCGCGGGGATCTGTTACATTTAGTCAGCTAGTTTTTGATACCAACAAAAAAAAGATTAGGAATATATTTTGTCGGGTAGCGATCCAACGGATCCAACCAGGATCTAAGTGGGCCACAATAGCTGGTGGCAATCGCCCATACCTAATCTAACGTATCCACCCTACAGCGACCTGAAGAAATGGATGAGATTTGGAATGCCTCACATTCCCGAAATGTGACTTCTTTATTCATTATTCGATCTTTATTCGATGCCACCACTGTAGCAGTTGTGGCCCACTTAAATCCTGCTTGGATCCCTTGTGCTATCGCTACCCGGTGCTCTCCACTGGCTCCTTTTAAAACGGGACTACACTAACGAAAATGAAATAAGCCTAGAGACTGCCTCTTGGTATTCTAGTGGCCTACTTTGACAAGTCTAATCCTGTGCTGATTTACAGCCAATTTGTTTTCCTGGTCAGCTTGCCTATGTCTTGTATCTTTAAGTGCGACTTTTCCTCTGGATTGCTGAACAAGTAGTTGCCTTGTATATCTTTTCTAGTCTTTGCAAGGGCTGGACAAGTGCCGAGGAGATGAAGCGTATTTTCGTCTTCCTCCTCGCCTCGGAGATGAAGTGCATTTTCTCCCACCTCCTCGTCTCTACAGCTTCTGCAGTAGTTGTTGTGGCGGGCTCCCATTCTTCTGGCATGGATACCGAGAAGGCAGTGGCTGGTGATAACGCCCACTACGTTCCTTATTTCATTCCTGTTTAGTTTTGGGGTGTATTTGTTTTGTTTGGATTTAGTGAGGGCCAAATAAGCCTCGAAGTCCTGCATGTATCTAATTCCATTCATCTCCGATTAGCGGGGTCGACGGCGTTTGTAATTAAAATGGTGTTTATTACTTGGAGTGAGGAATATGGGGTGTCCTGATGATTTCCCCCACCCCTCTTCTTGCTAACTCGTCGGGCCTTTCGTTGCCTGGTAAACCACTATGCCCAGGTACCCAGCAATGGGTTAGGTTACATCTAACCGCTGTCTCGCCAAGAGATTGACGTCAAATTTTTTACCATCTTCGATTTAATTGATGGTTTATCCAGAGCCGTTATGGCCGCCAGACTGTCTATATAATGGGTAGTCCAAAAATTCCTTTCGTATTTCTAATCAAACTTTTTTGGCATTTTTGGCGTTTGCTGGCATTGAAGCGGAAGCGGCTAAAATGGATCTAGCTGTGAATGGGGGCAAAACGAAGTATATGCTGTCATCAAGAAAGGACACACAACATCGACGTCTTGGACAGAGCGTCACAATGGGCAGCTATAACGAGGGGACTTCGTGTACCTCGGCTTCGCAGTAAATAGTACGAACAACATCAGTACCAAGATCAAACGCAGAGTAACTCTTGCCAACCGCTGATTCTATGGGCTCAAGAGGCAATTGAGTAGTAGAGCCATCTCTCGAAGGACCAAGCTGACTTTATACAAGACCTTGATCATACCAGTCCTGCTGTACGGCACGGAGGCATGGACAATCTCAAAAGCGGATGAGAAAGTCCTTGGTCTCTTCGAGAGAAAGGTTCAGGGTGCGATCTTTGGTCCTGATTGTATTGACGGTTTCTGGAGGAGAATTTTCATCCACGAACTCTGCGACATGAGTCTGGTCAGGCGTCTTCGAGTCCAACGCCTAAGATGGCTAGGTCATGTAGAGCGTATAAAAAACTCAGCTGCGGCCCGAAGAGTCTTCGACTCCGAACCCGTGGGACAACGCAACAGAGGACGCTCTAAGGGGCCACTCAGGTGGAGAAGGACCTCAACCAACTTGTCGTGCGACACTGGAGACAGCTAGCCAGAGCCGAAGAGGCTTGTTAGTTGAGGCCCAGGTCCACCACGGACTGTAGCGCCAAATCAAGAAGAAGAAGCTTCTTTTTGTAGCCAGCCTTTTTTAAATGGTTCAAAACTGTTTTATGTTGAATTTTTAGTTCCTTGTGCGATGTCATGGCTGCTTATGTGACGGTCTTGGTCAATCTTTTCCATAATTTCATCGACTTTTTCAACGATAGGTCGACCAGAGCGAGGTGAATCTTTCACATCGAAATTTCTAGAACGGAAGCGAGCGAACCATTGTTGTGCTACACGAACTGATACAGCATCGTCTCCGTAAAGTTCACAAATTTCATTGGTGGCTTGCGTGGCGTTCTTCCCTTTTTTATACAAAAATTTCAAAAATAAGCGAATTTCTTCATTATTTTCACTCATTTTTGAACAGCTGTAACTCTTTGTTCAACTTCTCCGAATTTAATTTTTTTTTGGTTAAATGAAGCTTCACACGTCACTTTTGCAACACCATGTTGTATGACACAATGTGATTGGATTCACTGGAGATAGACGACGCCAACGACATCTATTGCCAAAATACGAAAATACTTTTTCGACTACCCATTAGATGGCGATAGATAGCCCGTCTATCGGGTGCATCGACAGTAAGCGGGCAGCCTCTTGGATAGGATTAACTTCTGCCTGGAGTACTCTACTATGATTGGGCAGTCGAAGAGACAGGGAAAAGGATATGTCCGGCAATACCGCGAATACTCCTAGTCCAAAAACCTTGCCTGTTTTGGAGCCATCTGTGTAGATCCCCAGGTAGCCTGGTTTTCTTACCAGATCCTTTCTCCAATCTTCTCTGTCTGGGATAAGTGTTTTGAACCCAAAGTCGAAGTCTACGTCTGCGTTGGTAGTCTTTCATTTCTGATTATCTCTGCATGACCTAAGCTGTGTGCACTGCGCCAGCGGTTGCACACGTAACGCTGCCTTGGTAGCTATCAGCTTCCCATAGATGTCCGTGGCAAAAAGCTGTATCAAGGTTTCAATGGCGGCTGTGGGAGTGAATCGCATTGCCCATGAGATGCAGATACACTCTGATCTTTGAATACTGCCTATCGACATAAGATTGGATTTGTTATTCAGTGCTGGCTACCAGACAAGGATACCGTACGTTAACATGGGTCTAACGACAGCCGTATACATCCAGTGAGCCATCCTTGGTTTAATTCCCCATGTGGGTCCAAGGATTCTCTTACATGTGTGAACAGCTGCCGCCGCCTTCTTAATACATTCCCTAATGTTTGGTTTCCAGCTTAACTTGCTGTCTAAGATTACTCCTAAGTACTTGGCCTGCCTAGTGAAGGTAAGTTCCTTTTTCTGCAGCTTAGGGGGCTCTATCGGAGGTATTATACGACTTCTCGTGAAAAGTACAAGCTCTGTTTTGGACGCGTTAACGTCCAGTCCGGCTTTTCCTGTCCACTTCTCTTTTTCTGTTTAGTGAGACGTTCATCATATCCCTGACCGTGTGAAGAAATGTTCCCTTTACTTTTACTAGGGCTATGTCGTCTGCAAAGGCTAAAGGCTTACAGCCTGTACGACTTAGTTCCTTAAGAATTTCGTCCACCACCATTATCCACAGAAGGGGGGAGGGTACCTCCCCCCCCCCCCTCCCCCTTTGTGGGTTTCCCTTGAATACCTTTATGGTTATATTGTGACCTAATTCGGACTGGGTATAAGTTCGGGATAGGACAATGTCAATCCATCTACGAATACTAACTACTACATTGAGTCTATCTAGAGCGTTACTCCTTCTTCTTCTTTACTTGCCGCTACAGTCCGTGGTGGACCTGGGCCTCAACTAACAAGCCTCTCCAGCTCTGGCTAGCTGTCTCCAGTGTCGCACGACAAGTTGGTTGAGGTCCTTCTCCACCTGAGTGGCCCCTTAGAGCGTCCTCTGTTGCGTTGTCCCACGGGTTCGGAGTCGAAGACTCTTCGGGCCGGAGCTGAGTTGTCCATACGCTCTACATGACCTAGCCATCTTAGGCGTTGGACTCGAAGACGCCTGACTAGACTCATGTCGCAGAGTTCGTGGGTGAATCTTCTCCTCCAAAAACCGTCAACGGATACAGGACCGTACTCGTACTCAGAGCTTTTCTCTCGAAAATACCATGGACTTCCACTTCCGCTTTTGAGATTGTCCATGCCTTCGCGCCATACAGCAGGACTGGGATGATCAAGGTCTTGTATAAAGTCTGGTCCTTCGATAGAGGACTCTACTACTCATTTGCCTCTTGAGCCCATAGAAACAGCGTTTGGCAAGAGTTACTCTGCGTTTGATCTCGGTGTTGATGTTGTTCGTACTATTTACGAAGCCGAGGTACACGAAGTCCTTGACTACCTCGAAGTTATAGCTGCCCATTGTGACGCTCTGTCCAAGACGTCGATGTTGTGTGTCCTTTCTTGATGACAGCATATACTTCGTTTTGCCCCCATTCACAGCTAGATCCATTTTAGCCGCTTCCGCCTCAATGCCAACAAACGCCTCATTGACGGCTCGCTGTGTTCTGCCAATCATGTCAATGTCATCCTAACAGTTGTACACACTTCTAGTGTTGGCGTGTGAGTCTTGCACGATCTTCTCCAGGATGATGTTGAAGATGTCACATGACAGCACGTAGCCTTGTCTGAAACCTATTCTGGCTTTGACGGGCTCGGTGAGCTCGTTACCGACCTTTATAGAGCAGCGAGAGTTCTCCATCGTCATCCTGCACAACCTGACGAGTTTGGCGGGAATGTCAAAAGTAGACAAGGCGTTGTATAGCTCGTCCCTATACACGCTGTCATATGCGGCCTTGAAATCGACAATAAGGTGGCGGGTGTCGATCTGCATTTCTTGGGTCTTTTCCAGGATCTGCCGTAGTGTGAAAATCTGGTCGATGGTGGACTTCCCTTGCCTGAAGCAAGGAGGTTAAGGCCTATTTCTTCCTATGACCGAATAGCCCTTGAGCCAAAAGAAACAGTGATCGGCAAGAGTTATTTTGCACTTGATCTCAGAACTGATATTGGTCCTGTTCATCGTGTAGCCGTGACCGGCGCAGTCTCGATAACTTCAAAGTTACAGTTGCCCCCTGTGTGACCATTTGTCTGACGTCGGAACACTTTTTGTCATTGCAAGCTTCTCCATCTAAGTTGGTTGTACTAGTCCCTGCCATTCGTAACATAACATGAGTGTTGCAGCGATGAGAGGGTTGGTGCTTGGCAACGATAATCAACCAACAAAGTTCAAGAACTCTGTGGGCCACGACAACAACTCTCGTAGTCGCCATCACCTAGTGCCGGCTAAATTAAGCAAGAGAAAAGTGTAGAGAGAAGAGTCTTCGACTCTGAACCAGTGGGACAACGCAATAGAGGACGCCTACGGAACCGATGGCGAACCCAGGTGGAGAAGGACCTCAATCAACTTGGTGTGCGCAGTTGGAGACAGCTGGCTAAAGATCGTGCCGGCTGGAGAGGCATATTGGTTGAGGCCCGTCCACCCCGGACTGTAGCGCCACCAGAAGAAGAAGAAGTGTAGAGCCAACTGAATTGCCAAAGTCAATTCCGCGTTCATGTCTTTTGTGCATCAGGTTGTTTATAAACGGCTACAGGCGAGTACACAAAACGGCAGAGAAGATCTTGTCTCTTGATGTTCAGGAGACTTATCCCTTTATAGTTGGCGCAGTCAAAGGGGTCTCCTTTCTTGTGGATCGGGCAAACGATACTGATATTCCACTCGTCGGGCATGTTCTTCTCCGACCATATCTTACAGATGAGCTGGTGCGTGCGCCCAACCAGATCATCTCTAGCTGTCTTAAGGATTTCAGCGGACATCCCGTCCGCACCGGCAGCTTTGTTAGACTTCAGTCCTGATATTGGAGGACGGAATTCTCGTCGATCATCGTCCATATTGAGTGGAACATTCTCCCTGACACCGTTTAGCAGTCTGCAGAAATGGTTCTTCCAAATTCTCAGTATCGACTGCGACTCTACTACTAGTTGTCCAATCTCGTCCCGGCAGGCTTCTGTCCGAACATTATATCCACTGAATAACTGCTTCACCCTCTGGTAAGACTTTCGGACATCGTTCCTGCCGTAGCACCTCCCCATCTTCTCGACCAAACGCTTCTCGAGCTCTGGGTCTCGTCCCTTCGTCTCTGTTCGTAGAGCTCACGAACAGTTCTCGTTGTTTTGTAGGCTTCCAGCTTCGCTGCATGTGCCAGCCTGCACTCGTTGTCAAACCATGGGTTTTTTCTAGGTGGTGCCGTAAACCCCAGCGTAACTTATTGACTCAAATTTAACGTCTTCTGGCTTGGTTGCCAGTTAGGCAGTGGCCTGTGATTACGCCTACTACTTTACTAATGTTTCTTCTGTCCAATTCTACGAGAGCTTTAGTTTTTGATGGATCTAGTGTAGCCCACATCGTTTTCGATGAACTACAGGTGTCCAATTCCGCCCATCTACGATTTGTATTGATTGTCTGGCGTCTGTTTAGGATTAGGATTTAGGATTGTTTTAATCGCTCTCATTGGGAGGTAAGGTGTCTCCTGATTTTATGTCAGTCTTAGACTCACCCCCCTTCTTGCTAATTCGTCGGCACTTTCGTCGCCCGGCATACCCATGGCCCAGGGACCCAGCACAACGTATGGTTGCATCTGCCCGCTATCTCCCTCAGAGATAGACGGCAGAGTTTAACCATCTGGTAAAAGGTGATCAATGGTGTTGCTAGAGTCTCACTATCTATGTAAACAACAATAGATCTTCCGTCATCTTTAGCCGAAGAGCTGCCTCTTGAATAGCTGTTACTAATGCCTGGCAAGCACTGCAGTGGTTCGGGAGCCGTATGCCTACTGCTAGCTCCGGCGAACTGGCGTATCCGACTTGGAGCCGTCAGTGAACATTCTTTGTCATTATTTAGTTAAAATTATAATCATATAAACAATCAGTAATATTCCTAGCCCTCTCGCATGCTTACCCATCTGTCACTCTTCCGACACCATTCATGTTGCAAGCGCCATCTCATGTCAACTGTCAGATGTCACCTTTTTGCTGAGGCAATATACTCACCCTCCCCACCGAAATCGTCTTAAACAAATTCTTGAGCATCTTGAACATAATTCAATTTCCGCTCCTCTGACCATCCAATTCTCTGTCAGTGAGAAAAAATGAGCCACTTGGCGACTCTGCTGAAAATTGAATTCCACACAAAAACGAAACCCAATCATCGCCCCCTTAAAATAGGTCACAAGAACGTGTCTTCCCGCAGTCCATTCATCGAGAAAGCGCACACTTTAGATGATCTAGCGCCAGTGTCAAAGATCCCTAACAGCATGACATAACCTACAAATTTAATTTTCTCAAAGACCATCGTGAAGCCGAATTGCAATAAATCACCGATCGTTAGCAATTATCGGATACGTTCAAGCGGTGTGCTGTGTTAGAGGAACTGTCAGTGGGGGGAGAGGACGAGGTGAGTGCAATTTAATGACAGCTGTCAGTGTCAGTCAACAAAAATGAAACATTCAGCATTCAGTCTTGATGTGTTTTATTTATTCAATTAAATAGTCCTAACTAAAAATAAATTATTCACTACTTTCGATAAACAAACATTAAATTTTTTTTTTAAATTTAAAAATACGTATAATACTAAAAGAGAAAAAAAATAAAAGAACGGTTGATAAATGATTGGTCATAGGATGTGTACATGCAATGAAAACACAGAAAAGCCTCCTTAGGCTTAAGGATTACGATTGTCAATAGATTTGAAGGGAGCTCTTAAATAATTCACTAAATACTCGTACATTTACTTATTATTTTCTTTGTTTATATAAAAAGAGAATATAAAAAAAATCGATTACAAGGAGTAAAATAATTTAGTTATCTTTAAGGTACCACTTAAGTAGCCACGGGGGATTCACGTCGATCGAATGGAATTCACAAAATAAAAACCGAGTGTTTATTGAACGCATCCGATGCACGGCAAATTTAAACGAACCACTTTGTTATCCACACAAGAAGGAATATCTTCCAGAGGCCAAGGGGCAGGCTAAAAAGAAAACAGAGCGAAAGGAAAGGATTGTTGGTTGATCAAATTGTGAGAACAAATAGGAGAATTTTGAGTGAGATTAAGTTTATACGTTTTTTTGAACCAATTCAAGGAAATGAAAAATAATGCTTTGATCAATCTACGAATGCAAATGCTTCAAGGCAGTTCTCAAACTACTGGAAAATGAAAAAAATAAGGTAAATGCATGCAACAAGCTTAAGGCAAGAGGTTTGTTAGTATTTTAGTTTTTCTATTATTTTGGTAACGAGGACCGTTCATGCAAGAGAAGAGAGCAAGTGATGTACAAAGGGTATGAGATAGACGAGCTGACCTTAACCTCGTTAGGTTTTTTCAATGCGGCTGGGGTTTGCTGGTGCTGATTTCCTGAGAGTCATCGTGTGATGGATGATGCTCGAGTTGGGGGCCACCAAAAGTAAACACTTGGTAAGCTTCGATTTATATTTCTGAGCGTCAGTTGTGGGTCGTTGGTTACGTCGAGAGTGAGCTATGGTTAATGGTTAAGGGACAGGGCAGGAAAAGTTGGAGAAGCAGAGTAGAGGAAGCGTTAAATTTAAGTGTGTCGTGATGGGTTTTGTGGAACGTCAAGAGAACCATGCCAGGCAAAAAATGTTGTGTTCTCAAACTCCACAGAGAGTGTGTTTTTCACGCGGACTTTCAGTTTTTGTATATTGTTAATATGCATATTTTAAATTTTTGATTCCAGTGGTTTTCCTAAGAATTCGCTGAACATACATTTTTTCCGGATAAAACCAAGTACATTTTACATTATAACAAGAATAATATGGGTGACGCTGAACGTGGCCCCGGTTTTTACAAAATACACTCGCTTTGTGCAAGCTTAGATTTCTGTCATTTGAAGATTGTCGTTAACGTGGATTGGGTGACTTTCAACACCCGTCACAACTGGATGGCGCAGTTGGTTGAGTGCCTGCCTCTGGTTAGCGGGGTCCGCGGTTCGAATCCCAGTGAAATTTATCTTGTTTTCGAATCTGGTCCAGTCAACACTTGCAGTTGGGAACAAATTAACGGCACTAGTAGTCTGACTAGGGGTATCACAATGGACCAAAATGGTCTAAGTGTGCTAGTGAACGCCATGACAGCCCACCTACCTAACCTAACAGCCGCCACATGCCCTTAATCAATTCATAGGTTAGCTCTTTTGAAGTGAGGATAGAAGATTTCCCTCCTTTCGGTAGGAATGGAATTTTCTAAATTTAGACTTCCTAGGTCGGGAGATCTTGCCCAAGACTTCAATCAGAACATGTGCCGATATCTATTTGCAGTCGTCTAAAATGACACAACAGCTGCAACACCTAGAATGAGATAACATTTTGGCCACCAAATTGCCAAGCCTTTGTAAATGGGCGTCTGATATTTCCGAACTTGAAATGGTTTTCTTACTCCTTTATACACGATGGGCCATCTAATATAATAATATGGGTGGCGCGACAGTCCGAGGCGGACCTGGGCCTAGCTTCTCAGCAACCACATGTGTTATGCGTGCTATTGTCCTTTCACGCGTGGAAGGGACCTACAGTTTAATGCCGACTCCGAATGGCGTAGTTGAGAAGCTTTTTCTAGACAGGAATACTCTTTGAGCATTTTCAGTGACTCGAAAGAGGCGGAGCCTTGAATAATCAAAGGTGGTAAATTCGGGTATCGAACCTGGCACCCTCCGCGTAGGAGTCGACGCACTTACCCTCTACGCCACGGAGACCATGGGCCATCTAGTCATGGGTCAACTATTTTTTTTAATCATAAGTTATTTTGACAATGACAGCTCTTTCCTGCTTTAAAACTTGACAGAAAGACAGTATAATACCGAAGTGAAGTATTACAAAGACTTTGCCGACTTCACGGCTGATTGCCCCCTAGTCCATCGACGAATTTGAGTCCATTTTGACAGATATTCATGAATTTTTGACGGTTATTCACGAAATATGCTTTTTTGACAGATATTCACGAGTTTTTGACGGTTATTCACGAAATAACGTAAATGCCGTCCTCTGATTGGTCAATTTGGTTTAAGAACACGTTATAAGAAATAGATGTCAAACATTTTACGGGGCAAGAGAGGTAGAAGTCGTGCATCTCTGTCCCCTCACGGTTACCCACAAAAAATAGTCCAAAGGGTCGCAGCGCCGAGGGGGCAAAAGTAGAAGTACTTCATTTCTGGTGTAATACCACAGGAGGACGAAATGAGTCGCTGTACGTCATCATTCGACCTTTTTTCTTCGAAAACGAGGCTGGGAATAAAGTTTCAGTCAACGGTGGGCGGGACAAAGCCATGTTAACCGATTTAAATTTTTCTGAAATTGCAGACATGGATATGGGCGACCTCTGGTTCATTCAGCTTTGCGCTCCATGCCACACAGCCCATTCCACAATCGAGCTTTTGCGCACCATCTTTTACATCAGTTTGCCGCCTCGGCGCTGCGACTCTTTGGACTATTTTTTTGTGGATAACCGTGAAGGACCGATGTTATGCCAACAACCCGGAAACGACACTCAAGGCTAATATATAATCCAAGCAATCCGTGAGCTATAGCCTGAAACCTTCAGAAAGGTCTTGGATAATTGGGTTGGTAGAAGGCGCTACTCTGAAGCCAGCCGATGCAGCCACTTGAACAACACGTCATAATTAATGTAAATGCTTGTTCTTACAAATATTGGATTTTTTTTTGGAATTTTTTAAAAAGAAGCTTGTATTCGGCCCAGCCTGTAGTGAATTTGAATCGCAGCTTAAGCCGAAATATGTTAGAGATAAGAAAGTGCTGATTCAAAGGTCAGGACAAATATACAGTGCTCCCCGGATTTTTGATTTTCTGTTCAATTTTGGTGTTCAAAAATTTTCTTGTACGTTCCGCTCTACTTGCCCTGCTTAAGGCACTTAAACGAATTCAATTTTCAGTCTCACTGACGTAGCCATGCGGGCAAAATAGAACGGCTTTCAGACTCTTCAACTTGAGCAAACATCGCATTTAGGCGGGTTAGGAAGTTAACCAAGAAGTACCTAAAACGGGTAATTTTGTGGGGAGTTTATAAGCGAGCTAAGCGAGAAAGACCCTAAGTACCCTAAAATCGATCAGTAGCACAAGACTTTGGGTAAAACGATTCGATCGGCATTGATAGTTTAAGATTGCCTACTCTGGGGCTTGCTGCTGAGCTACACCAACGGCTTGAAGGGGGCCTGTTATCTGTCCAAAGTGTCAAAGAATTTCTGGCTCGAAGGACCAAAATCATTCCCTCTAGTAGTCCTTTAAGCTGAAGGAGCTTTAAGCTGAACGAGAATAAAAGGCTGAAAGTCTGAATTTCAAGACAGAACCGTTCATTGTTTGAGCTGTGAGGCAAATATCTGTACACTAAGCCACATTGGTAAAATTGAGTGCATGAATAGACTTAACCCGACCTTGAATCTGCTCCTCTTGAGTCGAGAAAAAAGCAGAACTGATTTATTTAATTTTCATTCGGCTTATCACTTGGCCTTTAAACCGCAAAGCAGCATTAGCGCAGGCTTAGACCATCCACCAGTAGCCGGCAAGATCTAATTGCGGGAGAAGTAACAACCTTTCATTAAAATGTTTCTCTTAACTGCAAGCAGCAACATTGCACGTTAGAATATATGTTATTCACAAAATGACTGCCTTCGTTGACCCTACGGGCCTCGTGTGGTAAACTAATGGAAGACTATGTCAGCCCATAGTTAAATCGCAACAAACTTCATTTTTCACATAATGATAAATGGAACATAATAATAATATATTATGGCTGGCGCTACAGCCCCTAGAGGGCCAGGGCCTAGCTTCTGAGCAACCACTCGTGTTGTGTTCTCTCACGCGTGGAAGCCTACAGTTTATTGCCGACTCCGAACGGCGTAGTTGAGAAGCTTTTTCTAGACAGGAAATACTCCTTGAGCATTGTCAGTGACTCGAAAGAGGTGGAGCCGTGGAATATGATCTGAGTTGGCTAAGACCCAAGGTTTTATGTTGGAACAGTAGCACGTACAAGACAGTTGTTTGGTGAAAAGCTAGGCTCAGGTCTTAGTCAGACTGCATTCATTAGGATTGTCATTTTATCATTTCTTATGTATTTAGACTGTGTATTAAGTTTGTTTGCGTTTACTATTAGCCTTTTGTTCACTTAAGGTTTGGCACACAGCTTGTCAAACGTGTCTCGCCGGCACTCTGCTACGATTCGTTTGGGTAATGTAGCAAGGAAAATGCGCTTAGTGGCGGCTTTAATGCATTGCACTAATTTACAACGCGTAAAGGCTGGTTTCCACGCGTGAGAGAACAATAGCACGCACAACACGAGTGGTTGCTGAGAAGCTAGGCCCTGGCCCTCTACGGGCTGTAGCGCCACCCATATAATATTATAAAGGCTGGTTGGCGGATTTGGAACGTGGACCGTATTACACAACCCATGTTTGTCTTTCTATGTTTGACCTCTGGTTCATTCAGGTTTGCGCTCCATGCCACACAGCCCATTCCACAATCGATCTCTTGCGCACCATCTTTTACATGCATCGGCGCTGCGACCCTTTCGGCTGTTTTTTGTGGGTAACCGTGAAGGACCGATGTTTTGTAAGAACCAAAATCAAGCCCGTGGACGGTTTTACGCAACCCATGTTCGTCTTGTCATGCATGAAAAATTCAACCAATCGGAGTGCCTGCCGATAAATTCTTTGGGCCATGCAGTCTGGGCGTTCATTTTGAGCCTCTTTAACGCTAGAAAACGATTTAAAAATGTACCACTCATGGTTAGAAATGATGAAGAATACGCACAGCAGAACAACCGAAATTCGTCTCTAGGCCTAGCTTTTGCAACAACCACATGTGTTGTACATGCCTTCGTTCCAGAACGATTGGAGGGGCACTTCAGTTTTGTGCCTTGTCGACTCCGAACGTCCGAACTCAAGAAGATTTGTCTAGACGGCCATACTCCTTGAGCAGCTGATACAATTGTGTGTCGTAATCTGGAATCGAACCTTAACACCAGAGGTTCAAGTGTCGACACCCACTGTACCACGGCGATCACCAAATAAACGACATGGTAGCTAAATTTACTTCAGATCCTCACAAGTACTCAACTGGTGCGCAGCTCTTGAACGATTTCTGTCGAAAGTCTACATCATTTTTAACTTTAAGCTTTACTTTGCTCATTATCGGATCCCATGTGGACAGATACATCGGAGGGCCTCGTTTGCCATTACTCCGAAAACATACTCAACACTTTCTAATCCGCTCCAACATGTCCTAATGTTCAAATGATAGTACCGTGCCCTCAATAGACATCATCAGACTTCTTCATACTTGCCAGCATCATGGTTCACCAAAAACTAAAGGCCCAATGCAGCCGTCTACTCCTAGTCAAAGAGCATACAACACTCCAATCGAAATCAAATTAAATTAACTGCCGATAAACATCAAAACAAATCACCAATGCCGGCGAGACCCGTCTCCCCAAGGGCACAAGTGACTGGCCACAAAGCGGTTTCCGCATTATCCGCTGACCTCTAAAATTGATCGCGAATATTTCTCTCAAGACCTCATGCAGCAAGCGATGCAGTTTTATGCAAGAGGACAATAATTCATCTCGACGTTCACTTAAACGACCCCCACATCGCCTTCACTTCGAATTTGTTTATGATCTTCGCTGAAATGCCTCTCATCACATGGTTAAGCTAAGCGAAAATATCGCATGTGATCCTTCGGTCATGTGCTTGCGGTTTGTCAAAAAGCAATTTCGTATTTCCACGTGAAATTGTGCATTTGCCTGCCAAGTCAAGGGGGAAATGTAAAAATTCTTCTTCTTTCATCCAGTTATTGGTTTAATTTTGTTAAATATTCTTTTTTTTTGTTTTATACAGTTCCGTGTATATATATTTATTTTTCTTGTCATGCTGTTAGGGGATTCGTTTTTTCCAAAAAAAAAATGCATTTGTTGTTTCTACAACTTCCACTAACCAAACCAAAAAAATAACAAAAAAATATAAATAAAAATAAAATTAAACAAAAAAATTGTATTTTCATTAATTTTTTTTAATATATGTATATTCTTCGTCTTCTTTTCCTTCGTTTTTCCTTAATTGTTTGCACAGAGACAACAAAAAAAAATATGATGATGTTAATTTAAAAAAAATTAAAAAAGAAAATCTTCTCAGTATCTTTTTATTTTTTTGTAGTTTATTTTTTTTTTTTTTGCTTTTGTTGTATAACTTATTTTGTATCATACTGTTAGATTGCGTTGTTTCTTTCTTTATAACAAGTTGCTTGTGGGTAAGCTTTAAGGATACACATACATACTCTAATAATGACTATTTTTTTCTGTTTTTTTGTTTTCTAGAAATTTTATCGTTTTTCTTTTTTACATTTACAATAGTTTTCTGTTTTCTGTTTTTCGTTTTCTGTTTTTTTCTTCTTCTACTCTTCACGGAGCGGGTGTGTACTGGTGTGGGTGTGCAGTGTATGTACGAAATGAAGGATGGATATAAATTTTGTTTAAGTTTAAATAAAATTGTTCTCTTTTCTCATTCTGTTGATTCTTTCATAATCATTTTGTTTTTAATTTAAAAAATATACTCTTAAAAAGAAATGAAAATAAAAATATTAATTAATCACTAAGCCTACAAGTATGTATCGGTTGTTATAAATATTTTATTAAATTTATTTATATTTATATTTATATTAAGTGTGTTCTCGTATATAATTGATGTTTATTTTTATTTCTTTTCATTTGCATTTACTGAGAGGCAGCGAGGTTTCTTAAATATTAATCATAAATATTTACAATGTTACATGTATAATTAAAGAAGTAGAAATAAAATAAAATATTTAATTAAATTATACACAATCGATTCTGGTGTTGTAACGATATATATCTTTCTTTCTTTTTTTTTTTTTCTTTCATTTGTTTTTTCATCATTTCCTTATTTATGTATATGTATGCGTATGCGTGTATGTGGTATGTATGCATGTATAAATATGGTTGATATAATGTTTTAATGTTTCCTTTTTGTTCTTACTTTGCTGCTCTTTGCTTCGAGCTGCGATGTTTTTGTTTTTTTTTATTGGATTCGTCATTGATTGATTTCTGATATAAATTAAGCTTGTGTTACTAAGTAGGGCGGGTGGTTTCTCTATGTGTCTGAATGATTAGATACAAGTGCTTGGGATGATTTGTGAATGAATATTACAAGTGATGCATGACTCCGCGTGTCGGAGCCTGAGTAAGGGCTTCGAATTAGCGGCTTTCTTTCGTCAAAAGATTCGATTTTGTTTTAGTCATAGTTCTGGAGAATACGATCAGAATTGCTTTGGAGCGAGTTGAAAAGTTGATTCTACTTAAAATTTTGCTGTGCGAACAATTTGAAATTTTGAAGGTGTGTTGATTCGAAGAGACACCAGTTAATAGCCAAACCAAAATAAAAACGTTCCAAATCCAAACTACTTTTTAAAAAAAAAATAATTAAGTTTAAAAATAATCTATGTAAGTAAAGTAGAATAAATATTTTTGTATGTACAAGTTCTGAAGTTGATGGCGAAGGAGAGAGTTTCGTTTGGTTCGTATCTTTTGAGGATGTGGACTTTAAGCCCGGATATACCAAGGTTTGCTTACATGACGCCACGTCTCTTGAGTCACTGGCAATGACCGCAGATCATAGTACCCAACTATACCTGCTCAAACTTCGCCCATTGTTGTGGCCACAACATCTTAGGCCACCTATGTTAGCAAGGTGTGGATGTAGGAACTACCACTTCGAACTGAAGCCCCACCCAGAGTGGAAAACCATTAAGTTCGACTTGATTAGCTTACCCAAGTCAAAACCAAAAGGGACAGCAGATACTTGCAATTGCTTTTTTGAAAGCCATACTCGGGGTCTCTTGTGTGTCGCAATGCTGGGGAATTTGTGGTCAGTTTTGATGGGTATCATGTGAGCAACTAAGCCAATTGTTACGACCCATTGTGAAGCTGGGATTCGTAAGATGTGGCAATAAGATACAAGCTCACTAATTGTCGTGTAATAGGCGATGTTGATGTTGATAAAGGAAAGGGTCACTACAGATGTTGGGAAGGGAAACGAATATTTTTAATTTTATGGTCACTAAGGTTAGGTTGGGATCTTGGCCGATACAAGCCCAAGATGATATCATCGTCGGTCGTGCTTTCCCATGTTTATTGCAAGAGTTGTAATCTATACGAACGGGTTAAGGTGATTCATTGTCGGTCGTGCTTTCCCATGTTTATTGCAAGAGTTGGGACCTACATGAACGGGTTAAGGTTATTCACTGCACCTCTGTTCATCGTGCTAGGGATTTGGACAAAAAGGAAAAAAGGCCACTGTCTAAGGAACCTTAGACCCTTAGATCTTAATGACAGCCGCTTGCTGAAGGCATTGATGCAGCTTTTTCTCTTGAATAATTAAAAGGAGATTCAGTCTAAGGATTTTGGGCACTTTGTTTCCTAAACATGCTCTGCCAGAAATGGCGTCACTTTGTTGGGGAAAAGTCGTTTCTAGAGAAGGCCCAGTGTCCGCAAGAATTATGTTGATTTTCACCTCGGAAAGTGGTTCCAAATTTGACTTGTGGATGTACCCCAGGTACAAGATGCATCAAACTCAATGGGATACTTGTTGTAGTGTTATAGGTGCCCATCGAATTTGGACTAAAAAATGTTTATTTCTGCCATCGAATATCAGGGCAAACTCCAGATTGATGATACCTATCCAAACTAGGGTCCAAAGACGGAAGTCAGAAATTGTCAAGGAAATGGTCCCAAATTCAGGGAATCCAAATTTGGACAAAAAATTCAATGTTCAAGGGAAGTGGTTCCGAATTCCGCTTCAGGATGCACTAAAATCACTCGAATGCTTTTTTAAGAAGCCACCGAATTTTGACCTAAAAGTCAGACGTCAGAAATGTATTTGAAGATAAAAATGTTTATGTTCAAGAAGGCTGAGACTGTGCTTCCATGAGCTGTATGAAGCTACAAGAAACCAGAAATATATTTTACATTTGACATTAGACAGAGTCTTGGACATATTTTAGGTCAAAACATTGAAGACAAACTTGACTATTATCATAAATTGCGTGGGCTAAAGGGAGTACGAATGCGTTTAAGTGTTCGGAGTTAAAATATGTGACATACCGATGGCACCAAACAAACGAGGGCTCTCAGTCCACAGGATACAAAGGACCACAAAGGAACTTGCTATAAAGAGGCTTATGCACTATTTTCGAACTTCAAGTCAGGGCTATGCTTCGACTCTAGGCTCGAGGGACATCGGGGTAAATTTAGACCAATCGTCGGGACCGCAATTTTTTGGACGTTCCTTCCAGCTACCATCTCAAGACCATACCCGATGGAAAGGCATGTTGGCTATGACCCATCATCATGGATCATGGACTGAAGCATCAACCGAAGAAGGAATATGAAGAGTCAAGGTTATACTCATGCGTCCAAATTTACGAGAGACCAGAAGTATGAGCATTTTTGTGCAATGAATTTGACAGGACTGAGCCTTGTGATGCTCAGTCTTGTGATTAAACCATGCTGATAGAGGAATTTTTCTATTTCGAGATAAATGAGTTGGAGTTTTTACTGGATTCAATATCAGCCAATCAATTAAATCAACTCAATCAAATGGATCATAAACTTGAATCTTGTCAAAATTCCGTCTTTTTGACCAGAGTTGAGGCAACGATGATGTTAATTTGATGAGCGAACAAGTTTTTGTTAGCAAAGACAGCCATTGACTTGAACTCATTCAGTATTCAGTCAATCAGCGCTTAAGGACGATGGAGGGAAAAAGGCTTAGAAAATGAAGGCAAAAATGGGACGAGTTCGAAATGATGTACGAATTCCAAACGATGGGTCAGCTAACAAGGCTGCCTTGACATATTTTCCTCCGGCAACCAGGAGGTGGTGGATCGAAATAATGGCAAAAAACAAAGTTTGTCAGGAAATTAAAAGAGACTCAATAACTGAATTCAAGGCTTTTCAGCAAGCACTAGATAGTTGAAAAGACGTCGATATCAGAGCGACTGGGGATTAGTCAGTGAAAATGTAAAATGTGAGGTAGATGTTTGATGGAGAGCAAGGGTCTTAGTAATCTCAAGGCAGTGTGGATATGTCATTGACTCCTAAGCCGAGCACGTGGGTTGTCAGAATGAAGTCATCGAACTTGTTCTTCTAGATAATTGAGAGATGATTCATTAGAACTCAGTTTTCAAACAGAAATTATTGCTTATGTCAAAAATTGTAGCAATTCGTTCGGAGGGACCCTAAGATTTTCAAAAATCGGAAGAGGATCTTATCCAATTGTGGAAGATTATACTTTAACCTGATTGACAGAAAAAGACGTCAGACGTCGTCCGTTGGAACAAGTTTATCTTATCTGTAGTGAGTGTCACATGAAGGACCATGTTATGTATTTAAAGACGTCTTGGAGTAAGATAAATTTGAAATTTTTATGAGTGTGATACCGAGCATTTGCGCGTTGGCAGGAGGCATGAACATTCCACATGTTAGGTTAGGTTAGGTTGAAGTAGCTGGCTCCTATGCGAAAAGAAGGCAGCCACACGTGAGCCATCATATGCCCATTCACTCTGTTAGCACGCGGATGTAAGCATACCTATTCTGCAAACCAATTAGGGGTTTGCATTTAATAAAGCGAAAGCGATTTTTGACTCTTGAGCTGCTTAGTTCAGTAGGGTTATCAAAGTAGTGGGCCTCTAGAAGTCTGAATCTGCGAGAAGAGCGAGCACTGCAGTTTGTTTTTAGAGCCCAAAAGTTCGAAGCTGTAACCCGAGATGTTTAAATAGAAAGGTATGTCAAAAGCAACATTCTCTTCCCGAAAACTAACGCCAGGTGTAACCAAAAATGTATTCCACCCACTCCCCAAATAATTAATGAACCACAAACCTCCTCCTTCACCATGTACTTCGTATTTATTTGCCTGTCAAATGAAAATTAATTTTACAACTACTTTCAAACATCGTCAAAGCAACTACGAAATTAAATTAAAAAAAAAATATAACACTTTACTGAATTTTCCTTGGATTGAGGTTGTTTTCTTTCCGTTTCTTTAAATATGAATATACAGTTATGAGTATTTAATTGGAATATAATACTATGTCAACCTTTTTTTCACGAAAAAAAATTTTATATATATCTTTAACGAAAATAATGACGTTTCATGAATGAATGCATGAGAGTGTGTGTATAAGTGATTGTGTGTGGGTGAGTTAAGTGAGTGTTGTTTCTTAATTTAGTAGCGAGACTGGTGAGATAATTTTTTTTGTTGTTGTTTATTTTAAAATTAAAATTAAAAAAAAATAAAATTAAGAAAAAAAAAATAAAATATGTATATTTTTAAAACTAAAGTGGAGACGAACGAAAAATTTTGTTTTTTTCTTTTTTTTAATATAAAATCCCATGCAATTATAGTTATTTCGTGTGTTTTTTGTTTTTTTTTTTTTTTCATCTTCTTAGACAAACTTTTTTTGTATTTCTGTTCTCTAGTGTGTGTGTTATTTGTTTAAAATAAAATTAAACAACAGTCCGAATGTGAGATTATTGATGTGAATTAATTTATGTATAACATAAAATTAGGTTGGCAACAAAATTAATTTGATTAAGTCCATGTTTTGCATGTAGGTTTTTTTGTTTGTTAAATTTTTAGTTTTTTTTTGTGAGTGTTTTTGTTTTTTGTGTCAGAAATTAAATGCTTTAGTGTTGTTGTTTGTTTTTTGATATGATGCTTTTTACCATGTTTCTTTAGAAAAAAAAAAATTTGTTACAACTTCTCTTACTACCTGAGTTACTTTAGATAGAAAATGTGAACAAAAAAAAAATGTTTTCAAACTAAAAAAAAAAATCCTTTATACATTTACAACGAATAGATAAATAAAAATGCAAACAAATTAAAAAAAATTATAAATATTTATCCATACACAACAAAACATGAAGAAACAAAAAAATAAATGTGTGAATCTATGTAAGTCTGTGTTTTTTTGTTTTGTTTCTTTGTTTTTTTTTTTTTTTTCTTATTTGTTTGGAATTAGGAAATTAAGGACTCACGAATCGTACTCGTCGTCGAAGGGGGCAGCATCGCTGGTCAGCATCACTTGGCGGGTCTGTT
The DNA here is from genome assembly GCA_964034865.1 of Eristalis intricaria. Taxonomy (NCBI): domain Eukaryota; kingdom Metazoa; phylum Arthropoda; class Insecta; order Diptera; family Syrphidae; genus Eristalis; species Eristalis intricaria. The sequence goes on from OZ035873.1 coordinate 16,627,391, forward strand.
CGCCGGTGTACGCTGGATGACTGATGTGATCGTCATCGTTGGGCGCCATTTCGTCGTCGTCGTCCTCAGCCTCGGCTGTTTCCTCCTCAACGGAATGATCTTCGTCGTCCAGCTCGTCATCGTTCAATGACTCACCGGATAATTGATCCATTGTGCCTTGATTAATGACATCTGACATCTGATTGCTGGCAGATGATGTCAGTGCTTCACCTGCTGTTGCTGTTGTTGTTGTCGTTGCTGCTGTTGATGTTGTCGTTGTTGTTGCTGGTGTTGTCGTTGTAGTTGTTGTTGTTGATGGTGCCGAACGTGATCGTGGTGTTCTGGCTACTTTGTTGTTTGTCATTATGGGATGTATTGTTGTTGTTGTTGTTGTTGTTGAGGTTCGTCCGCCTCCACCCAAGCCGTTTTTTGGCTGCTTACCATTATTTTTCTTCTTATTATTATTATTACCTCCTTGCTGCTGTCGTCCATTTTGATTGAGTTTCTTGCCGCCTTTTCGGCCACCGCCTTCGGCATTTACCGAGCCACTTCCACCGCCGCCGCCGCCGCCGCCGTTTTGCTTGGCTCTGCCATTGTGCTTTGAACCGCCGCCTCCGCCGCCGCCACCATTGGCATGTTTATTTTTACCACCCTTTTTGGGTCGTTTCGCATTCGTGCACTCGACGGGCGGATCAGATGCCGCGACATCTTTGCATTTGGGCAACTTGTTGCCATTGTTATTCTTGGGCGGTCGCTTTTTTATCGCATGCGGCCCACCCGGCTGGCAATTGTGCTCGTCCTCGTTCTCACCTGGCCGACATCGCCGCCGTTTCTTTTTGTTTTTGATTAAATGGTTATTGTTGCTATTACTGCTAGTATGGCCATTACTACTACTACTACTAGTACTACTACTACTATTGTTATTATTACTACTCGTACTGCTACTACTACTATTTCTACTAATGCTATTTGTTAGGTTGCTAAGTCTAGATTTATCATTGGCAGCAGGAACGTTCAATTGGCCATTCTTATTACTAGTGTTACTATTGCTATTACTATTACTATTGCTATTGCTATTAGCTGCAGTGCATTGGGGGCGTGCTTTGATTGTTATGTCGGTCAGTTCGACGAGCGGTTTGCCAGTATCACAGAGTTGACGGATTCCGTGCTTAACACGATTTGCGCCAAATTTTTTCGCTATTAACGCTTCGACACTATCTTGTGTTACAGTAAAGGTCATGGCATTTGTATATGTGGCCAATTTACCCAACGATCGGCTGGGTGGAATTTGTAACTTTCTCGGTTCACCGTGACGATTTAATGCCAAATAATAGATGCGACGTGAATTGGAATTATATGTGGATGAGTATGTATTGTAGTTGTGCTGTCCCATGGATTCGTTGAAGACGCAGTCGTCGGTGAATTCTTTCTGCAACAAAACAACTAGAATAAGTTATTTCGGTTATTTTTTCAAAAAAAAAAAAAAAATTAAATAAAAATAAGGTTTTCAATCGCAAAAGGAAAGTTTTTGATGACTTTGCTGATTACAAATGGCAAACAGGAAAAAACATCTCAAGACCAAGGTAAGTTCAGATAATGGAAAGGGAATCCAGTTTGGAACGTCAGCGAAGTTAAACTAACTGTTAGCCGTCAGATTATCGAAAATAACGATCGTGTTCAATCGTGGGAGATTGTACTGTAATCTGATCAAGTTCTTGTGTTCAGAGCGTACTGGAGGTCTGATAATACGTTCCGTGCCCTAATATTTAATGATCAGAAACTGTTACATTTTCATTCCTGTAAGAACCTTCATAACTTCCTAGATACTTTCCAACTGATCTCCCCACAATCTAGGTCATTCAGATCATCAAAAACTGATCAGAATCAAAATCCGATATCATTTCTGAGAAGTGTTTATTTTTGGTCGAGATCGTTTATTTTCGATCGAATGATCTTATCACGGGAAGTCCGATCGTCACAAAAAAAAAAAAATGATAATAAGGTAGGTTAGTCACATTGTTGTAGCAAGCTAAGTGGATCGCTTCAGTGCCGATGAGGAGAACGGCGTCACACTTCCGGCTGCAAGGCTCAGCTCGTCAAACGGACCAGTTTTGGCTCTTCGCTTTCCACTAAAAAGGCGCTATTTTGAATTGTCTTCTTCTGAATCAAAAAATTCTTCACCCAATCTCCAAGCGGGATCGTTTCTCTAAGTTCATTAACCACAAACACGTGCAAGCCCATGTAACAACCAATTTAAACCTAAAGATCACCTTCACCTCCAGGTTCAGGTTTCAAATAGGAGCCAAATTTGGAATGGAGTCTCATTAACCCTTGGCAAAATGTAAGGGATCGTTAAAAATCGTGGAAATTTGAACTGATCACTACTTCCTACGCAACGGAATCTTGCTTTTTGATGTCTCCAATTTCTGCTTAGTTAAGATCTAGATGCGATCATGAATGTGTACCGAATACGGGAGTAAATGCTTTTACGTCAGTGACAACTGGGTCTAGAAGCATGCAATTTTAATGCTCAGTAGATCCTTTTGGACTCTCAGAGAGAACTTTGAAAGGATTTTTTTTGGAATCCGATATCGAATGGCATGGAGATCACAAGATCTTACCTGTCAGAAATCTCATCGGAAACATGGTTACCTTTTCATCGTTCGATAATCAAACCGGATGAAAATTCAAAATTTGGACTAATTTATCAACTAACACACCAATACACCATGCCTTTGCAAAATTGATTAGTCGCAGATCGATGTAAGGCTAAAGAAGGCTGACTTGAGTGACAGCTCCACTTACATCATTTGGTCCATTGTGCTGTCACCAATGACAAATTACAGGACTTACATCATTTGGTCCATGTGCTGTCACCAATGACAAATTACAGGACTGCATGAGATGAATTCTGCACCTTGGAGAAAGTCTGAACTAAATGTGCTACAGACTCTGGAAGACATGGATGGTGCACAGTTCTGGTAACCACAGCAGTTACCACCACTCGAGAGCGTTGCGAAACACTGTTGAAGGAGGGGGCTGAACATAGCAACAACTACTTTGCGTCGTATTTTTAACACAAATTCCATGTGAGGATCAGTTGGCACAAGATCAGTTCATCAGTTGTCATTCTCTGATGCATATAAAAGAGCAAGATCATGGGTGATGATATTTGTTTCCTTTTCGGTATACAAACAAACACATCTGTGGGATCTCCGAAAACAAACTGAAGACACATCGTGGAACAACCTACTCATTCAGAACGAGCGACAATTTGGCACAATTTTTTTGGCGTTGACAGACAATTTGATGTTCTTCGTGGGGTAGCGGTGGCATTGCTATTGTGACTATTTTAGAAAATGATGATTGAATTTATTTATTGTTCTCTGGGGGTATGCCCTTGACAAAGCCATTAAAAGCCAAAGACATAAGGCCATAATTAGGCGAAAAGTTAATGACAAATTTTTAAATAAGAGAACAGAGCCACGAGGTGGGGCTACAGTCCGGGGTGGACTTGGGCCTACCTACCCAATGTTATACTTTATTAAAAACCTCAGAGAATGTACTTAAGATTCAGATAAAAGTGTCTTGCCTTTCCTTAAAAACCACATATTTTCCTATTGACTTAAAATGACACCACTTGTTGGACGAAACTATATTAACGATCTTGGCAGAGCAAGATCATCTTTAAGGAATTCAGAATAATGTCCGAAGACGAAGACTATCGGCCTTTCTGTGTTGCTCCGATCCATGGCATCAATCTACGAAGCAGGCAATGAAAATAAAATAATGATCGCGTTCAATTGTCTGATCTGGTCTAAAGGAGGGCGATTGTGATCGTGGGAGATTGTCATTTTAAGCTGAGGGGTCATGGATTGATGGATTGATAGCGCGACAGAAGGATACCTCGAATAACTTGACTCACGTAAATAGAGACAACAGGCAAAATTTAATAGAAGCCGTCAGTTAGTGATCATCATTGATGTCCCTCTGAGTGGAATACAAAACACGCAATACTCCGAAAATGATCTTCGTTTGAAATCCGTCCAAAAGAGCTCACGATCGCTCAAAACACACAACACTCCGAAAATGATCTTCGTTTGAAATCCGTCCAAAAGGCCATACGATCGCTCAGTTAGTGATCATCATTGATGTCCCTGCGAGTTGAACGACATTCGAGTCGTTTAATTATGCCAACAATCTTCTAAGTATCCCCCGCCATTGATGATCTACTTAATAAACGATCATTACCGGTTCTGATCGTCCTGTTTTATGATCGCTCGAAGATCCGAAACCTCTCCCATTCGCTCGATGATGCCACTTGTCATGGCAACAAAAAAACAGAATCAAATTTTGAGTTTGTCATTGATCGCTTTTTAATTGTTTATAAAATCCACACGATCATGGTTTAGCATAACTTAGCTGCTCACCGCAGCCTCTGTCGGATTCGTTTCTCGCGCATAAATGCCAACGAACTGACCGAAAACGACGTGGTACCCTCATAAATTCAAGGATTTTACGAGACACCTAGCCCTATTGTGACACCTTTTATCAGCCGACAATTTTACCTGTGTCCTTTCTCGAACGGTGTCCCTAAAGGACATCCTGGAAACCCAATCGAATTTACATAATGTCTTTCATTCAAGAACTCCGACAAGGACGGTGTTCCCTTATCGTGACATCTGTCAAACAGGCCACAATCATCTGCCTAACGAGCCCATTGAATATCTCACTCAATATCTTTTCGGGTAATTAAACCAAATTAATTATGTAAAAAATCGTTATCGTCGTTCAAACCCGCCCCCAGTTTGGCCCGCCAACGATGCACAAATTCGCATTCCATCGCTTGTTAGAGAATCCGTTCACCAAAACATAGCGATCACAACAATCCAAATTCACTTGCGCGCCTGTGACGTCTAAAAATATCATTCACTCTCGATTCTGTCGCACTTTGTGACGGTGACGGATCTCGCCACCTCGTAGGGAACTCATTGCGTTATTTATTTTGTTTTGCTGCTTTTCGGTTAATGGCTAGATGATTACATTCCTACCTGAGCGAGAGTCCCACCAATTACATAGTCAACGTCGCGACGCACTAGTTGTGAGAGTGCCAGAGCGAGCAATCTGCGGCCAGTTGTTGGTTGACGATGACGGTAATTCCTCTTCCGCCTTTGACACTTGCAACCTGTGTGCTGTGTGTGCGTGCGTACGCATCGAGGTGTTGGGGAATTTGTTGATCTTTAAAAATAAATCAATTCACTTTTGCTTTTTCTTCTCGGCGAGAACGACGACGAACAAGTGAAAGTGGTAAGAAGAGAATTCGATTGAGGTTTTCGCGACGACGACGAAGCTTTGTTGACGTTCTCGCGCGGCGCAGAAAAAAGGATGTCAATTCGATTGTCGCTAACATTTCAGGTGGCCGTTAATTGAAGCGAATTCACTTTTTATAGACCACCGCGACCACGTGAATTGGGAGTGCTCTGTCGCGGTGGTGAGTTTTAGACAAGTGCTCGATGAGCACACAATTTATGGGTGTCCTTCCATATCGAGACCACTAGGGGAACCAAATTCGAGCGACAACTGGGAACCACGATGTTTGTGTCACACTTGAGAAGACATCTCGATCATCTGCATGGCGTCGTGATTTCCTTTGATCGCAGACCAAGTTGTGCACGGTCACCGAGCACAAAACCAAAAAAAAAGTCCCATCAGCAGTCTTGTAGATCAAATAAAACCCCTCACGTGAACTCTGACCCAGTTAATTGTTGACTTGGGCGTCGACACATCAGTCGACTGCCAAAAACCTACGTCAAACTCGATTACATGCATATTGCTGGCGCCCACACGGCACACAATCCACGGCTTTCTGTCATCATTGACAAGCTCATGAAATCGTCAACAAATCCTCACAGATGAGTGTCACAGAATCCGACCCAATTAAGTGGAATCAGCTGAAAAATTCTTTCTGACATTCGTGACACGGTATCCGATGGCTTCTGTCCATTTGACTCACGGCATGAACTGAGCGAAATGAGCGCCTAAGATGCCAGACAATTTATAAATTTCATCGAGCATACTCTTGTAAGCGACCGACACAATTATAGACTTCTAAAAATATGATCAGCGCTTAGATGGTTTCTTTTCTTGATTTATTTTTAATTATCTTCAAAAATAGAAGGCATCGGCAGGCAAAGTGCTGCCAAATAATCTGCCCTCAATCGGTATAAATGAATGCGGTTGAGAGTTGGCCAAGAGGGCGTGTTGCAAGAGAGCCCGTAAAAACTGTCTCCGTATGTCTGTCGTCTGTGTTCTATTCGGAGAGATGTGCTCGTCTGTCGGAATAACCGCCGGAGGTGCCCTGAGGTCTGCACACAAAGGAGATTGTGTGCTCGAATGCAGTCGAATGCATCCAAAATCAGCGTTCAAATGCGCCCAAGTGATGTTGCATAACGAGCGATAAGATGCACTAAATCATCACGAGTTTATATGACGGGATGAATTTTGGCGATGCTTCTGGGGCGTTTTAATGGGCTGCTGCAGGAAATGGGGGTTCTTTTTGTGGGCGCCGTGCCACTCAACAAGGATGCCTTGACATGCGGAGAACGCCCCTTGGACACTTCCTTATGCTTTGATTATCCGAGTCTTTACGAGCTGGCTGCTGGACATAAAGTAACTCATTCAAACTTGTATCACCCACTTCTTCCCTTTGTGACAGTTGACGTTAGTAGATCGGCTACAGAGTCCAGGCAAGATGATGCGAGACCTTTAGGGAAGTTGACTATCCATCGGCCGAGGGAATGATCTTGGACGCAACCACTTTGCTCACTTCAGTCCTTTTGAAAGCTTGCCTGAGTGAAGATAATCAGGTCTTGACACAAGTTGACTTTGAACAAGATTGACATTGAAGCTCTTGTCTTTTATGCTCTTCGCGGAACGCTGCAGACTATTGGTCTTCCGTCTGGCTATTTACCTCCTGCCAGTGATGGGGACCCAAAATCTTACGGCAATTGCGTGCGACGCTGTTTTTTAAGCCTCCGTCTACGGCCATAACAATGCACCAGAGAAAGGTGGTGAAAATGCTTTGAGTCTAGAAGTGAACCATAAGCTTCCAGCGCAGGAATAGGCGTAGTACCTCACTTAACCAATGCGTCTGACTGAGTTGCACGATGTCAATCCGAACTTCATAATTCGGTTTCCCGTTGCCATGATCCACCTCACCTCCATTTGTATGGGTGGCTTGATGGGCCATACAAGGCCAGGGCCTGTGTTGCACAACTTGGGCATGCTTTTGTTCAGGCTTGAGTGGAAGGGATCTACTACTCACTCCGACCGGCCAAATTTGAGAGGATTGATACGAATGCTCGTTCTGACATGAATGCTCCTTCAGCATTGTCAGTGCCTCGAATTAGGTGAGGACGTGAAAATTATTTTTGCCGGGAAACGAACCTAGACACCGATGTTCAAGTGCGAGGAATCCACCCATACATCAACACGGCCACAATTACATATAGCCCAAGGCATATTGAACCATGTTTCTGTTATTTCATGTCGCCGGCGACTGCTGTCATTTAATGCAGAAGCTTTAGAATTGAGGCTTGTTGTTGGGCGGTCTTGTCTCTCACATTGTTAAACCACCAACACAGTAAACAGTCTGAAACTCCAAGCAAGTGTAGTTAAAAAATGTTAAGTCTGGCGGAACCCTACTTTGCCAGCTGTCAGTGCATGGAGTACTGGTTTTCTTCGTCTTCTTCGTTGAAGCTTCAGCCTTAAGAGACGTCTTAGCCTTAACCACCAAAACTCCCCAACTAGGCTGGTCTTTTGACAGACTTCTCCAAGTCACAGACAGAAGTCAGAAGTTCTCTTCAAACTTAGGTACCCACAAGACCATCTGCATAAACCATTGGATCGGCTAGGTTAGGTTGTAATGGCCGACTGCCCAAGGCAGTTTGACTTAAGCCACATTAGGCCCGATTTCTTCTAGCAATTATAACCAGTAGGTGCTTGAGACGAAGCGGTTTAGCTGACCTTGCGAATTCAAGGCCTTTGTCGAGACTTTTGGCATTACATGAAACTTTCAGGCAAGAAGGCTTGAATCCTTTGCAAGGTGTATGGACGGGGAGCCGATGGAGAGCGTTCCACATATTCTCTGTACCAGGTCTGTCTCGACTCAGATTGGAAGCTATCTATCTGGAAGCCTGCTTTTTATATCTACTCAAGCAAGATATCAGTTAAGGTGCCGTGACATAACGCCGAGCGAAGCATTCACTTTGTTTATGTGAAATAAAACCGTGTGGGCCTTATTCCACTTTTAATTTACAAACAAAGACGCAGACAATTAAACAGTACAGTACCCAGGTGGCCCGGGTTCATGGGACTAAGGGATTCAAACTCACTTCCCGCCGGCGGTAGGTCCCGCTCACGGAACATCGTTGCTCCGCTTAGAGTAGGTTCTTTTCGTCTGACAGGTGCCTATATCAACAGTCTTTCTAACAAGTACTGTCCGCTTTGGAAGTCCTATTGGTCTCTGAATTCGTCTTTACTTCACAAGCAATGTTCGGCGTTCCAAGATTGCTCCACTCGGCGTTATTCACGGCACCATCAGTTCACAGTCCGTTTCAGTTGATCGTTAAGTTCACATGTTTCCCACCCAGTGGATCATGGACTAAATTCAGTCGTTATCCACGGGATGACTTAAAGGTCTAGTCACCTTTTTAGCTATCAATCTGTTGAGGTCTGAGTAGTCTCATGTCACTGCAAAACCTCTGTCAGCCCATGCCCATACTAGCTCTAACTTGTCCAAGACAGCACAGATGACTTTCTAGAGATGACCAAAAGGCCACATTACTCACGGTTGACATCGTTAAGGCGTCTATGTTGCAAGGATCTCAAATGAAGCCGAAGGAATGCAACGGTTTGCAAGATCTAAGGACATGTGCAACTAGTGATAGCTACTCCTACACCGTAGCAAATTTTGTTAATGGCTTACAATGAATACCAAGGCACTATTCGGATGCATTTGGGAACAAAATTTCGTAGACTGTTACCGGGCGCCATTCACATTTATTTCAGAAAACTGCCTAAAGACGTCTTCTTGAACTCTATCGTGTGAGGCTACAGTACCAGCTTAACATAGGTCATGGCTATAAAACCTTCAGCTACCACGGGCTTTAGCTAGATACCTCCAAGATCCCATACTAAGTTTGTTGAGATCTTACTCCTTCCAGACTTGTGTACCATGTCGAAACCGGGGATCTTCTTTCGCGTTGTCTAACTCACTTGGAGAGCCGTAGAGGCCTTAAGCTCTGATATAATCCAGTGCCTCCTTGACTTGGTGTCGACGACCCAATCCATGCGACCTTAAAAGTCGGCATCTAGTGCGTTTTCCTGAGAGCTCTTCCTCCCAGGTCTTGAGTCCCACCAAAGAAAGCTTCGATTAACTGATGGACCAGGTCTAGGTGCACTCCAAGTGTTTCTTCTTTTGAGAGAGTTATGACCAAGTCGCAATTTGACAACGAACCAGAGCCTACTCATGCCCCAAAGCCTTGAACTGACTTCATTAACGCAGACGCCCTTGGCTTCAACCATGGCCGCAGCATATTAACCATGACCCTGGCCCAAGGCCTTCCATCGAACCAATCGACGAGAAGTACGACCTCGTTGTTGAGTGATGGCTGAATTTTTTTTCAGAAGTGCCGCGGACATGTACGCACTCTGTGACTCTTGTCGGCGTCTGATGAGAAGGCAAATTGAAGTACGTCAGGTTTCTTTGTGAGTACAATTCCCCTCTTCACTGACGACCAAGCAATGCTGTGTTGGCGCCCCTTCTTTCATGTTTAGTGACTCAGCCAGCGTGACGTGTCCTTAAAACTGCCTCGCAGGTGTGATTTCATCCCTCGGCGTGTGACATTTCCCTCAACCAGCTCGCAACACGACTGATCCTTCGCCAAAAACAAAACTCGCCAACCAACAGCAAAGACCAACTCCCGAAAAACAATTTTAATTTGTTGCGAACAAGAAGAAAGACGTCCAACCAAAAAACAACACCGCACAAGTATTTCGTTGCGCATCCCAACAATGCCTTTGATATCATCTCGCAGCCTGAGTGCAGACTGAATGCGTGATGTGCGTGCACAGTGAACAGTGCACCACGCCATCTGCATACAGGCTGCAGCCATCCAGTATTTGGTCGTGTCTATCCTTGGGATGACATTCTACTCGAAGTATGTGTACACGGAACAGCAACAGCAGCGAGCAGCCAGCACCACTGTTTGGCGATCTATTTTTAGTTCAAAGTCTTAGTTTTTGCTTAGATACATCGCGGCAACGAGCAGGCGAGCTGGCGAGCTGGCGAGCTGGCGAGCTTGTCTGTGACGGCGACGACACAACGAAGACTCCTTTCAAATTTAATTAACAACTATGAACTAATTTCGCCTGTCACATATGCTGGCAAAAAAGAGATAAGCGCGACAAAAGGGATCTGCGGGATCCTCCTTGTGGCGGTGCGTTCAATGGGCGAATAGGGCCCTATGCACACACATGTTTCCATTCTCTTCGTGGTTTCTTGTCGCGTGCGTTAATCGCGATGGCTCCCTCCAGCGACAACGATGACGAGACAACGACAACGACGACGACGACGACAACAACGACGGCGACAATTGGAATGCAAATCAAGCAGGCTCGTGCCCAACACTTGTCTGCGTGGAGATTAATTAGCCAGAAGCGCAGCGGGAATTTATCAGCGGCCAAAGTCACTGCCGATTCTAATGTCGTTTCATCATTTTGATTGGAATACAATTGGGTAATTAACATTGCAGCGTTGATAGTCGATGTTTGGTATTTTATTTATGGGCCAATGGCAATGGGCCTTCTTCTGCTCGTGCAGCAGAGCGTGCTGCATCTCGTTGCTGCTGATGGAGATGGAGTTCGGCTTTGCGAAGCAACGAGCAAGGAGATGACTCTTCAGTTCGCTACGGTTGAGTAGGCTTGTAATTGTGGCGTCAACTGCCTGCGGTATGACACTTTGCAGTCACTGCTGTCTAGACGTTTACCCAGAGATGTGATGAATTTATGAAGAGGCAACAATGTCACTGCCAACAGGGAATACCCTCGTGATGAGTCAAGGGAGTCATTGCTGGAAGAATTTATCTCCTCCCATGAGGGTGGCAGATGTCAAAGAGACGTCTACACAAAAATCATCGTCGTGCTCGTCCATCATGCTCGTCCAACGCAACTGACAGATAACTGAAGTTGTCAAGTTGGCCACAGGCTGTCAGCGTCAATGATTTCGAACTGAATCGTTGCTCTTGAGGGGTTTCTTTTTGATTCGGGCGACATGAAACTGCTGGACGGTGACGATGGTCAAAGTGGCGAGCAGCAAGTGGACGCCGATGCGGCATCTGTTGCGGCATCTTCTGCTTCGTCGTGTGTTACTGTACGAAGGGGACAACACGCTGCCCCAGTTTCACAAAAATATTTGGTTGATGTCCGTCCCCACATGTGACTGATGGAAGCTGACGCTTGTTTGATTGACGAGCAATAAGTGGACGTGGAGAATATTGACTGAGGTGGCGTTCACATGTGCTGCCATGAGCCTCAATCAGCAACTCCCCCTTCCAGTTTCGCTCATGAAGTCTGCCTCCAACTAAATGTGACTTCTGCGAGATGACGTTCGTCCGGAGGACGAGCAATAAGTGAGCATCGTGTAAACCGCCTGTTACTTGTCTACTTCTTCGTGTTTCCGTATAGTCCGACGCAAGGTCCCAACCAACAACTGCCCTCAGGTGCCTCCAGTTTCGCAAATCATGAAGTCCGTCTGCACTTGCTGTCGTCCTCTTTTACAGCTCCTACAGTCACCTACCACAATGAACAACCGCATCCATAAATCAGTCGATTCCTTCAGCAATCTCGATCAATTCAGTTAAACAAACTCCGCTCGAACTCGACCACCGTGAGAAAATCTCTGGCTGGCCTCTTTGAAGCCCAGGCGGAATTTACAACCGAGTACCAAGTCAGACGCATAAACCAACTATTATAAATTCAAATCCCAACCGTTGACAGCAGCCGAACGCAGCGTTCAAAGAACCAAACAAAAAAAAAACCACACAAAAGCCAATAACAAGCTTAGAGTCTAATTCGTTACGATTAGAAATCAATTAGTTCGCCTCCTGTGGCGCCTACTTTATGAATTGTTTGATCGTTGAGCATTCACCTCCTCACAGGGCAGCCAGCCGGCATAACTCAGCTCACGATCGATTCCAAACAGGTCGGGCGTCCATCATGGTCAGCTCCCTCTTTCGGTCTATTACACCGAATTTACATTGTGTATCTGTCCGGTGGGACATTGTTTTCAATTTAACACGCGATCCCTTGATGGGGACGAGGGACCACTCGTTATCTCGGGCGGCGGCGGCTGGTACACAGCGACGGCACAGGACAACGGGGCATAATTAAAATATATTCACCACAGGGGGCTGGGGGGATACATCGGTTTTTTCTCTCTTACTTTGTCATGTCAACACGGAGACGGAGAGGGCGATGCACAATCGTTCGGCTAATGAAGGTACTTCACTTGATTATCGCTAATCGTTGATATCGGGGGGAAGCTGTCTAATGAATTGACGTTGCGGCATGGCTCGGCATGGGAAGCTCGGTGTGGAAGGTGTGGTGGAACTGGGCCGGTTCGTCCCGGGAGAGACCACACAGGCATGGGCGTTGATGGGGCTGCTACTAGCAGTTTGACTGAAGTTAACTGAAATGAACTCCCAAGTTTATGGCAAGGCGATGGACCTGAAGTGGAGCGACCTCAGGGGGAGCAAATAATGTGGGCATGAGGTGTGTGTTCAGGTGTATAGCGAAAACTTGTTACAGGCCAACTTGACGTTCAGCAACGGTTTTATAATGGTGTCGGTCCCTTGAATCCGCCCAGAGTCCAGAACTCGGATCAAGAAGCACTTCTAGGCCGCCCAATGCTTTACGACTGGCCCCAAGCCCGAACTGGGATTGAGAAGCAGCAACGATGCTCTAGGTCGCCCACCGGTACTCTTGATGACCGGCCGAAGCTCCGAACTGGGACTGAGAAGCACCACGAAGCTTCTAGGCAGTCCACTGCTGTTCCTGAGGACCGGCTTATGACCAGAATTGGGACTGAGAAGCACCTACGAGCTTCTAGGACATCCACTGTTGTTCCTAAGGACCAGCCCCAAAATCAGACTGAAATTCAGAAGCATCATTTAGCTTTCAGGCCGTCCACTGCTGCTCTTAAGGACAAACCTCAAGTCCCGAACTGAGAAGCACCAGCGAGCATCTAAGCCATCCACTGCTGCTCCTGAAGACCGGCCCAAGCCCCGAACTGGGATTGAGAAGCTCCACCGAGCTTCTAGGCCGTCTACTTGGTTTCCTGAAAATCGACACCAATTTTTAAGCCTTCGACTACTGAACTCGTCGCAATCCTCGAACTGGGACTGAGAAGCATTAACGAGCTCCTGCGGTTTCTGAGGACCGACCCAAGCACTGAACTGTTATTAAGAAGAACCAGGGAGCATCAAAGCCATCCACTGCGGTTCCTGACGACCGGCCTCAAGTCCTGAACTGGGATTGAGAAGCACCAACGAACTTCTAGGCCGTCCACTGCTGTTCCCGAGGACCGTCCCAATCCTCGAACTGGGCGCCTGGGCTGCCCACTGCGGCTCTTGAGGAGCGGCCCCAAGCATCCACTACTGCTCTTGAGGACCGGACCCGTAGTCGGGAATATGGATTGAGAAACATTGACGAGCACCCAATATAAAGTAAGTCATTGACAACGCGAGGCTGCGGGTTCAGGAACTGAGACTTCTAAAGACTTCGATTGAAAACTTAAGCTGGACGACCAATAAAAAACTCAATTCAGGTTCAAAGTCTTGTGTCGCATTTCTTTCTGGGACAACGTTCCAGCTCACTGCTCCTTGTATATCACGCCGAAGGTCAAGCCATAATCCTACGTCCTCCGAAGTCTATGATCTAATCCCGGACACATCTACTTCCACCTTCGCAGTCTTCACTTCTCTCAAGGCAATGACATTGCTCAGCGTCTAAAGCTCTCCAAAAAATCGTTTCGATCGACGCCAAAGTTCATAAACTTCTAGACGGTATCGTAAAAAATGGTCCTTCGAACCGGATAACATGAGACGACGAGAGGCATATGGGAACCTCTGCGATTTGAGGTACTTGCTGGAGGCACTGCACATGCAACGACAGTCTGTGACAATTGGCCTCCATCTGACAGATCTTAACCGCCCCTTGAAACAATTCAAAAAATGGCTGAAAAACATCCCAAGACACGAGCGCAACCCTCTCACGTCTAATGCAGAAAATAAACTTCAGTGCATATGAAACCCAATCGATTCACGATGAACTGATCAGCTTCATTTCCACCTGTGTAATTAACACCGGCGGCCGTCAGATCGCACCCGCATGCGAGCTGCAAAACAAAACAAACTCTCCACCGAAGCACCGTGCTCGTGTTTCAACATCACAGTCGTCTCAATTAAAACTAACTAATTACCACGTTGAACATCGGAACAGTGTATTTACAATTGAACCACCATAATTCCTTCATCGGGATCTCTTAAACGAATTCTCACTCGGCAGCCGTGGCACGCGGATGCCTCATACTCCACACTCTGCCGTTCTGCCGCGATCATGATCGTGTAGTATCTTCATTCCAGCGGAAGATAATCATTAATATCCGCCACCTCAGAGAGCCGCTTAATGCACTCGCTTGCTGCCTAGCGGCGCAGCGCCGACCGCCATACCACCTTCCCGTCTTACGAACAACACCGAACGCATTAAGATAAATAATCTTCGGGATGTGTTGACAGATGTGTGTTTTTGTGGTATTTTTAGTTGGCGGACCATCGATTGTGAAACCGAAATAGACCCGAGGTACGACGTGCCACACGGGCATGCATTTAATGGGTTTTTCACCGACATCCAGCGGTGGGGGAGGGCGCTGTTCGAAAGGGTTGCACACTAGTTGACATATTTTAGTGGGGAGAAATTTTGACAGTTACACTCATATGTCACTTTGACATAAATGTCGTATTTTTTCGAAGTCGATTCGGCTTTGTTTTTTCGTTCGGAACGTGACCACGTTCGAGATCTTGTCGTTGAGCGGAGGCGGCATTAAAAAGCAAACAAAAATAGATTGCAATTAACATTCTCTTAATGGTGGAGAAATTCTAGGCTGAATTATGTTTTCCTTGTCGCCGCCAATGTGTTGAGTAAGTGCTGCGCCTTGAGTAGGTGTCAGTTTAATGTGAGCGTGGATGAATAATTTGCTTCGGATTGAGCTTTTGTGATCGTTCGATGAAAAGGATTTGGTACTGGGTTGAGAGGAAATCTCATATGTAGCTTTGACATTTGACAGTTGTGAGTCGATGTATAAAATGTCTAGTTGACACTGTGAACTGTCAAAAAAAGAGATGGGGACTAGCTATAAAGGGAATGGCGATGGTGAAGATTTTACACGTGATTTCGTTTGGCGTTATGACATTTGCTGGAGAGTTGCCAAAGTTTGCCGCTGTCAGTGTGTTACAGACTGTCGTATCGATTTCTGGGAGCTGATGTCTTGTATGGAGATGGCTCAGAAAGGTTTTTTTTTGTAAACGATATGCAAGAAGTGAGGAAGAACATTTAAGGGAATACTTGACATACTTCAATCTGACATTTTGGGGAAATTGCTGGAATACGGCTGAAAAGTGAATCACATCACCTCGGGTATTGACAGTTGAAACAATTTACACTTAGCCAGTACATGAGAGTTGAACCTCTTCGACTGCCTTTGAAAGTTGGACTTCGCGAAACACTAGGCCTACATGCCAAAATTGGACTGCTGATGACAGTTGCTTGTGTCATTTCGTGTGCTTGTGACAGCTGGACTGGTTCTACCTGTGACACGCCTACAGCCAGTGGCACTTCGACGGCTTGCGAAAGTCGGACTTGCGTTGCTTATGACGTTTCGTCTTTTAGTGGCAATCTGACAACTTGTGACACTTCCAGTAACAGGTCGACTGCTTGTGACATTTCGAATACTTGTTACACTTCCACTGCATGTTACAGTCGGACACCATTCGGCAGTCCCACACTGGTTTTGACACTTTAACTGTGAAATTTGGAGATTTGTGACAGTTGGAAACCGCCTGAGTCACTTCGATTGCCGCTGACACTTCGACTGCCAGCGAAAGTGGGACTCTGTGACACTTCGACTGTGACAGTTTGAATTCTGTGAAAATTGAGCAGCTTGTGACATATCGCCTGCTTGTTGCATTTCCTGTGCTTGTGACAGTTGGACAACTTTCAGCAGTCCCCCTTCTTATGGCACTTCAACCGGGAAATTCGAAGAGTTTTGTGACAGTTAGACCGCCTGGGACACTTTGTTTTCCTCTGACACTTGAATTACCTCTGACACTTCGACTACCAGCAAAAGTGGGGCTCATTGTGACACTTTGACTGTGTCAGTTGGAGTGCTTGTGACGGTTCGAATACTATTTTCAACTGTGAAAATTAGGCAGCTTGTGACATTTTGACTGCTTGTTGCATTTTGTGTGCTTGTGACAGTTGGACAGCAGTCCCCCTTCTTGAACCGGGAAACTCGCAGTGTTTTGTGACAATTGGGCCGCCAGTGGCACTTTGATTGCCTCCGACACTTCGATTGCCTCTGACACTTCGATTACCAACGAAAAGAAATGAAGTATTACAGAGATGCCCGACTTCTACCTCTAGTTCCCCTTAAGATTTTTGACACTTGTTTTTTATAACGTGTTCATAAACCAAATTGACCAATCAGAGAACGGCATTTACGTTATTTCGTGAATAACCGTCAAAAATGCATGAATATCCGTCAAAAAGGCACTCAAATTCGTCAACTGACTAGGGGACAATCAGCTGTGAAGTCGGCTATCTCTGTAATACTTCATTTCTGACCAGCGAAAGTGGGACTCCTTGTGGCACTTCGACTGTGACAGTTGGACAGCTTTTGACATTTCGATTGCTTCAGACCGTCATGCACCTTGTGATTCATCGACTTCATCTAATACT